>CM026324.1:3752500-5003333 GCA_014843725.1 Amphicarpaea edgeworthii | reverse complement strand
CTAAAATAGTAATGTAATTATTTCAATCAGTAAAGTTAAATTTGGGGAAGTAAGAAATCAGTAGTAGTTCCACACATTAATTTTCTTGTTTCTTGTTGTTCTATATTTATTTATTTTTTAGAATGATAACAACGAGATTTAAATTTAAAATCTCGTATAGTTTATCTAAAGCCTCCATCATTAGACCCAACTAGCTATAGCGAGTTATTGCTATTTCATTTCTACTTGTTAGTATTAGTAACACAGTAACTGGCCAATATATGACATTAGTGGGAAGTGCCAAATTTGAGGTTGCAAATTGCAATTGATTAAAATTAACATTTTTTTTTATTAAGATAATGTCCTGATGGCTAAATAAGATAATAAGAGTAATTTGAGTAATGATGACTTTTAGATTTTTTTTTTATGCTCCAATTATATTTGTGAGTACGAAATTAATTGAGATATTTAATTTGAGCATTGTCGAGTTGATGATAAAATTCTTAAAACGATTAAATCAAAATTAAATCACATGATAGTAGTGTGGAGATGTTTAATTGGAGATGTAACGTAAGTGCAAACCCTAGAAAATAGTTTATTCTTTTCCTTTGTTTCAGTAGATTGATTAGGTTATTCATATTTTTATCGGTAATGATTTACAATACTCATATCGAATCAATTGAGTTATACTTTTTTTTTTATATGTTTCCATCATTTAGATAAATCAATGTCAGAGTTTTGAAAAGTTCTTGAGAGTCATTAAATAATTTACTTAGATTTTAGATCATAATTACTTATTAAAACTAGTTGTTAGTATTTTTTTTTCATACACAGCACTTAAATCTGACACTTTATTTGTATGTGGTCATCACCTCATTATTATCTCATTAGTTATCGCATCATCTTGATCTTCTTCTCCCTGGCTTTTTAGTTTCTACAATTTTCATGAACAAGAATGATGTGTCTAGACTCACGGGAGTGAGACTTGTAAATATTTCTTTTATATAAAAATATATTATATTAAATAAATTTTATATTATTTCACATTATAATGATAAATAAGGTGATTAATAAGATAAATTTGTAACTGAAAATAATTATTTGAGTCCCAATGTTTTTCTAACAATTAAATATTTTTTTGCCTTTTTTTTTTTTACTTTTTAAATTCTGGTGTAACAAACTAAAAGCATAAGCGAGCAGTGAATATGAGTGTAATTAATTTTGGTGAAAATTTATTCTCGAAATTTCATTAATACACTATTTATTAATAAGATTGCATTTGGTGGAACAGGTAAATTAACAATTCATAAAAACTAATGGTGTAGAAGTGTTTTGAAAATGTATAAATATCATTAATTGGAGAACTATTTGTATTTGTGTCCTTTAATGTAGTGACGTTGACGGTGGCAGAGAATCGCGTGCAGTAGTGTTTCAAAATTTTAAATAAGTTAGGTTTTTTCGTGGCTTTCACCGGCCAAATAGTTTGAATTTCCACAAGTTTAGTTCACACTTCACTCTGTTTTTTTGCCTTATTCAAGGTTGACATTCTTTGTGTGTGTCTTTGAGGCACTTTGCCTCTTTTTCGTTCTCAAAGCTGGAGATGCTGTGTCATAATTCTTAGCAGTCATATTCACAAATATGCATATATTAGATTTTGTGTGAGTTTATTTTTTAACAAAAAATTTACAGTATCAATTATTTAGAAATTATGATTTATATTAACTTTTAAAAATTAATAAATTTATTATAAATAATCTATGATTAGATACTAACTTTAACAACTTTTAAAAATGTTAATATATAAATTATCCATGAATTAATCATAATTTTTTATTTTAATAATTTTAATAATTTTTAAAACAATTTTATAAAATTCAACTAACATAGAGTTATAATTGATTATTTATATACCAGACTGACGTGCAACAAGTTAAATTATTTTCATTTCCATCTTTTATCACGAGACAACATAATCAATAATAATATAAACACGTAAGGCCTTAATAGAAGAATTCGTGTTAGGAAACATGCCCAACACAACACAAACACGCGAAGTGAACAAAGGTTGTTTGTAGTTTTTACTTGGTATAATTGTATTCACATTTAAATTTGATTTAATTTATGAAGGACTAGGCAAACAACCAGAGATAGAGAACGATCCCTGTCTTTCGAGATTGACAGTCAAGGCCTTAGCCTTGCTAGTATACAGTTTCTTTACATTCGCACCCTGGTATTTCATTAACCTAGCCAAGCTTCTTTTAGCGTTCGCCCTAAAAGGACAATTCGAAGCCAAAAACCCATCCACAAGGTGCAGGTACGCCTCCAGGTCATGACAACACGCCATGTCAGCATCGGGCTTCAAAAACGGCGACATCTTCGTGTCCACACGGAGCTCTGTTCCGGTGTGGGAGTACTCATCGAGCATGTCCAGTACGCCACCACCAACCTTCGACATTCTTAGTTTCTTCTCAAGCTCCTCGCTCACGAACATTCCTGGAACCCTGGTTATTATGTCCTGAGAGTTCACTATTCTTAACACCTTCACGTTTTGCGCCGCCAGTTTGTCTCCGAAGGCCCGGTTACCCACTCTAGGCCCACCAAACGAAAAAACAGCAACCGGTGCTGACGTCACGTCGTTACTGCAAGTGCTGACGTCATCCGCAACTAGTAGAGCGAGTGCGGCACCTAAACTGTGTCCTGTTATTGTAATGCTTAGTGTTTCTCCTTTGTAGAGTTCCATCAGCCTCTTTACCTCTTCGATGACTGATTCTTTCAAACTCGGCACGTGGGTCCCGCGGGTTTTGTACAGGCTTAAAAACCCGGACTCCACTTTAGGCTTTTCCTGGGCCGTTTGTTCTACAGTAGAGCCTATGTTCATTAACTGGGTCCGCATGTTTTCGGCCCATTCGAGACACGTGGCGGTTCCACGGAGTGAGATGACGATGTCTCTCCTCCCGAGACGTGCAATCTCTTTTCTGTCGTCGCACACCGCGACGTACCCGACCCAGCTTGAGCGTTGGGTCATCCACCCGAGATCTGGCGCCACGTCATCGACCCATTTGGGTAACCCGATGGATGACGTGGCGTAGAGTGATCTGGTGACGCGGTACGATCTGTCGGGGAGGACTATGTGGCGGGGGAGGGGTGGCTCCTCCGGTGACATGGCGGGGTCGGAGTGGAAGGAGTGGTAGGCGGCTTGGACGAACTCGCCGTAGCGGACGACCTCGCGGCGGAGATTCTCGTCGAGGGGGTCGAGCATGCCTTTCCAGTCGTGGCTGCCGTGGTACTCGCGCCAGCGGCTGCCGAGGGTGTTGCGCGGCGAGTACTCGGCGGTCTTGGAGAGGAGGCGCTGGAGGCGGTTGAGGTGGCGCGGCGACATTTCTTCGGTGGCTTTCATGTCCGGCCAGAGACGAGCCAGGTTAAGGCCTTCCAGAACGTTCTTTCCTTTCTTCTCCGTCGTCGTGTTGTTGTTTTGAATTGTGGTGGTGGTGGTGGCTAAGGATAACTCTTCTTGCTGTTTGGGTTGAGTTGTTGGTGGTGATTGTTTCTGGAGGAGTTTGTCGAGGTTAGAGAGGTGCAGGCGCGTGGTGGAGTCGGTGGAAGAGGTTGCTGCTGTTGTTGTTGGGTTCAAGGGAGAAGCACGGCATCGGAAACTGTTGCGGCGTGTTTGGAACATGTAGAGGTTGTGTGCTGGTATGGTGGAGCTGATCTGCATCATCATGGTTAGTTAGATTGAAGAGAGAAGAAGAAGGGACTGGAATTGGAGAAGGAGACAGTGTCAAATTCCTGAAATGCCCAAAAAAACTGGCGGAACTGAAACCAACTATCAGGAGAGGGAACAAGAGGAGTATTTAAAGAGGGAGGGTTTTGGTTTTTGCCATCGCTTTTGCTCATATATTACGGAAAGAACCTACCTAGGATCGTCGATGTGACTTTACAAAAAGTGCTGCTGTGTAAAATGGACACTTTTTTTTTTTTTTAATCTTTCTTCACTTTATCATTCTTTTGTTTGAGAAAAAATAATAGAGCATATTATTTTCAATTAAATAATAAAATTTAAATCTCTATAATTTATAACATAAGTTTCAGTTAACACTTACTAGCTACTTTACTAGTAACATCAGATAAGGTATGGAACATGCAAGTTTCAAATAGTTTACTGTACACAAATAATTTGTCTCAAAGTATAGAATTTAAAATTATAATATAAATACTTAATAAAATTATATCGTGTTATATTATTTATTAATATGATATGACTATAAGATAATTTTTTATTAAATATTTTACATTAAAAATATATTTAAATTAAGAATAAATAATTGCTATATAAGATAGAGGGTAGATATTGTAAAAGTTAATAAATATATCGTACATATAATATCTACCAGAACCTGGATCCTGTCCAGCCAAATGAATCACCCTCGCACCAATATGGCAAGATCATGCAGAATCTTAGTCTTTCTTCATTGATCATATATTGTACAGAAATTAAAAAAAAAAAAAGGAAAAAGAATATACTCATAATAAAATATTTTGATGAGTTTAGCTGTAAAGAAAAGCTTAATGGAGAGACACGAGAGGATCATATGCCAACCCAATCTCCATTCATTCCAGCATGGAATTGCAAATTAAGAATATCGTCTGAACTCTGTAAGTATAACCACTCAAGTTGGCAGAAACCCGTGTCTGAAGTCTGAACCATGCATGCATGTTTTCCACCTCACTGCTCATTGTGATGATGTATTATTAAAGTATATAAATTTAATGTGTTTACAGTGCATCAAGATCAAGGTTACATGAGTCTTAACGACACTATATTATAAATTTTTTCTGTTAAAAATTATTTATTTGAATAGATTTTATATATTATTTAATAATTTACTTACTTGATTGATTTAACTTATTCTAATCAAAATCGATGATGATTTACAATAGATTTTATGGAAACAGTATTTAAAATAAAATATTAGATAATACTTCTTCTCAAGGTTATATACTTATATTTTATTAATTTAAGAGGGAAAAAAGGACTACATTTTATTCAAAGAATTATAATGTCATTAATGTGTCTATATATATTTTATCAACTTGATAAAACTAAATTAAGACCATTTAAATTCGAAAGAAAGCCCATGGTCATGTTCTACAAAGGTCTGCGACCTATGCATAACGGTGTTACTCGGTTTTAGCCTAAATTGACCGATTTATCCCTTTGGGAAAAAATAGATTTCAAAAGTATTATCTTGGAAATACGTGGTTTGAGTTTGACTTTTCGTATCACGGCAACTACTTCTACTACTGTCGTTAAAAAAAACATTGTTGTCAACTTCGCGTACGGATCTTTTAATTGCTTTCGGAAAAAACCAAGATTAATAAATAAATAAAAATGATACGATACAGATAGTTGCTATTGAGGTCATACTTCTCTAATCTCTATAGGGAACTTATGCGCGTATATATGTACTGTGTTCAATTTTTGGCACCCTCTATGGTTGTTAAACATACGAAATAATATTTTACAAATTCACAATTGTTATAAATATTTGTTTGTTTGCAAGTGTGAAAACATGAAAGTTGAAACTCTTTGAAGTCAAAACATGTTACTTGTCCTATGAAAAACAGACCATCTCCATAAATTGAAGCTGTTAAAACTAGGTGGGTTTAATTTAATTTTCACAGAATAATAAATACGTTCGTTTAGTTTCTCCAAATTATATGACGTCGTATATATCTTTTTAATTCATGGTATATAGCAGACTGCATAGTTAATGTAATGTTTGTTTATTTGTTGATCGTTTCAAGTTTAAGAGGTTATTGCCTTAAAGGTTTGATCAGAGAATATATTTAATTAATTTAAAATGTTTGAAGTTTGAACATAAAATGAATAGAGTTCAAGTCAATTTTTGCACCAACCTCGGCTATTACGTGAAAATAATTCATAGTTTTAGATAGACATTTTTGCATTTATCATCATCTTTATGTGTATAAAGCTAGCTAAGTCGTACTGTCGTAGTCTATGTATATGCGTATGCTTAGCTCAACATAGGTCCCCCCGAGTATTACACATTTCTTCTGACGTACGTAGCTCAAAACTTTGATAGCTAGCTAATAGCAATATTCAAAAGTTATAACAAGTCCGTTCCAACTTCAATTCAAAATACACGTACCCTTTTAATTTTCTGAATCTATATATATACACATCTTCTTTAATTTGTTCATATAAGGTAGGGAAGAAAAGGGACAGGTGTCAGTTTATATACACATCGAGCTTGTTAATTTGTTCAATGGTCTAGTAGTGTAGTTTGTACATGAAAAAGGGTTTGACCTTCAGAAATTGCAGCCAGTTGAAATTGGATTCTAGTCTGATGTTGGATTTTATTGCTTTCTTTTCATTTCTTATTCCATTTTTAGTTTCCTTAGTCTTTCATTTCGCGTTAATTTCAGTCAGAAACTGCGCACTTATATAACAAGTTTGTGAAAGGTAATTAAAAGTTAATATTATTTTTCTTAACATCATATGATTGATTGGTACGTACGAAGTACTTTCTTTGTACCTAAGCAATAAGAAAACAGACTCAAATATAAATAGATTCTGGTTATGTTCGATAAATTAAGTGAAAAGTTGGTTACAAATTGAAAGCAGAAAGCTAGTAGTCGAAAGATTTTGGTTATGTTAGATAAAAGTTACCTGAAAATTTAAAAGCTAGTTAGAAGCGGGAAGGAAGTTGACAGCTGAAAGTTTTTAAATTAATTTATTAAATTATAAGTATAGAATAAACTATATGTTAAAATAATTAAAAAAATGTAAAATAACAAAAGTGAACATATTTTTATGATATTTTATAAAAAATTTAATTTTAATTTATAAATAAAAATATATTTTTAGGTGCTATAATTTTATTTTTTAATAAATTTTAACTCTTGTAATTTTTTATTTATAGATAAATTGTCTAATATATAAAATTATTCAAAATAAAAAATATCATTTTTTTCATGAATTATAATTTAGAGACTATATGAAAATTTTACAAATTTGATAACGAAATGAATAATTAATTATAATTTTAAAATTAAATTGCCTACTTAACCTTTTTTTAACACGCTTCTTCCATTTCATTAAAAATTATTGAAAATTATAAAATTTTGTGAGTTTTACATCTATTTAATAATTTTATATCCTAATATTTTAATTTTTAATTAATAAAAAATATGTTAGTGAAAATGTATTAGAAAGTGTGATGTTATGTTCGTCATGTTTTAAATAATCTATGTGACTCGCACAAAAAAAAGTCCATGATATGAGCTTATTTGCGAGGAAATGCACTTTTTTTAATGCTGAAGCGAAGTCAGCCTGTGCAGTTGTGGATAAATCTCATAGTAGTGAAGCAAAAGATATATTTTGGTAATTTTGTTTTCTATTTTTCTTCTTTTTCTTATCTAAGCTTGTACTTTTTATTTTTATTCTTTTTTCTTTTCTCACCTATTGTCTTTTATAGTTTTATTTATTTTTTCTTCCTTAGCATCGAATAAAAAGGTTAAGGAATCAAGCTTTGGAAATGATTTGATCTGGATTGCTTGTCTCCCAATGCGAACAAAAGTAACATTAAATTATTGTGTGCTTTCCACTAGCAACGTGCTTAATGCTGATTGTAACCCCCACTCCCACCATCTCACATTCCATGCTTGGAACTTTTTTCAGCCGAAATAATAAACCTTTTTTTTTAAAGTAAAATGTTAATAATTAATTTTTAGTTTTGCTAGTGAGAGGGTGTGGAATGAATCATCTTTTCCTCCCTATTATCTTTAACTATTAGACTACTTTATTATTCATTCGAAATCCAAACAAGCTTAACTTTATCTCCTTGTAAATTTTCTATGTTCTTCTTTTAAGTATGTGGATGAGCAGTAATAAAGTTGATTTTGAATATAATTAAATTTGTTTATAATTAATTTTAAACTACTATGAATCATGTTAAAATGATTTTAATTAAAATTAATTTTGGATCAAACGCAAAAATTAATATTAATTACTTTAATTAATTATTGACTCCAGAATTAATTATAAATTATTCTTTAAATTAAAATCAAATATGATAATAATTATTAAAAATCAATTTTACCAAGCTAAACCACACACTTATTAAATCAAGTCTGCATCATCAATTGAACTATGCATGCAACAGATAATCCACACCTCTTTCCTTTTGTATGTTACCCCACCCCAAAAATGTAACTTTGGAAAAGTTGATAGTACCACTAAACATTAGCAGCCCGCATGTTACAAGCAACCCCACAAAATTCGACTCGCAATATTCAACAACGCGATCATGGCTAGAGAATAGCACGTTTGCTACCAAACAATTCATTAACACCAGCAAATCGCATTGCCCTAAAGCGTCCCTGCTGCCAAAAAGGCAAAAACTATATATATTATCAAAATCAGAAATTAGCATCTTACACCCACAATATTACCATTTACGACAATGCAATGTATTTGCATATCTCATCTCATCTCATGTTTGTCACGTGAAAAATAATTTTGAAATTTAAATTAAAATAAAAGAAAACTTTACAATTTTACTTTTTAAAGTTAACATCTTTTCTTTCTTTCTTTCTTTAATTTTTTTCAATTGAACAAAACAAAATATAGCACTATTTATATTTTCTTTCTTTTTTTATTTGTCCTCCATTCAAACACACAATAAGATAATTCACAGAAGCATAAACAATAGTAATACACAGATTTTATTGTATATTATTTTGTAGGTACAATACATGGTTATGTATGTATTACTTCACACGTACATGTGTATGTACTATGTTGTATTTTAAAAAAAAAATGCATACTTTTTATCCCTTTTCTTTTTATATTTTATTCAAATCCATTTATACATGTATAATTTTCAATACATTCTACTAGGTATTTTTAGTTTTAGTTTTAGTTTTAGTTTTAATTTACAAATATTCAGAGACAATTTTTTCTGTACACACTAGCTATGACCATAAAAAAACCAGCTTAATTTGCCTCTGAATTCAAGTCTTTTGTTTGAGTTACGAGCCGTACAATTCTTGATCACAGAGAAAATTTGTTCTATATAATAAATGCTGCTCGTGTATATCCACGAACCTACGACGGAATATACTGTATCCTACACCCTCCGCATAGTATGAATCCGACAATGACAACAAATTTGGAAGACGAAGGAAAAAAACAGCAACACAAAAAGACATGTAGCATCATTCATACAAAATTTCAGTTTATTTTTTTGTAATATTTTATTAATATATTTAAAAATTATCGCATTATGTTTATGTATGTATCTGAGATTTGGATCAACAACAAACTATTATAATGTTAAAAACAATTTATTTCACATAAAAAAATTAATTGACACCATGCATGTATTAAGTTTAACAAAATTATATATTTAAATAACTTAATAGTTTTTACAAGCATTAATTATTTTATCACTTTAACTATTAAATCATGTTCCATCAAAAACTATTAAATCATGTTATATTATCCTCAAAATCACGTATATATCAAAATTTAGATAACTTTAATATCCATAGATATATAATTTAACAGTACAATTTTATTTATATTTTAAATAAGATGTTGTATTTATATAAAAAAATTATATTATATATATTAAAATAAGTAATACGATGATGCATCAATTAATCTTTAAACTATATGCAATTTGGTAAATTTAATTAAAGATAATATATTATTCAAATTTAACATCTTCAACAAAAATAAGTATATCTTTTTGTCAAATTTAACACTTATCAGCAATTTATCAAATCTTTTAAAAAATACATACGTAACATAATACAAAAGATTAAAAGTGTGCATACTGAACTGACAACCGGAATCTTCCGAGTCACACTTGTATACTACTCATGATTCATGAATCGACAGAACAGAATCGTTTACTGTGAATTTTTTTTTTTTTTTTCTATATATGCTACCCGTGTTGACACTTGATACCTTCCCAATTTACTCTTACGGAAACAACTTTCAGTTGACTCTTCTGTTTAATTTGTTTCTTCATTTCTTAGTTGCACGTGTAGCTCAACGTTATTTCTCACCTTACTATATGATTAAATTTGATTTTCTTTTTTCCAGAAACAAATATTCTTTTAATGGTGTAGCTCAAAATTTTAATGATAATTTATTTTAACAAAATAAATCAACTTCGACATAATATATATATATATATTCACATCGATAATATGATCCCATGTATTGCTCAAACGAAAAGGTTCTGACGTGTTAATTAGCTCCATCATCAGCACAGTTTTGCCTCTCAATTTGTCATTGTTTAAACGATTGAAAGTAGAAACTTATTCTTTATTATTATATTAATTAAAATTAAAAGAATATATTATAAAAGTGATCACTAAGAGTATACCATATGAATCACATTATAGAAGTGAAAGTCGAAAAAAGTGTGACCTGGGTTCGATTTTGAAAAATTGTTACTATTATACTAATATTATATCTTATCCTTTGAGAAAGAGTGACCACCGACCAATATTACCTAAACGTGGAAAACGAAAGCGATCGTAAGCCGACCAAAAAAAGAAAGCGATCGTAAACACGCTGGGGCTCTCAACACTAAACACGGTTCTGAATTCTAAATGTTGAATACAAATGCTAAAAATAATCCATGTTTGAGTTATTAAATTTCATTTTTTTTTTTATCAATTCACTTTAATATATATTCCCCTAAAAAAATATTAAACATTAATGTATCGTAAACTTACTCCTAAAATAAATATTGTATAACATATACAGGGAGCTAGCGTGGGAATTAATTTTGTTGTTATTGTAAAAGACGAAAGAGTCATACAGTTTTTTTTTTTTTTTGAAGAAGTCGTACAGTTTTATATAATCACTTAAAAAAATATATATGTATATATATATAACACATTAGCTAATAGTTATATAATCACTTAAAAATACTCGTGTAAATATATTTATCTCTTTTATGTATAATTTAATGATTCCAAATTTATAGTTTTTATTTAAAAAATAATAAGAGTTTTTAATATATATATTTATACATGAGAGTTTTTAAATTGAGCATGTACCACGTGACAGAGAAGAATGGAGTTGGACTTGGGAAAGGACCACCAACCAAGCCAGAACAGGATGGTGAAATGAGATAAAATATGGAAACAATGACTAAACTGAAGTGATAAACATGGATCAATTGTCAATATCACGAAATTCAATTTTCCTATTCTTGGTAAATCACCCATTTTGAATCTAGAAAGTGTTTGGATGAAACATTTTAAAAATTTAAAATAATTAAAATAATTAGTAATTGAATTTAATAAAATTGAATTTTTTTTATTTTGTAAATAATTTGTTTGAATGGAGTATTTTAAATTTTTTATATTTAAATTCACTTGTTTATTTGGACAGAATAATTTAATTTTTTTTATTTATAAAATTTTAATTTAAATATAATATTTGAATATTAAAGTTTATGAAAAAAAATACTATTTTTTTCTATAAAAATATATTTACATTATTTTTTTACTATAAATTTACAAGATATTTTAGGATTACATATAAATATTTATGTTATATTTATGAACTCATTTTAAATTAAAACAGATACTTTTATGAACTTAATTTTAAATTAAAATAAATACATTTACTTAAAATATATCCCAAAAAAATTAATTAAAATTGGTAATCAATTTCTTTTATTTTAATTTTCTAGTATCAATAAAAAATATTTATTTTAAAATATAAAAATCAAAATTAAATTTAACAAAAAAATTAAAAAAATTATGAAATTTTAAATATTTAATAATTCAAAAAGTATTTAAATATTTAAAATATTTAATAATTAAATAAATAGAAAAAATTAAATAAAAGTTACGTTGAGAGAGGGAGGGAGAGAGAAGTGGAAGAAAGAACTTGAGTATTTCAAATTCCTTATTTTTTTAGGGTATTTTAAATTTTCTTAAATTAACTTAATTAGATTATTGGATAAAAAATGATAGGATTTCAATTATTCCTTAATTACCTCATCCAAATAATAAGTTTTATTTTAAAGAATTTTAATCATCTCTCCAAATTTAAATCACTCTTTTCAAATGAATTATTCTCTTCAAATATCACATTTAAACGCACTCTTAATCTTACTCATGTTTGAGTAAGAGGAGCTTAATAAATTATTTCACATGGAGATACCAAATTCAAAAATTTTCTTACTAAATAAATCATTTTGAATGCATTATGGTCTTGTTACATCAACTTTATGAATTGTTTGAAGTTGTATGATTAACTTTTATCTTTTGGGTTACCTAATAATGTTGAAATATAATTTTTTCAATTTACTTTTCTATTATAAATTGAAATATACAACTTTATAAAAGTACTTTAATTGGTTTATTTTTAAAATGTAATTACTTTTCAGCTGACTACCTTTCAAAAGGATTCTTTAAAACAATTACTGTTTTTCAAAAATTTTGTTAAAATATACCTAAGCTAAACGGCTACATGTGTATTGACTCAAACAGTGTAAATATTAATGTATTAAGAGTTATTAACACCTTTAATTTATACATTAAGTAAATTACTTTTAACAAGTGAATTTAACAAATTAATAATTTATAAAATTAGTTAGATAGAAAAATACTATCATTATAAGAAGAAAAACGTATTTTAACATACGTACACAAAAAAATATATCGAAGTAGTATTTATTTTAACTCGTGTTTTGATCAAATTATATATCTAAAATTTAAAATAAATATATAAAATGAAAACTATCACAAAAAGAACAATAAGTCAATAACCTATCAGTTTTAAATGAAAATATTATTAAGATTAATAATTAATTCTTAACATAACTAGAGGATTAACAAAATAAAAGTTTTCCCTAATTTTTTTTTTTTATATGGATACATTGTTATTGTAAAGTATGACATTTATAAAAATGTATCTGGAACTCAATTTTATCCATTGTATCCATAAGTATGTCAAAAATCTTTATAAGAACAGGTATTATAATATTTTTACTTTAAAGGTTTTTGATATTGTTATGAATAAGATAAAAAGGGTGATGTAATCGTGATATAATTTTACATAATTAGTTCATAACAATTTTTTTAATCACAATTCATTCACATATATTAAGTTAATTGATTATTATAAATTTATTTTAAGAGTCATTCAAACAGTAAATTATAATTGTATAAATAAAATTATTTTATTCAAAAGTCAATCTTATGAATAAAATGTATAATAACAATCCTCCTTATAAAAGTAAAACTATTTTACATGTGTGATGCACGAGACTTTAGGAATAAAATTGAATTCCAAATGCGTACCTATATAAAAATGGCTTTTTTTTCTATAATTTTTATTGAATTGTATTGATTTATAAACAATCCTATCAATAAGTATACCTCATGGCTCGTGCAATTCTAAAGCAAGGCAAAACATAATGGTCCACGCAAAGATACGTGCTTTTAATTAATATTTCTTTTGACTTTATTTATTCTACTTTACATTGTGCCATCCAAACTTATCAAGAACATTCGTAGCATAATTTTCAGATCAGATTAGTGTGGAGAACTCAAATATAAATTTAGTTGTCTTTCTAGTTATATATATACATCTATACATGTGTGAGTTTTATATAAAAAATGTGTGTATATATATATACCTAATTATTGCTTTAATTTTTATAAGTGAAAGCTAAGACATAATGCTAATTAATATGTTTATTTTTCTTTAAATCCATTATATCAGTACTATATATTTAGGACCACTTAGTACGTGTTCCCACAGGTTGAGATCAGTAGGAAAATATGTTCTCCACGACCATGACCTGAGACTTGTCTCATAATAAATAGCTTGTTGTAAGTTGTAAGGATTAATTCAATTGAGTTCCAAATACTTACCCAAGTCTCAGCTGAAACTATAATGGAAAATGAGTCAAAAACATATTCTCACTAACAATTTTTGGAGACAAGCTATTTAATGTGTTCAATCTTTATTGTGTATAACAACTTTTTTGATTAGAATATCCGTGATAGGACAAAAAAAAAAAAAAAATCTCAAATGAGATTATAATAGAAAATGAGTCAAAGACTTATTATGGTTAACGTGACACCTCAAAGAGGCAAATTGAAAGCAAACATGAAAAAGAACAAAGAAAAATCAAGCATATATGAATCATGAATGTCACCTTAAGTAGTTTCTATGTAGCTTCTTCGCCGTTGCCAAGCATCGGAATTCACATGTCCACACGTGTGACATGTTACGTAGAAACCAAGCTTGATTTGGTGCTTAATTACTTTATATATCTTGGCCATCAAGAGATATTCAAGAATCAAGACGATGCTGATGTTTTTCCACTTTCTTTACCAAGCTAATCTAATTTGATTGGCTAGTTCAAGAGATCATTTATGTGGTAAATTACATTTACCACTAGATTGTAGTATATGATAAGTTTTTATTGACTAGGTTAAGCCAACCGACAGAGCATAGGTACAAATATCAATGATATATAATGTTTAATGCAATTCCTTTTCATTTCAGGGCCTATACCAACTGCCATTAATTTCCTATATTTGTTTTCGTCAGTAGTGTGTGTTTGTCAAAAATATCTAACAAGTCAACTCTAAAACTAGTAAAAGTCAAACTTTGTGTTGACTCTCCAACAAGAAATTGTTTTTTTTTTGGTATAGAACAAGAAATTGATTTAGTGCAAGTCGATTGTAATCACTAACCGTAAACTATATATATTTTTTGGTAGTTATGTACAAGTCAACTATATATTTATATTATTTAATAAGAAAAAAATATACAACATTTAATCAAGGAAACACACAAAAAAATCGACTTGTTTTGAGCCTTTTTAGTAATAATTTTGACATATTATACGTTTAAAAGATTTAAAAAAGCATTTTATGAATTTCTTCCACATTATATAGTTATATATATGTAGCACTAAATTAATCAACCAATAAAATTAAAACCATAAACAGAAAATAATTAATGTGAGTTAATTTATTTAAAATTATTATAAGTGATTATTTTATAAATGAATATGATTTCTCGTTAAATAATAATAAAAAATTATTATTTTAATAAGAAGTAGTTTAAATAAACATATTAAAAATAAAAATAATTACTTATTTTATTAAAATAAATATTTATTTCACTAAATGTTTAAACAAATCAACTTCATTAAAACATTCCTAAGTTATTTATTAGATGGATTTATTTAAATTTATTTGATGAAATAATTATTTATTTTAATAAAATAAGTAGTTATTTAATTTTTACTGTATTTGTTTAAATTATTTTTGTTTAAAATAAATAATTTTTTATTTATTTTAAAAAATAAATTTTATTTACTTATAAAATAATCACTTATTTTATAAATATTTTATTATGATCCAATCTTGTTTGTTATGATAAAGATCTACACATCTCATTACTTTTCAACTGTATCGATTCTAATTGTATACATAAGATATTTTTACTGCAAACAAAGAATCTTAATTATGTGCATGGTGTGCTTAGGTTATTTGATTGGGTAATACTGTAATTTGTATTTTCAACTTCTACGTAAATTGAATGGAAATTAATGTCCAACCATTTTTTCTGTGGCAAGACTTGCTGGTTGGTGTATCTATCTTTCAATTAATGATCAGTAACTTCCTGCTACAAACCTTTGCATATAGTCTGAATTTGTGAAACATACACACTGCACTTTAATTTATTTAATTGGTCTTGGTCTCCTTAAAAATTAGTAAAATTGAATCGATCCCCTTCAACGTTCAAAAAACAATTCTGGTCAAGAGATTAATTTGTTCGTTAATAAGCCACAGCACGGAAACTACAAACGTTATCATCGAAAAATTGACGATGAACAATATTTCGTGTACTTGTTGTGATTTTGCCTAGATAAATTTGTTCATAAACACTTATTAGAAAAAGAAAAATGAATTAGAAAAAATCACAAATTAAGTTATAGTATATTTCAACTTTTATAAAAACAAACCCTAAAAGGTATGGTACACAAGTTGGTTAGAAATTTAATAAAAAAAAATCATATACATTAGACTTTTAATTTAATAATATGTATTTATTATTCATATATTTTTCAATAACATTATAAAAATCTCACTAGCTAGTCTCTGAAACCGAGTACACATTATTTATAAGAAAATGGTTTCTCTTGCTACCTACGTTTGATCTTGATGAGCTGGGTGGTTGACAATATCAAGTTTATACATTTTTTTATATTTTCACACTCTCTTTAGAATGTTTTAAAACTTATTAAAAAAATACCAACAAATGCATAAATTATCAACTTACATGTAGAGTTGTTCAAACTTATTCAGGTACTATCCAGCTTGTGAACAATGAAAGATACATGTCATCTGTTATCTAATCTGTATATACCTATAAAAGAAAAAAAGCTTGCTAAAAAATTATTATTGTGTAGAGTAGAGGTAATGAAGTATAATTATAAAAATATTTTATAAATACCTTGATCAAATTAAATATTATATGATTTCTATATATGAATGCAAGACAGTACACTTAGTCGTTTTGATTACTTGACCAACTTATTTAATTATCATTTAAAATAGTGGCATAGAATGAGCAGTTAATTGACTTGACAACATGGGTTTTAGATTATTATAATTTCAAAGGAATGAAATTAATTAATATACGAAGTGCTTTGTTTCAAAATTGGTTGACATCTTGATCTTGATATATCGTATGATAACAAATGTATTATTTCTTTTAGGTTGGGTGAGCCATCTATCTAATATCGATTTTTATTTTTTAACCAAGAATACAAGATTCGAAATCAGTTTAACTAAGGAGAAAATTATATTTGGAAGAAAATAATGTATGTGTGTTTAAGATCTTTAATAAAGATTAATTTTTATTTTCGAAAAAAACTATAAGATAATTATTCAACTCCAATAAAAAGTATTATATACTGAACAAGTCAGTGTTGATTTTAGTAGCATGTAAAGGACTCTGTTAATTTTCATCAATGGTTGTTTTAAGGCATTAAAATGTAATTATCTTTATAAAAGATAATATATATATATATATATATATATATTTTATTTATTTATTTATTTATTTATTTATTTTTTTTGAAAAATAAAAGATAAAATATATAGTACATGAGCTTATGTATAATTTGCACACCATTATAAATTTATAAAAGTACATCTTCAATGAATTGAAATTATTGAATAATTTCCCATACCCAATTCTATAATTATTATTTATTTACTTTTGCAGTTTTGAAGGAGCTAAATATTATTTAGTATTCTTGTGGATTCTATTTTTTTTACATTTTTTTTATTGCGTCATCTTAGGATTTGTTTTGGATGTTTTGATAACTTTGGAAAAAAAAAGTAGTTTTATAATTTTATTTTCAAAAGTCATTCTTTTTGACTTTTGAAAAAGAAAAAAAAAGTATTGCGCTTGCTGTTTCCTTGAAAGATGTTCGCAGAAAAACCTTAAAATTGTTTAAAAGCATACAATAAAAAATGAAAATGGTTTTCTTTTAAGAATAATGGATTTTGGTCAATAGATAGGTCTAATTGGAATTTTAAGTTTTAACTCGTAAAGGATTTGTTTGTTTGAACATTTTTGTGGAAAAAATATTTTTTAATAGAAATGTATGTTTATGAAATTGCATGTTTTTTAATGTAAACTTATTTGAAAATTATGCATATTTTTTAATTGTAACTATGTATTTTTAAAATATTATAAAATTTGTAACCATATTTTCTTTAAAGTTAAAAGAATAATTAAATTAATTTTTTTATTATTAAAATATGTAATAAAGATGAGACTTTACTAAAATGTGATCAATTAAGATTTTATTTTACTAAGATAAGAGACTTTAAAATATTTTTAATTTTAATTTAACGAATAAGATTAACCATTCTCAGGTAAAATCATCACTCTCATATATATGATAAGTCATAAATTGTCTTCATAATTTAAAGTATACCTAGAAAAAGTATCCAAAAAGTATACCTAGAAAATAATTTATAACATGAAAATTGCCCCAACTAAACTATGAGTATTGCCTCCACAACTAAAAATTTATGTAAAGTGTCGACACAAACATGAAGTGCAACAAATTGTTTGAGTTGATAGACTGATACTATCACATTAGAGTCACAGATATAATGCTTTTAATTAAAAAAGTTTAGATGAAACAAATAAAACTTGGTCCAAAAACTGAGTCTAAAATACCAACCGAAGAAAAAGCAAATAGAAACCTCTGGTCAATAATACATCTTAGTTGAACAATGTATTATACCAGGCATCACTCAGCAGACATCAATCAGCCACAATGAGGAGTATCAACCTGCGACCCTTTTGCTTCTACTAATCTTCCTGGTGACTGGTGAGGGTCCATGTCAAGTCTAGCAGTAGCCTCTGCCTGTGCTGTTTGCAGTTCCAGGTCATTCTTTGTGTCAGTTTGATTGTCTTCGATGCCATCACCGCCGTCTGTAAAATGGGAATATAAGTGAAGATTATGCAGAAGAGGAGGAGAATGAGAAAGAAAGAAAGAAAGAAAGATTCACCTGCTATGCTTTCTGATAAGTCCTTGCACAGTCTTAAACAACCAGGGAACATCAAAATTTTATAGGAGGATATTTCTCTCATCAGCTCTTCGCTCACCTCAGCAAAGTTGAACTTGTGCTTCCACATATCAGAAGTCGTTGGCATAGATGGAATTATCAACTTTGTGACTTTAAGGTCACGTAGGAACTGGAATAGGTAGTGACTGGTGAGTGAGGAGGATCATTATAAATTGTCTAGGTATATAACTGAAACGAACTAAGAGCTATGAGTAGGGTTGAGTTAGGCTCAAATCCAGTTTCTAAGAAGTTGATTGAGTGAATGGACATTTAACGATAGATTATAGGACTTTGTTAATCACTTACCGATTCAATTATCCTCATTAATTTGCGGCAAACTCCTTGGCCCCTGAATGACATGTCTGTAGCCATAAATGGCATTTCTGCAATCCCTCCCCCATGAAATCTATAGAGCCGTGAAGTAACAATTCAATAACAAAATGTATCTCAATCTTTGTTAACACAACAAAATTATAAATATGTATGTCAAAGGCAGAGAGCATCAGAGCATGAGGGTCATTTCTTAGTTACAAAGAGTATTCACAAACTCAATAACTGAAAAAAGTTGAAAGATTACTAACAAACGATCAGAAAAAAGAATACCTTATAGAAGCTGCAGCAATGATCTCATCTTCTTTCTCCAGAACAAACATATAAAAACGTCTAAAATCAACCCTGGTTAAGTTTGACCTGAATAGTAAATGGCAACAATTGATCAAAAGGTTGTTAACGCCTGACTGCTTATATGAAAAGTAGAAAGTATTAGAAGCAATTAGAAAGTGCTGAGTGAACAAAATAACAAGAACATGATGACAGCAGCAGTAATGAGTTGCATGCCGTAAGATGGCCAAAACAATAAGTGCTGCAACAATGTGGAATAATACCATCTATGTGTTTACCTACGACTGTAAACTATACTTTTAATCATGTTGATGCCTGTAAGTGAGTCAGTTGATGTCATGAAAGCTTCATCCATTAACATCCAAGTAACTGCAACACTTGAATTATTTTCTGAGGAGTATATATTCCTATCTGCAAAAACCTTCTTGGTTGTCTTATCTGGTCGGCGGATAACTCTCCAAAAGTATTTTGCTGAATAATCATTTCTGATTCCGAGTGAGACATCCAATTTCTTGTATATCTTTAATAAAGCACATAGTCAAAATTCTAAAATGTGATGGAAAACACACAAAAAGTCTGGAATTTAATTTTCTATGTTCCATGCACAAATCGTAGAAAAAGATACCTCTCGGCAACCTGGCCCACAATATGATCTTGGAGGCTTAAGGTCCACAGGTTCTTTTGAGAATTCTTCAAAGCACTCCCAATGACCTACAGCAGAAGCATGAAAGAGGGGGGGGGTGTTAACAAACCAGATGCCAATTTTGATCCCTCTAAAAGCTAAATGGATACCGAGAAATCTTACACTTCTTGTCACATTGGGAGCACTTGAAGCCTCCTTTTTTTAATACAACCAGCCCACAGTATTTGCAAACACAATATGGACAAAACCAATCATTTTCGGGAACCATCTGCAGTATAAAAGGAAAGTATTCACAACATCATGTAGACCATCAAATACATCTACACCAGAAAGATTGTTTCTAAGTAATGCCAACAGACTCTTTCCAGAAAGGAAAGTAAAAATCAATTTGATTACCTCTATATTCAAGCACGATAGATGGTATGTAGAGGGACACTGGTCACAGCAGATTAAGTCTCCCCCGTCGCCACAGACTGGACAGGCAGCATCCTTTTTGTCCTCAGCAGTTTCTTTCGGCACATATGTAAACTTATGCCGGCATGCATCTCCCCTGGTAAATTTCCAAGCATCCTTCTGGCATTTCCGGAGGGATTTGGTTTGTCTGACGCAAATATGTTCATAGGGTTGTCTAAGATCACTTCCAGCATGCTTCTCAAAGGTCCACACTGATGTTTCCTCCTGGCAACAGCTGCAGTGAATTCCACCCCTGGTAATTTTTCCTGTTATGCTTATCGTGCCATTGTTATAGCATACTTGTTCACCTTCGTTAATAATCTCACAGTCTATCAACCATGACAAAATGGTTTTTTTATGAATTTTCCGGTCTTCTTCTTCTGCTTCTCTCACCCTCTTCTGAGTAGGGTGGCTCCGGGTACCCTGTATGCCCCTTCCTGTACTCTGTCTACAACTACTTCCAGGTCGTCTACGACCACGTATAGTTCTTGTAGTGAAATCTCCACTTGAGTACATCATATCATCCTCCATTGGTCTTGAATTCATATTGGGATGTATCTGACATGCATCGGTATCAGATATGTGTGTTCGGACACTAATTCCTTTTCATTATTGTAGTATCCATACCAGAACAGATAACATCAATCAGGCAAAACAAGCATGCGTAAGTAAAATTTTCATTCACCACACATCAATCAAGGAGATCCAAACACTTTGCCTAACAGGCGGAGTGATAACTATATTCCACAAAATCTCAACCACAGCATAAATTGCTACTGAGTAGAAAACATACCTTCAATTTTGGAATAAGATATCTGCCCTAGATTCTGGATGTGCAGATTTGTCTAGTTTCTTTGAAGTTTGTTCTGTGATCACTGCAGTCACAAATGGTCTATAAAACTATGAAATGCCTGCACAACTTGAAATAATAACAAAAAATTGCTGCGAATATCTGAACTTGATGAAAGAATTCATGTTACATTTGCTAACAAGAATAGGAAAATCAGTACCAGCGGAGACTTGTATTGCTTTGAAAAATGAAACAGATAAGTCGCGTCACAAGCAAGAGCAAGACATTGGCGAATAATTTAGACTACGCACACTCTTCTCCAGCTAAGTGTTTAGAGCTAGCAGGGACCCAGTGACCGCAATTCCAAATTGGATTGCCTAGGGTAATTGTATTCGGCAAGGATAGACCTACCGTATCTTTATATAAAAGAAATATGAATCCACTCAAAATGGCATACGGGACGATGTGGTGCTCATTTGTGCTGACTGAACACTTGTCAAATGCGTTGCACGCATTCATTGTCTAATAAATCATTAATTTAAGCTGACGTGTGAAGATATGCTATTAGATGTGTTTTTATTGCCCAGGCTTAGATAAGAATGAAATAAGAAACCTGTGTAATTTTGTGTAACCGATAAATACATCATTATGTCATGTAAAAATAATATTTTGTTTGGTATTGGCTTCCAAAAATTGTAAAATGCACTATATGATGGTGCACAATGAGAACTTGTGGTTAAGTAATCTTATGCTAAGTTTTAGAACTTCATCTGATCAAGTGCAACCAGAGTAATACTACTTACAATTTAATTAAAATGTGACCCTTCTTTTAAGCTTTGCTGCATGTTAGCCCCTCAAAAAATGATTATTTGATATAGAAGAGAGAAAATAAAGGAACTCCTTTTGGACACTTTTTTTTTACATACTCTAAATTTAGTTGTAATGATCTATTAATGTAGAAAATAAAGGAATTCCTTTAAGACACATTCTCTTCATATAATTTTAGTTGTATCCTCTAGCATATCTAGCTGCCCAGAGTTGCTAGAGATTGAGCAAGTAAAAGAACTACCAAAAAAAATGCCTAGTAGTAAATCACCTATGTGGCCTCTGAGACCAACCTTTCTAACAAACTATAAATTACTACTTGCTTTTATTATATCATTGAAAATTGCTTAGTAATTGAGAGGCAAGACAATAGATTGATTGCATTTATTTTTTGAGGAAACTACCTGAATAAGAACCCATGTAAATTTTCATGGTGAAGGAATGAAAATGATGAATGTGAAATTATCAAATGAGTAACCAGTTAGACTAAGAGAAACTAGACATTGCTTTAAATCAATCATACATAGTTAGATATTAATTACTTTAAATTATTTGCCAGTCCTAGGCTAATTTACTCCATAGAACTCTCATTTTTGTGGCTGTGACTAAAACAGAATGTGAATAAACCACATTTAAATATTGAATTAGTAAATTTCATATGGAGACTTTTTGCTTATTTCATATCCTCCAAAAGATCATTAGGAAATGAAAGAAAACTGTCCTAAAATCATTAACATTTGTTGGAGGAAAGACAGAACAATAGAAGATCAACAAACCTCAGCATAAACCAAATGCCCCTTATCCCACTCATCAAATTTTAAAAAATTTAACACAGTTACAAAAATAAAAAAGATAAATAAATTTACCATCATACCTTATTGTTTGGCTCCGCCGCCTAGGTTGTTGGATGTAATGTTGGAAACATGTTGAGGGATTCAAACACAAGATTCCTTTGAAGCTTCCATCCCCAGATACCATTTCTCCCAATGAATTTGTGATTTTCCTCATCTTCAACTGGTTTTGCATTTCTCGTTTGGCTGCTGAGAAAGTGCACCAAAAGGGGTTGATTAAAGTTCGTATCTTGATAGGAATTTTAATTTGATTGGAAACCCACAGCCAAAGTAGAAACACACTTTCAAAGAATTTGCTTCGAAAGTGCTTGCTTTTGAAGATGGTAGGTAAAATGAAAAGGATTTTTTTGGCCAAGGTGAAGTCTTTATCAAGTTCTCATTCAGCTTAATGGTTATGGTAGGGGTGTTCGCGGTGCAGTTTGGTTTGGTTCAATTTTTGGGCAAAAAGTCATCCAAACCAAACACAAAAAATAAATGCGATTTGGTTTGATTCGGTTTTCTATTTATAAAAAAATCCGAACCAAACCAAACTAAACTTTTTGCAGTTTTTTAAACTTAAAAAAAATATACAAACAAAAGTCTTAAAACATAAAATTAAGGGATCTTAAAACTCAAAGTTGCTGTCATAGTTTTAAATATGTCCACCTAAGTCTCATATGGAACTAACAGCTTAGTGATGTTAACAAAATGGTAAACCTTTACTCATCAAAATTCTATTAGAATACTTTCTTCACAATAATCAATCAAAATTCAACAACGATCAATCAATAGATATACAGTCAGAGACTGCATCTTTGGCCTTGCCTTTGTAAGAACTTCTCGAAATTCCTAAAGGAAGAAACAAAGCTGCAAAGAGAATCCACATCCACGGATCCTTAAAGATGCAAAATATCATAGCAAATTAGACACTGAGAACCAATCAAGTTGCAAAATGTCACATAGAACTGAAAATATTTCGCAAATTAAGCTCTGGCTAATTTCCTTTTCTATATGCATATTATAGCATATTATAAAGTCACAGAGAAACAAATAGGCAAATATCACAGACAGACACAGAGAACCTAGTCACATAGAACCAAATATCACAAATCAAAATGCAAACACAGAGAACTGAACTAGTAAATTCCAAAGGCAACTGAACCATTAATAGGATGGAAGATTAGACATACCAAGGGAAGTGGTCCGTCAATGACTTGCTGGTCCATCAACAGATAAGGAAATGGAGACATGGAAGAATGAAGGTTGTCTACGAAATTGAAGACGCAGCTGCCGGCTTCTGCAGTGGGCAGTGGTCCGTCGCTGTCCGTGCCAGTGGTCAGTGGTGGCGCAGCACGGAGAAGAAGGAAGAACTTCGGCGAAGCTTCCAACTCCGAGATGAAGGCGCCCGTCGAGGTTCGTGGCTTCATGCGCCGACGAGGTTGAGGGCGTGAGATTGAGAGACAGAGGGGGAAGAAGAGGTTGAGGAGAACAAGAGAAGCTTGAATGGTGGCACTTAGATTCTAATTTTGATTTTTTCCAAAACTAACTTCAAGTCAAGTCAGTCAGTATGTGGTTCGATTAGTTATAGAATTTCAAATCGAAAACTGAATCGAATACTGGACTCTTCTATAAAAAAAATCAAAAAAATTTAAATCAAAGTTCAGTTTAGTTGGATTTGTGATTTTTATTTTTTATCGATTTTGTAATTTTTTTTTACCATTTCTATTTATGAAAATCCCTAAATTATGGCTGATTTGGACACAAAGTTAGCCTCTCGGAAATTGAACTGAGAACCGGATTTTTCTTTTTAAAATTTTTATTATAGTATCTGATTTGTTTTTTCTTTTCCTTACTATTTTTCTTTCATCCATTAAGTATTTGTTAAAAATTACAAAACAAGAAAAGATTGTCATAAAATAAAATTTGAAATCCATAAAAAAAAAAAAATTCAATCAGAAGCGAACGGAGTTTCAGGTTTGATGAGATATTTCTATTTTTATTTTCAAATTTTCAAATATTAAAATTTGTATTTATAATAGTGAAAAAAATAAAAACGAAGCTGAAGATACTTGTAAGAGTGCTGAAAACCTCAAATAATTATTTCCAGTTTTTTTATAAAATATTTTTACTAAAAATATTTTAAAAATTAAAACAAATTAATTTTCAATTATATTTTCTATTTTTATGAAAATAAAAACAATAAAATCAAACGTTAGTATTTTTTGTGCTATGTTTCATTCTGGTGATCGTAGTGTTTTCACTTTTTAGCATTTCCGTTTTTTTTTTTTTAATAAGCATTTCTGGTTATTATATATAAAAAAAAAGTATAAATAAAGATTCGAGCTTTATTTTTAGATTTGTATTTTATATGTTCGATATTAGTTTAAGATTGGCAACCGCTCCACATTTTGGTGATGCCCCTCCGTCTCTTTTCGAAATGGACAACCAGTGCGAACTCAACTTCATGGCTCCAAGCATGGCAGCACGACAATCTTGGTCGACGACTGTAGTGGTGAACGAATGCACTGCGATTTCGTGGTTGTAGGTTGCCTACTGTGGAGATTAATGGTGGTGATTTCATTGGAAATTATAAACATGAATGATGTAATTACCTCAATATGTCATTATAAACATAAATGATATAATTATTGTTAATATAATTTACGAATTAAAAAAAATTATATAAACATTAGACATACATGTAAAATTTTAAAATAAAATTAATATATTATATTTTTTATATATTCATAAATTAAATTTTAATTTATTATATTTTAAAGATGAATTTATTCACAAATTACATAAGGATAAATTTTTATACGCGTTCTAATATCTCCCACAAATAAAACTAAAAGAAAAAGGATCTTGATTCTATATTTTTTTGTCTAAACATATTTTTAGACAAACATCCACTTAGTTGTTCTGATCTGCCTTTTCTCGATGCCAAACAGAGTAAGTTCCGTATCAACACGAAAGTAAACTGATAGCGTGAAACCAAAGTGGTATGGTGATAGTGCCTCCATTTAATTAAACACGAAAGTTGCAAAGAGACATTGATTCTCTCCCTGTCTGAAGAATTCGATCATCTCCCACCAAAGAAACAGAGCACAACTGAACTCCCATTGACCAAAGAGAAAAATGTGCGCTTTGAGAGCGTTGACTAGGTCCGTGTGCAGCAGCAGCACCTACGTCAAAACCTCCAAACCCTATCTCACTCTCAATTTCACACATCACTATCAGCACCAGACCCATAGAAATCTTATTCTCAACTCTTCCGCTTCTGAACTCGTAAAGCTTCACAAACTCACCGGCCCCGATTCCGGTAAATTATGAATTTTCACTCCACTCATCACCATCATGATTAATTTTATTCGAATTTGATTTCATTTATAATTTTTGTAGGGATTGTTGAAATTAGCTTGGACAGGCCTGAAGCCAAGAATGCTATAGGGAAAGAGATGCTGCGAGGCCTGAGTCATGCGTTTGAGTTGATTAATCAGAAATCCTACGCTAATGTTGCTATGATCAGAAGTTCAGTTCCTGGGGTATTTTGTGCTGGGGCTGATTTAAAGGTTAATTGTTAAATTTTGTATCTTTTTAATATTTAAGGGAAAAGGGGTGGCGACTGTGATCATAAACCAAACATTTTCAAAGCATAAGATTAGTTGTTGGACATAATATGATGCGTTTTCTAATGGGTTGGTTCTTGCTGTTAGGCATGCTAGTGTGGATTTAATTTTACTTGTTTTGTTCTTGGAGCAAAGTCATTAGTCATCCCTGCCTTTAAGGGTTTTGTGTTTATTTGATTGCAGGAGCGCAGGGCCATGAGTCAGTCAGAGGTTAAGATTTTTGTGAACTCTCTTCGCTCCGCATTTTCATCTCTAGAGGTTAGTTCACACTATTCATGAATCATGACATTTGTGTACATATTGGATTACATTCTGATCTATTGTGTTTATTGGATTGCATTCTAATATTTGTGTTGTGTACTTATCAGCATAATGATATGAAATTTATGACAGATGAAGCATCACATGAAATAGGTTATGGTGTTTAGTTCTATGAGCTGACCTAACCCTTTTGTTGCTTCCACTTATACTGTGTCTTTGAATTGTAGTAAGAAATATTGGTGATCGGAAATCTCTAAGTGGACACTATCACGTTCTTTGCTCTGCCTGTACAACCTATACTTCACACTTGTCATAGCATCTATGTTTTCCCATTTTATTGATACAGCTCCTTGAAACTAGTATGCTATTTGTTTCTTTATTCAGGCTGTTCGTGTACCAACTATTGCTGTTATTGAAGGAGCAGCTTTTGGCGGTGGACTTGAAATGGCTCTTGCATGTGATATTCGAATATGTGGTAGTTAAATATGAAGTATTTTTGTAAATTGGATTCTATTTGTTTGTAGGATTGTTTGAATGCTTCTTCATGTGATGCAATCTTCGAATTTTCTTTACTTGTTTCTTCTTTCATGGCATAGGAGATAATGTGCTGATGGGTTTGCCAGAGACAGGACTTGCAATAATCCCTGGGTATGCTGCATACTAATTTTGTTTAGCATATTGTACCTTTGATAGCATCTATTTCAGCCATGGATCTCTTCAGGTCTGCTATCTAATAATGAAAATTTATTAAATTTCAAGATAGGTTGTGGAGAATATATCTAAAATATGTAGACAAATATAAATTTGATAGAACTGGCTCAGGGTGATCAACTATGAAAATATAATGGTGGATTTGAATTGTTGTTTAATTTTATGAATATGCGCAATGAGGTCAGCCTGATATTCTTGTTATTATTGATATTATTGATACAGGGCAGGTGGAACACAGCGACTGCCAAGATTGGTTGGAAAAGCAATAGCAAAGGATATTATATTTACTAGTCGAAAGATTGATGGCAAAGAGGCACTGTCCTTGGGTATGCTGATTAGTCACTTAGATAATATATTTTTTTTCTCTAATTAGTAAAAACTAAAAACATCATCAGGTGAAGAGATGTATAAAAGGAGCATCTTGCGAACACATGATGTATGTTCATTATTTATGTAAACTCATAATTTCACTTAAAAATACATTCAAGACTTTATAAAGTTATAGTTTGTCTATCATCAAACTTCATTTGTTTTGGGACTTCATTGCCAACTCTATGGCAGTATCTCCTGTTGAACTCCGGGAAAGCAAAGATAATCTTTACCACTTTTGTGCAACTTTCAATACAATAACAAATACGTTTTTTTTGCGAGAAAAAAATACTAATTTCTTGCTGGGGTTTATCTATTCTCTCTTCAGTATTTCTAACAGTTTATTTTCACATAATATTCTTTTTTTCTTCCTCAACAAATATCATGATACATGGCTTGGCTGCCTAAAATTTCATTGATGCAGGTCTAGTCAATTACTGTGTTCCTGCTGGTGAAGCTTATTCAAAAGCACTTGCAATTGCTCAGGATATTAATCAGAAGGTAACTCCCTGGGATATATCTGAAACAGATATAGCTGTGGTTTATGACAATAAGAAATGCTGGGATCCAGCCCTTTGTGCCATTGAATGTCCATGTATAAATGGCAGCAACCAATATTTTAAAATTGAGTTTTCATTTTGTTCTTTTGAAGAAGTTGATTACTAAAAACTTTACTTCTGTGCAAAGACCTACAAATGATCAGTTGGTGTATTTGATCCCTGCGATCCATCTAAATTTTGCCAATCAAGAGAACATTTTGGTTATTTGTTTGTCCAAAACAACTTATTATTAGAAGGTATTTTGGAAGAAATATTTATTGAACAATATTTTGTATTTGAAAATGTTAGCCTAAATTTTTGTCTAATGGAGTTTCTTGGATACTGTAAAGTGTTACTTTTAGGTGTGAGTTTTCCAAAATAAAACAACCCTCCTCTTCATTAAAAATGTGATTTTTTTTTCATACAAGGCTTAGTTGTCACTATTGTTCTTGCTTGTTATTCAGTTACATTAAACTTTTAACAGGGTCCTGTAGCTGTAAGGATGGCTAAAAGAGCTATTAATGAGGGAGTTGAGATGGATCTATCATCAGCTTTGGTCTTGGAAGAAGATTGCTATGATCAGGTCTTGAATACTAAAGATCGACTCGAAGGCTTGGCTGCGTTTGCTGAGAAGCGGAAACCAAGGTATACTGGTGAGTGAAAGCAGTGGTCTTTTGCTGATTGGATCTCGATGTTGCTAGAGAGGAAAATCTATCATGTAGATTAGAGTCATCTAGAGCCTGGAGTCAAGTTCCTAGGTGAGGAAATCCCACAACAATTTGCTGGGGACAAACTCTTCCCCTTTGAGTATATTCCTGAAGCTGAAAAGTGTCTCTAAAATCATGCACCTTGAGATGCTGGCTTTGAGTTTTTTTTCATTGTTGTAAAGATTCAAAATTTTATTTTGGATGTTTTCCAGCAATAAATTAACCTGTTTGGGAACTTGGAGTATAAACTTGTGGTGATTCAGTATAATCAAGCATCCCTTAAGAACCTGTATATTACTGTTTAATTGTTTCAAACAAAAAATGATTTTGCTCCTAAGGCTATGGTTGACATTGAAATTGAAGATGAAATGGAGCGTAGAGTAAAATGGAATGGAATGGAGTTACTGTTTCATTGTTTATTTCTTTTTATGATGGAATTAGAAAGAAAAAAGATTGGTTCCATCTCAACCTCCAAATTATGGAAAAAGAAAAAGAGGGGTATTGGGCGAAATGAAATCAAATGTATTTTTTTTTTATCATGATAGATTTTATTTTAAATAATGAAATCTAATTATATATTTTTTTTATTACTTCATTCTATTCTTTCTTTTTCCATCAATGTAAACTTTATCCAGAAGTGGTTTGCATCAAAAGTTAAAAAAATGACTTTGTAGGATTGATAAATTCCATGCTTTGCTTCAAACGTACTTTTAAGATAAAAGCTTTCGAGTATATATGACTTGATTTAAATTATTTTTTAATCAAAACTAACTTTACAAAATTAGATAATTGAAAACTAAATTTGCAAACACATTCAAATACATATTTGATAGACATTTGCCTTGGTGTTTCTTAAACACATAGTACTATTATTACTAGCCAACTTAAACCAAATTCATCATTGTGGGTAATCTGTATTGCTTACGATTTACTTGAACC
This sequence comes from Amphicarpaea edgeworthii, assembly GCA_014843725.1. NCBI lineage: Eukaryota > Viridiplantae > Streptophyta > Magnoliopsida > Fabales > Fabaceae > Amphicarpaea > Amphicarpaea edgeworthii. The sequence continues at coordinate 4,973,359 of CM026324.1, read as the reverse complement.
ATCATCAATTTGATAATAATTGATTTTTTTTTTATATATATTTACAGGTTCATAAAAGAATTTATATTATACTATAAATTTATGAAAAAAAAATATACTACGACAGGTGGTGCGAATATCAAGCAGGAGGTGTCAATAATATGGACCTTTGCAGTGAATCCATTTCCCTTATAGGCTTGGCGAAGGCCCAGGAAGTTCAAGCATATATATAAGTTACTTCATTTCACTTCCATCTTAGATTTGAGTCCGACTCGTTTCGCTGAGAGTGAGTTTGAAAGAAGAATAGCGTAACAGAGCAGCAGCAGTAGAAAGTAGAAAGTAGAAATGGCCACTTTAGACGAACGCTCTTCCGCGAAAAGGTGGCTTCCTCTTGAAGCTAACCCTGACGTCATGAACCAGGTTTTCATTTCTCTCTTCATCGCAGCGCAAAGCAAAATTGTTCCAATGTTGCCTTCAATTATGATGCAATGCGTAATTTCTTAAGCGTTTTCGGTGAAATTGCAGTTCCTCTGGGGTCTTGGCCTTCCAGTGGATGAGGCAGAGTGCGGTGATGTGTTTGGCTTAGATGAAGAGCTTCTCGAAATGGTTCCCAAGCCCGTTCTCGCCGTGCTTTTTCTCTATCCCATTACTGCAAAGGTTTGTTTCTACACACTAGACATGTGATGCTGTTTTTTTTTTTTTTTTTTTAAACTTCTTATTGCTACTGTCATGTCATATTCATGTGTGTTGCTTCTGATTTTGTGGAACTTTTGTCACTTATCAGTCTGAAGAAGAAAGGTTGCAACAGGAAAACGAAAAAAAAGTGAGTGGATATATCTATTTATGAAATCTTTTAATTTATCTGTGAGACTGTGACTATTCGTTTTCCCTGATTTAATTTAATGAATTGTGCATTCTGTGTGACTGTACTGTATTAATATCATTAATTATTGATTATAGGACCGTTTTACAAGCTTGATTGACTATTTTACTGAACATTTTTTTTACTTTTTATTATTAAACAATGTCCAATAAAATCTGAATTTTAGGTGGCATATATCATATAGTAATTGATTACTTTACTGCATGGCTTGAGTGGGATTTTTTGTTGTTGTTCTGCTGCAGGATTATAGCAGCAAAGTGTATTTTATGAAGCAAACTGTGGGTAATGCTTGTGGTACAATAGGGCTGCTTCATGCACTTGGGAACATAACTTCCGAAGTCAAGCTTGGTAGGTTTTCAACAATCACGCAGGCCCAGTTGAAGTTTTCATTGCATCAACCATTAAATCTCATTCAGTTTGTTTTGCTTTTCGTTATTGCCAGTTGAGGGGTCATTTTTTGACAAGTTCTTTAAATCCACTGCAAACATGGATCCAATGCAGGTTATTTATTTCTTCTTACCCAAACCTTTTTCACTTTCTTTCTCATATTTCATAAATGCAAGCAACCTACACTTTTTGTCAGTTAAATATAATGCTCAGTTGACATTTTCTATCTTTTGTATCTTGCAGCGAGCTGTGTTTCTTGAGAATGACAGAGAGATGGAAGTTGCTCATTCAGTGGCAGCCACTGCTGGTGATACAGTGGTACTTTTATTTATTAAATTTAAATCAACAATAATTTTTTGGGAGGGCGTAGCTGTTATGACGTGATGTGTTAGTGAAACAGATAGCAGATGTAGTGATGAAAGGTTCAGTTTGCCTTTCTTGTCTTGAAAATATGGTTAGGTCATTGTTTAGACTTCAGAATGTATTTTTTCCTGGATAGTTCTTAAATGTTTTTGTATCCATCAGAGGAAGTAAAGAAGATCCCTTTTACCAGCTGAATCAGTTTTAGATAAGCAGTAGTGTTTGAGGGAGAGCAATTATGGTAAAGTTTAAAACCCTTTCGTCTAACATATGTGGAAAGTTGTTTTTCATGATGTGAAGTGAAAAATTACCAGTCTCTCTCTCTCCCTCTCTTGTGCTGCATAGATAATGTGTATACTGATTTCAACAAGCTGGAAATGTAAGCTACTGAGGTTTTAGGAGATATAACTGCAAAAGTGTTTCCATATATTAATGTTGCTATACTGTGAGGTAAACTCGGATAGTAATGTAACCATACATAACAATAACAGCTCCCTACCCTTACAACAACAAAATTGTTTATTTCAAATTGTTTCCCTTTTTGTCTTACATGTTTTTTTTTTTGGTTTAAAATATTTTTAATGCAGGTATCAGACAATGTGGACACTCATTTCATTTGCTTTGCTTGTGTGGATGGTAATTTCTTTATATAAGTGATTAATGTTTTTTGCTTGTGTTGTGTTTGTAAAAAGAGAAAAACAATATACCAACATGTAATTATATCAACAACAATATAGTAAGCAACCTAAATATCTAAAATATAAACCAGGTATATAAAAAGTTTGTAACTAAACTATCTGAATCCTATTCATGTCTAGATTGATTTGTTGTTCTCCTTTTGCAGCTGCCTAAATTTTATTTAATTAATTTCTCTGAAATTGTATAATATGCAGGTGAACTGTATGAGCTTGATGGAAGAAAGTCAGGAGCAATATCTCACGGTCCATCCTCGCCAAGTACTTTGTTGAGGGTAAATATCTTTCAGTATTAAGGCTATAGTTATTGTATTGTTCCTTGAAGACGTTTATTAGCAAAAGGATCTGATTTGGTTTGCAAATTCAAGTAGTTCTGTTGTCAGTTTTGAATTTAAATGATGGATGGAGAAACACAGACCACAATTATGTAGGTAAGTGGATCTAGAATACAGAATTTACACAAAATAGGCTAAAGCTACCCTGGTCATAGAAGGTCAAACAAATGAGTGAGAAATTTACTCCTAACCTACAGTATCAATCAGGATACAATCAAGAGATTACAATAAATATTCAACATTTACAGCTACCTGTATTAAGTGCTGCCCTCCTATGATGACCAAGATCCTCTCCAACACTCCCCTTCAACCCGCCAAACAAATATTAATCATTCCTAGCTTGCCAAGTAAGAATTCAAACCCAGATGTTGACTAGGCTTTGGTAAATAAGTCTGCATAATATTGGTATCCTGTTGGAATGTAGAAGGTATTGATACCCCCTGAAACAATTTCACCTTTGATAAAATTCCTATCAATTTTGTCATGTTTCATTTGATCATGCTGGACAGGCTTGTGAACTATGCTTGTTGCTGATTCACTGCCACTGCATAGCTTCATAGGACCTCTAGAGGGTTTTATATCTTGTGAAGTCTCTCAATCCAAATTAATTGACATAATCTTTGTATGATTGCCATGAACTCAGCTTCAGCGCCTCTCCTTGCCACAACTGATTGTATTTTGCTTCTCCATGTAACAAGGTTTTGCCATACCTTTGTACCATACCCAACCAAGGACTCATTAACTTTAGTTGATCTAGCCCAATTAGAATTTGCAAACCCTATAATGTCTCTTGTCCTGCATTTCTTAATCATGGAGTTTCCTTAAGATATTTCAGTATACAGTTGACTGCCTCTAGATGCCTTTTGTAGGACATTGCATAAACTAACTTATTATGCTGTATAGATAATGTTGAATGTTGGGCCAGGAAAATGTCTTATATATCAATTTCCCTACCAACAAATACCTAATAGTTTATCAAGCCCTGGATTAAAATTATGAATAAAACATTCAGAACCAGTGACTTACGGAGGAAAGAGGTTGAGTGATCTCTGAGGAAATAAAGCGGAGTGAGGTATTTGTTGTGAATAACAGAAGAAAGCATCTGGTTGAAAAGATACCAAGTAGTGGGAGTAGGCATAGCTCATCACCCCAAAAACGACGAAGAACTTCAGATGGTGTTGTTGTAATAGTCATCTGATTTGTTCTCTTGCAAGTTCCTTCACTAATTCATTGCTCTGATACCATGTGGAGAGAGAGAAACGAGGGATATGAATATACGATTTGGGTGTTGTCCATTTGTGTGTAAGAGAGGGTTTGAGAGATAGTTGTACTAAGTTAGGGAGCTAGGCATGTATGATGTAATCCCATTTCTCATTTGTATCACTTTCCATCTCACTAAATTTAAGTTTCGTTTCAAGTTTATTACTTTCCCACCATGTCAAATTTGGCAAAAACCTCACTTGTTTCTGCCAACAGACACCCTACATGTGTGTAGTTGCTATGTTTACTATTTTTTATCTTACACGTTGCTTTCATTACATTGCTTACTAATGTGTATAATGTAAATTTACAACAGGATGCAGCCAAAGTCATCCAGAGCATGATTCAGAAAAATCCAGGTTCTCTCAACTTCAATGTCATTGCATTATCAAAGAAATCCAGTGATGGACATTAAGGCAGTCAAATTGGGTTGTTTGGGTGAAGCAATTCTTGAAGTTATTATCTGCAGTATAATCCCCAGTCATCCATGCAGCCAGCTTTATTCACTTTCCCTGTCTTTATGCTCGGATTTTTATTTTCAGCCACTGAGAGAGTAAATTTGAGCTAAAGGTTGTTTACTGGCGTTTTATTTTAAATACAAAATAATCCAAACAAGCATAATAACAGGTTGATGTTAGGTATAAATGAGTTTAGATTTCAGGTTTATAGACTAACTTGTTTTTTTTTTGGTACAAAGACTAGCTTGTTTATCAGTATAAAAATAAACATAACCCTACAAACACCACTCCTTTTGTTCTCTTCATAGGGACACATCCGTTATTCATCAATGACATAGTTGACTTGTTGTCGTCCCCCCTAAGTCGTGAGTAGTCGTCAAATTAAAATAGACTACATTAATTGGATTGTTGTGGTTGGGATCAATGGGAAACACGACTATAATTAAGAGAGATATGATTGTATAAGGTGAAAATTATATTTAATTTTAATTCAAAATTACATTCGAACCATTAAGATTTAATCAATGGTTAGTATTTAAACTTCTTATTTTTTATAATAAACATGTTCTCACTTGAAATGTCATATATATTATTTTTATTTTTTATTTTATATTGATTCATGATTAAAAAAAAGACATAAAAAATATGATCAAATTATGATACTTAGAAACATTAGATAAAATCATAGGGAAATCAAAATATATGAAAAGAAGAAAATGCGAGTAAAAGAAAAAATTAATTGCTAAAGTCTACAATAAAATATATTCATGTAAAAGATTAGAAAAAAAAATAGTTGACATGATCATCAAGTTGTTAAAAAAAGACAAATTCAAGAACCAACTAATTATATTTATTAGAAAATAAATGAATTAATTAATCGATCCAATCCTTATCAAATTAATTGGTTTGATTTAGATAGGTAGATTCACCAAGTCAATCCTATCCATAAACACTCTTAAAATAAGAATAAGGTGGTCAAATAGATAATATACGGTTGAAGAAATATTTAAATTTTAAAAAATTGATTTCTTAAAGTTTAAAATTGTGTAATGTGTATTTACTGTTAATTTATATTGAAGCATTCTGTAGATTTAATTCACTTCAATTTAATAGGAAATATGTCCTTTGTCACTATATTTCTTCACTCAGAAAAAATTTTAACTATTACATAAAAAAAAAAAAAAAATTCAGGGAAGGGAATATGTGGCAGTCGTTGATTTGAAATGTGGAAGCTTCCAATTAACTGCCGTCAACCCATGGTTACTGGATCGTCTCTCCTCTGAATCTTCATTATGATAATTGAAATGTGACTATGATGTTCATCTTTTGGTACTGTCTTCATCTTCATAATGTTCTATTCAATGTTCTTGACCTGACTTCCTCCTGTGTTTGGTTTTAAGGTTGAAATTTAAAGTTATATGGGTTCTGCTTAATGTGTGGCTGGTTAGCTTGACAGTGTTTGTTGTTTAGAGGTTTCTGATTGTGCTGGAATCTTAATGATTGGGAGTTTGCAAATACCTTTTTGTGTGCGGTTTTTAATATTTTGGAATTAAAAAGTTTTGATAGGGATTCTGATGGAAGAATCTGAACACTATGAAGTCTCACTCTCAGCCTCTCAGATGCTTGTTACATTAACTTTTCTCAGTGCTTTGATACTCAGTTGGATTCTATTAGTACCTATTATCTAGATTAAGTTGAATTTATGTCAATTCTTTATAAACCAGTTGGGAATTTGGGGAGGGAAAATGCCAGAAATCACTTTTCAGAGTTTTGCCATATACTTACTGAGTATGAGAGTATCTTGTGGTCAAAGTGTATAGTTTTATTTTAAGTCTTAACATATTCTCTTTCACGGCCTGCATTAGTTGTGTTAGATTGTCCACCAGATTGTTTTATATTTGCGATTGGCTTTCTATACTCTTTATATTTAGTGGGTTGTGGGTATATGCCATTAAAGAATACTTTTGACTAAATACCGAGGTTTTCGACATTCTGAGGAGGGTAAAGACGTAAAGTGTTATTATCATGTGTTAAATATTTCTGTCCTTTAATTCATGATGTCTTTCAAATTTTCTCTACATTTTGTTTTATTGATTTATGGCTGAAAACCTGCTGGGCATAAGTAGTTAATCATTCACCAATATTCCTGGGACACGAAATGGGGATGGTAATTTAAATCCCTTTCGGTAACCTCAGTTACCCTAATCGAAGTGAATTTTTGTTTATAATTTTAAATTTTATATAAATTTAAAAATGTATATTTTGTGATCTTTATAACTTCATAAGAATTATAAGTTATCTTTTATTCACAATTTTAAATATGTATATGTATGAATTCAAAAATATCTATTTGATGATCATGAGATATTCCACAAAGTTATTGTAATTGATAGAAATATTATTTTGATAAACGTATTGCAAGTAGTATTTTCAATTTCTTCAAATTTTTTATGTCGATTTCATATAAACAAAAATGTAAAGACTAATTGTAAGATAGTAGTTCATCCGAAAAAAAATAGGAACTAGTTATGGATGAATGTGTTGATGTTATGAATTCTCCTAATGAAAATGAGTATATACATTGTTTTATATTATTTGAGACGGCTTATTCAAGTTTTTTTTTGTTACTCTCTCACATATTGATGTCTTAATCCTGATGCGTGTATTTTGGATGCATAATTATAATTTTGAGGGAGGAGGGATGGATTTCTTAGTTTCTGTAATTTTGTATAACTTTTGGTGGATATAAAGGTTCATTGTATATAAATGTTTTACATACATAACATGCGGTAGATTGTTATAAGACTCACTAATGTGGGTATAATTATTGTGGTGGGAGCTAGTTTTTGACAAGTATAGATTGCTTGTGTTGCCTCATAGTATAGTTATGGTAACTAGAACCAATGTTTATGCAACAAAGTTGTTGGACAGGATCTAAGCAAGAACTTGATGTTTTATGGGTACTTTTGGTACCTCTTTATATGTGTGTTTCATATTTATATATTTTATTTGTTTTGCTGTGTAGAAAAAGAAAAGTATGAATCAAATCAATAACTTAGTGACTAACGAATAATCGTGATGTCCTATGAACAATATTATTAGCTAGTTTCCTAGTAAAACCAACTACATGATTTGAAGTAGAATTTAAAATATGTTTGCATCTAAGAATGATAGTTCCAAATTGTGTGGAATTTTCTTTGGTGTGGAAGAAGTGCTCCAGAGCGATTCGAATTACTGAAGAGAGAGGAGCACGACGACACAAGGTCTGAGGCATGCGACGTGAGTGCAAAAGGAGATAGGGGTTTATCGTTTATGGAAGAGAAATAAAAAAAAGTGGGTGGTTTTAAGGAAGAGGTGTAAGGTTTTAAGAGAGTGATATACCTTGGTGCAAAATAACATTGAAAAGTGTATTATTGTAAAAGAAAAGTAAATAGGTGAGATGAGAGGTATACTTAGCAAAAATCGAGGTGTAAATAGCAAGTGGAATAAAGAAACTGTGTTCAAAGAGCTGTGTGCGTATCCAAATCTATCTTAAAAAACTTTGTAATTTATGATTGGATGAACGTATAAAATCTATTTTATAGTATCAAACAATTGTGGGTACAAGTAATGATGATTTGTATCCCTTGATTAAGTGGTCCATGGTTACTAGCAGGAGCAGGAACTACTTTGTATTAATAGCATAATAATAAAAAAACTGTTTTATAGTAGTGCTGAGCTTGTTCTCTCTAAAAAGAAAAAAAGAAAAAAAAAACAACTAAAATTACAGCATTCCACAGTTTAGTTTGGCTAATGACCGATCTAACCATAAATACTGAAAAAGATATTTATCCAGAATGTACAAGATTTTGTTGTTTTCGAAACAAAAATGGAGTCCATGCATTATTAATTTCGTCGTAACACAAGCTTGGGTATGCCTGCAGTGACGTTAACGTTGTGGCAAGTTTTAAAAACATGCAAAAAACCATAACAAAAGGTTGAAAAAAATGTTTATAACATGCATGCATGGGATTGAAAAAAAAAAAAACATACACACCTTTGTTTTTCTTTTTTGGGGGTATATTGTATATAAACACACACCTTTGTAATACCAATGACTGTGTCTGTTATCAAAATTCATCAATATTCCAAAATTTCCAATAGTTTTGCGACTTATAACATAACAACTGCTGGGTTTTTTTTTTGTTTATATATAAAATTAATTAAACTTGTTATTTCATATAACAGCCCCACATTTTCTTACACTCTTCAATCTCGATAATTATGACGAAAACTAAGAAGGACCACAAATAATATTTCAAATGATCAATAATATGTTATAAGATCTCACAAAAAAAGAAAGGATTTTATGAATCTTGCTTTAAAATCTCCTTAATTTAATTTATTATAATGTTACATCTTTGTTTGTGCTCATCATAAGATCCCACAAAAAACTTTATGTATAGATCAAAATATTTTTAAAACTTTTTTTTTTTTGAATGTTAAAATATTTCATAAATCAAACATCACCACAAACGAGATACATCGTCTTTCTTTAGGAGACGTGATTGCCTTGATACCCCAAATCAAGGATATGGCCATTGCAACTGCTCAATAAATATTCTGAGTCTAGAAACTAGACACTTATGTTATGATTTGGACACGTGTTCGTGTTCGTGTTCGTGTCCATCACCGTTTGATTCGAAAGAGTGATTAGTTGATCTCACAATATTACTTCACATGAGAGAGAGTGTGTGTGTACATGTTATGTGCTACGTTGTTGAAATTATTGAAAAGCTTTATTGTCTTCTTTAGTTTTCTCTCCTACGACTTTTTTTATATTAGAAAAGTGAACCCTTTGCGCTTTAAGAATCGTTGAAAGTTCATAGGAGAGAGAAATGAAGAAGAAAAGTCAAGGTCAAAGTTTAAAAGTCCAAGGTTGAGGATAAGTTGCTACAACTTGAAAAAATTTGTTATGTGTCGTAGGAGCCCACGTGCGGTGCCTTTGGCGGTTGACACAAACCTCGTCTCATGCATTTCTTTCTTCTACTAAAGGATAATAATATGTCACAGTTTTCAAAGAGTAACCTATTCTTTTTAAACAATGCAATGTAAGTCTCTTATACCTTATTTGAATATTGATGCTATCATAATAATAATTATTATTATTGAAACAAAAACAAAATTGTAATTGATAAGTACCGTGCTTTAACTTTTAACACGTGTGTGCTAGTTAGTAAGTGTTGTTTTCTTAAGATCTCCAGTGAAGCAATTTTTTCATCCCTATCAAATTTTTACTTTTTCATATGATTTTTTTTTGCGAGATCAAAAATCATGTTTCCTTTCACTAAACTGAATCAAAGACTAATCTTATTCGTAATATATATTATTATCACTAATCCTAAAAATTTTTACACGCCGTAAAAATCACACATGAAACTTTCAATATCATATACTATACATAAACAAATGTGTGCTAACGTTACTGAGACATGAGAATACGGGTTAATTGAACTCCCAGCAGCCTCATTTACATTGAATGATTACAGATGGTTGAGGAGTGTCATGACTCATGAGACTGTGATGGCGACAGGTGTGGGCTGTGGGGCACCATGTTTCCATTTAAAAAAACAAATAAAACGATATTTTCTTGTTTTATGTATAATGCAGATATGTAAGGATCTTTTGAGAAGTAAGCCTTATATAAGTAGGGCAACTGAGTTTTATATTGGTTTTTGTTGTTTCAACAACATGTCTATTTGTATTGTTGAATAGATCTTAACGAAAATAATGAGTTAGTCCCTTTAAAAAAATGTATATATAATGCAGAGATTAACTATAGTATATTATTTTTTATCAAAAAAAAAAACTATAGTTTATTAATAAATTATGAACTTCATGGTGTCCTATGTTCTTCAAAATATTAAAGCATTTATGATTTTTTTTTCTAGATGAAAAGCATTTATATGTTACTAGCATTTTGGATCCCATGCAATGCACGGATTAAAAAAGAAAAGAAAAAAAAATGAATAAAAATATAATAACAAAAATAAATTAACTAAAAATATAAAAAAAAATAGAAAAACTGTCTGGCCAACACATGGCGATGACCGGACAGTCTTTATAATACTACTCGCCAGTTATCCATGCGTTTGCACGGATTATGTTGGTTTTTTTTTTTTTAGATAATTTATGTATATCAAAAATTAATTTTCTTAAAATTTAATATTAAATATGTATTTATTGCTCAACAGATAAAAAAAAATAAAAATATGAATATTCAATAAATATGTTAGAGAAAAATGGTTGACCAAGTAAATGTGGTAAAACTATGTTAAAATAATACTAACATGTTGATTCGATTAGAATTGATATTAAATTTCTTAAATAAAGTTGTAGTTTTGAGTTTCATCGTTGAAAAAGATATTGTTAAATCAATGAATATTATTAAATTATTGTTTTATTTTTTAATGGATAATTTATATTTTATTATATGGTACTTCGTGTAAAATGAGTTGTTATAAATCTTTAGTATTATATTTGACTGGTGAAAAGAAAAGAATATTAATTTAAAAATTTGTCTAAATATTTCAATCAATTTTGGTATGTTGTTATGTTAAATATTAAAAAAATATATTTGTTATTCATAACTGTCATACCTGAATTAGATAAAATTATTTATTGTAAATCATACTTAAAAAAAGAAGAAGAAGGAAATACAAGAAAAATAAACATAAAAAATGTTTAAAAAATAAAGAAAAAATATAAGTAATAAAAGCTGAAAAGAAAGTAAAAAGTAATAGAGAAGGTTTTTGGAGAGAAAAAAATTCCCCAAATGATGATATGTGGCAAGGAGATGATCCTCTTTTCTATTAATAAATAGAAGATTATATAATATAATTGAAAACTAAAAACAAAATAAAAAATGAAAAGAAAATAAAAAGTAAGAGAGTGGATTTTTGGAAGGAATTTTTTTCCCAAATGAAAAGAAAATAAAAAGTAAAAGAGGAAAAAAAATTACGAGAGAGTGACATTTGACATAGTAAGAGTTCTCTTTTCTTATATATAAATAGATAGATAAATTATCATGAAGAATATTAATTATTAGGTTTAATGGTAGTTTCGTTATTTTATTTTTTAAGTTGATGATTTTGGTTTAAGTTTTGTAATTTTAATCTCTTTATTTATTTATTTTTTAAAGTTAGGATTTGAATTTACATCTCTTTAATTTTCAAATACTAAAATAACCACTAAATTAATAGCCTAATTGATAATAATAATAATAATAATAATATATATATATATATATATATAAATTTTTACATAAATTTTTATTTCTTGTATTCTTAACCATAATTTAATAATTTAAATAAAATTAAATAAATGGAATGATTTATAAAATAAAAAATAAAAAATATATAAAAAAAATTTATAACTAATAATAGAAGATATTAAAAAATAAATGAAGAATAATTTATTATACTTGCATGACATTTTTATGTTTCTAAATTGAGGGTTAAAGTGTTTTTCATGCACCCCACAAGAAGAAATTGGAAATAAAAGTTTCCTACCCGCCAGTAAGAACACTAACATTTATGCTTCAATCCCTATCAATTATAAAAGAAAAATGTTGCATTCCATTTAGGAGTAGTTTTTACTCTTTAACAGAATTTTTATTTTGCCTCATCAATCTAATTTCTCAATTTTTATCGCTTTCTCCTAATTTCTGTTTGTACTAGTCTAGACTCATTCCTTACTTGGTTAATTTTGGAAACAAAAACCGGATACAAGATTACACTAAAAATCTTCCAAATTTTACCTTCAATAGTCTTACCACAACATAGCCACTAAATTCTTCCTTCTTCAGCGAACAAGTTTGCCTTATGCTTTCTTGCATTTTTAATAATTGGCGTTACTATTTTTATTTGGTGTGTTTTATTGCACGCTGCCATACTTTTCAACTCCGAAATAATAACAATCAACAATCGATAACAATAATAATCCATCACACTCAGATTAATCAAATTTTAGAACGGTTCTTTCTCTTGATCAAAAAAGTTAAGGTCTCAACTCATTTATCACAATTAACCCATTCATAATTCATAATGTTGAACCAACAAATAACAAATTTGGTAGCTAGTATTCACAACTTCACAAGGCTAAATTACATACCCTCATCTCCGTCATTACTCATCATTATCTTCCAAATTCCATAATTTTTCCCCCTGTTTTTTTTCCTTCCCGTGGGGTCACCACATTTTTTTATCTACTAAAATCACCTATCTTTCACCTTCTTGTCTTTTTTTTTCTCGTTTCCAAAATTGAGTTGGATGATGGGTATAGGTAAGTGCTATACACGCACCTCACATAATTACAAAGTGTATTGTATTTATTATTTAATTAATAAACACAACACCACCTAGAATAATGTCTCTCAACTAATCAATAACTGATCGACACGTGTACACTCTGCCACTTGACTTCCCACTTGCACTTGCCCCGTCCCCACCACCACTTTCTTCCTCTTCGCCGGCGCCGCTGAAGTATTCTCTGGCGACGACGACCTCTTCGACGTCACCCTCACCGGGTCGGGCTCCCCGGAGTTAACCCTCAACGGAAAATTCAGCAACGCCCTCGACCCCCGCATCCGGTAGGCGGCGCGGTCGTACGCCAACGCCGCGTCCTCTGCCGTCTCAAAAGTTCCGAGCCAAACCCGCGCCCCGTTTTTCGCCGGGTCCCGGATCTCCGCCGCGAACTTCCCCCACGGCCGCTGCCTCACGCCGCGGTAGTGCTTCCCCTTCGCCGGAACAACCTTCTTCTCCGCCACCACCACTGGTGGCGCACTAATCATATTCACCGCCGGCATGACATCCAACTCCTGCTTGACCGCAATCTCCGCCGGAAAACCCGACGATACACTCTCCGGTGACCCGGCATCAAGAGACGGGACCCAGCCGACATTAACGGCGTCGCGGAGAACGCCGTACAGCACCATGTCCTCGGAATCGTCCTCCTTAAACGGAAGCTCGCCCCAATTGTGGCTCAAACAGGAGTCCAAGCTGCTGAAACTGGAGCTCCGACCCGAACCACAACTCGGGGCTTCGAATATCGTTTCGGACTCCCCCAGCAAGTGGCGCCGAATTGATTCCAAGAGCGCCAAGTCCGACTCGTAGCTACTACTCTGTCCGTACATCTCCGGTTTCCGATGTTCGGTTTTTTCCTATGATTATTGTTTTTTGCAAAAAGATATACACTAGTGAGAGAAGAGAACTAAAAAACGAAACGTGGTGGATATTGAATATTCGAACTTAGAGGGTTATGAATTAGGGGGTATTTATAGGGTTGTAGATTCATGCACTTGGGTTCATTACATTTATCGTTTCAATTTTTGGATTTTTATTTTTATTTTGTGGATTGTGAGTGCTTTTTTTATTGCTTTTTCCATCCAGTTAGAGTTGTCGGCTTAGCTTCGCTGAAGCTTCGCATGTGTAAAGTGTAAACGGCAAGGAATTAGTGCGGATTTTCGTCACGTGCTTATTTTGTTTTTAAATATATTATATCAAATCTACTCTTGCGGATTTTTCTTACAACAATTTTTATGATAAGTCAAGCATAAAATAATAATAATAAGAGTCGGTCAATAAATAAATAGTAACAATAATAAGAGAAAAGTATAAGATTATTATATTATGACAATTCTTGCCGTGTAATGAAGTTAGAAATAAAATAAAACAGAAAATATTATATTTAAATATATATATATATATATATTATTTATAAAAAAAATATTAGATGTATATCGCTTCTCTTTGATTATGAATGAGTTTTGAGTGAATTTTGTGACGAAAATCGTACATTGTATGATGTCATTCGGCTTACAAGTGCAAACAACTTGCATCGTTCCTTGTCTTTCTTGTTGTCACCTTCCATGCTGCATAATCGCCGAGTTTTTTTTTGCTTATACGGCTAATTGATTAACTTCTTTTGTTTTTTCTTTCCTTTGTAACTTCATTATACTTCTATTTTTATTTATTTATTTATCGATCTGATAATTAATATATCGAGAATCTGATTTGACTATTATTAGTATTTTCTCCTCTAAAATTCAAATCATATTATTTTCATGATCTTATTTGAATTCAAAATCTTATTTAAAAAGATCTAATTTATTATTATTTAAACCAATGTAAGTGTGTTATATAAAATAAATATTTATTTTTTGCATTTAAAATTTATAATAGATATATATTTTTAAATATATAAAAAAATATGTTATAATTACTATTTGTAATAAATAAATTGTATTCTAGATTTATGATAAACAATTTAAAATGATAGTTTTAATTATTCGATAATTTGTAATGAAAATAAAAAATATAGTTGAAAGAAAACGACGACGACGACTATAAGAAAGACTTAGAGAAGGACATGAATCAAAGAATGCGGATACAACGATTGTGGACACATTTGCGAGGTTTTTTTCTGCACTTGTGGATAACAGGATAAGTCTCCCTTCCAAATTCAATAACTTACGAGAGGGGTCCCCACTACTCCCTCAATTTGCACATCTCACTGTAATTATAATATGCTTTATGCTTTTAAGTGTTTTCCAGGATAGTATAGTAACTACGAATCACAATTCAACAAAACCTTTACCTTTTTAGATTTCATCATTTTGGTATTAGATTAACACTACCAAAGATGATCCATCATCATCATCATCAGTGGTCCAATTGCTCATTATTTTATCCCAAAATTAGGTGTCACTAACTCAAAACAGCTACTATCTTAGTACTAAGTTGCATATTGATGTGAATGAGATTGAGTTGAGTTACCAGTGGATGGCCAAACAACTGGCTAGCTAGTGTCAAAATATATATAAAACATACTTATTTAAATTTTTTCTACCAAGTGTTTGATAAAGTTTACTTGTTCAATTTGGAATAAACTTATCAATAATTTATGTCTCTATATATATATATATTGTGTACACATATATCAAATTTAAAATAATATATTAATGAGTTTAATGACTAAGAACTTTTAATATTTATATGTTCATTATGGTCATACGTGTATATTTTTCTTAAAAATTAAATTTGAATTTGATTTTTTTTTACACAGGTTAAAAAAAAATTAAAACTTCTTTTCCTTTCTCACAAATTAGTTTAAAATGCAAAAACTAAATATAGAGAGTTAAATGCTAATATAAGTTTTTCATCTCTAAAAATGTTCCGTTTAGTAAAATCTAGTAATTTGTTACTATATTAAAGTTCCAATACACTTATAATTCAAGTAGATACTTGGGGTTCCTTCTTTTAGTAGGTAGGTCCACTAAGACGGATTTTACCTCCCTCACATATTGTATTAATAGCTGCATTACAGATTGGAAGGGTCAACTCTTTAGCCGTGTTGGCAGAGTAACTTTGGTTATGTCAATTATATCTGCTATCCTCTCCTACTCTATACAAAACTTATAGATCCTAGAGGGAATTTGTAATAAAATTAACTCTAGGTTAAAGTGTTTCATCTGGGGAGGGAATCACAATCATTGGGTAGATTGGTTTACTATCTCTAAAACTCGTCCCAAAGGAGGTTTGGGCATTCGTCGATGCTGTTAGGCTAAAGTTTCTTTACTTGGCAAGCATGTGTGGGATCTTTTGTACAACAAAGATAAGTTATGGGTTCGTTTGCTATATGCTAAATATATTGGCCAAAAGAATACTCTTCACCTTAAGAATTCCACAAGCAGCTCATATGTTTAATCCTCTATCATGAAAGCCTTATTTCATTTCAAGTAAGGTTTCACGTTCAGGATTGGGGACGAAAATTGCTCTTTTTGGTTTGATCATTGGTTAAAGAAGGGACCCTTGTATGGCATGGTAAATGAGGTCCATGAGAGGGACATGCAATTACACGTTAAAGATGTCTATTTTGATGGTTATTAACACCTTGACGTCCTTACTACAACCTTGCCCCAAGACATTCGGAATACCCTTCCATACTTGTTCCTTAATCCTTCTATGCTAGATACTATTAGGTGGAGTGCGTCTAGCTCGAGAAGGTATGATACCAAGTCCGCCTATGCGTGGTTGAGCCGAGAGCCTGCTTTTCATCCTATCTGTGCTAAGTTTTGGTCGTGGGTGTGAAAGTTCAAGTTACTTAGAAAATGTTAAACACTTTATCTAACTCACCTATAAAGGGAGCCTTTCTACTAACTCTTTTTGCTTCATGGTGCAGCATATTACTACTAACTCTTCTTATTGCAAGTGTGGAGATGCTAATGAAACATGGATTCACATCCTTTGCAATTGTCTCTATGCATGTAAGGTGTGGCAATACATCCAGTTACAGTATGGTCCTGATTTCTTCGTTAATGATGCTGCATACTAGCTCAGAAGTAACATTTAAGGAAATTTTCAGCTCTTATTCGGCATCACTTCCCTGGATGATTTGGCGCGCGAGGAATGAGGTGATTTTTAACGATATAGTTTGGCCAGATTGGTATAAGTATAACCAAATAAGTTATCTTCTATATCTAGCCAAAGGGACAAGCTCGATCAGCTTGTCCCCGCAAATATGATACTAGTTAATTGGGATCCTCCTCCGCAAAAGTACATTAAGATCAATACGAATGATAATTCTTTTGGTAATCTTGACTTGTCAAGTTTTGGTGGCGTTTTACGAGATTTTGCAAGCAATTGGATCACGGGTTATATGGGTAGGTTGTGGTTTTACTTCAAACATTATCGTTGAGTTGTGTGCCATTTTTCATGGCATTAAACTTGCCTACACAAGGTTTCTTTAATGTTATTTGTGAGACGGATTCCACCACTTCTTTGAAATTCATCATTAAGGGTCTTGATGCTATTCATCCTTATGCAGATGTGGTCTCGGCCATTTGTGGTTACGTGCAACTACCTTGGAATATTAGCTTCAAGCATATACTTAGGCAAGAAAATACTGTGGCAGACATTCTTACTAAGTTAGGAGCCAAATCTTTCTCTCCGTTTATTTTATTAAATTCTTGTCCAGTTTCATCATTTAATTACTTAGTTACCGATACCTTAAACAGTCTTTTTTGTAGGCCTTAGTGTCATTTTCTCATTTCTTTATTCATAAAAAAAATGTTAATATATTATTAGTATAAAATAGTTATTTTTATTCTATTAATCAATCATAATTTACTATTTTAATGATTTTTAAAATAATTTTATAAAAATAAATTCACTTACTATCAATAATGTTAACTATGATTAAATAAGTTGTGTTGCAATTTTTCTTATACATAAAATAACAAATAACCATCTTGAATGTCATATATAGTTCCATCAGGGCTTACAAAGTCCCAAGTGCAAACGTAAAAGAAAGCCAATGAAGTCTATGCCTTGACTCCAATTCACTCCTTAAGGTCGTATTGGATGTCACTCATAAACAAAATTATACAAATGAAACATAGAGAAATCAATACTTTTACATACATAATGCTCATGTTCCCACTGGATCCTACCTTTCTTAAGCTAGGTTCCTTAATTATCTGAACATTCATTAATTAGTCGAGGTAATTACTATAGGTGTCAACCTCAATTTGGGAGCAATATTTCAGGTCCCAGTGCACTTAGCGTCTCAATAGGTAACATGGTTCTCAAATTGGCTTCGAATAAAGACATTATTGGACCGCAAACTTCATGATCCTAGGATTGAGACTCTCGTAAGATCGAGGCTGCCCAAATACTCAATCCAGAACTAACTTTTATATATTCAAATTGGGTTTTTTTTTATGCAAATTAATTAATTTGTTTGTGACATAGACAGATGAATTTTCGAAGCTATTTTCTTTTTGACATTTACAAAAGAAAAATATATATTTAACGGGACGCACGAGGAAGAGAATCCCAGCATAAGCTTATAGCAGAGCCTTTGAAGCTGACCGATGACCAAAACAAAATTGGGACTTTTGACTTTGACTTGAAAATTTCTCTCATTCGTATATTATTAACTATTATTATTAGCAACCATGTATTTTATTTTATTTTTAGTCACACCAACCCGTGCGCACCGCAATCTTTGAGAGTCTCCTAAGCCTTTTCCCTTCTACTATTTTCCATCCATCTAGCTTCAAATCTTCGATACAGAATTTATGTCTCTTAATTAAATGATTTATGGTAAGAATTCTAATCATTTTAATTATGAAATAAATGATTTATCATACAAATTTTAATCAATTTAATTATAAAATAAATTACATTAAGAAAAAAATATTTATATTACATGTTTTTACAGAAGATTAGTTATTATTTTTATCTATGAATATTCCGTTTCAATAATATAATTAAAAAAAATGTGAACCCCACCCTAGAATTACCTGATGGAGGCAAAATAATTAAATAATTAAGAAAGAAATCACCACGTGCACTAATGTATAGCGGGCGAATCATTTTAGCAATTCAATTCCTAGTTTAGTTGAATGATATATCTGGAAAATTAAAATATCATTTTTTTCCTCCGATGCTAAGAAAAAAAGTTGTTGATTATTCCAAGTTCTAACCCAACAGTTTGGCCATATCTACGCAGTTACGTAAAATAATTTCATTCAAACAAGTTGAAATTCTTTTCAATATAAAAACATGCAAGTTGTGAATTTTATAATAATATATGCTGTCGTCGGAGCTCACAATAATTAATGGAGTACATGCATCATGCATGGGTTTTCTCCAAAGGTAGAACAGATACAAAGAAACCAATTAACACTACTTCTCATATAATACAAGTTTAATAGTAGTATAAGTTTCGCTAATGGTCAAATTAATCACCTTTTAAAAACCAGCTCATTGAACTGTGTAAGGAATCTAATTAAGGACATTAATCAAGCTCTGAAAAACATAATTAATGAGGATATTATTCTTGGTAAGCACGTGGCTAACACGTGCTTGCCAGATGGAAACTGGAACCAATTCAAACCCATAAACCAATGTTGAAGACATGTTTTGAGTCCTCTTGTTTTATTTGTCTTTTTTTTTTTTTTTATCTATTTTTCAATTATCAAAATAATAATAATAATAACAATTAATATTTAATACATTATTACCCCAGCAGCATGGCTGCGGGATATGTCGCGCCAATACTAAAATTTGCGGCTCAAAGCATCCGGGTGCTTAGTGGGCAAAAGGCCGCCATCATGTATCAATAAATTAATATAACTTAAATTAATATATTTATACATTTGAAATTGTTATATTGTAGGTAGTACAAAGCTAAGTCGGCAATGAATATAACAATTTAGTTACCCATTATTTAATTGTAAACTTGCATAATATCCATTATCCATTATTACAGTGATATGCATATATAATAATAATAGCAATTAATAAACCTCTTGTTTCAAGATTAGTGTGTAGTTCGCCAACTTTGCTCTTTATTGATTGGAACTGTTTATATACTAACCTTTAGTTTTAACTGGTACAAAATAAATATATTTTATATAATTATAATTCACAACAAATATATAAATTACATTTTAAATTTATGATAAATAATTTAAATTGATGTAAGTTTATATTTAAATTAAAATGAACATACATTTAAGAAGAATATATATTATAAAGATAAATGAATGGCAGCTTAATTGAGACAATTTAGAGATTTTTTTCCTAGTTGTAGAGAATTAGGAATTAGGTGTGTGAAATTCACTTCCAAAGAAAATGAGAGTGAGAGGGATTTTAATAAATAATATAAGAGTAGTTTTCTTTATGAATTGATTTTTAGTTTGCGTTTCTTATCTAGTTAAAAAAAACAAATTTATATATTAGCATATGTTGATAACACGTCAATACGTCACAGTGGGCTAGAAATTCATTTAATACAAAGTTATAAAATGCAGTATATATATATATATATATATATAACCAACAGCCAAGAAAGTACACTTCACAATCACGTTATATTTAAATTTAAATATAATAAAGAATCATGATAAGAGATAGTAATTCAATGTATATATAAAAAAAAAAAAACATAAAATAATATAATTTTTTTTACCATATAATTATATATTGGTTATTTTTCTTTCTAGAACTCTTCCAGGCATGGATTGACTCAGGATCGTCGCTTCCTTACCTACGCTCAGGGTTGGCCCAAAGATAATAAAAGGGAGTTGAGCATGTTACAAATTTTTATTTTTATTTTTTTGTATTTGTCTTCAATTCTTACATAAAAAAAATGATAAAATTATCATTTATTTGGTGAATCATATTGCCTTTTAATGAGTATAAATAGATTTTGAGAGTACTACATATTTTATTTTTCTTCTAAGGAATCCTTAAATAAGAGAAGTGTCAGATATACTGTCAGTGTTAAAAAAGTGTTAAAAAAAAATGATGCTAGCACTCCTTATAAATTTTACTCCTCCTTCGTATATATAAGACCCAAGATTGAGACAGAATCTGTTCATTTTTAAAAGACTCAATGTGTAATATTCCTTTCATTATTATTTGTAGATTAAAAATATCCATAATTAAATGAGGAAAGAAAATGTATTCACAAACAATTTAATGAGAGAAGAGTATTAATAAACAAGTTAATTTATAATTAAAAAAAATGCAATTTTAAGATAAATTTATTACAATCAACTAAAGTTAAAACATTGTAATATTTTTTTTTGAGAATAAGGGCAGTTAACCATTTATACGGTTAAACAATGAATCATTTATGTTAAATGAATTGATTTTTATAAAATTATTTTAAAAATTATATAAATAAATGATTGTGATTGTTTGTTATATGGTTAGTGTATTATTATTTTTTTTTTTTTACTAATCATGATATTAGTATAAAATATATCTCCATTAGAAAATTTGGTTAGTCATTAGTAGAGTTTTTCCATTCTAATTATATTTTTCCATTCCTCCTAATCACATTTTTTTTTTATATATAAAACTCTAACTTGAAATTTACTTAAAGAAACTTACTTCAATAAGACTTATATATGAAAGTATATAATTGAGTCTTTTATATATAGGAGTGTGGAGGGAGTACTAATATCAAATTCAAATAAACAAAGATTAGACAATATAAAAAACTTATTTCTTTAATTGAGATTAATACAATTTAATCAAATTAACCAATTTCTTTAATAAGTGTAAAATAGGTTCACAAATTTAACGTTCGATTGAATAAACAAGCTTTCCAATACAAGTTTTGTGAAAAGTAAAAAATTTAAATTCAAATTTTTTATTGGACGAAATTTGAATGTCTCTCCACTTTAAATTAAATTAAATATACACTAAAAACTAAATTTACAATTTAGAGCGAGATTAGAACGAATGCAAAGTACAACATGTGTTTGTAGCTCTCGATTCATCTTTACATGAAATTTGCAAAAGATGAGTTAAACACTTGTGTTTGAAAAACATCAAGAAAAAACATATATACACATATTGAAATGGATATATATTGACATTATTCTAATTATGAGTTAAAATTTGTTTTCCTTTACTTCAGTTTCAGCTTGCTTTATTTTTTTCCTTTCACCCCCAACATAATTCAAACATTAAATGGGTGAAACTAATGGAGCTTTGAAGTAGATGTGAATTCAGTCTCATTCTAATCCAATCTCTTCAACAGCATGAGTAACGCAATTTCGATCTTCTTTCTTTTTGGTAATTTCTCCCTTTCCCTCTTGCTCATTATACAATTTCGTTGAAATGTTCATTTCCTTTGTAGTTCTTGTTGCATTTATTTCTTCAAAATTGAATTTCCCAGTGAGAACATTTTGAAGAGTTTAAGCACAATTCATTAATTTGTGTTTATATATAAACGTGACAAGTCACATGAATAAGAGCCATATAATTTAGACGTGACTAGTGAATTATGTGACAAATGTTCTTTATATTGAAACTTCATATAACTTGCACCTGATTCTGGAAGGTAGAAGAGTCACAATGTTGTACCTGTTAGTTCATTCTGGTGTTCAAAACACACGCAGCGGAATTTAGAATCTTTTTTAGATTTAGAATAATATTATCGCAATATAATATTACAGTAAACATGCACCTGTTATCGTCTCTGAGGCGCAAATGTTCTTCAATAATGTAAAGACTCTACGTGTATCCACACCGAGAGTTGATCTCTATTTCAAAACTCTTGAATATGGAACTGTATACTTTTACTAAAGAATTCTCTTCAGTAATCTGATGCACAATAGACATGGTGAGAGCTCCTATTTATAGGAATATTGATGTTATCCCATAGCCCAGCCCATGAATATATATTCAAATGAATTCAAATTGAAATAATATATTATCTTAATAATATGTTTCAAATTTGAATTTAATCTGTCAGTCTATCGACATATTCAAATTAATTGAAACTTATTAACAGAGATAATATATTATCTTAATAAGATATTTCAAATTTGAATTTAATCTGTCAACCTATTGACATATTCAAATTAATTCAAACTTATTAACAGAGATAATATATTATCTTAATAAGATATTTCAAATTTGAATTTAATCAGTCAACCTATTGACATATTCAAATTAATTCAAACTTATTAACATAAATAATATATTCTCTTAATAAGATATTCTCTCATCATTTTTCTATTGCTCATTAAAATATTATTATGCATAAATGTCACAATAATAAAGAGATGTCTATCTTTAGTATACATATTAATTATATTCTTGGTGCTAGCAAATAATATAATAATATTCCACATAGATATTTTATCAATCAAATTGATTATTCTCTAGTAAAGATTAACACACTCGTTTGTGTGTGACCCCGTAGGTTCAATACTAAGCTGGTAGTAAATTAATCAAATTAATTTTACTAATCAAGGTAGGCATCTAGCAACACTCCTCAACGTCCAGATAGCATGAAGTAATTTGTTGTTACTTTCAAGAACCACTAGAAGAGTAATATATAATATTTTCTTCCATCATTTCCAACTCTAGATTAACTTTAGAATATGGTATTACTGTCAAATTCAATCACGTTAATCAGTGAATGACTCTAAGAAACTCATTTCTTCATTCATTCAATTGCCCTGGCCAAGGTCTTGATTTATAGAGTTCAAACTCATTACCTAGAGTCAATGGATTCCTTATTGAATAATCATTAATTCTACAAGTATTTAATTATATCCAATATCCATTCAACTAGTGCTCTAGAGCATTAGGTATCCGGAATTAAAATATAACAAATGACTTGTTAATTACTATGATAATCTCAGGTCAAAGGAAATGTTATATTTCTTCTTGAGAATTTTTCTATTGACAAATTAAGGTAATATTAATCATTAGAAAAATCTCAATATCGAGTCAGTTCAATGATCACATCCTATGTGCATCATTTATATGTGTAATTTAATAAATAAGATCTACTAATATTCATCCAATGAATACTATTACACATATATTAATCTATCTAGATTATTAATATCCTATTCAAAATAATCCTATGATCAAGAACACTTTAGATTAAAATTTCAAGAGACTTGTTTCTCATTTATCATAATCTCTATTATGATAACAATCTTCAATTTTAACCAAAGACTTCATCAATTTATCAAACTAGTATAAAATGATAAAGAAATGAAATAATACTTTATTATTTGAAAATAGAAATTGATTACATGATAAATTGAAATTTGGGCATACAAAATTATTCCCAACAGTAGTAACCCTTGATAAAAACTCATGTGACAATTAATTTCAAACTTCGGTTGAAATTGTCAACCACTTCTCATAGGAAAACATTTACCATTCCCCCAATTAAGAATATTCTACGTGATGCGTTGGGTCAACCATAAAAAGACGTTTTAAGAATTATGTTATATATGAAGCTATAATTTTGTGATTTCAACTGCTCTTCAATTTATCGTGTCTATGACTTGGCAATAAGTTAGACTCAGTTATATACTTCACTTTCGATCCGTTAGGAATGAAATTTCTCAAAAAAGCATGAGCCAGACCAGGATGCTCTAATTCTCTGATATGATATTGGTCTCTTAATTACTAACACATAATAAAGAATGGAGTGGTTGAAACAGGCGTGAAGACACAAACAAATTAGGATGACTTATAAAACCTATAAACTTTGACTACTTCATCATCACCTTTCACTTATTTAAAACTTAATTAGTGAAGATCTATTAAGTACTAAGTGCTCCATAAACAAGTTCGGCATTAATTGAAGATAGAAGATCGGTACAAGAGTGCCAAAACAAAAAAGCTTCTATCCTTAAAGTGGCAAAGCATAATTGGTATGATCTTCCTTGAGGGCCACAAAATTAACCTAACCTCTTTTTTTAATTGTCTATTTATTTTATCTCATAGTTTTAATTAATTGAAAAACATGTATGATTATGACAGGTTATTAGTTACACGTCCTAATTAACGAGTATTAATGTTAACACACACAAATATATAATGTCATTCATCTATGTGTGATCACATAGATCCATTATTTATAGGACAAGATACCTCTTAAATAAAGTTCTATGTATAGGACGCAAAAAGACTCGAGAGAATTTAAAACCAAAGTCTTCTAGACGCAAAAGGACAACACATCAACGAACAAGTGGCCATGTCATATTGACAAAGTTGCCATACAAGTACTATCAATTTGACATTAAGATCACTTATTGTTGTTTGGATTGTAAAAGAAAGAAATCGGATGTTCGCACTTTCCAAGTGGAAAAACAGAAAAGGAAAAGCATATATCCTTTTCTTGGGTGCAAAGTGCAAACACAACCTAAATTGTGAAATACCACTAGTAATAAAACGAAGACAAACTAAAGAAGAATTAAAAAAAAAAATGCAATTTATATTTTTATTTTCTGAAAAAAAGTAAATAATGAGCAAAGACCAGTTTAAGACAATTAAAAAATACTATTGCCACTCGTCCTGTCTGATAATGTAGCCGGCTGACAGAAGAGCAGATATAACAATAATTGAATGCAGAAGACAAAGTCAATAGTGAATGGTAAAAGCATTAATAGTTTCGAAAATAATTAACTTTGTTCTTACTCACCAAAAATAATAGTAGTAATAACTAATAACTTTGTTCTAGATTAGTACATTGTCACCGCCATATTCGGTTTTACATTGAAGTGCTTGTCAAGACATGCAAGGTATATTTTTCATCTTTTTTCTAGAATCCTGCATTGAAGACGCAACATAGTTGAAGAGTGGAAACTCTTGAAGTTTACGCTTACTTGCCTGGTGGATGTCTAGATAAGGCTATGTATGCTTCAGAGATGAAATTATTAGAATGAAATAAATAAATTTATTGTTATTATTTAATTTTAAATAAAGTCAAATGAAAATGATTTTTTGGATACTCATAAAAAAATAAAATTGGATAAATTTTACTATTTGATTTCGTTTTATGTAATATTTATTTATTTATATATCCTAATTAGATTTATTATTTACTTTCCAAATTAAAATAAAAAGTTATTTTTCTTTTATAATGATATATACAAATGATACTATAATATTTAAAAAAATTATTTTGTTCCACTCAATAAGATAAATGATTTAAGACTTTCTCCAAACTAAAACTACGATGAGTGATCCCCGTTCTAATTAATTAATGGCCAAAACATAAGAACGAAAATTAAGTTTTACAAAATATAATAATTTATATAAGTTAATTTTAATTTATGGAAAAGGTTTTTTTTTTTTATAAACATTTATTAAAAATACTTATGAAAATAAAACTTATAAATATAACTATTAGCACATGATAATATACACATGCACATATAACAACAAAGTAATGGAAACTAAGAGTTTGCTTGCACGTTACAGCCATACTTTAGCTCAACCAAGTGACCAAATTCTCATGTCATGTTTATCTCATCAACTGTCTGAGAACAAAGTCAACTAGACTTGTTAATTATCCATAAAATTTGTAGTATAGCAAATTTTACACCCAGTATATTTCCTTAGAAAATAAACATATACTTCTTTAAATATTATAAAGTTCCTTCAAATGGATCAAAATCAAATCAAGTAAACTAGTGATACTACACCAAATTAAAAAAAAAAAAAAAAGAAGCAAAATCAAGCTACTTAAACATGTGGTATAAAAGAACAGTTGACAAAAAAAAAAAAAAGCAGCTAAAAAATTAAAAGGAACAGACAGTAGAAAAGACAAACATAGTGAAGAATAGATAATATAAAAACGAGATGCAATTGATTTGGACAAGAATCACAAGATAAGGAGTATGGAGCAAGGCAACTATGGTGTTCCGTAGCGCAGAGAATAATAAAAGAATAATAATTGCGCTTTGGCAACACGATGCTTCGTGGCTCCATCGTTGCACGAGGGTTGAAAGTCGCCTATACGTTAAAAAAATTCACCTTTCTCCCCACTATATATATCCCTTTCCACTGAACTTAGACACACAACTCAAACTCTTCTCTCTTCTCACTTCTAAAATTGTTCTAACTCAATAACAAGAGTTGAAAAGCGCTTCTTCTAATAACTTAATCGATGGCGAACGCAGCTGAAGTATCAGCCTTGAACCGCATCAAGTTGCATCTTTTGGGTGAGCTCTCTCCACTGGCCACTCCCCAAAAGAGATTCGATGAAACAAACCATAGCCCCTCTGAGTCTGAGTCTTCTTCAGATTCTGGTTCATCTTCGATTTCTCTCAACCATTACTTCACTGAGATACTCGAACCTGAGTTTCAGTTTCCTCAAATAATCGACCTCGAGACCCCGAAAACCCTAACTTCGGTTGAGAAGAAGACTCGTAAACCTTCGCTGCAAATCTCTGTACCGAAGAAGACCGAGTGGATCCAGTTCGGGAAACCGGATCCGAACCCGGAGGTGGTGGTTGCGCCGCCGGCGGAGAAGAAGCACTATAGAGGAGTCCGGCAGAGGCCGTGGGGGAAGTTCGCCGCCGAGATCCGCGACCCGAACAAGCGCGGGTCTAGGGTTTGGCTCGGAACCTTCGACACCGCCGTTGAAGCCGCCAAGGCCTACGACAGAGCCGCCTTCAGACTCCGTGGCTCCAAGGCCATCCTCAACTTCCCCCTCGAAATCTGCGCCGCGGAGGAGACCTCCTCTACCGCCGTCGCCGTATGCGACGGAGAGAGGAAGCGCCGCCGCGAGGAGGAGGTGGTAGTGGTGGTGGAGGAGGAAGTAAAGCAGCCGGTGGTGAAGAAGGAGAAAATAACGGAACATGATGTGAACTGTTTTAGGGAGATGCCCTTAACGCCGTCTATGTGGACCGGGTTCTGGGAAAGTGACGTTAAGGATATCTTCAACGTTCCGCCGTTGTCGCCGTTATCTCCTTTTGGATTTTCACCGCTCGTGGTTGTGTGAAAATTTTCTAAATTAGGACTGTTTTTTCTCGCATTTTACTTATTACAGCGTCCTGTTTGGGGATGAGTACAATGTACATTTGACGAATTTGTTAATTCAACAATCTTTTATTCACTTTTATTTGCCACATGCTTAATTATTTTTGGTCTTTTATGTTAAATTTAAATATAAAGATAAGCTTAATGACTTAAAACTTTAAATTTTAATTGTATCCCGTGAATCGTATCACATATTGCTGTTAGATTTCATGTTACCTAATTGATTTTAAATATATAATTAATAGTTTATGCATAAATTAAATAATTTATAAATTATACTTCAAAATTAATTTTAATCAAAATCATCCCAACTTAAATCACATTATTTCAAAATCATTCTATATAACTATTTTTATTTGTGATGTAACATTTGTAACAATTTACCATTTTATACGACTTAAATCACGTTATTTCAAAATCATTCTATATAACTATTTCTATCTGTGATGTAACATTTGTAACAATTTACCATTTTATATAAATGTGTATCAATGAGTATTTTGGAGTCACTCCGATGCTTATTCCTTTTGTTACGAAGGAAGATTTAAAAGATAATTTTTAAAGTTAATTAAAGAATAATAAATTTGGAAGATAAAAAAAAATGATAGAAAAAATAGGAAGAGATAGAGGGATTAATGGAGAGAGCTTAAACCGGAAATCATCCAAGTCCCCTAAAGCACATAGATCAAATTATTTAATTAAGACGGTCCCTCAAAAAAAAAAAAATATTAAAGACAGATGTAACAGATCTATCTTGAGACCAAGAAATTGTACAATCAATGATGAGTAAAGATAACATTTTCTTTCTTGTTATGTGCTGACAAAAGAAATGGATAATCTTCTAGAAGAAAATTCTCAAAATGAGTTTTTTCTAAAAATAGTATTAATAATGATAATATGCACAGATAAAAATGAATCAATTGTAACTTTACCATATAATATACAGTATTCTCAATCTATTAAATTTTCAAAAATGTTTTAAAAGTAATTCATTTTAAAAAAATCATTTATTTTTTAAATTAAAGTATGAGACTGTTTGCATGAACTCAGTCTTCTGCATTAATTTTTTTAATTTAATTTTAATACATTATTACCATATATCAATCAATTAAAAATAATGATTCCTGATAATCATGAGTTTTGAGAAAGAAATAAAAATTGTTTGATTAATCATATATATTCTTAAAAAATTTATATAAATTTCGTGGAAATCAAATAATTATTTGATATGTTTACTAGGTATTTTAATTTTTGTGAGAAATCTAGATAAAGACATTCTAAAAGTATTCTTTTCCAAAATGTAATTTTTAAATTTTGATACCAAACATATAAAAACCAAATATCATTATTTTAGATTAAAACTAACTTTTAGTTATACTTCCTTTATAATTTTAGTTTTAATCTGTATTTCTTATTTTGTTAAAAAAGCAAGCACATATATGTGTATTATTAGAACATCTTTAGTGAAGAAGGTCTTAAAGAGATCTTAAGGTGTTTTTGGTGGATCCTCGTAATATCACCTAATGGTAGATCTTATGAAAATCTAATAATTTTTATATGTACCTACTAACTCTAAAATTTTATTTTAAAATTAAATTAATTATTTAATAATATAATTTTGGTTAGTTATTTTATATTTCATATTATTAAAAAAATTAGTTAATTAGTGAAAGATTTGAAAGGATTTTATAGAAGACCCCAATCTTATACGTGGAGATCTTGTAAAGATCTCTGGTAGGAGATCTTGAAAATTCAGAGATCTTAAGACTCATTATATGATATATCATATCAAAACAATAGATTTATTTTTGGTAAAAAAAAAACAAAAAATTTATTTAACATTGATTTATGAATATAACTATGAGAAGAAAAAAAAAAAACTAACAAGAAATTGATATTTTTTAATCACATCATATTTTATTTTGATTAAAAAGAGATATAAAACAAAACTATAATTTTAATCCATTTATAAAATAATATAAATATATATATTTTTTACTACATACATGTATATTTTATTTTTAAAAAATGTGTCTCTCTTAATTGGTCATGGACCTTGGGCCATTGCCAAACACCAACATCCAAAAACTATTGGATAATGTTCTTAACTTGGTATAGTACTCTCTTAAAAACTAGCTCAATGCATTACTGATCCCAAAGTTCGTAATGTCTTAACGGAATTTTACATTTTCCTCCTGAGGATTTGTTAATAGGTGTGACTTTATTATAATTCGGCACGAGTTTTGTTGCAGTTTTAAATTAATTTGCTCCTCTCGTAGTAGTATATATTTTACCTTAATTTGCTGCAGTTGTCAATTCAATCGCCAACACTGTCACTGATATTCAAAATTCAAACTTAGAAATAAATGGTTTCGGTTATTCTTCATTTTTTTGAATCCGGAGCACGTGGTTTGAAAATTTTTCAATCCCCCATCGCCACTGCTACCTAGCGAGTCGATATATATTTCAGTTTCAATCAATGATCACATGCACACATAATTATACGTTTTGAATCACAGTCACCAAATTAAAACTTGGTCAAAATTAAGGACGTGCAGAATTCTTCCACCTTTTTGCTGTTGTAACTAAACAACACCAGAACAGAAACCATGCACGAAGGTGACGATAATAATACAAAATTAATAAGCACATATATAGTTAATTACTTGTCTTGATACGAAAATTGTTTTAAAATTATTTGATTATATGTTTATAATCAAATAACATAAGTGTTAATAGACCAATTTTTTGTGTTATACTATACGTAACTAATATTAAAATTTTTGTTGAGAGTTATACAGCAACTTTGAAACTTAGACTAATATTATATGATCTTGAAATGAATTAATTTAATTTTCCCATTCTAAGTTGTTTTTTTGGCAAGAAAGAAGATGAAGTGGCACAACTTTATTCGGCTTCTTGCATGTTAGAAGTTCTATAAGAACTATTCACCAAAAACAAAAAAAAAAAAGTTCTATATATAAGAACTTCTATTAATTCAAGTAATACAAAACTTTTAATATTTTTAAAAGTAATATTTCATGTTTGAATTTGTGAATTAAAACTAAAAATATTTGGAGAACTTTACTTAATCAGCAAGGGGTTTAATATTTGTGTCAATTCGAATTTTAACCAGTTTTGATTTGGTTGAGAAATCACTCATAAACAAAATCTATATATATTACTAGTACATAATATTAAGCTACGTGTCACTCGTATACGATTTTTCAACTTTGCCTTTCACCACGTATACCAAGTAAACTATGATAAGTTTCAGCCTGGTCGGTCAAAGTCATCGTTGCCCCATGCTTCTTTATCCACGCCTCTCTTTTATTTATTTTTTTCATTTTTTTTTGGGTCAATGGCTTCGTCCTTTACTACTTAAATTGACATTAAATACATCGGAGAAGATAAACAGTGTCCTCCCCATTTTTTGTGTATTTGTATTTGTTTCAAACTATTCAAGGGTCAAACCTACGAATATTTAAGCGAATGGGGGACTTTTTATTTTCTCGGCAAAATATAATATATATATATATATATATATATATATATATATATATATAAAGTAAAAATTACATAACCAATAGCACCAGAGGTGCTAAGCATTAATAGCGAGTATGAGCACCCCTACACTCCATAGTGAATAAATGCATCTTAACCACTTGAACAAGTCTCCACCTAGAATTAAAAGCTACCAACAATTCAAAACACTACCAACTACACCAATTAACCTTTTCAAGTAAATGATAGTATAATTAATAAGGTCGTCTTAATCTACACAACATATATTTATACTTGCACGTATGTATTTCATGATTTTTTACTTACATATTTCAGGTTGCAAGTTTCAAGTTTGGTGTAAATTATAAGATTATTCTGATTACATAAATATTATCATAAGAGTTATAAGAGTGATTTAGTGGTGAAAAATGATGGGAAGAAAGGAGAGTTTGTGAATTTGTCTCCCTCCGACTAACAAAAAAAAACTAACATTTATAAATAAGAAAAAATATAAATACCATGTTATTCCAACCATTCATATTCCTACAACTTTCAAAATCTTAATATTTTATTATTTTCTAGGGTTTCTTCTACAAAAATATAAAAGAAGCAAGCATATCAACAAAAAAAAATGCAAAACAACTTAAACACAAGTGGTGTAAGAATTTTTAGGGTTTAATCCACGAAACCTAAAATCCTTAGGATTTAATTCATGAAACCCTAAATTTTTAAGGTTGAATCCATGAAACCTTAAAAAAATTAGGATTGCATTCACAAAACTCTATATCTTAAGGGTTGCATTCACAAAACCATACATCTTTAAGATTGCTTTCACAAAATCTTAAATTCTTAAGATTGAATTCACGAAACATTGATTCCTTAGGATTTTATCTATGAAACCCTAAATTCTTAAGGTTTCATTTATGTAACCCAAAATCCTTAGAGTTTCATTTTAAAAACTTTAAATACTTAGTGTTTCATTTACGAAACCTTAAATCTTTATTGTTTCATTTACCAAACCTTATCTTGAAATTTTAAAAAAAAATTGAAAATATGAAAAATTAAAAAATATGAAAAATAATAAGAGAAGTGTCTTGAAAAATTGATTTTTTTAAAAAAAATGAAAAAATAAGTAAAATCTAGAAAATTTATGATTTTTTTTAAAAAAAATGAAAAAAAACAATAGTAATATCTAGAAATTTTATAAGTTAAAAAAAATGAAAAACAAGAGTAATGTCTTGAAATTTTGAACAAAAAATGAAAATTTCAAAAAAATAAAAAATAAGATGAAATTTTGTAAAAATGAAGATTTAAAAAGTATGAAAAAAATAAAAATAAAGATTGAGTGTTTCACAGATGCAACCTTAAGGATTTAAGGTATCATGGATAAAACCCTAAGATTTTAGGGTTTAGGATTTCATTGTTGAAACCCTAAGTATTTAAGATTTGATGGATGAAATCATAAGAAATAAGGATTTCGTGCATCAAATCCTTGGGATTTAATATTTCACGGATGTAACCTTAAGGATGTAGGGTTCATAGATTAATTTTACGGATTTAGTGTTTCATTGATGCAACCTTAAGAATTTAAGGTTTCGTGGATTCAACCTTATGGATTGGTTTTATGAATAAAATCCTAAGAAATTAAGGTTTATGGTTTCATGGATAAAACCCTAAGGATTTTGGATTTAGTTAATGAAAGACTAAGAATTTAGGACTCTATGCATGCAAACCTAACTATTGAGGGTATCATGGATGCAATACTAAGGATTTTGGGTTTAGGGTTTCGTGGATGAAGCCTTAAGAATTTAGAATTTAGTTAATGAAAGCTTAAGGATGTAAGGCTTTGTGCATGAAGCCTAAGGATTTAGGGTTTTGTGGATAAAACCTTTATGATTTAGGGTTTCATGGATGCAACCCTAAGGATTTAGGATTTTGTGAATGCAACCTTAATTATTTTGAGTTTTGTGGATGAAACTCTAATTATTTGGGGTTTCATGGATGCAATCCCTAAGTATTTAGGGTTTCGTGGATGCAACCTCGAGGATTTAGGGTTTCCTGTATGCAACTCTAAGGATTTTAAGGTTTCTTTTATATAACCCAAATGATTTAGGGCTTCGTGGATGGAACCCTACGGATTTTAGGGTTTCATTGATACAATCTTACGGATTTAAGGTTTTATGGAATCAACCCTTAGTATTTTAGGATTTCATAGATGCAATCTTTAG
Source organism: Amphicarpaea edgeworthii (assembly GCA_014843725.1). NCBI lineage: Eukaryota > Viridiplantae > Streptophyta > Magnoliopsida > Fabales > Fabaceae > Amphicarpaea > Amphicarpaea edgeworthii. The sequence goes on along the minus strand of CM026324.1, from coordinate 4,939,907 downwards.
GATTTAGAGTTTTGTGAATGCAAGACTTAGGATTTAAGGTTTCATGGATGAAACCCTAAGAATTTGGGGTTTCATGGATGGAACCCTAAGGATTTTAGAGTTTTGTTGATACAACCCTAGAAATTAGGGTTTCATGGATGAAATCTCTAAGATTTAGGGTTTGTTGATTCAAACCTAAGAAAACCTAAGAATTTAGAAATTTATTGATACAACCCTAAAGATTTATGATTTTATGAATGCAACCCTAAGTATTTGGGGTTTTGTGAATGCAACTTTAAGGGTTTAAGGTTTTGTGGATGCGACCATAAGGATTTAAGAATTTGTGGATGCAACCCTAGTATTTGAGGTTTCGTGAATACAACCATAATTATTTGGGGTTTAGTAGATGCAACCCTAAGAATTTATGGTTTTGTGGATGCAACCAAAAGGATTTAAGGTTTCATGGAATGCAACTTTTAGGATTTAGATTTTCATGGATGCAACCCAAAGTATTTAAGGTTTCTCAAATGCAACCTGATAATCGTTTTATATACGTAAATATTACATCATATTTTGTAGCGATTATCCAACGTTCTTAGGATTTTTAGCTTAATTTGAATTCATTTAATATAGATTTGTATAGTTTTGCTAATTCTAACTAGGAAGTTATTTTGTGAGAAATATACTCAAATTCATGTTTTGCAGGCCTATGTTTAACAACAAGGGAAGAAAGAACTAAGACAAATCGCGCTGAGCGCCACTACTTACTAAGCGCATCTCTCGTTGAGCTCAACATTGCGCTAAGCGAGACAAGCGATCTATAACGCGCTAAGTGCAATCTTACGTTAAGCAAACTTTTCTTTCAAACTAAAGATTCACTTAACGGACATTCTCGCTTAGCGAAATGTTCTTTCGAACTAACAATGCGCTTAGTGGACAAGCTCGCTTAGCGGAAGCCCTGTATCTGAGATGAAGTCTGCAGAATCGCGAACCTGCACTTAGCGGAATGCCGCGTTAAGCGAAGGTCCACTAATATTATATAAGCTGCACTTGTAATTTTTTTAAGACATTCAAACCTTGATTTAGAATTTTAAGCTACTTCTTCCATCCCTTGTTCTTCCCTTCCATTTTTGTAACCTTTTCAAAGCTTCTCATGACAATGAAAGGCAAATCCATTAGTGTTGAGGACTTGGAACTAGGTGCTGAACATGTAAATACTTTCCTTCATATATATTCATTGAAATATTCAGTCTAAAGTTTATTTCTCTATCTTTACTCTTGTTATATGATTTAATCAGTTATATATGCATGTTTTAAAGTTTAACTGCCATTGACAAATGCTTTTAAACTTGGAACTAAGTTTGGACTCTAATGGAGTGTATTTCTAGACATAGGATAAACTTTATTAGCTTCGTAAAAATCTCCAAGTTTCATCAAACCACTCAACTGTGCTTACTAAGACATCGGAAGTGAGATTGAGCAGTTTAGGCTTGATTTAATGAGACATCACGTTTTAAGCACTTCTAGATCGAAGTTAATCTGAAATATTGCTTTGAATGGAGAATATATTCTGTACATTTACATGGGAAGCAAACCGGTTGAACCAAATCTTCAACATTTTCATCATTATCATCTCACACTTAAGCACGCCAACTGTTCAATCATCGTCCTGAATCAACATTATCGTTTTATTAGTTATCTTTAGTGTTATTTGTTAGTATTTAGTTTAATTTCTATTGTTATGTATGTTTTACAACACAAACAACTTCTAAAACCAAATTAGTGCTTAGGAATTGATTATTTTACTAATAGTCAATACGGATAATTCCATATGGAATCGATACTGGGAACTTCCCTTTTATACTACTTGTGCGATATTTGATACGCTTGCCAAAATATTTCATCACAACCTTAAGAATTTTAGGGTTTCGTTGAAGCAACCCTAAGAATTTTATTAAAAAAACCCTAAATGTTTAGGGTTACATCGACTAAATCTTAAATCATTAGGGTTTCATCCATAAAACTCTAAACCCCAAATCATTAGGGCTTTATTCACAAAACAATAAATCCTTAGGGTTACATATACAAAACATTACATCTTTAGGGTTGCTTCCATGAAACCCTAAATCCTTAGGGTTACATCAACTAAACTTTAAATCCTTGGGGTTACATACACTAATCCATAAATCCTAAAGGTTGCATCCACGAAATCCTAAATCCTTAGTGTTGCATTAACGAAATCCTAAAATCCTCAGAGTTGCATCCATGAAACCCCAAATGCTTAAGGTTCAATCCACGAAACCTTAAATCGTAAGGGTTACATTCACAAAACTCTAAATCTTTAAGGTTGATCAAAGAAACCTTAAATCTTTAAGGTAGCATAAACGAAACCTTAAAATCCTTAAGGTTGCATCTATGAAATCTTAAACTCTCTATATTGCATCCATGAAACCCTAAATCATCAGGGTTGCATTCATGAAACCCTAAATCCATAGATTTATATAAATGAATCCCTAAATACTTAGGGTGGTATCAACAAAACCTTACATTACAAGGGTTTCGTCCACAAAACCCTAAACCATTAGGATTGCACCCACAAAACCTAGATCCTTAGGATTGCATTTACAAAACCAAAAATCCTTAGGGTTGCATCCACAAAACCTTAAATCTTTAGTATTACATCCATGAAACCCTAAATCCTTAAGCTTCCTTGCATGAAACATTAAATCCTTAGACTTTCATCCACTAAATCATAAATCATTAGGGTTTCATCCATGAAACCTTAAACCCCAAATTATTAGAGTTTTATTCATGAAACCCCAAATTCTTAGGTTTACATTCACAAAACATTAAATTCTTAGGGTTGCATCTACGAAACTCTATATGCTTAGGGTTGCATTCATGAAACTCGTAATCCTTAGGGTTATGTCCTTGAAACTCTACATGCTTAGGGTTTTTTCATGAAATCATAAATCCTTTAGGTTAAACCCACGAAACCTCAAATCCTTAGTGTTGCATCCACAAATTCCTAAATTTTTAAGGTTATATCCATGAAACCTTAAATCCTTACAATTACATCCACGAAACCTTAAATTCTTAATGATGTATATACAAACCTTAAATCTATAGGATTGCATGCACAAAACCTAAAATCCTTAGGGATGCATCAACAAACCCCTAAATCCTTAGTATTGCATCCACGAAACCTTAATTTTTTAAGGTTGCATTCATAAAACCCTAAATCCTTTAGATTTTATGCATTAAACCTTAAACTCTTAAGATTTAATATGCTAAATCCTAAATCCTTGGGTTTCATCCACGAAACCTAAACCCTAATTCATTAAGGTTTTATTCACGAAATCCTAAATCGTTATTATTACATTCATGAAACCTTAAATCCTTAAGGTTACATTCATGAAATCCTAAATCCTTTAGATTTTATACACAACACCCTAATTTCTTAGGATTTAATCCACTAAATCGTTAAGGTTTCATCCATAAAAACTCTTAACCCAAAATCTTTATAATTTTATCCATGAAACCCAAAATCCTCAGGGCTTTATCTACAAAATCCTAACTCTTTAGGGTTAAATCCACAAAACCTAAAATTTTGAAGGTTTCATTCAATAAACTCTAAATTCATAGGGTTTCATCCATAAAAGCCTAATTGCATAGGGTATCATCAATGAAACCTTAAATCCTTAGGGTTCCAACACTACTAGAAAAATGTATTTTAGCGACCGACATTTTCGATCAATATATTAAAAAAATCGATCGTTGATGTAGTTAGCGAATGAAACAACGACTGATTCTAGTTGGTTGTGAAACCTCAAGTCGCTAACAAAAAAATTAGGTGACCAATAAAGTGTTTTGGTTGCAATTCAATTAGTCACCTTTTGTAAATGAATAGTTTCGCGACTTTATTATCGGTCGCTATTTTTTTTAAAGAACATAAAAATGGTTTCTATTTCGTTGGTTCTCAAGCAACCAATGTATTTTGGTTGTTATATTTTATTTATTTTGCAAATACTCGGTGTCTATTTCATTGGCTGAATTATATAAGTGAACATATATTTATTGGTCGCTGATTCAATCCTTAAATGTATCGTTATCTTTTATTTATAGTGATCGAAATATTCAGTCGTTAAATACATTTTTAATATTTATATACAATGTTTTTGTCTAAATACATTTATTTATAGCTATCGAAATTTTAAATTTTAAATGTGAAGGTGAAAAAAGAAAAGTAGAAGGTACAATTAGCAAAGTGGGAGTGTAAGAAATAAAATAGGAGATGTTAGAAGAAAAATAAATCAATCATTACAAGAGTGACCAAAAATATTTCAGTTGCTAAATCAATATTAAATTTGATAACTTTCAATGTGAAATACTGTCATTCCTATTGCTAAAATCAGTGACTGAATAAAATTTGGTAGCTATGGAAAAACAATTTTCGGTCGCCAATTCAGTGGCTAGACATTTCCAAAAAAACATTAAATTTTATTAAGTAAAGTATGTTTTTGTTCTTCAACTTTTTCTATTTTTTGCTTTTGTTCCTTGCAACTTTTAAGTCTAGGTTGAGTCCCTTTTCTTTTATTCCATCATGGGTTTTAATCTTTTCCATCCATACTCCATTAATTACATTTTATTTAATTTTTTTCCATGTGTATATTTTAATAAAAAAAATTTCCTAATTCTTTTAATTGGAAAAAAAAATGAAATTTTTTTAAAATATACACGTGTATTAACAACTATAAAAAGTTAATTTAAAAAAAAAGCATAATTCCTTCACGTGTATTTTTTTTTTTAAATTCAAATAAAAAATTGAGAAAATTAAAAAAAAATTATTAAAAATGTACACGTGGCAAAAAGTTAATTAAAATATGCAAAACAAATAGGCATTTAACGAAGCATGAATGAAAATGACTAAAATCCATGGCAAAATAAAAGCCTAGAGACTAAAACCAGACTTAAAAAAGTTTGGAAACCAAAAGCAAAAAACTACAAAAATTGGAGGATCAAAAACATACTTTATCCAATTTTATTTTGTTAGCCACAGAAATAGTGACTACATTTTCCTTCATTGAATATTTTGGTCACCAATGTGGTCGCTGAGGTTAAAAAAACATTATTTTTTGTTACTAATTCGATAGTTGTTTGACATTAATATCATTCGGTCTCTATTATCACCAATTATAAAATTGGACTCTAAATCACACTTTTCTAGTAGTGCAATCACGTAATTGTAAATCATTTAAGTTTCATTTATAAAATCTTAAATACTTAGTTTTTTATTTAAGAAACCTTAAATTCTTAGGTTTTCATTTACAATACCTTAAATCATTGGGGTTTCATTTACAAAATCTTAAATCCTTAAAGGACTCATTTATGCCACCTTCATTCGTTAAACTTTAATTTACGAAACCTTATCTTAAACCATAAAACCTTAAATAAAATTTTAAAGATTTAGAATTTTATAAATGAAATCCTACATTTATATTTAATGTGTAGAATTTTAAAAATTTAAAGTTTATGATTTATGATTTATGATTTTAACATCTAGTATTCAATATTTTATTGTTTGTGGTCTACGAAGAGCGACCTCAAACAATTTCGACCTCAAACAGTTTCATCTATCATCATAGCTCTCTTCATAGGCTAGGTTTTGAAGGTGGATCAAGTTACTAAAACGGAGAATGAATTTATTATGTACAAGCTGGAGATAAGTAGAACGCAAAGCGATATGCAACATAAAAATTTTCTGAGCACAAATGACTAAGTTTCTCCTTTAATTTATTTTAATTGCTTAATTGGGTCTTTTAATTTTTAGGTATGCAATTGGGTCTTTATTTTTAAAATCTTTCTAATTAGATCATTTCTGCTAGATGGCTTAAATGAGACACTTCCTTTATTACTCCATACACATCCTTTTTTTGTCCACACCCATGAAGCTCTACTTTTCTGTGCTTCATTGTTTGGGTTTTATGGGTACAAATAGCAAAAAATAAGGTGTAGAAAGCAAAATGAGAGTGTATGTAATAATAATGAAGATGCATAAAGTAATTATTTAATGTCATTTACCTTATCTAACCTAAAGGATCCAATTGTGTAAAATTTAAAAATAAAATGATCTAATTATATATGCATTAATTTAAAAACTTAATTAAACACTTAAAATAAATTAAATGTCAAATTGGATACCTATCATTTATGCCCTACTTGTTTTCATGTCGTCTATGATGAGCTCATTCAAAAACTATATCAATCTTCATAAACCGAGAAAGATCTATGGGGATAGATAAGGATGAAATGACCATAAATGACATTCAGCACCTAAAAAATCAATTATAGTTCTAAAAGTTTCTAAAATCAAATTAAAAGTGACTAGATTTAACTTGTTGCCAAATTATAAAATATCTAGAGCTTTTTTTTTCATTGTTATTTTTCTCACATAATTCATAATAATGATATAAATATTTATAAATAAACAGAGACAAAATATAATTAAAAAGATCACAGTTAATATCACCTTAAATTATTATATACATGAATAAATAAATAAAATAAAAGGAACAATATATAAACAAATGGTGCCGACAAACATAAAGTTCCATGACCTTTTCTGATCAGAAGATATAGCCTTGAACGAATTTCTGAATTATTAGATTCCTTCTGTTATGTTGTTAAGTGATACTGATTCATAGAATACAATACAATATTCATACAGTTAGTGTGCTGTCTTATAACTCTATTTTGTTGAGTTTTGGGTTATGATTAACTCTAACTATTTTGTTAGTGTTTACTGATAATCTTATAACTCTGTTGTCATTTATTTTGCTTGTTACTTGTGTATATCTGTACAAATTAGTACCTACAGTAGTACTATTATACTTTTCTTGAATAAAAAAAAAATCAATACTTATATTGACGTGATATTGATAATAGATTGATAAGACGTACGGTGGGTAAGTTTTCATTTGCATTTGGTATAAATTAAGAAGGAAGGATTAATATTAATGTTTTATGAATCCAGTGCAACTATTTGGATTTAGGATGGAAGCATGGCCACATATATGGGGACCGGATTAAATCAACCCCACTTCATAAAAGAATAATAATTAAGAAAGCAGCAAAAAGAAAGTACTCCAAATTATGGCCACATATATGTACTTGATCCGGTCTATCTATACTTCCGATAAAGGCAATATATATGGATATTGTTTCAAGTGAAAAATAAAAATAGGTTTTGTTTCTTTAAGTTGTTAAATTTAAGTTTTATAAATGGTAAAAAAAATGTGGCTGAAAAGAGAAATTTTATACTAAAGATGAACTTCTACATTTTTTTTTATATATAAAAGCTAATCATAAGTAAAATAGGTGTATGATAATAAAAAAAAAAAAATAAATAAAAAAAAAAAAATATATATATATATATATATATATAAATATCCGTCAAAAATTCATTTCGCTTTTTTTTTTTTTTTTTTTTTGTCATGAGTCATACATACATTGCGGGTGTACACTCAATCAATCCAATAGATCAAAGATTAATTTGATCCATGTATAATTGGTGCTGATCCATTTTTTTCATTTTCTTTAGCCGAGTATGAATTAATTGTTCTGGAAATATCAGAAGTGCAGATCTCCTTTAAACAGAAAGGTTACATTTACAGATCACAATTTAAAACCATGAGTTGATTTGGCTAGGAATTTTACCCTCCTTGAAAAGATAGAGACAATGCAATGAAAAGGGATACATTTTAGCCAATTAATAATCATGATTCATTATACACCACATGATTCATCTATTTCTTGTTTAGACTTGTAGACTATAGTTGGCATCTATATACACTACAACAAAAACAACAAAACAATTTATATGTAATTATTTAAAAAAAAAAACTTAATTAAAATACGTGACACAAGTATTAATGATAAAAATTACCATTAACAAAAATTTAATTATTTATGCTTCAATTTCATTCTTGATATCTATATATAGCAATAAATGAAAAGTTTACTGTACAAACTTTTTCATATATGCGATCCGTGGCAAATTACATTCCCTTCCTCTTTTGGGGGTTGGTTTGTATCTTCTGAAAGCAAATTAAAAAGTTTTTGTCACCATTACAACTTTGATAATAATTGCAACACTTGATAGGTAATATTGTCCATGGCTCCATCATATATTCATATACACAGATGCGATATGCAACCATTACCGACAAATCTCACGTGGTCCCTCTACTGTTGTCATGTAGATCGATGATGCATGTCGTCCCTTATGAGTTATGACCATGCATCGTTGCATTGTGTGCTTATGTAGGGTTCTCCACTCACGAAAAACAGTACAGAATTATCACTGATTTTATTAAAAGAAGAAAAGTTTACCGGGTTTGAGTATAACTGAGTTTGAATATTTTAAGTAAATAGAAAAAAAATGGTTGAAAAAGGGGACAAATCCATGCATTATCGACAAATATTAATTTCTTAATTTTGTTAAAAATACTAAAAGGGGATTTTACCTTGTGATCTATCCTCTTCTTTTACTTTTTTTTTTTTCAATCATTCTTATATCTCTTAATTAAGTTTTTTTTTGTATATATTAATAATTGATAAACTTTGGTGCTAGCCCAGCACCTCAACATTGTTCTTAACTTGTTTTTTTTTGTCTATATTAATTATTGATAAACTTTGGTGCTAGCCTAGCACCTCAACATTGTTCTTAACTTCTTATACTTAATTATCAGTACTGGTCCCTTTCTCTGAATTTTCCTCTTCCTCAAAGCAATTATTATAAGTATAGCTTGCAAGGACTCGTACGTGAATCCTCTATGTGACCATATAATTATCTCTCTTGTTGAAGATAATACTCTGTTGATATTTTGTAGGAACTAATATTTGAACACTTCAACAATATCAATACTAGATAAATATGGGAGTGATTCGAAAATTCGAGAGTTAGTTTCATAAATCTAGAGTGTCTTTCAAGACGGTTTCTTTATGATCATATTGGGAGGAGTAATTTTCAAGACGATTATTTTTAAATCGTTATAGAATGATAGCTTCAAATGTTAATTATAATATATTTACTTCATTTAATTACAAAAATGTTATTACGTCCCTTTTCATTACAGTTGAGACTAAATCGTTATGGATAATCTATATTAAAGAATATATTTTTAGTAGTATGTCTATGAGATTATTTGGACACATTAGTATAAAAGGATTTTAAAAATAAAATATAAAAAAAAAATTAATTTCTTTAAATTGTTATAAGTCATTCTAAACTAATGTAGAATAGTTTCTTCAAATATACATTGTATGACCATACGTCTCCAAATATATTTATTCTTTTGCTGAGATTTGTACCGTACAACAGTGGTAAAAATAAATAGAAAGAAAATGAGTGAATAACATCATAAAGAAAAAATTATACTTTCTACTAACCTTTAAAAGAAAATTGAGACTCCCTCCAAAAAAAAAAAAGAAAATTGAGACCAGAGAAAAAATTATGTGGCCGTTACGCTTAGTTAAATTTGAACAAAGAATTTTTTTGGTTGAAATGAATTACGTTGTTTGTCTTCAAATTAAAATTGGTTTTGATTTTTAAAAAATTTAAAATTAAAAATAACAAATCACCCTCGAACTGGGACCTTGATTTTTCAAGTTTGAAATTATACTATTTAAACTAATTGAAATTTCTTATACAAATAAGAGAATTTGTAATTGCTTTTTTGATTTTGGATCCAAACAACTTATTTTATTAGGGAGAATTTTAAATTCTTAAAAATGAATTACCACCTTAAATTCCCCTGTACAAACGCACAGTAAAGGAATTGATATTTACTCCCCATTATCTTATTAATGCCTTCCCCTTTTATGTTTAAAAAAAAAAAAATGAATTTCCAAAATCACCCTATTTTTGGTACTTCTTTCTTACCCTCTTCCAATTTCCTTTCTCTCTACTCTCTCTTGATCCTCATTTCTGCCAAACAAGCATGAAATCATTGCCACCAAACAATGTTCTATTAATATACAAGTTTTTGCGGATAAAAATTAAAAAGAAGTAGTAGTCATCAATAATGTATAAAATAGTAAAATCCTAAATTGTAAAATCAATTTTGAAGCTAGTTTTTACACCTGACTTAAATTGTTTAGAATTTTTATTCACATTTTTCAATGCTCGTTTTGAAAGTTACATTTTAAAAAAATGCCCGTTATTGTTTTACCGAACGCGTATACAAATATGTCATTACTTTCTTCCTTCCTCACTCTCCCATGCCCTACTCGACACTATCATATATTCATATGTGATACCAATCTGCTAAGTCAATCAGCAACAAAATTTCAAAGAATGGAGGCTTTTTAGAGAATATTCTGGCAAGAACTTTACCACCTTTGCTGTGATTTTTTTTTTAATAAACAAATATTAATATTAATGTTTAATTTGTTAATTTTTCATAATAAAAGGAGTCAAATTTACCACCTTTATCTTTTTTATCGTGATTTTGAAAAACCTCTTAAGTGAAACATCGTAGAGCCTAACTAGAAAGCCTTAGATTGAGATAAGTGGGTTAATATGCCAGAAAATTGGATTCCATAAATTGTTTTTCGAAATGCATATTCTGGGTAGGGATGAAAATGGGTAAGATATTATAGTGGTTGTCCTCATATCTGCGTTTGAAAAAAAGTATCCATCTCTGACCCCATACTTATGTGTATAGCAATTTCAATCCCTGTCTCCATGTTTTTTGGTACCTATATGTCTATACTCGTACGCCGTAACCTGCACTTTTCATGTATATAAAATTGAAAATCATAAAAAAAAAACTCATATAATATTAAAATCAAACAAATATTGATTTATATAAATAAATAACATTACAAAAATAATCATCCAACATAAATCTAAACAAAAACTCTAATTAAATGGGAAAAACTAATATATTTTTAAAATTAATTAGTTTATAATTATATATTAAAAATTAAAAATAAAAGACAAATAGATATAATATTTTGACTTCATCATCGAATTAATTTCTCTATATTTTGTAAATATTTATCTTCATAGTTTCTATATTGCTTTGAACTACTAATACAAATAGAAATTAAAACATAATAGAATATCAAAATTAGCATATAAAAAGAATAATTAAAATAACAAATAGATAATTAAATAATTTTAATTGAATAATTTAAATAATAAAATTATAATTATATTAATTAATATGTATATACATAAAGTACGGGGCAAGCGAGAGGTGGGTACTATAGTACCCTGTACCTGCATCTATCCCCACAAGATTTTGTAAATAAATACTTGTCCCATCCCCATCTTTAAATGTGTGGGTTATTACTCTATCCGCGTATGAGTATTTTTGCAAGTGTCCGTAAGGTCTGGGTCCATATTCCTATCCCTAATTTGGGGAAAAGATTGCTTTTGGAAGAAGAAGAAGAAAAAAAAAAAAATTAGAAAGTGGTGTATTAGTAAAGAGTAAGGATGTAAATAGAGATTACCAAATAATAAAGACAAAAACCGGGAGATGTTTTGATGTTTATTTGTGGGCCTAATTCATTGGATTTAAAAAACAAATACGGGGGTTTCTATTGGCATCACACCCTTATGAAATTACTGGCCTACCCCTACCCCATCTCCTCAATCACCCCAACCATCAGAACACCCTTCTATGTGCACTCCATTTTAAATTAAAATTTGCAATAACAATTTAAATTCATTTAAATTAAATTAAACTTTTTCTATTATAAATAAACGGATATAATTTATATTCTTCGGTGATAAATTGCGTAAAATTTTGTTAATTGAGTTTATTAAATAATTTAGCTTTTTATAGTTTATTTTCGATGTGCATTGATTAATAATTGAATTTTTTATATTTTAATGCAAAAAATTGATGGAATAGTATTTGATTGGTTATTTATTTAATATTAGATTAATTATGATAATTCTTGGAAGAATCTTTTGCAAATATTATCTTGAAACCAAATTGTTATGCTATGTTTTTCTTCATTATTATTTTTCATCTTTCTTAAAAAAACACCGCAAAATTTTAATATATATAAAAGTAGAAATAGGATAATTTAGTAACTTTAAATTTCTCGCTTTTTTGGAAGGGTAAAAAATATCAAGATATTATTCATTTTGCTTATAAATTCAAGATTAAAAGTGTAATTTTCACTTTCTTACTTTTTTTTTAAGGACATAAGTGTAAATATAGGTTTTATTTACATATTTATTTGGGTCATTTTATTTGTAAAACTACCCAAGTGAGCACTTTTATTTGTTAAAATTATTTAATTTAAACATTTTCATCAATTGAAATTAATTCTATAAATATGTGGTGAAGATGACGGTTGAGTTTTTCTTCTTTTCCATACTAAATCCAAAATTACGATTCTTCTACAGAATTAACTTCGATGGATGAAAATCGTCTAATTGAGTAGTTTTAAGAAATAAAATGATCATATTAAATACCAAAATAGGAAAAGTACCAAATTGAGAAAAAAAAAACCTATTTAGATATTAAGCGATAATTTTATATAAAAATAAAGATAGTTATTATTTATTGGTGAAATTTAATTATTATAATTTTATATTTAAATCATTATTCAAATATATATTTAAATAATTATATTTTTTATTTAACTAGAATTTGTTAATTTGATTAAATAAATAAATAAATAAAAATAATACCTTATTTTAAAGATAAATAAACATTATATTTTTATAGTTTACATTCTCGGTGAATGTAAAAAAAATACTATTTTAAATCAGTTGTTTTCACCATCAATATTAAATAATACTATTTATATCGGTCATCGAGGTAAAAAAAAAAAAAATCCTACAATCGAATGGCACTTCCTGCATTTTACTTAAAAAAAATCTTAATACAGTGGACTGTTATTTTTTTTCACCTAGATTAGTCAAAAAGTCCATATTGGTGCACAGTGCGGACCTAGGTTGATAGGACGAGGGCCATGGCCACTTGTTTTTTTTTTTTTTACATACATACATATATATATATATATATAATAATATTTTGATAATAAAAATAATTATTTTTATTTGAATAATTTGATTATAAATAATAATATTTGATAATTATTTTTTATTTTATTTTATTTTGTTTTAAAATATATATTTTTTATAATATTCTTTGTAAAATTAATGACATTCTTTTAAAATTTGTTCAGTATTTGTTTAATTTTTTTTATATTCTTGATTGTAGAAATAACTATATTTTTTATTTTTTCAAAAAAATAATTCAGTGTTACTTATTTTGTTTTATAATATATTTTAAAGATTATAAATATTTATATTTGTGATCAAATAATTTAGAAATTTTTTATGGAAAGGTATAATAATGTGTTTTTTCGTTTTTTTTTTTTGGCTCTCCTATAATTTCTATAGTAAAAACTTTATCCTTTTTAGTTTCTTAACAAGTGAATATGAATTTATTATAATTTATTTTATATTGATGTCATAATAATTTATTTGAAAAATTAAATTATATTTATTATTAACCTTTGTCTGCGGATAAGTTTATCAATATTATATAAGAAACATTTAAATTTTGAGAATATGAATAATCAATCTATTTTTTATTATTATTTTTCAAATATTATTTTTGTTTCTCTGATCTCAATTTTGTTATTCTTACTAATATTTGTTACCATTAGTTAGATTTTTACTTTTAACTTTCTTTGAGTGTATGAATATAATAAACATAGAAAGAAAGTATAATATGATTTTATAAATGATTAATATTAGTATTAAGTTGCATAAACGTGTTAAAATTTACTTTTATAACTTTTTATAACATAATTATTATTATTATTATTTTTTTAATAAAAATAAGTAAATTATGTTTGTTTTGAACCTAACTTTCTAGAACAGAAGTCTGATTTCTGATTTCTGAATGATTGGATTCGTCCTTTTTATTTTTTAGCTATTAATTGATACAAGACGCCAAAGAGAAAAATGTCGCTTACATGATATGATATTTGATTGTACGTTGAAAAGAGCAAGACGGTAACCGCTGTCGCATTATTATTTTTCAATAGTATAAAGCACGTCCTATTTATTAGTACTGTTTACGAAGACAACTTTCATTATCTTAGTAGTATAAAGAGTCAAATAATATTAATAAAAAATAAATTAAAAACATGAATAATATTCTTTGTATATTTTTATAGATTATTTAGATATGTGTTTGAGTAAATTTATCTAAATAAATTTTAACAAACAAAAATTGATTTCTTTCATTAATTAATAATTCATTTTAATAAGTTAATTATTATAAAAGTCAATTTTAATTTATGATTTTTTTATATTTTAATATCCTAAAATTTTTTCTAAATAAATTATCCAAACATAAATTTAATAAAAAAAATAATGCTACTAATCAACTGCCAGATAGAAGCATGAGGCTAGGCATGACTATTTGACCACACCGTCCAGACATATGGTGACGAGAACCACACACATGGAATGTGTTTGTTTTTTTTTTTTTTAATTATTATTATTATTGTTAAAATACACATTTTAATTAAATATTGATTTGTTCCTAGATTATTTAAAATACATTAATTTTGTTGTTTTTTTTTTATAAATTTTACTATTTACTCTCCTTTTTTTTATTAAATACACATCTTATTTTTATATTTTTAGAAGAATGTATTTAACAAAAAAAAAAGGATATAAATAAAAAATTTAACAAAAAAAAGACCAAATTCAAGTATTTTAAATAATTTAGTGACCAACTAAGGAGGTCTAGGTCTAATTCAATTCCTATGGATAAAAAAAAAAATTAATAACCAAATAAAAAAAATATTAAAATTTAAAGACCAAAATACTTAAGCACCTCTGAAAAAAAAAAATCATCAAGATGCTTTCTTGATTGTAATCTTAGTTTCAAGGATTAATAACATGGAATTATAAAATTGAGTTGGTAATAAAAGAACGAAGTATATGATATATAGAATTTTTTTTACTCTATAATTATAGAAGAGAAGAATATGAAGAAAATAATGAAGTTAACTTTTTTAAAAGTTAATATTTTCTTCTCTTATAATTAATTTATAAAAGTTTTACATATTTTAAATGTTTATAATTAATTTATAAAAATTTCACGTATGAATCTATTTAGAGAATTTATACTAATTGATTATTAAAAAATACGATTTTAATTTATAGAAAAATAAATTTTATTTTATTTTCGTAGAAATCCTCATGTATCCCTATAGAGCCCATGGTAGCTTCGAATTCTCTGTTAACAATTAATCAGTATCGTTTGCGGATAAAAAGAACATAAAATAATCCGACCATTGTATCAAAAGTTCCTTTCACTAAGCATGAATTAATTGTCCCGAGAATTCTGGAACACGTACCAAATCATGAAACTTCAGCACCTTTTTATAAGACAATACTAATTCATGTTCTATGGAGTGAAACCATAGAATAAAATTAGTAATTCGTTTTTTGTTTTTTTTTTTTTGTGTGGTAGGAAGCTTTCCTCTGTCCCTGTCCGTACCTTTTTGTGTTAGCAAACATGAAAGTGTCTATTTCACGAAATTTAACAGTAAATAAAAATTTTTTCTTACTTCATTTAATTTTGTCGAGAAAATAAAGCACTGTTCAAGTTGTCCACTACTGTTGATACCCTACGCATGCATATTGGTCCTTTAATTTGGCAGGAAGACTTAAAAAAAAGCAATAAAAATTGACCAATGAGAAATGATTAGTTATTTTTAGATGTAGAAGTCCAATAATTATTGGACAACAAAAACAAATTAACATAGCATGGTTTAAAGGTAATCATGTTATTGATTTGAACATAAGACCTCGAGCCTGAATCTACTACCATTCAGAATAACCATTAACTTGTTGCTTGTGTATTAATATATAAATTCAACAGATAAAAATAAAAATAAGAATTCAATCATTTATCAAAAATACTTTTACCTCGTCTAGTTGTTTGGGCTTGAGGACTAGGCAATTTCCCTGGTTGTTCATGAAACGGAGGAATAATGGTAGAAAGATGCAGTTTGCATGAAGACAATGAAAATGGACATTTTAGGCAATAATGGTCATCTGATATTATTTAGACACCACCACAAGTAGGTACACAGATATTTTACCTGTAGGATAGTCCGACAGAGTGCTAGCTAGGTACTAACAATAATAATAAATGGAAAGCCTCAAAGCCTGCTGATCTAGCTACAAACTTTTTAGTGGCAATTGCCAAATTGAGCGCATACCCTTCTTCTTTTATGTAAATAATGTAAATGGAGAAATATAAAATAAAAAAAATGGTTTGAATTGTTGAGATGATCAAGATTATATTTTGAGATGATTTTTAAATAAAAATAAATTTAAAATTAAGATTATATTTGAAGAGAAGAAAAAATTAAATGATCAAATATATAAGAGTACGATAAGAGTGTTTGTAGCTAGAACTATTATTAATGAAAACAATTTTAGGATTTATTATTATTACCTCAAATCACTATTCTTTTAATTAAATTTCGGCAGTTTTAAAAAAAATATTTTTTAATTGTTAAAAAAATAATATTATATTATAATATAAATTATTTGTTATAAATTTTAATTATAAAATTTAAGCATTTACTAATAAATAATATATATATAATTAATTTTGTTGAGAATGGTTAATTTCGATCATTGAAAAAATATTTTTAATATTAAAAAAATAATTTTTAATCCATTAAAATAGTTAATAATTTTTTTAATGTATAATTAACTTAATAAATTTATTTAATCATAATTATTAATTAATAATCAATCAAAGATTAAAATTGCAAATTTTTAAATTCAAAATTATGAAGACTAAAATTATAGATTTAAAAAATTAGGGACCAAAATTATAATTTATCATTTAATTTTCCATGTGACTTTATTTTCAGGTTTTAATAAAAACAGTATGATGTATCTAAGGCACCATAATTTTGCTGGAGACAAAAGTAGCAGGAAGCAGAGGATCCAAATCCCACATATTGTTAGCCACATATAGCCACCGAAGGATCCAGGGGAAACACGAGCCGTGGTCCCCTCCTCCCTCGGGATGCTTTACGTGTATATGAAAAAAAATAGTTAATATTTACTTCTTCTTTTTCTTTACTGGTTGATTATATCTTTAATTTTATTCATTAAATTAATAATAAATATTTCTTTAAATTTATTATTTATTTAATAATAATTTATTGGAATTTAATATTTTAATAATTATTTTTAAAAAATATTCGACCTAGTTCGATGCATTTCTGGATCTGTCGCGTATATAGCTTTGCAGTTGCAGATATTAGTATCCGATATGGTCTTTCCAATTGTAGATCAAGTTGAGTTTCGCGGACAGAAATAAGTCTTTTATAATTATTATTATCATAAAGGGCGACAGAATCTACTTGAATTGATTGTGGGGCAAACAATATATTATTGACTCTTACTTCTTCTTTTTTATGCCCTAATACCCGTTTATGTGTTGTTTTAGGTAATCAAGTGATTCATGTTAATGATAATGATATTATTTGTTTAATCTGTTAATGATAATTTATTTAATTAATTATATTTTAATATTTATTAAAAATATTTAATTAAATTTTATCCGTAATTAAATTCAGAATATATTACATGAATTATGTGCAAAGATTTAAGAACGCATAATATCCAAATGAGTATTTAATAAATATTAAAATCTAATTAATTATATAAAATAAATAATATGTCCTTTTATTAAATGATATCATGATCCAGTTAAATATCTAAAATTAATATAACAGAATCTATTAGGTATTAAACTTTTTTTTTTTATACATTATTCACTTTTACTCTGAATTAAACACTACCATCTCTTTCTAACAAAAAAAAAACACTATCAAGTAAATTCGGTGCCTTAACCCTTTGAAAGTGACTAGATTTGTTGCAAAATTAGGAAATATCTCGTACGGGTCGTACAGGTACTATTGTGAGATGTAAAATGTTAAAAAAATATAAAATAATTGAATCAATTTTTTTTTTAAAGTTATCTACTGATATGTTGTAATTGATTGAAGAATTTTATCATAATTTTTAACTGTTATTTTAAAAAAAAATTAATAGTATTTCATTAAAAATAATTTGCTTTTTATTTTAAAATCTTATATTTATTGTAATTTAAATGTAAAGATTCAGCCTTCGTTGGATTATTATTATCATTATTATTAGAACAAATAACATTTATATTTTCTGAAACTTTATTAAATTATATATAATTTTATATTTCTATTTTATTATGTAATTACAGGAATGTAGTTGCAATTTGATATTATTATTATTATTATTATTATTTTACATATATAAAAAGAAAGTAGAGAATTATTAATATTAGTTGTTATTTTATTATTCTGTTTATTGTTGAGCACATCAATATACATTTAAATTATTGTTATTATTTATGTATTCTATAAATTAAAATTCTCATTCATCAATAATATTTAGACTCAATGGTGCTAACTACCTAGCGTGGTGTGTCTAAATGAATGCACTCCTTATTGGATATGATCTAAGCTGCTTTGTTGATGGCACAAGTACGTGCCCCGCAGCAAGTCACCCCGACTACACTTATTGGCGTTGTCAAGATCAATTGATCCTTCACGCAATCATCTCATTTGTTTATGCAAACATCATCACCATGCTTGGTAACATCAAGAACACGAAGCAAACTTGGGACACACTTAACAAGGTGTTTGCGAGTCGCACTCGAACTCGCATCATGCACCTTAAGGAGCGCCTCACTCGCTCTAACAAAGGAAACCAATCCATTACCACGTACCTTCAAGGCATCAAGTCCATTGCGGATGAGTTAGCCATTATCAATTCTCCCATTGATGATAATGATTTGGTCATTCATACTTTGAATGGTCTCGGTTCTGAGTTTCATAAGGTTGCAATATCTCTCCATACCCATGAAAACCCCATTATCTTTTATGATCTTTACGATCTCTTGGCTGATTTTGAAAATTACCTTCAAAGAGATGCACCTTCAGATATCCCTATCATTGCTTCCACAAATGCAGCCTATAAAGGCAAAAACTCTCATACAAAACGAGGAAACACCTCTCAATCGGCCATGACGTATGGTCGGCCCACTTCTCCTGGCTCGAACAAGCGAGTCATTTGTCAATATTGCGAGAAACTAGGACATACGGCACGAGTCTGTTACAAGATTGCGGGTCATCCAAAACGTCCTCAAAGACCCTATGCACACCATGCATGCACCACAAACACCTCCACTACTCAAGACTGGATCTTAAACTCTGGTGCCACCCATCATGTCACAAATGCACTTCAAAATCTTCATGTTAGTGATCCTTATCACGGCATGGATCAACTTATGGTAGGAGATGGTTCGGCCCTTCCTATAAACAACACTGGTAAAACTTTTCTCCCCATCCCTTCTCGAAATCTCACTTTAGAAAGGGTTCTACATGTTCATGCTATTACCAAAAATTTATTATCTGTTTTTGCCTTATGCCATACTAACCCTATCTCAATTGAATTTTTTTCTGATTGTTTCTTGGTAAAGGATTTGAAAACAAGGGTCCCTCTATTCCAAGGTAGCCATAAAGATGGTCTCTACATCTTGTCTCCACCCATTCACACATCCAAGGCTCTCCTCACCACATCATCTATCCACAAACCATGGCACCACATTCTTAGCCACCCAACACATAACATTCTTTGTCAATTTCAATTTCTTTCCAAAATAAATGTCAGTAACCTCCCACCTTGTCTCTCATGTAATAGTGTCAAAAGTCACAAACTTCCTTTCTCAACATCGAGTCTAGTTAGCAAAAGACTTCTTGATATGATTTACACAGATGTTTGGGGACTTGCTTCAATAATATCTGCAGATGAATTTCGTTACTATTTAATTTTTGTAGGTCACTTTACGAAATACATTTGGTTATATCCCATGAAATGCAAATCAGATGTTTCACTAATATTTCCTTTGTTTAAAAATCTTGTTGAGAAATATTTCAAATTCTCTATTGTTGCATTATATTCTGATAATGGTGGTGAGTACACAAAATTAAAACATATTTTGGCCCAACATGATATATCTCATTTTACAACACCTCCTCATACACCACAATTAAATGCCCCTATTGAATGCCGTCATCGACACATAGTTGAAACTGGGAAAACCCTTCTTCACCATGCAAAACTACATTTCAAACTCTGAATCTATGCTTTCCGTACAGCCACTTACCTCATAAACAAACTTCCCACTCCTCTCTTACACATGAAATCACCTCATGAGGTTCTTCATCATCTGTCCTTAACCCACATCACCTACACTTGTTTGGTTGTTTGTGTTTCCCATGGCTAAAACCATATACCACTCATAAACTGCAACCACAATCTCGTCCATGCATCTTCCTTGGTTATGTTGAAAATCAGTATGCTTACCTATGCCTTGATCCTTAAACTGACCGTATCTATACATCAAGACATGTGAAGTTCTATGATCACATCTTCCCTTTTGCAACCCTATCAACCTCACATTCACCTGTTACAAATACTCTTTCCTCACCTCAACCCCTACACATTGCACTACCATACATCACACCAATACCTCACCCACACCAATTAACTCCTACTTCCCCCTTTCATCTTGATGAGCAACAAACAGAGGGACTTGTGTCTACAGCTACTACATCAGGTAATGATTTTCCATCTTCACCTATTTCCATCACTACTAATGAAATTGCAGCTAGCCTTATACCTACTCGTACTTATAATATGGTGACTCGATCCCAAAACCAAATATTCAAACCCAAGAAAGTGTTTACAGTATCCAAGTTTCCTTTATTTGAAAATCATGAGCCGTCCAATGTTCGTGAGGCTATGAAACATGCACATTGGCGTATGGCAATTACTGAGGAGTTTGATGCTCTCCTCCGGAATGACACTTGGTCCTTAGTCCCTCCTCCCAAGGACACCAACATTGTGGCCTGCAAGTGACTTTTCGAATTAAAAGGAATGTTGGTGGCACCATTGCTCGCTATAAGGCACGACTTGTAGCTAAAGGATTCACACAATGCCACGGTATTGATTTCCATGAGACCTTTGCACCTGTAGTTAGCCCACAAACTATCAAAGTTGTCCTTACCATAGCCCTTGGAAGACGCTAGCAAATGCATCAATTGGATGTCAACAACGCCTTTCTCTAAGGTGAGCTCAAGGAACAAGTATATATGTCTTAACCTCCAGGCCTCAAGGATTCTCAACATCCTCATTATGTTTGCAAATTGCACAAGGCCATATATGGGTTATGTCAAGCCCCTCGTGCTTGGCATGATGCCTTAAAATCTTTCATTGTTGAGTTTGGATTCTTCACCAGTAAAAGTGATCCCTCTCTTTTTGTCTATCATGCTCATGGTACTCTTATCTACTTTTTGGTTTATGTCGATGATTTGCTACTTACTAGCAACAACATTAAGTTTCTTCAGAAGTTTATTCAAGCCTTATCCCAGCGTTTCTCTTTGAAGAATATGGGTACCCCTCAATATTTTCTGGGCATTGAACTCATCCTCACTCCCACAAGAATTATGTTATCTCAGTACAAACACATTTGTGATGTACTTCACAGGTTTGATATGGCAGGTGTTAAGCCCTCCCCTACTCCATTATCGGCTTCTATTGTCCTCAAACTTCATGATAATACTAGCTCTACCGATGCTACTGAATATCATAAGATAATAGGTGCCCTACAATACCTTATTCTTACGTGTCCGAACATTGCCTTCTCCATTAACAAGCTTTCACAATACATGCATAAACCAACAACTCTCCACCTTTAGCATCTCAAGCGAGTTCTTCGCTACCTTAAAGTCACTATCAACACTAGTCTCCTCCTCAAACCGACATCTAACCTTAACATTTATGCCTTCTCAGATGCAGACTGGGGTGGAAATGTTGATGATGCCACCTTTACTTCGACCTATGTCACTTTCCTTGGTGGAAACCCAATTTCATGGTTCTCTCGCAAGCAGAAGACAATTGCTCACTCCTCAACTGAGGCGAAATATCGAGTAGTGGTCACTACTACTGCAGAAATTATGTGGCTCCAAAACCTCCTCACTAAACTTCAAGTTCTCACGACTCATGTTCCACGCTTGTTCTGTGACAACGTAGGTGCAACGTACCTTTGTTCAAATTCGATTCTACACTCGCGTATGAAGGACATCTCCCTTGACTATCACTTTGTTAGGGTACAAGTTCAAACAAAACAACTTCAAGTTTCTCATGTCTCCACGAAGGACCAACTGGCAGATCTTCTTACAAAGCCACTCCCTACGGCTAAATTCAAGGACTTAATTGTCAAGCTCAAGTTACTAAACGCATCTTTCATTTGTGGGGACGTATTAGATAGCAATCATTCTGTTACCATTTCAAATTTATAATATTGTTATCTTATTAGTTATTATCTTATTAGTTGTTATTTTATTATTCTGTTTATTATTGAGCACATAGTACATTTAAATTATTGTTATTAGTTTATGTATTCTATAAATTAAAACTCTCCTTCAACAATAATATTTAATCAAATTTCATATTCAAAAACCTTCTCTTATAATTAATACATGTCTAACTGGATAGTGTAAATGCCACGAAGAGCATGAGAGCAGATGCACCACTCATGACGGATGCATTAATCTGATGAGCCCCATTTCCCTATTTAAACACCAACTTATCGCACTTCTCTCCATTAATCTTCTCTCTTTCTTTCACTCACAGACACACTCATATAATACATATGGTTTTTGTTTCCCAGAAAAAAAAAGGTGCATTCCACGACGTGAAAGCTTCAACAAGAAGCATGTTCACGGAGGTTCCAGAGGTTGATATCTCAGACCCCGGGGCCGTGGTCGAGGCCTGCAAACAATTTGGCATATTTAGGTTAGTTCACCATGGCGTTCCGTCGGAGCTTATTAGAACCATCGAAGACGAAGTCGTCACATTTTTCTCGCAACCGCAGCCTCACAAAGACAAGGCAGGCCCTCCTGACCCTTGTGGCTACGGAACCAGCAATATCGGTTCTAACGGTGACCAGGGTTCCCTCGAATACCTCATCTTAAACACCAACTCTCATCATCACAAGACACTACTACTCTTTCAACAAAATTCTCATCATTTCAGGTAATTTTTTTTTCTTTTTTTATCTTCTTTATCAACTATTATTATTATTATTATTATTATTATTATTATTATTATAATTCAGGTCGGTCATGGTAGATTTTGTACGAACAATGAAGAATCTAAGCTGCCAAGTACTGGAAGCAATGGCGGAAGGGTTGGGGATTCAACCAAAGAATGTGTTTAGCAAGCTAATAAGAGATGAAAGAAGTGATTGCTTATTCAGGTTTAATAGCTACCTTCCATGTCCAGAGCATGATGGAGGAGGGAATTTAATTGGGTTCGGAGAACACACGGACCCTCAGATAATATCTATCCTGAGATCAAATAACTCGTCGGGATTTCAAATCTGTCTCCGAGATGGGACTTGGGTTTCAATCCCACCGGATCCATCTTCCTTTTTCGTCATTGTTGGTGACCTCTTGCAGGTACGCACAGAAAAGAAAAATACAAAGAAAATTCAAGAAAAAAGATAAGATAAAGAATTTCATTATCTATTTTTTGTTTTATTTGACGATTATGAAAAAGATGAAACAAAGGAGAGGGAATATGGAATAAAAATAACAGGACTAGTGCAGGCAGTGCAAGAATAGAAATAAAGACAAATTAAGAAAGTGAACTACAAAAATGTGAGTCCAAAAACTATGCAACTAAATAATAATTTATAAACATGTCTAGCTAGAAAAATGATAGAAGATATTAGATACGACGATGAAGTGATGGAAACAGACCTAAAAAATGTATAGAAGAATAATATAACTCTAAATAAAATATGAATTTGAAGAAAGTAGTTCATTTTTAGTAATATGTAATTTTGGTGTTTCTGATTAAATTGCAGGTGTTGACCAACGGGATATTTAGAAGTGTAAAACACAGGGTGGTGACAGGCTCCATGGTGTCAAGATTATCAATGATATACTTTGGAGGACCACCATTGAACCAAAAGATTGCTCCTTTATCTTCACTTATATCAGAGGAAGAAGAGAGTTTGTACAAAGAATTAACGTGGCAGGAATACAAGAATGCCGCGTACAAGTCAAGGCTATCTGATAATAGGCTTAGTCTCTTTGACAAAGTTGCTCGATCGTGAGGTGAACTCAACATGCATATTCGTCAACCCAAAATTTGTATTTGTGTGTCTAGGATACCATTAAAAATAATTTAATTAATTAAAATTTATAAAATAATTAATATGTTATGTCTAGAATCCATAAGATTGACATAAGAATGTAATACCTTGTTAATGTGTTAAGTTCCGTATTTTTTGACCCAGATAGTTGCCATATAAAATACAAAATTGAAGATGACTAAAATTGTAAATTTTTTAAATAGAGGACAAAAATGGAGAAAAAAAATATAAGAATTAAAGTATAATAATTAATTGTGAATTAAATGTAATTTAAATATTACTAAAATACAACTTAAAAGTATTAAAATGATATTTTTAAAATATTATATATTAAAATATAATTTAAAATAATTAAATGAGATTTTTAAAATATTATATAGAAAAATAAAAAAATTTAATTTAATAATTAAAAATAACATTAAATCTTATTTTAATAAGATTATCTTAATATTTGTCATTATCACCTTTATTGTTATAATAGTCATAATTACTGTTATTAGCATCACGAATTACTGTTCATTTTCATTATCATATTTATTGTGTCATCCTCGTTATTGTTATTGTTGTTATTATTATTATTATTATTATTTATCCACCATTATTATTTAAAACTATATGTTTAGATTGACTTTTTTTACCATAATTTACATTTTTCAATGCACTTAATATTATTTTAATTCAAAAATTATATTCACTTACTTTAAAATAATGTATAATATAACTTTTACTTTATTAAATTTTATAATTTTTATATTTTGATATATAATATTTTAAAATTTTTATTTTAATACTTTAAATTATAATAATATTTTATTACATAATATTTAAAAATGTATTTTAATTATATTTTAAAATTATTAATTTATTTTTATTTATTAAAACATTCCTAAAAATAAAAATGTCATTAAACTTAAAATAAAAGTTTATCCATATCCGTATCAACCGTACAACAATGCATTGAATTGTTTATGAACAATCATACAGATTCTATAGTAACATCTGTAGCAGGCACAGATTTTATTTTTTTTTGGTGAGTGTAGTAGACAGAGATAGTAACAACGCACTGTTTCTTTCCTGCCATCCATGAAAGCGTGTCACTGCCAAGGGACCGATGGCATGGGTGAAAGAGAAGTTGAAGTCTCGACTATCAAGAAAATCCCCAAAAAAGAAATAAAGAAATAAGTATATAATAAAACTCTAAATTTTTGACAATTTTTTTTAACCAAAGAGTTTTGGACACTCAATAAGTGTAAATAACTTATTAACACCTTTTATTTATTTACATCTCTTCCTTATGACATTTTAATACTAATTATATTAATTATTTATATTTATTTCTCAAGAGCGTTCAAAGATCATTCTCGATACAAATCTAATAACCCTAACTATTAATTTTCATGAAGATGGGTTGACACATATGCACAATAGTATCATAAAAATAGGACAAAAACCCATATGGCTATGTGGCCGATCTCTCCCGCTTTCTTTTCAAGGAATCATGATTTTTGGACATCTAACGTTAAAAAAACACTTAACACATTTTTTTTCTATTTATCTCTTTTTTTTCTTTCTTGTCAAATCATTATATTTATATTTTTTACGATTTATCTCTCAAGCTATATGCTAACCTATGGTTGAATAATTTTTTTTTATTTTTATCTAAGTTAGGTTCATTACTTGTCCATTTCTTATAATATTAACGATTCGAGTTTTCGATCTAGAAAAGAGTGTGAAGAAAATGAAATATTTCTACGTAACGCTATGAACAGAAATAATATAATAGAAAAGGAACATGACAAACTAGTGTGTGAATGATGTATTTGATTATAATATGAGAGTTCTGTAAGAGATCATTGCCTATCGTGGGACTTTATGAAATTGGGACAAAGTCCCAAACACCAGATAATTAATGATGATTGTGTTAGCAAGAACAAATAATATTTAAGTGCAATAAATGAGATTAATGGGCAAAATAATGAAGGCGTGGAAGGATGGGTTTCCTATTTTTTTTTAGTAAATTATATTTGGTCCCTAAGTATTATATCTTCTCCAAAATAATCTCTATAAAGTAATGAAATTATATAAGTAGCCCCTAGTTATTTTGATGCTTTTGCTTTTTCAACTTCATAAAAAAAATGGTATGATGTATCGAAAAACTTGGTAGAAAATTGTTATAAGTTATTTTAAGAATATATATATATATATATATATAATTTTTTTTACAAAAAGTTAAAAATTTAAAGAAATTTAGATCAAATGATAAAGAAAAAAGATAATTTTTTTTAGTCAAAAATTATTTTTGATTCCCTCGACATGAAATTTCTGTTGAAGCTCCGCCACAGCATATGGACTTGCCCACTACAACTAGACACGACACAACCATTACATGTTTTTTTTTATTAGCTTCAAGACAAGCATCATATCTTTGAGAGAAACTGATTTAAATACCAAATATAACACTTTCTCATCATTATTGCCAGCTATTGCGGACGCGGACCCCTAACTTCTAGAGAGATGGTTTTTGGAGTATTCCATTACATTATTATCAATAAAAAGTAAAGATTCTGCACATCCAGTGACTACTCAATCACTATATATCTTTGTGCATTTGGCGTTTTCTAATATTGGCAAATAACAGATATAGATTTTTCGTTTTCGTTTACAGAAAATGTGCCCCCATTTCTATCAAGCGTTATTTGCCGTGCATTCTTTGAGTAACAACAAAATGAAATCTGTCTTATATGTCTTGGATGGACCATACCGTGAACAATCCCACATTTATCTGTGTGTGCAAACTATATATTTTCCGTGTCAAATTTGTGTCTGATAAAACACCAAAACCCAAGATCAATTAATGAAGCAATATCGCAATTAAGGTACTATAGTATCTTTGCCTTATCATTTTGAAAAAAACATCATACTTGAGTAACAACCCAAAAAAGTCACTAACCAATTAATTATTCAGAAAACAATCATCCTGTCAATCATCCCTATCTTCAGTTTCGTGATGAGAAGCTAAGGCATAAATTGATTGGAAGAAAACTCCAAACAGAGTTAATGGATAAATCAAACTTAGCAAAACTATATGCTGAACAATTAACTTTTCTAAGTACGTGTTCAAACACAACTTACATCTTCAATCTCCAAATCTCCATATTAACTATAAAAAAAATATTATAACTCAACTGAAAAATCACCCATAAATCATCAAAACATAATTTTAAACGCATTCAAACACAATTTTAATCTTGCTTATATTCCCTTCTTATACCAACAAATAATTGGTCCCATTAATAATAAACTCGGATTTCATAAGTGAAATTTTGGTTTGAATGTTATAGATGAAAAAATGTAATTAGAATGAGATAACATTATTAAAGGTAATCAGACAAATTTATGGACTAAAATTAATTATCAACCAAGTTAAAGTTAAGAGCAATAAAATGAAATGATTGAAAAAAAAATATATTTCCTTCTCATTTACATTTATAAGTGAATTTTTTGTCCTTTTATGCTTTGACATGGCTTATACTAAATTTTACATGTTATTTTATAGCATCTTCACTGGGTGTAATTTAAATAATTTATTAGACACTTTTTAGTGGTTTCAATTAAAAACAATAATATTTCCGGTCAAAAAAATATTGAAAATAGTAACACTCTATTTCTTGTATGGTTATTAATAAATAAGAAATAATAATTAAAAAAAATATAATTACATAACCAGGGTCCTTTCAAAATTTCCACCACCCAACATCTCTATATATATAACTAGATGCAACAAGTAGTGTAAAGCTCAAGACAACTATATATCATATATGAAGCCATAATTAAATTGCCTAACACCACCATATATATTACATTAGCATTGTCCCAAAGTGCATGCAAGCTAGGTGGTGTATTGAGATATAGATCTTAAAACATCTTTGTTTTTTTTTTATAGTCAAATATTAGTTTTTAATTTTTTTTAAAGGTGATATTCGAATACACGATGTATCCCTCCCTCCCTTGTTCTTCTATAATCAAACCAACTTTATAATTCCGAACACGCTTATATATTTATCCCTCTGCCACAAGACTGTTAAATTCTTTACTATGGGCTTCATGAAGGAGGATAAAGTTGATGATCATGTGTCAATGAATGATAAGTTAGGAGATGAATGGTTGAGTTTAGGCACGAAAGGAGATGATGCAGTAGGTGGTGATAAAAAGCCATGTTCTTCCAAATATTCAAAACCTCTCCACAGAAAGTTATTCTCATGCATGTACTGCTCCAGAAAGTTTTACTGTTCACGAGCCTTAGGGGGTCACCAGAATGCACACAGGAGGGAAAAACAAGCTGCAGCTAGAACAATAAGCACTTACCGATCTCATCATCATCATCATCTTATGATGCTGACATCATCAACTCGGTCACTGGGAATACAAACTCACTCACTTGTGCACAAGCCAATTAGCAGAGAAAGATCTGCTATGGTGGCTAGTTTCAGTACTACTAATGGAATACCCTTTATACCCTTTATGGTTGAACAAGAACAACCCGTGTACATCACATGGCCAGGTAGCTTTCACTTGGAGTTGCCAAAGCAAGACTCAGATGTTGTTATTAGCAGTAAGATTGACTTAGATCTTCGCCTCTGATACCTACATTTACACTACTACTGTTGATTTTCTTCTCCATTACTGTATGTATGATGTGATGTGATAGGTCAAGATAGAGTTGATTCATCCTGCATCTTCATCTTGATCTATACAATAAATTATATGATATGAAGAGAGATAAAGAAAAATAATAAAATAATTTAGAAAATGAGTGTCTCCATGTATATAATTATTCTAGTGTCATTAGTTGATTGTCAACGTGGTAGTGTGGGGATTCCAGAGATCGTCTTCTATCAGATTCTTCTCCAGTTTCTCTCCTACAGCTTCATGGATGATGAGAACAAAAGTTAGCAAATCCAAACAATATTTTCTCTCGCTCATTTTAAAACAATATACCCTTTTTTAGTTTTTTTTTTTTAATTAGTTTGCTATCTAACCGTGCAATTCACTTTCATACGTTCTTAAATTTGCGAGTGATCATTTAAAACTAGATATTAAAAGAATATAAAATTATTATTTCTAAGAAAATAAAAAAATATATTAAACATTTTATTCTTATTCATAAGATCCATCCATGGATCCATAAAACTGCATGTAGGAGAGAGACTGGAGAAAAATCTGGCTGGCTGGAGAGGATCCGAATCCATTATTGTTTTCTGCTGAAGTGGTAATGCAATCAGTGTTGAGATAAATTGCTTTGTTGACAAATGCATAAAATTTTAAAAATATTGTGATAAAATGTGCAAATTTTAAAAGTATAGAAGCAAAAGATGATGCAAAAATATAATAATGATAAAAATATTAAAGGTGGGATAAAAATCCTTTCCATCTTCTTACTCTACAACTCCAAAAGCAACCAATCCATTTAACTTATTGTGCAAACTAATTATAATAAATTAATGTAATTTTCTTTAAAAAAATCACTTATAAAAGTAATTTTAAATAATATATCCTTATAACAAATCATTTTGTTTGAGTGATGATTTATTTTTAAGAGGGAAACCATTTTTATATTATTTATAAAAAAATTTAATTAAAATAAAAATATCTAGTAAATAAATTTACCATCTTAAATTTGAAATTTGTTTATACAATAAATAGAGGGTTTTCTGTTTGTGATTTTAAAAAAAATTATTTGTTTTGAAAAGAATCATAACCAGTGTATTTTCAAAAAGAAATTGTAAAGGTATATTATTTTGAATTACTTTTTATAAGTGATTTGTTTTCTTAATCAATTACATTCTAATTGAATTGCACAATGGTTCATACTTAAGAGATATAAAATATGCAATTCACAACCAAGATTCTAATTTAGTTGGTTGACCAGTGTATATCCGAATTCATATTTACATCCCTACCAAATAGTTACACAACAACTAATTAGTTAGGCTATTTTTCACACGATCACACTTTTGGTTGCAAAGGGATTTGGGAAGCATCATTAGGGTTGATTCTTGTAATATCTCTTCCCTTTTTGCTCTTTCTATATATATATTTCTTATTGAGTTGTACCATGTACCATGTTTTGATTCTTAATGAAGTTGTTTATGTTATTTAGTCAGTTGTATTTCTTCATTGCTTTACATGTCAACGATCAATTGATTGTAATTAACCAAACTATGAAGCAACAGAGTTTGTACGATTTGCATGACCAAACTTATTAATTGGTTCTTTCTCTGCATAATCTGCATTTAACGACTCATATAGTCATATACAAGCATGAGGACAAGGCCCGCCAAAAGTTTAATTGGTTCGTTCAAGCATGCAAGTCAATACTTATCTTATGTATTTCCTCTTCTTCACGAAATATTAGCTAATACCCACAAGGTGAAAGTGCAAATTAGCATTTTCAATAATTCAAGAAAAATAATAATATAATATTCTAAGAAAAATACAATTCTTATACGGACCAATACAAGAATATAGTAGTAGCGGTTGGCATGGCATCTTCTATAACTAATAAATGGAAAGCAGAAAGCCTGTTGTACAAACTTTTTCATATGTGGACAGTGGCAAATTGCATTCTCTTCTTTTGGGATGGTTCACGTAAGTTTTCGAGTGTCTTCTTTTGGGATTCGGATTCTCAACCATTAAAATGGCAACACTCGATATCGCAGATGCTAATGCGATGTGTAACCATACCATGCCGACAAATCTCACGTGGTTCCACTATTGTTATCATGAAAAAAATATATATAATAAATTCGATCCCTTAAACAAGATTTTATATTTGAATCTTGTGAAACGTGGTTAAAATGAAAAAAAATCTCACTAAAAATATGACAAATTCCATGTGAATATGAAAGAAAATGGAGATGGAGAGTTAGAATCCTACTAAACATGATTGGCATGAAATCTATCTATAAGAATAATAAACGAAAAAGTATAGGATACAAACTTTTTCTACGTGGACGGGACAAATTGCATTCACTTTTTCTTTTGGGATGGTTCACGTCCGTTTCGAGTGTTTTCTTTTGAGATTTGGATTCTCAGCCATTAAAATGGCAACAGATAGGTAATAGGTCCCAGCCACTACATATGTGTGTAATTGGATTGAAATTACTAACCCTACTATTCTTACTATTCTTATTGTTGTATGATGTTTTTAAATTGAATGTATTATTAAAATATATGAAAAAAATCAGAATAAAATTAATTATTTTTAATAATGTGTTAAATTCTTATTGATTGTACAAAAAATAGACAAGTGATTTCGATCTTTCTTAACAGGACAGACAAATCTCACGTCATGACTTGGTGTGAGGGATCAGTTACATTAAATTTAAAAGAGTTATAGTTTGTTATTATCATTTTCTTAAAATCAATTGGTTAAAATTAATAAATCATTACAATTATTAAATTTGTTTGGATTTTTTTATAGTGATATTTTTTTTGAAAAAGAATGTAATAAATCATTAACATTCTTAACTTAATCCCTTTTCGAAAAAAAATGTTACATAATTATAAATTTTTTCACGCTCAATAAAAGTAATATCACTTTTGATAATAATTTTTCGTTTTTACTTTTATTTGATAATTTATCTTTAAATAATATTGAATTCATTTTATTTGATATTTTTATCCAAAAAAAATAAAAAATAAATAAATAAAATAAAAATACATACATAAAAAATTAACCCACTAATAAAATAACTACTCCACTAAATATAAATAATTATTTTTTATAACTACCCACTTTCTCATAATATAACCCCACTCACTAGTTATAATAATTATCTTATTTATGATAATCTATAATTTGAAGACATTGAATGACTGTTAAGCTCTTTTTTATGCCTATGGTGCCTGTCATTTCCTCATCCTTAGCATTTTTTTCCTATTTAAACCCCAACGGATCGATCCTCTCTCACACACACATGCATACACTTATTTCCTTCTGGGTACGTATAGCAATAACTTGCAAGAACACCAATCGATGGTGCTTCTTAATTCCCCAGGAAACTGCATTAAATGAGTCATATCTCGTAAACACTCAAACCTTCAACTCACTATCCTTTTTGGAGAAAAACCAGAAGCTTTCTTCAGGTAATCAAGTTCTTCAAAAATTACAGAGTACTCCCCTACAGGTTTTTATTTATTTGTTTCTTTTTTTTAAATCTTTTATTTTATTATTTCTTCTCTTCAATGATAAACTGAAATATAAGAAACAAAATAAAATAGTTAAAAATAAAACTATAATTAAATGAAAAGCATTTTATAAATAGTATCAATGATGAAAAAGTTACTTAAAATTTATTTATATTTAGTCTAATTAACATTCAATTTTTTTTTCATATATTTCAGCACGGCAGAAATATGGTTTTTTTATTATACTTGGAAGCTATGCCGTGGAAGATTCTATAGGGCTCTCAAGTGTTGGAACTAAGCAATGGATTTAGTAACTGCGTTGAAGTGACTGAGTGAACAAGATTTGATTTAATTTGATTTGACGAACACAGAGACACTCCAAAATTTAACTTAACCTTATGTGAGTGATGTGTTATTGAGTTAATTTGATCACAGATTTAATTCAAGACTGCAAATCTGTGTCCAAGATGGGGTTTGGTCGTGCTTCAATCCCACCTGAGAAGACTTATTTTATTATTTATTTTTTTTGTCAATGTTTGGAATTTTACATGATACATGCATCAGAACAATTACAAAGGAGAAAAATAGAAAGGGAAATATAGAAGAAGATCGTAAAAGATGAAGTTATTCATCTGTTTGTTTTACCATTAAGAAAGAGATGAAAAAAAAATAGAAGAAAAGTGTGGAATAGATTTAACAGCATTGGAATGAAATGAAAGAAAAAGTTTATCCCAATGGATTATATATCCGTGTTCAACCAAATTTATGGTTTATGATAAATAAATAGAATTATATAAATTATAATTATAGTTAATAATTATCATATTCAAACGTTGTTATAATTGATGTGGAATTATTTTAGTGTAAGAAAAAAAAATATAAAAATAGTGATACTTTATAACGATCTTAGTAATCTATATATTTATTTTATTTTAAATATTCTTTTATTTTTGCTATCAAATATTATCACATAATCACTCAACAGTGATACTGGATACACTTAAAAAAAATTAGACTAGTAAAATTAAAAAGATATTAAAAAAATACTGGATAAATTAATTAAATTTGTTTATATTTAAATTAAAAAGAAGCAGTTAAGTAAAATTAAAAATGAAAATAATTTAATAACGATCAATAATGTATGTAAGATTAAAAATAAAAATTTAATAAAATTTAGTTACAAATACATAAATCCTTATTCTTTCATCTAACAGTCCAATCATCATTGGACATAATAAAAAAACCATGCTTATTTTGAAACGGCAGAATGGTAGTAGAAATTATGCAGTTGGTGTAAAGAAAAGGAAAAGGGTCATTTTAGCCTAAGCCTATAATAATAACAGTAATTCAATTCTGTCAAACGAAATAATAGTGATAATTATTAAACACAAGACAATAGACACCTCATTATGGTATCAACACATCGTGGTAATGAATTCCGTTTCTTTTAAGTAAAGTTTTATGTTCTAGGGCAGTGTGTTTAGTACATAAGGTGCTAACTTTTTCATATTTGGGCAGTGGCAAATGGCAAATTGCATTCCCTTCTTTCTACTTTTAGAATGGTTGAATCTGAATGCAAACGTCAGATCGAGTGTCTTCTTCTGGGTTTTGGATTCTCTACCGACACGCAATGGTCCATGCACAGATTCCATTATTGCCGACAAACAAATATATATTTAAATATAGTAACTTTAACTTTTTAAGTAATTACTATAAAAATTAAAAAAATTATTATAAGTACTGGATAACATTATAATTAGCTCATGTAATATTTCCGGTAAATCAAAAGTAGGAAGCGATAAGATAGCTTCTAACAACTCATGCACATATCATTCAGTACATATCCTGCACTGCACACATTAGTATTTTTTTTTTTTTTTATATTTAAGAATGGCATAAGAGAGCTTATAACAACTCATGACGCACTCAACAAACATTTAGACTCCCTTATTCTGCACTTTTATATATATCTCGTTATAATATCGTTATATAAGCTTTTTTCATAAAAAAATAAAAATAAAGAGCATTATCCTCAGCCCAAGCCCAGTCCCCTTATTTAAACCCCAACTGATAGCAGTTCTCTCATCATTCATCAATCTTCTCTTCTATCTCTCACACAGATACATATATATATGCTTCTTTTTCTTCGTGTTGCTAATTGTAGTTGTTATATTTCTCAGCCATGGTGAAATGACTCGTTTAATGCAGTTTGCTGGGGAAAAAAAGATGCATGATAATACACGTTGTTCTTTCCCTGCAATCTGCATTTAACGACTCATTTCTCGTGAAGATTTTACTTATTTGTTTGTCTTTTTTTTTTTTTTAATATGCATTTCCTTTTCTTCAAAATACATTTATACATGCGCAGTGAAGAAATCGTTACCATGCGCCTTGAAAGATCTCATGAGTCATGATAGATCTGCAAACCTGGAAACACTATGTCGTACGTGAGATCTAATAATTCTTCAGGTTGCAAATCTGTCGAGACGATGAGTTTTGCTCTTCAATTCCACCGGATCTGACTTCTTTTTTTGTCAATATTGGTGACCTCTTGCAGACACAGGTGTAGAACAATTTAGTTTCCTTTTGCATAAAAGAAAAATAGAAAGAGGAATGTGGGAGATAAGAAAATAAAAGTTATTAATCTAGTTTCTTGTCACCATAAGAAACAGATAAAAGAGAGAGAGAAGTGTGGAATAAAATTAAAAGGATTGGTGCAGGACAGAATGGAATAGAGAAAAAGGATAAATTATAATATAAAAAAAATGTGAGTAGAAATATTGTACGCCCATGGTGCTGGAATAGAAAGAAATACAGACACAACTCACCAAAAGTGAATTATAAAGAATGTGAGTAAATGGTTTTTTTATGTCTTTTGAATATATATATTTATTGGGTCCATTTAGTGTTGATCCAGTTGTTCTTTCTTTTCTCACGTCTGTATCCCCCACAATGCTTCCTGAAAACCTCAAGTTAGTGAAAATTGGGAGTGCAGGAAGTAAATTGGAGGGTGCAGAAAGTAAATTACCTTGTTTCATATTTGTGCTTGTTCATTGGTCTGCTTCTTTCACAATATTTAGTTTGAGACCAGTGGGTTTGATTTCATGGGCCAGATTTTCATTGCTTGTTTTTCAGGTGAGATGAAAGGGCTAGCCACACTCGGTCCAGTTTTGTATCCTTTGGCCCTTTTATGGTTTTACTAATTTCTTTTTCTTTTATTTTTTATAACAACTAATTTATTTTCTTTAATCCTTCTCCTAGCTTGTTACCAAAATATAGGAGTGAGTCCTAGTTTAATTGTTGATAATAAATTGTCGGTTTATTTGAGCAAAATAATTCAAGTCAATAAGAAGCCAAATAAAATTAATTCCTTTGTACACAAGAATAAAATAAGCATTTTTACCTTTTTGAAGTCCTTTATTTTATTGACATTTGCTTGTTTTCAATATAAAATTAGTTGAGCAAGGAGTTTAGATAATTAATTGGGCAGGAGCTTGAGTTATTAACTATTATAAACCCTTTTGTATCTCAAGATTAAAAAAATGGAATTAATTAAGAGATTATATAAAATTATGACATAGAATGGTTGAGTGAGAATTAGAAAATGCAAGTGCTGATTATTTAGTGTAGGTTTGAGTGTAACTAAAATGTAGAAAATCACCTTGTAAGGTAAGATTTGTAATTTAATTTATATATTATTTTAGTTTTATTACCAGTGAATATAAAATCTCGAGCACACACTTACAATGAATAATATGAAATATATTGAATATGTAAAATTAATAAAATTGTGTATCTATATATAATTTGATAATGATATGATAACGAGTAACTTGAAAGATACAACAAATTTTACTAAAATAGTTTCTAACACTATCTTAAAAAAAAATTTCAACCAAATTCAAACTTATAAAACTCTCATGTCATATGATATTTTGACATTTCAACGGAGCTTCCATGGACTGTTGGACCATTCTTGCATTATTTTAGAATCAGCTCCATGCCATTCTTGCATAGCTTATTTTTTAAAATTAAATATTACAAAAATAAAATAAACAAGATGACGATTTTTATTCATTAATATTTTGAACTTATTAACAATATCAATTTTTAATGGACGGAATAATTTGAACCGATTTTAAAATAAAAAGTTAAAATATTTTTTTTAAAGATAAAAGATGAAAAAAAAAATCATTTGACCGTTATATTTTACAATGAAATGGATAATGACACATCAAATCTTGAATCAGTTGAGAGTGGATAATGGATATATGATGAAATGCCCACCAAAAATTATATATAATGAAATCACGTTCACGTGTGAATGCTGCTGTCCACGCACGCAATTTCCGCCATTTTCAGTTTTGTTTCCCATCACGCCCACCCACGCGCCTTTCATGCCAAACCAAACTGTTAACACAAAATTCAACTTTTTTTTTTATCACATTATTTATTTAGGTTGAATAATAAATTTTATGAGACTAATATGTGATTTTTTTTTTATATATTCAAGTAATAAATTTTACTTTATTATTTTTCAAGTAACGAATTTTCAAGCACATTACATTTTAAAATGAAATGGAGTATTTATCTATTTTATTATCTCTCTTTCCACTGCTTACCTACATTTTTTTTTTTTTTTATCTCTCTATCCTCTTTTCACGTACATTTTAAAATGGAGTGTACCTTTATAACAACTCTAAAGTTGATTTGAATATCATATAAATGTAAATGGCCCATCTGTTAAAATATCTTCAAGTTTCTTGTTGCATTACACATTTGAAACATGCCACATTGACATAGCGTTGGAATGGAATTATTTTGTGATTTTTGTCTGATATATTTAGAATACAAACAATCCCGGGCACATCTAAGCACCATGATCAATACACATTTTTTTTTGTAAAGATAATGTTATATATAAAGTGATAGGGGAAGGAGTCTATTATTTTCATGAATATTTATTATATTTATTTTATTTAATAACATTTTATATAACATGAATTTAACAAATTTGATAGTTAAATGATGTGATATTGTTTTGATAAGCATATATATGAAATCTTATGTAAATCAAACATTTATAGGTATATTATCATACAATTTTATTTTCCGAAACCAAGTCTATAGACTATAGGTAAGATGAAAAAAAAATATTGGAACAATTTAATATATTTTTTTTTCTATTTCACATGTGAAAAATTTGGTACGTGCAAGTACCATTTTTCCTTATAATAATTCTATACGCGGTGCTGTTAAAAGAAAAAGTTCTCCACGCGGTACAGACTAATTAAAAAAATGTGAAAATCAAGGTCTAATCTTCTTTTGTTGTCCCCGATTAAACCTATTTTTATTTTGAAGTGGTATATTCTTTTTCTTCTTGTGAAAAATGTTCAAATGCTCACTGATTAGACCTTTGACATTTTTTTTGCCTAGTAAGTACTAACTAACTAGTAAGCATACTAATAATAAAGTACATATCAAGAAGAGAATAAGGAGAGGAAGAAAGAGAATGGAAGTGTGAAAAAATATAAGTTTTATTTTTTATTTTTATTAATATTATCAAAAAATTTATAACACTGTTTAAAAAAATCCATCATCTATATCAATTATATGTTAATTATGAAAGTATCTCCACTTTCAGTTCTACACTTACGTTGGATTTTTTTTTTTCTTTCAAAAATTATTCTAATATTTCAACTTCCTATCCAAACTAATCACGAAAGGGGTTTAATGCTCAATTGAATGCACTATGTGCAACGATGAATCAGAATATCTATGACACACATTTTTCAACTACCTCAAAGCAATTGTAGTATGGAATATGACCGGCTGTTGGAACGAGATCCAAGCCACTTTGGATGCCGCCATTAGCATAAAGGTTGGTATATTCTCATTACTAATAAGTTTGAATGACAACCAATAACTCAACTTCATAGCTGCCTTTCACTATATTTGGCGCCATCAAAACGCGAAATTATGAGAGAATATTGAAAAGTCAATTACTTTATCACTACAAGGTGAAAGAGATTTTATTTTATAATGGAAAGCTACTCGCAACACTACCGATGCACATGCAGCAGGTTGCTTACCACACATAGCCTTTACACCGTAACCAAGATGGAGCAAACCAGCTACGGCTCATTTGAAATGTAACGTTGATGTTTCCACATTTATAGACATAGGAGCTTTTGAAACATGAGTAATAGTTCGAGACTTGATGGGGTTTCTAATTGGCATTCACTCCACCACCTCAAACGAAGTTGTCCCTGCAGCAGTAGAAGCTGTAGCCCTCTATGATATCATCCTTTAGATTATTACATTAGGCATCAACAATGTTACCTTTGAGACAAATTGCAAGCATATAGTTAATCTAATTCACTTTGATACCGTTTTTACATTTGAACTTGGTCATATTATATTTGCCTGTAAAAGTTTCATTCTTTTGATCAACAATTTGCATGTGAGTTTTATTTTTAAACAAGCGAATTAAGTCATTTACTCTCTTTACAGGGTATCTAGATTTTTTATTAGTCCATAACTTTTTTATTATTTACCACAATATATTCGTGCTTATTTTATTAATGAAATAACTTAAGTTTTTTTCTTTAAAAAAAAAAAAAAAAACTTCCTACATTAGTTAATACTTTTCTTTTTCTCACTGAACTACTTAATAATAAAAAAAAGTATATATGAAAAAAAAAAAAAACACTCAAAGACTAACTACGTATAAAGTGAAATATAAAAAATTTAAAACCGTGGAAAGTTAGTGCAATAACATTTTCTCAAATCTTTTTATAAGATTTAAATTAAAAATGATGTCTAAATTTTCTTATAAGAATCAGTCTAAAATATCTCTCGCATTAGTTATTGTTTTCTAAAAATATTCTTAATTAAAATTGTTTCTCTTAATTCAATAGGTAGTTAGTGGAACATTAATACATAATATTAGGTATCGTTTTAGAAAAAAAAAATATAAATTTAAAAAATTTAATACTATTAATTAAAACAATCAATTTCTTTAATTCTGATAGCTAGGTCTGATAAAAATGACGAGTGAGAGAGTAATAAAATATTTGATACTAACTTACCTCGTTTTCCCCATTTATATAATATAATATTATTCTATTTTAGAAATCCTTGTGTAATTAGAAAGATTAATCAGAATATAAGGGAGCGAAATTTGAGTTTAAATCTATCTAATTATCATAAAGATAAATAAAGATATGATTTTTATTAGGTATAAAATAACAAATTATTTTAAATGATAAAAATCACGTTTATTCAATAAGATTATTCTATATTTCCTAACATAACATAGATAATATCATTATCTTTTTATATTCTTAGTTATTCAACATTTGATATATTCTCGTGAAAAATGATTTAACTGCACACAGCTATACAACTCTTCTAAAGTGCAAAGTGTGATGAGGCTAACATCAAATATAATTCATGAAAATCAATTTAGTTGATTTTTCTGTAATTACACGACACGTAATCACACATCGCTCAATACGAACCACCAGTTAAAGCCTGAGTGGTCGCTATTCGCTAACTAAGCCAAGTGTTGTCAAAAAACTAGTTTGTCCCAATGTGGATATTAAGCTGAAATTAATTATTAATATATATATCTTGTTGGCACGCACTTGGATTATCAAGCTTCATAATAATCATAAGCAATATACTCGAGCATTCGAAATTGGAAGAGTTATAGTACACTCAGAAAAAACGATGAATCCCATGACCATGGACCATGGTGTTTCTTCAGACATGTCACGGTTCGATACCTGCTAAGGTTGCCTAGAATTCTGTGAAGATTCTCGTATATACTCCATATTATATTTACATTTGGATAGACACTGTGAGATTTGGCTTGTTTGTTGTTTGAGTGAGTTTTTCTGACCACTGATTTTGATGGAGCTGAAATCCTTCTCTACTAGTTCTGTGTCCACATCTGAGGCTGTGATCTCCAGTTTCAGGCACAAAGTTTCAGTTAGATTTTCTACCCACTTCAAGTGCCGCAGAGGTAACTAACAATTAACCTTTGAGGCTTTATTGTTGTGTTTTTTTTTTTCCTTTGATTTGTTTTTTTCTTCATGAATGAGACCTGTTTGTTAGTTTGAGTTTTTTTTTTTTCCCTTTAATCAGTAGGACTGAATACCTTAATTAATTTTCGATGATGGGTTATATAAGCCATGGTTGATTTCGTTTGCACATTTCGAAAGTTGATATTTTTTTGCAGTAAGTGATGCCCCTTTTTTGTTATCTACCACAAAGAATGTGGAAAGAGTTGGTATCTCGTTTGTTAGAAAAAAAAAATCGATTTTTTTAATTTTTGTTGGTTTTTTGGGTGTGTCCAATAGGAATGTCGGATTAATATTCTCTAATGTTCAATTTCAGGGTTGTTTCTGAGGACTCATTGTGCCTCCGATAACACTTATTTAACAGATAAAGCTGTCATTAGCTCAGTTGGTCAAGACAATTTTGCAGCAGAAACGAGTTCCCATCGAATTAATGGAACAAATGGTTCAACTTCTAGCTTCTATTATAGAAACCTGAGATTACTTGATGCCTTTGATGATGAATATGGTGGAGTTGTTGTTCATCCAGATAGGTTACCATCCAACCCATATACCTTTGCATCTGTGTTGCGTTTGTCTCTTTCTCAGTGGAAAAAGATGGTAAATCCAAATCCTCTCTCCATGTTCTAAATGATTCTGATGTTTCTTCTTCCTTTGAAAATGATTTTATGACTTTATCCTTAAGGCAAACATAGCATTAGCATATTTATGATCTTGTTTCCATTTTGCTTTTATTTTCATCTAGCACAAAGTTATATATATTAATTCATCTGAAAGTTTACAGGGAAAGAAGGGAATTTGGCTTAAGTTGCCGTTAGACCAATCTGACCTTGTTCCAATTGCTGTGAAGGTAACTTAACCTTTCACATGTTTACCAATAAATAAATAAAGAAAGTAACATATGATGCATATGAGAGATTTCAGTATGTGTCATGTTCACTATGTACAAGTTCACAAAATTCATCCACTTATCTGTCTCAATTCAGTTCAGCCTTTGTTTTTACTCATTGAAGAGTTGTTGACACTATGAGGTAACTCATTTTGGTCTCAGGAAGGCTTCGAATACCACCATGCCGAACCAGGATATGTGATGTTAACCTACTGGATTCCTGAAGGACCTAGCATGCTTCCAGCGAATGCATCGCATCAAGTTGGAGTTGGGGGATTTGTCATCAATGAAAACAATGAAGTATGGTTGCTTCTGATAATTATAGTTTACTTTGAATTTGCTAAGAACTTTGTTTCAAACTACTAAACATTCTGCATTTCTTTTGTATGATATCAGGACAGTTCTTATCTAATTTTTGAATTTTGCAAGCACTAATATTTGTATAACGTTCTGTTAAAAATCCGTAAAGGTACTTGTAGTACAAGAGAGACATTGTTCTCCAGCAACGCTTGGTCTTTGGAAGATACCAACTGGATTCATTCTTGAGGTATTTAATCTTGTAGCTTCACTTAATCTTTTTAAATGCTTTAGAAGAAAAAAAAAAATAGAAGACCAAATTAGAGATGGTGTTGAATTGTAATCTCATTTATGTAATTATGTTACAACGTTAATTCTTTATCACTTGTGTGAATTATCTCAGGCTGAGGAGATATATACAGGAGCTGTAAGAGAAGTGCAGGAGGAAACTGGGGTAAGTTTGATGTTAATGTATTCATGAGGTTGTATCATAAGCTTCAATTGTGTAAAAGGGCTTTCTTTTGATGCTACCTGATTTATGTTGCAGATTGACACAGAGTTCATTGAAGTTATAGCATTCAGGTAACAACACCATGCATAAATCTTGAAACAATAACTATTGATTCTGAGTATATGCTTGATTCATTTTAAATAATTTGTTGCCATCTAATTTTGATGTGCTCTAAATTGAAAGTCATTGGATTATTGGAAGGTTTTCTCTTGTAATCAACTACTTAGTCACAGAATGCTACATAAGTTAGATTTTAATTCAATTACTGCAGCACTTTTCTTATAATTTTCTTCAAGCTCTGAAGAATTTCATCCTCAATTCTAGGCATGCACATAACGTGGCCTTTGAGAAGTCAGATTTGTTCTTCATCTGCATGCTGAGACCTCTGTCATCTAAGATCACTGTTGATGATCTTGAAATTGCAGCAGCAAAGGTTAGATATTCTTTCTTACTCATGAAGACAATCAAAGAAAACTTTTTCTTGGAAGTGGTTAACTTATTTCCTTGCAATTTGTTATGTTCTCCATTCAAATGAAACAGTCACCAATGAATGCATATAAGTTCGTATTTTGGTTTTCCTTTTCTTTTCTTAGTTTTGTAATCATCACCAAATCGATATTTGGTGAGTACCATAAAATTTGTACATGGTCTCGGATTACATGGTATCGGTCAATCTCCACATGAAACATAATCTAGTTATGTTAACTCTTTCTCATAAAGTGAAAAACTCACTTATGTGACATACAGAGATTTATCAACAGGATGATGATCCTAGACCATGTAATAATTTCTCTGTTAGTATGGAAGATTGAGGGATGTGGAATTATGGACGACCTAAGAAAGCACAAGGTTATGTCCCAAAAACCAAGTTGAAGATGGTACATGTGACTTTAGTACTAGTTGCATAATTATGTGAATCACCTAATAATTTTTTCTTGATCACCGTGTAGTGATTAAGGTGGCATGACAGTTACTTTGTTAAACAAACATCGAACTTATGGTATCTTGTTACATGCAAAGTTTTACATATCTGGATTTCCGATAACTCTTTTGTGATGTGAT
Source organism: Amphicarpaea edgeworthii (assembly GCA_014843725.1). Taxonomy (NCBI): domain Eukaryota; kingdom Viridiplantae; phylum Streptophyta; class Magnoliopsida; order Fabales; family Fabaceae; genus Amphicarpaea; species Amphicarpaea edgeworthii. The sequence goes on along the minus strand of CM026324.1, from coordinate 4,896,545 downwards.
GCAGTGGATGCCTCTGGTTGAGTTTGTAGAGCAACCACTGATCCAAGAAGACTCCATGTTCAAGAAGATCGTAGATATCTTCATTGCTCGTCTAGGGCGGCGATATTGCGGCTTATCAACTCATCAAGTAGTTTCAAAGTTTGATGGCATGGTGTCTTCCTTATACTACAATGTCATCGACAATGAAGATAACAACTGTATTGGAAAATGAGGACTCAAAACCACACACAACACAAACTCTTCTTGGCTAACCACTATACTTCAGATATCCATTCTGATTATGTATGTATGTTAACATACAAATGAAAATTTATTCCTATAATGTATATAATATAAATATCTTCGTTAAAAACGTTCCTATGGAGCATGCTTGATCATCATAGTTGTTCCACATTTACTAATGATTCTTGCAAATAGAACATTAACTAGATTAACGGGTCTCTATTTTATAACTTATGAACCGAATCAGCATCTATATTTGAAGGTTAACATGTTATTGATGAAAAACATTTTTAATATAAAAGTATTTTTTTTTAAAGATCACAATTCTTGTTTTTGTTTTTATTTTATTTTTATTTGTTAGATTTATATTAGAATGTTTGCGCAGTCTTTTTAACTTTAAAACTTTAAATCAAATATATACAAAGAAGTGTTGACCTCCCTCCAAAATGTGACAGAAAATTCATATAAAATCCTAAAACAGTGAAGAGATATTTGAAAATATGATATAAAATTGCTATCTGGTGGCACTTTTTCTACCAAGGTGAAAGGAACAGGGAAGTGCAAAACGCCAAGAATTGTTTTGAATAAAAAAAAATCAACATGCGCAAAATTGCAACAATAAGATTTGTTTGATGTCGTTGAAGTTTCATAATCATGTATGAATCCTTCGTGACGTGTACTTTGTCTTTGAGAGACCCTTCATATTGAATTGAATATGAATTGGTAGTAACATCATGATCAATTGCGTTTGCAAAAATAAAAATGAATAAAAAAAATGGCAATAAATTAAGGATCAAATTAACGAAGAACATGGAATCTGTTTGGCGTGTTCTAACAATCTGAGAAAGGCAGCGCCACGTGAGTTTTCAGAGCTCAATCAGAATGGACATACTCATTGTTTAAATTTTTTGACAAGCTGTATAGTTTTAATGTTCTTCATTCATGTTCATTATATTAAATAATAATAATTCTTTATCTAATGATTACAGCCACTTGCTTATACTTTTTAACTTTTAAAGTCATTATTAGTGAATTTGACTGTGTTTATTGTAAGGGGGCATTAATATCTTACAAATTGTATATTTAATATTTGGTTTCCTAACTAAATTACTTTTTTGAGAATTATATTCTTATAATTCATAAGAAAGTTTGTAAAATACATTTAGTTATTATTTAATTTTCTTAGGAATAATGTACTTATCATTGAATAATTATGAGAAAATTTTGTAATTTTATAATCAATTATTATAAAAAATATTTTATTTTTAAAAAAAAAATTTAAAAAGCATGTCTAGAATATATTTTTACTTCTTTTGTTAAATATGTGAGTATTTTATTCTCATGTTACTTTTTGAAAAATATTAAAATAATTTTTTTATTAATTTACTAATAATTAAATGATTTGTTTTTATTTACATAAGGGAATCGAACTCACTGCTTCTCCCTCCCACCACCTTCGACCATCATATAACCTTATTAATTCTTAAAATAATTCTTATACCAAATATCATTAGAAAGTTAAGAAAAAAAAAAAAGATGTTAACTATGTAACTATGTATGACCCTTCTTCAATTTCACACTTGAATACATTAAGATATGTAGACAACTTTTCGGTTCAACCAGGAAAAGAAAAAAAAAATCAGTTTTCGGTTCAATCAGCTTCACAGCCGGTCGAATCCAATTTTTAAAATTACCAAGTTTCACATTAAAATAAATAAAAAAGTTGTATTACACTAACCTAAATGTTTTTTTTTTTTTACTTAAAAAAAGAAGAAGACTGTTTTATATTTATCTGTATAGTCACATTGTCACCAATTAGATGCTTTACTTCTTTTTTGTTTTTGTTACAATGGCACTCACCTTAACCCCGCTATTAAATATTACCACTAATAAACTTTTCTGATTCAGTTAAAGGTAGTTAATAGTTAATGTCAACTCTTGGTTACGTGCATTACTCTAACCCTGGTCGCGAATAATTTGATGTCAACTTTTTTTAATTCATTACAATAAAACAATAAAATTCATAATCAAAATTTATGACATCAATAAAAGGTGCATTCAATAAACATCTTGATTAATAACTTTTTTTTACACCAGTAATAACTTCTTTATCACCTGATAATTCATCTCCTAAATAGTAAATATAACCATATAATTTATCAAAATTGGATTATAAAACCTATTTAAATAAGTAACACTAAAAGCCTATTGAATAAGTTAAAAAATTATAAACACAAAAAATTACAAGCAAATAACACAACCAAATTAATTACTCCACTTTAAGGATGAGAAAGAGAAAGAGAGTTTCTTTGTTTTTATTTATTTTTTTATCAATCTCTTTGTTCTGATTTTAACTTTTTAATCTTTAATTAATTAATTTAGGCTTCATGGTTAAGTGCTTAGTTGCCTCACATTTGTTCTCCAAATTGCACCCCAGTTTGTTGTTGAATTTTCAGGCTCTGCCCCTCCCTTCCCTCCACTTCCATCTCTCTTCTTCTTTTGTAAGTTTCTTCTCTCTTTCATTCCCCATATTTTCCTCATTCCATTTTTTTTTTCATTCTTTGGGATCTACCTTCTATATTTATTAAATTAAATAATATTATCTTATTCTTCAGATTTATGCCTTTCCTCAACACAACAACAATTTAGGATAGTGCAATTCAATCACACAAACTCTGAACCTGACCTGCATTTTCTGAGTCTCATAAATAAGGCAATGATTTCAACCAAGCTCTTTTTTTTTTAATCATCTTTTTAATTCTTTAAACAAAACCCTGTTGAAAAAAAATCATTTTTCCCCTTCCCTTTTGTTGTAGGTTGTGTTTCTGTAAAAGGGTTTTTTTTTTTTTTTATTGTGCATGTAAAAATGATAACTTTTTTTGTGTGACAATTTTTCAGGCTTCTGTTTTTGAGGCGAGGAAGATGGAATTGTGATGCTGGGAATGTAAATTGGAGAATTGGGAAATCATACAACAATGCCGGAGTTCCCCTTTAGCACGAGGTTGGAAAGGGTGCCAAATAGCGAGAGAAAGACTAGTTCTTTGGTGCATCTCAATGTGTATGATCTCACACCTGCCAACAATTACCTTTACGTCTTTGGGGTTGGAATCTTTCATTCGGGCATTGAAGGTTTGTTTCTGTGATCCTTGTCTTGTTGTACTTCCTATGCTGTCAAGTTTTAATTTTGAGTTCAGCTTGTGATGAGAAAATTAAATTTTGCAAATTGTTAACGAATTGATAAATGATGTTATGGCAAGACATTTGATTATTGGAAAGAGGAAGAGAATAGAAAAAGACTGAACTGGCAATTGAATAGGACCTGGTTATAATCTGTAGTGTGAATGGATTGCCATTTACCAGATAGCAGGTTGTCCACTTATCGGTTTAGGTTTCTTATATAATTTTTTTCTAGGGTTTGTAGCTTTGGTTTTTAACTGAGTCGAATGGTCCATGTAGCCAAACTCACCATGTAGCTTTGGTTTTTTGCATTTGGTAATGTGGGAACTAAGATATGCTTTTCTCTTGTTTTAAACTTCAAGTTTAGTGCATGTTTGGATTAAAATTTGCAAACTTCCAAGTCTTACTTCTCCAAAACTGAGATTGGAGGCAAAGTTTTACTCTCAAACATACTTTTGAGGGGTAACTAATAAACCAAACATGATCCCAAACTGATTTTATTCTCAAACATACTTTTGGACCTTCCCACCTGAAATCCAAACATAATTATTTGGGCCTTTATTATGGTTTAATATACCTATTGGATATAAGGTTTGACATTTTATTCCTAAAAAATCTTAAATATATTTGGATTACTAATTGAATTACTATTTTGCCTTTCCCTTTACAGTCTCTCTTTCTCTGCTCTGCCTTTTATCTCTTCTGTCTTTTTTTGCCTTCTCTTTCTTTTCTCATGATGTTTTTTAAAAAACTCCCACTGTATGCTTTGTGATTTGTTAGATTTTGGGATTATTTCTGTTCTTAATGCAGTTTAATGCGCTGATTTTACGATTCAAAGGGAAACTCAACAGTACATTTTGACAATCAAATGTACCATTCCGTTAAGCATTGATGTGTCATTTTGGGTATATGTTGCATCATGCTAAATGCTTAAAAGTTAAAACACATGCATACATGCATGTGTGTTTACAAGTTCTTTCACTTTTAATGAAATTTATTGTCTTGCCAAAAGATCTCTACATGTGTCTTTGGAGAACTGTGGTGCCTACATTCATGGTTAATGAATTAGTTCTATCTCTTGAGAGTTGAGTGAAATTAAGATTTTCAAATGCAATAGTGTATCATTGTTTCTGTGTATTTGTGATCATGCATCTAGTTAAGGTTGGGATACTTATACCTCATGATTAAGTAACACTCTTTCTCACTCTATCCAGATACAAATCTGTTAGATATATACACTGCTGAAATTGTTTTAAGAAAATTAATGGCCAGTTCTCAGTATATCTTTATATGGTTTCTTATGAGTTGTTTTAATTACTGTCAGTGTGACCTTTCATCCCATCTCTCTGCTGTCTCAAGCTAATAAATAATATGCAACCTCATGCACTTGCTACTTTTGGTTTTGGGTCATAACCCATGCTTTATCTTTCATCTTTCATTCCCTCACTTTGAGCTTTTAATTATCAATTTAATTATACTAAACTTTATAATTACATGGAAATTTTGATTTCTATTGTCCATGTCTGAGATTCTGGAATTTTTAACGTTGCACTGTAGTCTTGTGAGTTTTGCATTTACTTTTCCTTGTTACTACATTTTTGTAGTGGTTCATTTTGTTCTTTCAAAATATTATTAGTTTGTATCTCTTTCCCCCTAAGCAATACTTGCTCCTAGTAAAAAAGAAGCAACTTGGATTATACTTTTTGGAATTCTCTGCATTGATTTTGATTCAATCCAATTTTCATCAAAATTTCAGCATGTTTGGATGATGATTATTGGTTTTTGTTAATTTATTAAAGTAAAAGGTTGTAAAAAAAAATCCCACATGCCCATATTGAGCTTGACTAGTATCAAATAAGAGCGTATGACCAAAGGATGCATCGAACATAATGGGGGCTATCATAAATTATGCTTCGCGTGTCAACCTTGGGGGCCTATTTAAAGTTTGTGGTTCAAGTTGTTAGAATATATATTATCTTTATATTATCTTGTTAGTTATTATTTATCTTTATCTTCATATGATGTAATCAAGAGGGTTTCCTCAATATAAATAGAGAAGAAGTGTGGCTTTCTCCCACACACATTAAAAAAAAAAAAAATTGAAGAAAAAAATTGCCTAAAAAAAAAAAAACCTAAGGAGGAAGAGAGAATCGCCTATCATGTGAGGAAGTGAGAATCGTTGGGTACCATATTAAAATGATGTATTTAGTCATTAGTTGAATTTCTCTTCACCAAATTATGACTTTCACCATGACATTTGTTTTTGACAGAAATCTCAATCCTAGTTTAAAAGTTTTGGATATTGTTAAGTTACCAGTTGCAACATCGTGTGTACAAGTTATTAATTTGGAAAAAGTAACGTAGAGAGAGTTTTTTTATTTTTTTTTATTCATATAGAGTATTTTATAAGGGTGTAGAACTACATCTGTCAAACAAATTGTTGATCGGAAGCTGGGATGTACTGTGTAGCTATTTTAATACCTTCTTGAACTGACTTTAGCTTATTGTTTTCATGAACAGTGCATGGTATGGAATATGGCTTTGGAGCACACGAGTACCCAACAAGTGGTATATTTGAGGTGGAACCCAGAAGCTGTCCTGGCTTCATCTTCAGACGCTCACTACTGTTAGGCAGCACTGGCATGTCTCGTTCAGAATTCCGTTCTTTCATGGAGCGCCTTTCTGCAAAATATCATGGAGACAGTTACCATCTGATTGCTAAGAATTGCAACCATTTTACTGATGAAGTTTGCCAACAGCTAACTGGAAAGCCCATTCCTTCATGGGTAAATCGGCTGGCTCGTGTTGGTGAGGATTCTATTTGCTTGATTATTCTGATACCATATAAGCTGTATTTTGTCTGTCCCTCTGTATATTTATTATGAAGAGGAGTGCTGGTAACACTCTGATACTTTCTTTTAGAGACTCTCCTTGTGATTGGTTGAAATTTGTTGAAAATCCCTCATTTTGGTGTATCTCACATATCATTTAACGATTCTATTTCTTGATTTAACTGATTTCAACCAAAATTGGTAATTTTTAATAAATTTCAACCAATCACAAGGAGAGTCACTTAGAAAGAGAATCAGAGAGAGTGTTTCCAACACTCCTCTTACTATGAATTCAACATGCACGTGTAATGTGCATAAGTATGTTACGTTCCATCCCTAGTTTATGTTTTAAATGATATGCTGCCATGAGTATGAAAAATAAATTTTCATATTACCGTAGAAATAAGTTTTTTCAAAGGCTGATGAGAAGTGAGAGCAAGTTATCAGAGTTGCTTACAACTGGCCATTGATTTTCCGAAAACTTGCATCAACTAGTGTAGTTGTAAGATGATCACGTCCTGTTTGAAATTTCAGGTTCTTTCTGCAATTGTCTTCTGCCAGAAAGCCTTCAGGTTGCTGCTGTTAGACATCTCCCTGAACATCTTACACTTACTGGTAAGATATGAAGACAAACAGTAAAGTAATATCTATTATGGATGGCACATAGCATTTTACATATCTACTACTCCCTCTGGACTCATATATAAGCAAAATGGTAGTGTTGTTTGTTGGACTTAAATATAAGCAAATCCAACTAATTTTGCCATATTTAATGTTATTATTCCTAAAACATCTTTCATTTAATTGCAACTCTATTTTTAATGATTATTTTTTATGCATGATACCAAGTTTCAATGAATGGCATTTTAGAAATAGTCTTATTTTTCTTTGAAATTATAAAAATAAAAAGATGTCAACTAACTTTCTTAATCAGTGTGAAATAGTTATTTTTGGTTATATATATATATGATTCATGAAAACCAGAAAGAGTTGGATTGACCTTTTTCTTTTTGTCAATACCATATGCGAATGTGAGGGTAAGGATCTAAACATGTGTCATTGCAGATGAAGAAGGATCAGACACTGATGATGGCCTTACTGAGACAGATGAGAGTGAAGATGACGAGGATTCCAAACACCATCTGCTAACTACAGCAAGTGGCACTGAACTCACAATTATAAAGGATAATGAAAAACCAATGACTCTAGCACGGGACGTCCTATGATTTTCACTTATTACTTACCATTCTTATTCTTTGTTCCTTGTACTGTATGTGTGGATATTATTAGCTTTCAGGGTAACTGGATTCAGCTCAACAGCCATGTTAGAATTCCTTTGTTTCAAAAAAATGGAGTGGCTGTCTTGTAGATGTAATATTAATCTAAGGTACAAACAAAAATGTTAAGGCATACCGTTAATCTCATTGTGTGGAGTGATATTATCCTTTCTTTAGCCAAATATAACCTCTCTTGATAATTGATGGATATGATGGGGTATCATTTAGTACTCTGAAGTCTGAACAAGTCCATGTAAAATACGCTATATCCTCTATTTCTAAAAGATTATGCTGGCATCAGTTTCCCTTGGTTATTTTTTGAATTGGTTAAAAAGGATTATTTTAGGAAAGGGTTATTACTTGTTATTATTTGTTGTTGTTATGAACAAACCTACTGCACTGTTTTTAATTTTGTAATCCACTCCGCTAGTGTTATGGAAGGTCATATGAAATTATTCGAGAAAACTAGGATGAAGCTTGTTAGAAAATAGATAGAATGATATTAATTCTACTTCATTGTTCACAACCCCAACTTGAGAGGAATGTTATGAAACCTAAATATTTTGTTATTTATTGACTTTTTTTTAACTGTAATATTTGTCGTACAAAAAGTATAAAAATTTAAAATATGACATGCATTTTATTGAGTCGCTTTTTGTAGTATCTTTTAATTCAATTTTATAAGTATAAAAAAAAATAGTATTTTAAATACAGATAATAAATTATAACTCATTTCTTATCATCTTTTTTTCAAGTAGTAGAATGAAATTTTCATCCCATTTCATTGTAAAATATCCAAACAATAAACAAGAAATTAATCTTAATCCATTCCATTTCTTTATATTCCAAGTCACTCTCCCATTTTCTACCATAAATTCAAACATAACCTTAGCCTTGATCAAGCATCACAACAAGTAGGAAGCATAGAACTACTCAGGTTTAATTGTTGTCATTATTGATGGATTCGATCATTGTCCTAAAGGCTATTAATAACTAGGTATGGATAAGAAAAAGGGAATTCAAAAAGATAGATCAAAGCAAAAACAAACGAAATGAGGAGGGCTAAAGCGGAAGAAGAATTTGTATTAACATATACATTTGCATAATTATTCATTGGCTCAGTTTGTAAGCATTGCATCCATCGCAAGATAAGCTTGCAACGAAGAGGCTTTCTCCACATTTCATTTGATTAGATTAGATCAAAATATAAAATTAAGCACATTTGATTGACTGGACCGCACGACACTCATCATTTGAACTCAAATGAGCAAACAACGGAATATATACAGAGGAAAACGAGTATTATAGATTCAAGCCCGCCAAATATGTACCATTATTGGGCAGAAAATGAAAAAAAAAACAAACATAACTTTATAGCCTGCTTTTTCAGTAGACGTGGATATCGACACTAATTTCTCCCAAGTGATTAGCACTAATTGAGCAACTGCTTTCCCTGCTGCTACCCCCGCTCAGTTTCTCTGTTGAAATCTTCTGGTTGGTGGTGGTGGTGGTACCATATCGCAGCCAAAGGCATGATATTCTCGCCAGTGCCGCCTGTCCAGCAACACGTACACGGTATACAACACTTAAATCTGCCCATATTTCACTTGCCATGGCTCCTGATTGACTGCTGCTTGGGTTGTAACCTTCCAGATCTGACTCTGTTACCATGACTACAGAGTTGTCATCAAACATCACAATATCTCGTGAACCTGCTGCCACCGGAGAAGCCTTTACTAATAGATTGACTGTGGGGGCGCATCCAATAGCCCTCCTCACCATAACATAGTAGTAGTATTCTTGGACAGCCTGAAATTTCAGCAATTAAATTAAATTCTGAGGAATTAACAGTTACTATTATTCGTTTTCCTAACACATCGAGATATTTTTGGTCCAAAAATTGGATCAAGAAATTTAAATCAGATGAGCTTCAACTTTTAATGTTAAGGCAAATGCTATTCAAAGGTGCATACAGACACATTTTACAGAGCTCAAAATTATAAAAAATATAAATTCTATTTCATATTTTCATAGCCCAACTTAGAACTTAACCAGAAACATGTTAAGGTAAATTGAAGCTATGAAGCCTGTAAAACTTCAAAATTAACAATGACAATAACCAAAAGATAAACTGCACACTTACTTGCCACTGAGAGGAAGCTAGAAGCACCCTTGGTCGAATTGATTTCAAATATTCATATGCGGCATCAGGTGTCATCATTTTGTAGTGCACCTACACACAAGCTCAAAACATAAGAACAATTTACTCAATCACAGTATCAACCTCTTCTGTTTTAATCTTTTCTACCCTCGTTTTTAAGTTGAGATACCAACCAGATAGCAAATAACAATAGTCGTGCTGCGACCGCGTCCAGCTTTGCAATGGACATACGTAGTTCGTCCCGACAATGCATTTTCTGCATCAAAAAAACATATGGAAAAAAAAGTCAACTCGCTGATTGAGTTGTCTAACTTCTAAACACTTCATAATTGTAGATCTTTTTCTGATTATGTTTGTGTAATGTGTGTCCCTTCTCAATTATTTTGTTTTCTTGTGGGGGAACTGATGGAAAGACTTCATTAAAGAGAAAACAATTACGGCATAAAAGAATAAGGAATATGAAACATACAATACAACACACTACTGACATTAATTCATGATGCTTCCATTCTGTTGGCCACTCTATGCAATGCAAACATATTACACATAGTTTAAGAAGAACAATCAATTTTGTAACACAGAAAGAAACTTAACAACATTTGGATATTATTATAGTTAAGCAATTTTTTTAATACTCACCATGTATGAAGTCCACAGCACGGCAAATGTCATGCAATGAAGGAGCAAAACAGTAATCTCTAGTAGGAATCACCAGATGATCAATTCCATGAGCCTGCCAAATATGGCAAGTTATATTCAACATCATTCTTATACAAAAGTCTAGTAGTCAAAACTCAAAAGGATTCATCTAGCAAAGACGGTGCTAAACAATAATAAAAACCAACCCTCAAATAACACATAACAGCAATTAAAGAATATACAAAATACTTACATAATATAAAGTCGTTGGAACCAAAGTCTCATATGACTCGTTCAATGTGATGACCCCACGAACACCAAGCTCCTTTAAGTGGGGAACATCAATAGGAAATGGAACAGCACCTAACAATATGAACTGGAAATTATGTGCATCAGATTTATGAGCAACCTTGTGTCCCACAAACAACATAATACAATTTTCATAGGCAGCCAAGTTAAAAATGTCATCTCAGATACAAGAAAAAGGAGACACCTCTGAACACAAATCTGATAGCTTCACAACTCATTACATATACAATAAATTAAGAAAAGTTTATATATCAATCAATGTAATCCTGTAAACCACAACTGCTTTACTCCACAGAAAACAGAAATCAAACATATTCTGAGTTAGCAGATCAATTTCCTAGGTGCAAATTATAATTGCCTTTTCCATTTGAAACCCGAGTAAATTATTACTTACAGTAAGTTAAGAATTTCAAAATAAAAGATTCCATTTCATTTACAAATGAGTTTGTTCTTGTTCATGAAACTTATTTGGAAATTACAAAGGTAAGTAGTTCAACTTCCTGCAGTTCAAATCAAATTTCATTTGATTTTTCCCTTTGAAACCCAAATAAATCCCATTTTACTTGCAACGTGATAGGCACTTCAATACTAAAAGAATTCATTTCATTTACAAATGTATTAAGTAAAAAAAATTAAAATCATTTACAAAACACCTTTTGATATATTTAAGATGGCTTAATACCCAATTGAGCACAAAAAACAAATAACATGACCTAATTGATTAGACAAATAATATCAAGACTTAATTGATTCCACAAATAATATCAAGACCCAATTGAGCACAACAAAAAACAAATAAGAGGACCTAAATGGGTATTAAGTCATTTAAGATTGATATATTTATGTTGATACTCACCCACCCACCCACTGAATTAGTTGCATTGCATGTAAACTGTAAAGTCAGTGTGCCATAATTAAATTGGAAGACAAAAACAAACATTAACATAATTCAATACATAGTTGAAGCTGAAGCTGAAGCATAAGAAATCATACCTCATCAACCTTATCCCACCATCGAAACTCAGCCTGAATCTTATTTCTAACGACATTATAAAACAGGGTTGGATAGAAAAGCGCACGTGCGCCTGCTCCAACCAGCACCCTTTTCGCATCAGAGCCCACAAACCTCGATCCTCCTTCCTCCCCACCTTCTACCACCTCACCTCCCTTCAATTCCTCTATATGCATAACTCACCCCCAAATCACAAAGTCAGATTCAGATATTTACAAAAAACCTAATTCACAAATACCAATCGTACGAACCACACTTTTTTACAAACTACAATCCCTCAACGTATCTTATCCACGAATCTATCACAATTTACAACCACCACCCAAACAATCAGAGCAAACGAAAATTGAAATTGGCGGATCAATAGATCGAGAAAGCCTAGGTAATTGGGATTCTACAACAAGGAATGATGCATATGACAGAAGGTTGGCAGAGGAAAACAGAATTTTGCCGGGAAAATAAAACCATGTTTCTTTGGGGAAAAGGGTTTGATCGTTCGGAAGATGGAAGGAGGAGTGATTTGTCGTAAACTGCAAGCAAGAGAGAGGGAAAAATCTGTCGGAGGAAGGAAAAGATAAAGGGGAAAATAATCGGAAATGGAATCCCTAAACCTCGATTTGGTTGAATGAATCAGAAAAATGGCTATTTCACTCAACAAACTCTGCAATCGAATGTAAAGGATACAAGAAAACGGATGAAGAGGGAACGGCAGGGTTTGGGTAACGCGATTGTGACGAAGGGAAGGTGAAAGTCTCTGAGAGATTGACACGTAAGTTTCGCTGAGCTTTGCGATTTCTTATCATAGATTGCCGACAGACAGGCCCCAACTGTTACACTGTTTCTAGTTTCTAGTTTCTACCTTCAACGTTTTCACGTTAGAAAAAAATTAATTAATGCAACGAACAATTAAAAAAAATTATCTTATTATAAGGACTGGGGGAGTATCTTTGTTTTGATTTGCAATATGTTACGCTTCACGTTTGCTACCATAAATGTGAGTTTAGTTATTTCTCAACGTGTTTGGTTTTGTGTTAGGTATATATATTTCAAAGAGGGTTTTAATTCTAAGATGAATTCTAAATCGTGGTGATGAGTATTAAGTAGCTTTTATGTTGGTTGAAAAAATTATATTAATTTTTTTTTGACAAACTTAATTTCAATACAAAAAAAATCAAATATAAATCTCTTAACTTCAAACTCAGTTTTAATTAAAGTTAATTATCTGAATAATTTGGTTCTATTCATTTCATATAATTAATTTTTTTTAGCCTCATGTTTTATTTCATTTGATTTATAATCTATAAAATAAATTTTATATACTATAGCTCATTTATTCTATTACTGCTGCTAAATATTTGTTTAAAAAAATACAAAAAGCATGAGTAAACTAATCTCAAAAGAAATTATCATACTTTAATTCAAAGGTCGAAAAGAAGTGATAGTTAGGAATTAATACTTTAGTAGAGGCGATCAGCATAGTGTCACACATGGGTGTCAAAAAAATATGAAAAATAACTTAAACTAATAATAACTAGCAATATAAAAGTCGTTATAAAATTATAATTAGTTTTATAGTTATGATTATTTTAAATAATTTATTTTTATTTAAAAATTAGTTATAGTTAAAGTTATTTTAATAACTAATTATTTTCTATTAACTTGAATACTCAAATAAGAAAAAATAACTAGTTATAATTGATTATTAATTAATAAGTAACTGGTTATATAATTTGTTTTAATCTTAAAACTTGTTTTAAATATAACAAATGGTTATATATTTATTATCTTTTTAAAAAATAATGACTACTTATTTTAAATTATAACTAGTTTTACAAAATTAGTTATAATAATCATTTTTAATGTAATTATTTACTACTGGTTATTAAAATAATCAAATCATGAATATCATTAGTATCACGCTCAATCGTCCCTAATTACTTTATTTGGAATATCAACAAAATAGCAAGTAATTTCACGAGTAGGAATCAATGAAGTATCTGAGATTTTTTTATGAAAATTTTCAGTGAAAAGGGATATACGAATCAGAAAGGATGAGTTGTGAAATTTTCAATACCATAAAATATAAACACTCTCATCTAGAAGTTTGGTTTAACAAAAGAGATTAATCTCTAACAATATAGCAACTACTATCTTGTATCTTGCTAAGATTAGATCAAATGTGTCATATATTTAATTTAGAATTGGTATTTTAGTTTGATCAAATGTGTATAGTCTTTTGCTTTTTGCATTAAAACAATATGTTAATCTGTCAACTTGTACTAGCCCCAAATAATATTAAAAAAATATATGGCTGAAGCAAAAGCAACTCAAGCAGCCACATGAATTGTGTTCGTTTTCTCTTCTTCTCTCGAAATTGTTTTGGTATCTATATATGTTTCACTCAATAATATTCCTTATCGAGTTTTCTTGGTTTCGCGGTAAAGACTAAAGAGCATATATTTCAGAGAATTAGAAATATTCAACGCAGATGGCTGGGAATCAAATTCGTTGCCAATAAGTGTTCCAAACCATAGAAAACAATAGGTAATTCACAATTCATTTGAGTCTTTTTATTTAACTGATGCTTCATTAATCTTCCTTTGTAACTAAGCAACATGGTCCTTTTGCTACTACCCACTTTCTCCCCAACTATGCTTCTCATAGGAAAATAAATAAGTCAGCAACTTGAAAATACTACAGATAGAGATCCCTAGTCTATTATTTAGTTGTATTTAGATTTTTTTTTAAATGATAATTAAAATAATATGATTCACAATACTCTTTATATTTTGATACCAGTTGAAAAAAACATAACTAGTTTTTATAAAAAAAAATTCTTTCATGTCATTTTTGAATTCTATGTTTAAACGGGTGATTTTTTCATTAATATTGGATTCAACTGATTTTCAAATATATATTTTATTTTCTATGTGATTTTTAATTTTTTTTTGTTCATTCAAAAAAGAAAGATTATAAATCCAAATATTTAAAAGATAATGACATGATTCTGTGTTCGATTCCCATTGTGTGTAAAAATTCTTTTGGATCAACGGTAACCAAGTATCGTAAGTGAAATTAATCTTTGATCCAGTAGAATTAGGATACACCCGTAATTTAAAACAAAAAAAGTTATGACAACTTTGCTAGATGAAGTGTATTACACTGATGAAATATAAGTCACCATTGTTAAATCATCTAACTTAGATAACTAAAATTGGACCTAGAAGGCCTAGAACTTTCTCACTCATCACATTCATGCCTCAAGAGACTTCTCTCTTCTTATGTGTAGTGTCTGTATGAGTAAACAAATCACTAATCACTGAGATCAGCTTATTATTCCATCTACTTTTGCATCCATGTTGAGTCACTGCGTAACCTTTAAGAGAACATTTTGAGTCACTGCATGCGTAGCCTTCAAGAGAATCCAACATCAGCCAAAAAAAAAAAAGAAGAGGATTTGAAGTATTAGTAAACAAAAATAATAGATGAGAGTATATGGACAAAACTTAGATGTAATTCTTTATATGTTTTTAGTACTATTGTTCTTCAATAATAATTATATTCATATTCAAAATTAACACAATAAGACAAAATTTACTATTGAACAGGTAATTCAGCTATTTAGGTTGTTGTTACAGTTTAACTAATTCAAATTTGAATATACAATTTAAATATTTAAAAAGAGATATTTATAATTTTACTCGATTAAAATTTAGATTTGATAGTACTTGTTAAATACGAGTCAGAACTTGTCTTTTCTCTTGTCACATAAATCCAACAGCCTATAGCTCCATCCAAATGGAAATCCATGGCAGGAGTACAAAAGGGAGAATCATGACTAATTCCAACGCTAGCCATTTGCACCTAGCATTTTTTCCTATTCCAAACTTGTCCCTTTTCTCCAACTATGAGTTATGCAACTGTTACTATAGATGTAGGCAAATCGATTCGATGCATATGGACCGTGTGCATATGTTCCTCCAACTATGCTTAATGCTTTATAATCATGGACCATCATCACCTGAACAGTGTAAACTTTGCTATTCATCACAAGCTGTTGTTTTCATTTCATACTCTTATAGGTTTACTTTTATTCGATCAATCTGTAGTAGCACCACTGGGGGGGAAATACTGGTGATAACCAATTAAACATCACTTGAGTTGAGCATATATATAGGCCCATGTGCCTATTTTTCACCATATCTTGGTGTTGATGTAAAATTGATACGATACATGCATGTCCAAGAAAAATAAAAGTTTCTAGAACCAAAGGGAAGTTAAGAAAGGTATCGGATGATATATTTTCATTTTTTTTTTTTTGTAATTAACAGCTAACACATTAAGAGAAAAAAGTATAAACAAAACCATGTTGGAGCAGAGAGAGAGAGATGCACCCTCTAGCTAACACACTTTTTTTCTTACCACCAAATTTTACTTAAAAGAAACTGATATGCATAATTGAGAAAGTTGGAACATGAACAAGTTTTATGTTAGTGAGTGATGATGAGATTGCAAGCAGGCAAAGCATCTTGGTGTAACGGTGTTGGAACCGAAAGGGCGAAAAGGTAACATGGCAAACGGAATAAAGGTAAGGCTAGGCTTGACATTTTGTCTTTGACGGTGCTTAATTAGAGAACAAGAACAAAGGCAAAACCTTGATATTATTTTCCTCACTACTTTTCTTCTTTCTCCACCTTCATCCCTTTGTGCTTTTCCTTAACCTCAACTTCCAAGTCTCTTCTTGATCCACCACAATGGCAGGTGCAATCCACGGCACAAAGCACCAAAAACTACCCATTGAACAACAAGAGCAACCAAACAACAAATTCTATTACCATTTCCTCTACAAAGCCACACTAGTCCTCATCTTCTTCGTTATTCTCCCTTTCTTCCCCTCACAAGCTCCCCAATTCATCAACCAATCGCTCCTCACTAGAAATTGGGAACTCCTCCACCTCCTCTTCGTCGGCGTCGCCATCTCCTACGGCCTCTTCAGCCGCCGGAACGACGAAACATATAAAGAAAACAACAACAATAACAACTCAAAGTTCGACACTGCACAGTCTCTTGTGTCTAGGTTCCTTCAGGTGTCTTCGTTCTTCGAGGACGAGGCTGAAAACCAAGCAGCTGAATCCGATGAAACAAAAGTCCAAACGTGGAGCAGCCAACACCACAGGAGCGAGCCTGTGGTTGTGGTTGCTCCCAAGTTCAAAAAACATTCTAGTTTTGATGTCCAGAGTGGCGAAAAGCCTCTGCTTTTGCCTATTAGAAGCTTGAAGTCTCGCTTATCTGATGAAGCTGAAGATGTTGATGATGTTCAATCTCTGAGCAGGTCAATGAGTTTTAAAAGATTTTCAAGCAATTCAAATAGAAAAGCAGAGGTTGAAGCTGATGATGATGATGTTCATGTTCAATCTCTAAATAGGTCAACAACCTTCAAAAGATTCTCAAGCAATTCAAATAGAAATGCAGTAGCTGAAGCTGATGCTGGTGATGTTGATGCTGATGTTCAATCTCAAAACAGGTCAATGAGTTTTAAAAGATTTTCAAGCAATTCGAATAGAAAAACAGAGGTTGAAGCTGATGATGCTGATGTTGATATTCAATCTCTAAATAGGTCAACATCTTCCAAAAGATTTCCAGGCAATTCAAATACAAATGCAGAAGTTGAAGGTTCAATAGTTGAGAGTAAGAAGAAAGAGAACGTGGTGCTTCCTTCTCCTATTCCATGGCGTTCTAGATCAGGAAGAATGGAACCTAATAAGCAAGAAGAAGTTCATGATGATGATGATGCCTCCAACATGATGCTTCCTTCAAAGGAGGAATCTCGACACGTAAAGTCTCAAACTTCACGTGCTGCTTCTTCGCGAGCGAGTCCTGTTTCATCAGAATCGCTCGCGAAGAACGCAGAGGATTCGGCAAGAAAGAAGGGCTTCTACAAGTCATGTCCTCCGCCACCGCCGCCACCTCCACCGATGATGTTTCACAAATCAGTGTCCATGAAGCCAAGGTATGGTGGTAATTCAATATTCACTGAAGAACCCTCCTTCAATAATAAGGAGTTGAAGAGAAGCTTCACAAGTGAGAAAAACATGCAAGTGGGAAAAAAAGTTGATGAAGAAAAACAATCCATGCCTCTTGTGTCAGTGTCACAGCCAGAAGACAAAGAAACCTTCTTTGTGGAATCTGATGATGATGATGATGACGAAGATGACGACGACGACATGGAAACCGAGGACGAGGATGTTGGAGGAGGAAGGGGAAGAACCATTGAGCAGAACAATGACAATGGGAAGGGTCCACCTGTTATCGGTGCTTCAGGAACAACAAGTGGTGATGAAGGACCAGATGTGGATAAGAAAGCTGATGAGTTCATAGCCAAATTTAGAGAGCAAATAAGGCTTCAGAGAATAGAGTCTATCAAGAGGAGTACACGGAGTGCAAGAAACTCTTCAAGGTAATAATAATAACACGAGATGTATATCATATACTTCTACATTAGTAAATTAAATGGGATGTAACTAAATTGACGTGGATGTTTCTTTCCACAGCTTAAGGTTGTAATTGGTATAGACATATATATACACTGATTTTACCTGCGCTTTGCTATGCTATAACTTCAATTGGTGTGTTCTGTCAGATGTTAATCCGCTAATGTGTGAAAAACATACATATAGAAGCTCTGTGAATTGATTAATTTGTAGTTCAACTGAAATTAATGTGGATGATTACTTACTGAGATTGGGGATGTCATGCACTTAGGGAACTGATCATTCACTGAATGATGCAGAGATGTCGCACAAATATAAATATGAAAGTGTTTGTTTGCGACAGAGAGAGACCTACAAATTTGAAAACTTTGGCTAAAGTCTTAACTGGTTGGATTCTTTTCAGCATGAACTAAACTATCCACTGTCTATTTCAATCAACTTGTAATCAATAGTTCAATCCAATAAGCCATTCAGTTCGTTTAAATTGGTTTTGGAAATTCATCGTAATTCAATGAACACTATTTCCTATGTCTCTTCTTTTATTATAAAACTTTTTTTAACTAATCCACACTCTTTAAAAAAAGTTGATTAATATAATTACCAGTATTGAATTTGTTAACAATTTATAATTATTAAGACTTATAATTTCTCTTTTTTATTTAATTATTTTTCACCTAATTAATTAATCATTGTATATTAATCTTCTGATTCAATTCATATAAGAGTGACAGTGTTTTGATGTTTTTAATACATAACATTCAGGTAATAAAGTAAGATGGCATTTGGTTAGATATTTCTTATTTTCATTTTTATTTTTCAAAAAAAAATTAGTTTTCATTCTTTTTTAGACATTTTTATTGAAAATGTTTTCAAAAATTAAAACAAATATAATTTTAACTATATTTTTTATTTTTTATAAAAATAAAAATAAAAAACAGAAAATAATGAATTCAAATATCACCTAATATTTTGAAGAGAGTAAAATATTTATACATAATCAGTTTAAAATCATTTTACATCATAAATTAATCATAATTTATCATTGTAATGACTTTTAAAATAATTTTATAAAAATCTTATTATAAATAAAAAATTATAACTATATAAAATAATTTTACACAATCCACCCATAATTCTTTTTCTCTGTTCTGAATACGTGCGGCGTAACTTTCATAAATCCTTTTTTATATGTTTGAGTTTATTCATATCAATTTGATCAATGGAACATAACCCATGGAAACAGGGAACCTGTTAATCTGTTATGCAAAACCATTGTTGGTTGGGCCGATAATGACCCAAAATTCTTAAATTAAAGATTGGTCATTTAGACATTTGAACCCATTAATTATAGACCAAGAGTAGTACTCTATATGTACATTGACCCGTAAGATAAGAAACTATTTAAATTTTCCATGGAAAATCACAATTATTTCATTTCTTAATATCCAGATGATCCCTCCATGAAGCAATATAAGTTTTTTTTTTCCTTCTTCGCTACAAACTTATTTCCAGGACTTAAAAGGCATGATTGGACAGTCGTTAATTTTGTTATACACGAATTTTAAGATAAAATTCAACGCCCAATAAAAAATGAACACAGATAAAAAAAGTAAAATTTATTTATAAAATAACTTTTATCTAAGTATTTTTCTGTCCAAAAACCAAACATTCACTTATTCACTTTAGAATGTGAAAGTTATCCATCCCATCCCAAATCTTCAAAACCATGCAAGGATCTTTTCAGCATGGATGAATAACTTTATTTTCCAAACAATAAATCACAATTTGATTTTTTTTTTATCATGAAAAATCAAAATTTGACTTAGCATCAATGAACAAACATGTGACAAAAGTGTAATTGAATGCCAAGATTTAAGAAGGCCCCATCACCATAATAGTGTTTAACAATTTCCATTAAACGGGCCAAGAAAAGAGAACAGGACAGAGATAGGCTATGGATGAATAGATATGATACATTGTATCAAATATGATATACTGTATTTATCTATTGTAACGATACAATTATTATTATTATTATATTCAGCAAGATATTATTATTATTATTATTATTACTATATAATAAGATTCGTACAAGATAAAAAAAACAAACTATATAACATAATAAAATATAATTATAATTCAGCAGATCTAAACTAAGGACAATTTTTTCTAGACATTATTAAAAGTAAAATAAGAATTATAAAATCATTATTGTATTGATTTTATTAGTTTTGTATTTCTTTTTTACACGTGTTTATTTATATTAGATTTTTATTAAAAAAAATCAAAAGCTTGAATATTTCACAAATGTCTAGTATCTATCAATAAAATGTTTCATAAATATGTTTTAGATACTTTTTAATTCATCATGAAAAGAGTGTAAAACCTCTATCAACTTTGTTAATAACTAATTAACTAATCTAGATCGACAATTCCAACCAATCATAATTAACTTTTGTAGAATCTCTTTTTTCAACGTGTATACACATATTTAATTCAGATATGTATTTCTTTTTAGAGAATTTCACTTCACAAATATGTATTAGTAAATTTGGTACGTGTCAAATATGGATATGGATAAGTACCGATGGGAAAATAATTGTTTCAATAATGGGAGTGATAATAAAATCATCATAAAAATAAAATAAAATAAAAACTAACAAATAATGATCCCAATTAAGTGAGAAATAGGCTATGGGAAGTTGGGAACCAAACCTATATAATTTAACTAGATAATTGCACTTTACACAAAGTCTCTGTTTAGTCTTTGACATGGTGGAAAAGTTAAGTAATACTACTAAACTGAAGGAAAAAAAATCCTAATTAATATTATAGGTCATACCCAACAAAACAAAAAATGATGGGTCAAACTGCTACAAAACACTAGAGACCCACCAGATCCCTTTCTTCTAATGACCATATCCAAGACCGCACAATTCCACAGCACACGCTGTTACAAGTAGGGCCCATAGCAGTAAATTAAATAATAGTAGTAATTCACAATGACCAAAACACCCTCAAGATCAGTGGTGGAAGGCATCAAACGGCCGGTGCGGAATGGAAGCTGCTGCGGAGGCCCAAGGCCCAATGGGCATGGGCCGAGTATGGGCCTGGGAATGGGCGATGGGATGATGATGATGATGACGCGTGGCAGAATCAACGGCAGAGGACGGAACTGCCACACGCTCGCAAGAGGGGCACATAGTGAGAGTCGTGGGTGGGGTCATTTGCATGTAAAACTGAGGGGAAAGTTTCAGTGCTCTTAGCTCCTGAACCTCTTTTTGCAACCTTCTATTTTCCTCCGTCAGATTCTCGCAGCACCTTTTTAACACCTCGCAGTCCACCTCTGTTTGCTTCAGCTTAGTCCTGAATTTAATTTCACAAAAAAATATTCCAAATTAATAAAAAAATTACAAAAATATTCTCTATATAAAAATTGTTGGATTCTACATCTAAATAAGATGGAAGAGTAATTAAATAAATGTGAAATTCTAACTAACCTTGCCCTTCTGTTCTGGAACCACACCTCTACTTGTCTCGGTCGAAGGCCTAGCTGTTTCGCAAGCGCCAACTTTTGTTTCTGAAAAAAAAAAACATTAAAATTAGTAATTTAATTTTAGTACTGTGAAAAATACTAAATAAGGAGTGTTGTTTAAGGTTGAGTTTTGTTTACTATGCTTACGGGGTTGAGGGTGTTGTGTTCTTTGAAGCTTTCTTCGAGTATAGCGGATTGGTCTTTGGAGAGTCTGAGTTTCTTCCTTGAGGTTTCAGCGTCTTCTTCGTCCATGTCGTGTTCTTCGCCGTTGGGTTCTTCTCTCTCGCTGCGTTTTCCGCTCACGCTCGAGACGGTGCTGTTCGGAGACGAAACTCCGGCTTCCTCCTCGGTGTCCACGCCAGAAGGTAACCGGTTCACGTCGATTCCCCGCAGGAACGACCGCGTTTCGCCGCCTTTGCATGTGGCGGAGTTTCGATCTGGACAATAATATTAAATGAAATCATTAAGGATTTGGAATCTTTGATAAAAAAAAAAATATAGTAGTATTTTTTTCTGGAAAATAAAAACACCCAGTAAGCTGGATCAAAGTGATTGATGGAATGGAAGAGAGATATGATGTAAAGAGAGAAACTTGAACGGATCTGGAACATTAGCATACAAATTAAAAATCAGGGGGAGTTTTTTTTTTTGGGAAAAGAATCATATTTTTAGTACATACCGGAAGAAGCGAAAGCCTCGGTCCAAGAGGGTTTTTGAGGATGGCAACCCGAGGGAGAAGATGAATGAGTAGAGGATGACATGAGGGTGAGATGATGAGGATTTGGGGTATTGTGAGGGAAGTTGAGGCTTAAACTCAAACCCAAATCTTCCTTTTGAACCATCGTCCCTAGCTAGCTAGCTAGCTTTAGCAATTGAGGAGTTTGTGGGTGTTGGTGAGAGAAGAAGAAGAAAAGCAGAGGAGTTTGAGTTATGGTTTTGGAGTGGTAAGAGGGTCCGTGTGGGTGGGAGATTATATAGAATGGGTGGGAGTGGTGTGTGTAAGTTCAATGATGACTTTATGTCAGCAAGGCCAGTTATCTCAATCATGACATTTGCCCCCCCAAATAATACAACCCTCATTTCTCTGTCTTCCCCTCATTTACTTCATTCTCACCCTTTGACCATTTGGTAAAATAAAAAATAAAAAAGCTTTACTTTCATACTCATATTTTTGTTTTGGATAACTTTCACACCATCTTTGCCCCATTGGATAAGTGATAACTCCCACTCCACAACCAATTCCATTGACCACTGAATAATAATAATATATAAATATTAAGAAATTATTATAAAATAGGATAGGATGCTAATTATTTACTGTGATGTGATGAATACAGTAGTGGAACACGACTAGGAACAGGAAAAAAAAAAAGTGTTATTAGTATTTCACACTTATAAGCCATCAACCAAACGAAGAAGATTTGTGAAAGGCTTTCTGATAAGACGATAACTATATACATCACATCATGGTTCATGTCACAAATTTTTGGTTGATTAGACTGGTGTTTTCCTTTTCTAAAGTTTTGCTAACAACGCTGATGATATGACTAGTCATTCAATTAACATGTGAAATTTTAAAAAGTTTTATTTACATCAACTATTGTTAGTATTAAGGAATCTCTTTATCATCCGTTTAGGACTCTCCGGCACATTTGAAAAAAAGTACACAAGACAATCATGATGATTTATTAGTAATTTTGGTTTATATAAATAGTAGTAGTAAAAGGTATAGTAGCATAGCATGTAAAACCGAAAAAAAAGGTAGGTTTAGGTAATAGGTACGATGGGGTGGTGGCAAATCGCAAGAAATCTTGAGCATTTAAATTGGTGGGGTAGGTCGCACCTGAAGATTTGGGCCAGGAGTGAATCAGTTCCCTAGATCAACGGCTGAGATGAAAATGATGAGGGACATCCATCAAAATCAGAAGCACAGCGAATGGTCATGATTGGAAGCAATTACAATACAGATAACCTTTTCATTATATTTGGCTTGTCCCTCAGTGGGGCCCTATTATCCCTTATCCTACGCGACACACAAATCTCCACCCATGCGATCACCACGAGGGTCTTCCCCCCAGCCAACAACGTCGCTTTCTCTAACTTTTTTTTTCTTTTTCCTTTCTTCCCCCTGCTGTGGCTGTTAAAAACAACTTCGTTTGTTGTTTCTTCCTCGTGTCCTGAGAAGACTCGCTCGCGCGTTTGAGTAATGTGAGTCATTTTCAATTCATCCAATGAATGACTAATCTCATTTTTTTATGATGAACTGTGGCTGATTCAAAAAATATCCAAAAAATGTTTGTACATAAGAAAATTAAACACGAAATATCTCACTAAAAATCGTTCATACGTGAAAATAACATAATCTTATATTGCTGTCTCGACCATTTGGGTTATTAGTTACTACATAAATAATTATTGCCTTGGTTCGGTAAATAAACACAACAATAAGTTATCACTTACTATCATAGTGCAATATGAACCAAAGCAGTTCACAACGGCTAAGAATTTTAATGATTAATTTTCTTATAAAAAACTGATACTATATGAAAATTTTATGAAAGTAATAAGATAGTTTGATGGTTAAAAGTAAGAATGATTCTCCACTAACAAAATTAACTATTAATATTTGATAATAAAAAAAATTATAAGAGTTTTTTTTTTTTCGGAGTCATTGATGGATAGAGAGGTGAGAGTAAGAGGGGGGCAAGTGCGATTGGTGTTCACGTGGTGCGAAAATGAAGAATGCGTGGACGAAAAACCTGCCCCCAACTCACAATCACATGAACCAACATGCCTCTGCAGGACACGTGCTACAGCACCTCCTTACGTCTCTTCGCACGTGGGTCCTTCTTTTTAATTAATCCTTTTTTACTTTTTTACAATTAAATTATTGTTTTTTAGTACTATAGTATCTTTTAATAAAGTGTGAAAGATATTTACGGTTATCTCGCTTTATTAAATAAAAACATTTTATAACAGTACATTAAGAGAAAATGCATATTTATTACTAGTACATTACAAAGAGATGTTCGATCTCCTTATTTGATAGGAGAAATTTGGTATAAAAAATGCAAACAAAAATTTTGAGGTCTACTATTTTTCATTTTACTGAGAGAATATATTAAATATCCTTCTATCCATTTTATAATTTTATATTTTTATACAGACTTAATTGTCTATTTAATATTTTTTATTTCATATTTCCCTCTTACCAAACAATCTTTAAAACCTATTATTTTTCTTGCTACTTTTTTTTAAAATAAAAAAAATATAAAATAATGATTAAGATCTTTTATATAACCTTTATTTTTACAGATACACCTCTGCGATGATTCTAAAGGGCAAAAAAAGATACACCTCTGTCATAATTTCAGTGAAAACTATATTTTTTGGTTTTCTTTAAGCCAACTTTCTGTCTATTGATGATAGGACCCATTTCAGTGATGTTTTCAAATCAAACAAGTCCGGTAATAACTAACATTATCATTATCCTCTATTTTTTTTTAAGTAAGGTATTAAAATTAAGTTTCATGAATAAAGAATAAAAAACGTAATTAAGATGAGAAATTATACTAAAATAATTTTATTTAATAAGCATGAAATTAAAACCTTTTTTTTATACAAGTTAGAAGTAATTTTTTTAGAGTTTCTCTAATAAAAATATAGAATATTTGTAAAAAAAAAAAAATCATCAAAAACACTTCTAAGATATTCACATAGAATTTTATAATAAGTTTTAATAAAATTTGGGTCATGAAATATTTTGTTCAACATGAAACTTTGCTCTCAAGAGAGATGGAGAGTAAACAAAATCGTGGGTGTCATCCTGTCCCTTCACGCACCGACACCTTCCTTATCACAATCATTTGAACACCCCCTTGCCGCTTTGCAAAATTTCCACCACCCGCTCTCAAGGCGCGTGTTCTTCTTCACCGAACTTATTTCCAATTTTACTACCAATCAGTCAGACACCTGATATCATATTAATGGTAAGAAAAGTGTAATTAACATACTTTTCTTAATACACATTCTATTATTATTTAAAATTTATTATAAAATTATAAAAGTCTTCAAATAAAATATATAATTTAATTATATATATATATATATATATATATATATATATATAATTCATTTTTTCAAAAAGTTTTGCCAATAAACAAATGTAACTAGAAGAACATGTCAAAAAAAAAAAAAGATGGTGTTAACATTTTGTCAAGAGTTTATTGACAATTTATTAACGATGTTAGTTAATATAAATGATTGATATTATAAAACTATTTTTTTTATTTTTCATTATCATTAGATTATTCTTAATTTTTTTTTCTAATGGTATGGCACGTGTGAGTTCACATTTTTAGAACGGGTATTTTAGGTTTGAATTTTGTAGTAGCGTGAAATCCATATGGTACTCCAATCGCGATCCTATCTTTCAGCAATTATTCAAATTGTGACTTTAATCATCAAAAGGTTCACGAATAGAATTGAGTTTGCAACTTACAAGTAAGACCCTCTTCCACAGGGAACGGAAAGCTTTCCACCCAATAACCTAATGATTGAAAACGGCTTATCCATCACAAACTTTATCAAATTGACTAATCACTAATTCAGCCACAAACTTTGTCCACATAATTGCTTTTAACGAGTGTATTTATTGCCTCCCTTTAAAAAATTTTGATATTTTTGTCGTATTCTAGTTTTATGTACAAATAATGTAAACAAAATTACATTATCAACTAGTTATAGGTTCAAATAGGTGACATTTTATTCATAAAAAAAAAAATAGGTGACATTTTAAAGATAATTATTGTCTATATTAACAAAATTATCATGCATTTTAATTTTATGATTGAATAATAGTATCATTTTTTTTAATTATAAAAGCACTTGCGTTTTATAAGATTCAAGTCTCATAAAAAAAATTCCACACACATCCCTATTAAATATAACTATATCTGCCCTTTACAATAAATACTGCACTTAGAACATATTTAAAAATTAAAGCACTTCAAAATAACATTTACATCTTACATTAAATAAATAAGGGTATTTTTTTTGACAATATACACAATATTTTATACTTATTAAATACTTCTTAATTTACATGCACTAGCCTTAAGCATCAATAATCAATAATTATGATGAAAGTAAAAACAAAATGTATTTATTGTATTAGAATCGAAACACAGTTCAACCTAACTGTACCAACTTGGACTCAACTCCATTCTTGATCATGTTATGTTAGTCATATTGGGCATATATTTTTTTTCTTCATGAAATCAGTATATGCTGAAGCTAATTGAAGGAAGCAATTTAAACTAGGTTGACCCTGAAACTTTCAATAACGAAAACAACACATTCCACTCTAATAAATGGAAAAAAAAAAAGAAAAGAAGAAGAAGCAGAGATTAACACGGTCTTCATAATCCTCATTAGACCATACATAACTTCTTTTCAAAACTACGATATTCTGAAGGGCAATGAGTGATTAGTAAGGAGATTAGCATAATTAATTAACTAATGTTAAGCGAATGGCATGAGAGACAAGATGTCGGGTGATGATTATGAGTGTCCCCACGAGTGCGTGCTAGCTGTCCCACGTGTGTCCCCTTGCATTGGGCTGGGTCTTTCCACACACACCAATAATGGATCTCTCCCTGATTTAACACTCCTTATTTAACGTAATACCCACTACCCGACAAACCCACCCCACCCATCATCCTTCCTCTTCCCACTATCATGTCTTTTTTGACTTGATACGAAGTATGTAAATATTAATTTGTTAATATTTGTTATAAATATTAGTAAAGAAATTTGAATTCACGATTTATTTCTTCTTTTTTTTTTTCATCTGATCCACTTATAAATCCGACCAAGTGATATTGTGAAGTGTACTAATAGTAATATAGTATTTATTTGTGTTTTTTTTTTTTCTCTAAAACTAACTCAACCCGAATCGGCTATATCTCTGCCATGTGATTTCCACGTGAATTTAGGTAGCCTTCCACTTCCTTCCTTTTCGAGTTTCGTCCTAATTGATTCTTATAGTAATTGGTAAAAACAAAAACAAACAAATCTTAGTCTACTACTACTGAGAAAAAGGTAAACGTATAAAAAATATGCCAAAGCAAAAATCTTTATTGTAACTCTCTCAGACCTTTACTTTGAAAAAAAAAGGAATATTGTTTCAGACAGTGAAATAAAAAAAAATTATTGCGTCATAAAATAGGAATAGATTATTGAATTGTTTTTCCTAATAAATTATTTATTTATAATATGATATTCGATTTTTAAGAGGAGAAAAAGAAAATCTTTTGGGGTGAAATAGAAAAACCTAGTCTTGTCACAAGGCAGCCAATAATTGGAACAATCGATTATACAACAACTCGAGTAAGGGCCATATCCCTATCTTTCTTCCTTGGGTCCGTACAATGTTCCATCACATGTGATTCGCACGTGAATTCCGGACCCTGGTGTTTTGTTTTCACTCATTGAGTCATTGCCATTTGCCATTTCAAGCTATGTCCAATGACCATGTTGCCCCTCTTTTTGGATTGTTTCCAGTATTCAATGATTAATGCTCGGCAAAAACTCTTGGATGCTTTCCTAGCTAGTTTCCT
This sequence comes from Amphicarpaea edgeworthii, assembly GCA_014843725.1. Lineage (NCBI taxonomy): Eukaryota > Viridiplantae > Streptophyta > Magnoliopsida > Fabales > Fabaceae > Amphicarpaea > Amphicarpaea edgeworthii. Next base: position 4,868,271 of record CM026324.1, on the reverse strand, counting down.
CCTAGCTAGTTTCCTCGTGTCCTTGACAAATACATTACAAAGTTCCTTAAAAAAACACAACACATTACAAAGGCTAGGTCGATTTTACTAGCGAGGATGATAATGGGAGAGGTATGGGTCATGAGATTTTTAGATAATCTGAGATTGTTAATTTCTTTTTAATAGACATTTGAGATTGTTAGTTACTTGATTACGGTCTCAATCAATTTTTATATAACTTTTAAAATTAGAGATGGTGTAAAATTTTGTTGTATTGATGTATGGATGAATGATATATCTGACGAAATAATCTATGTTTGATTCTTCTTTATAATTTTTTTTTTTTAACAAACAATAATCACACATAGCAATTAATAAAACTTTGCTACTTATCGTGAGAAAGTTACTTAAAGAAAATAATCAGATTTCACTACATAGCATGAAAAATTAGTTAAGACTATCATGATTCATGATACCAAATCATGTAATAATTTCTTTCATGAGATAGGAATTGTGAGCTTTTCCATCCGTGCCTATGTCTTGTCTCCATAAAGTTATCTCTAAACTATTTTTAATTTCTTTTTAAAAATCCGAGATCTTTGTTCCATTTTGTGTGTTCATTTTTATCTTTAAATTAATTATACACCAAGCACGTTTTAAATTAAATAATACTACATATGTATGTATAGTATAAACAAATAAATTTAAATTGGTCATTTAATTATTATCATATATTTGGATTATATCCAGAGTCGAGGCAAGTATATTCATATCCTGAACTCTATCTCTCACCTTGCCATTTTTTTTAATATAAATATAAGTATAAAAAATCTACTAATTTTATTGATGAGTAATTTGGGTATATTGACAAAATTTACTAAGTTTGTTTCAACACACTATTTTAAAAGAATTTATAGGAAAGAAAAATATAAAAAAAAAAAAAATTAATTTTTCTATAAGTTAAAATTGTCTTTTTCAATGATCAATTAATAAAAATTCTCTCAAATATATTCATTTAAAAAATATAAGACTTTTACTAATTAACTATTAAAAAATAGATTAATTTTATTATTTATTCATATTTTTTCTCTTTTAAGAATTATTCTAAAATAGTGTGTTTATACATACCTGAATATTTTAGATCAATTTCTACCTTTTCATTTACTATCTTAATTAATTATTAATAAAAACTTGGCTTATATATACTCCAAATAATTATATGATTCCTTGAAAGTTTAATCAGATTTGTCTTAATTAAGAGGATTGCCACCTCTCTCTCTCTCTCTATATATACATATATATATATATATATATATATATATATATATATATATATATTATTTGTAATACTACGCTGTGCATGAGCATCGATCATGATGACTTAACTTTTCACAAACATGGAAATTAAGTTCCTTTCATTTTAAAGTGGTAGCTTTATGCACTTGATCATGCTTTAAGTTTGTGTACATCTTTTTTTTGAGATCATTACTTTTGCTTTGTCAATAATATCCTTCACGATGTTATGAGTTATCACTTCTCCAATTCCTTACGCTTGTACTCGAGTCATTGCTGGTAGTCTTTTCATGTTTCTTCGGACATTACGTTTCATTATTTCAATTTATTTAAAATTATAATAAATATTTATAAAATAAATAATTATCAAATAACTAATTATTTAATAAATTGATAAAATTTATGTCTTTAAATAAATAAAAAATTACTTATAAGGATAATACTCTTCTTCAGGACTATTTAGTATTTACACTTGGTAATTGGTATCATATATCAGTCTCAATTAATTGAACAGGTTCTGCTACCACAACGGATTAGGATACAGTTTCATTCTTGTAAAAACATTTTAATTTTCATTAATATAGAACAAAAAGTTAAATATGTTAACCCAAATGGTGGGAATTGTGTATTGCATCTTCTCACGGTATCAGAATTAGAAAAAAAAATGACACTTAAATAATTGATCGTATAATTTTTAAGTTTTTGTTCTTAATTTATATAACAACACACAAATACGTGTAGGTTATCATTTTTTTTAAAATCCTTTTTAAATACCTATGTTGACACGATTTAGAAACTGACTATAATTAATACTATGATTAAAATTTGAAATAATATAGTTTTTAAAACAACGAGACAATATAAATTTATATATCACATAAATTAATGACGTGTCGACAATAATATGTTAAACTAAGAAATAAGAGTGATTCCAATCTGTCTTTTTCTTCGGCCACTCCTGCATTTGTCATTCTTACCTATACCATGATTGATTGTCTCACAGTCATGCCTTCCACGTAAGGTTTTTTTTTTTCTCGACAACGATAATTTTACTTCTATAGTCTTTTAACAAAAATTAATCAACAGATTATATTATTTTGTATCAACAAGAAAAAAAAAAAACTATACTTATAGTTGATCATAGACATATTTCTTTAATTTTATGCAGAATTACCTAAAATGAATGTTAGAAATATTCTCAATATATATATATATAAGGATGTAATAAGATTCTCTTTCACCTCATGTCTGAGCTCATGGCGTGGCAAAGGCAAAGCCACGTGAATCCTACTTGGCGCACCAATTCATTGAGAGACAGCAAAGTACACGTGTATGTGTCCGTCTACCCCACGTGCAAACTAGGTCAAACTTCCTTTGTTTTTATTTTGCTGGATCTGGTCCACGGTCAAACTTCACTTTTCCTAATTGTTTTTTTTTAACAAATAATTATGACTAGGCTTTTTAGACATGCGGGGTATTATATTATATTATGCAAAAGATGAGTTGTGTGGTCTCTATTAACAATTATATGTATCGTGTATGCATCATTTGTTGTGACTTATCACTTTTGTCTCTATCGAAGATATAAGTTTGTGATAAAATAGTTCTTTAAATATATAAAAGATCACCGTATTTATCTATATTAATGATTAAATTCTGATAACTTTTTTTTTTTTAAAAACCCTAATTTGGTGGTACTTAAAACTTTGAATGATTATTTTAAAGGAAAAAATTGGAAGATTAAAGAGAAAAAAAAACTTTAAAAAACTAATTTAGTGATCGATGCATATATTTATAAAATACTACCACATTGAAAATTTCCAGATAATTATGGAAATCCTCTTTGTCAAGAAAAGATAATAATTGAAATCCTGATGTGAGTATGTCATTATTAGGTTCATGTACTCATTCACATATGATATTTTGGATTCGAATATTTTAAAATGAATATTTTATTTTAGAAGGTAAAGTAACTAATCTTAATAATTTTACATGATAAATATGAATGTATCAAAATATCGATTGTTGATTTTTCACTAAGATCGCTTAATTTACCACTCTTACCCACTTAAAAAAATCAAGATATTTTACATAAGAATTTCATTCTTTAAAGAGACATCAGAAAGTAAAAAAGTAAAGGTATACATGAAATTATAATTTTTCATGTGAGTCATTAGGCACATATAGCATTTGATGCATGACATTTTACATATGAATTTTAATACTTTAAACATTAAAGTGAGAAGGAGATGTCATAAAGTGAGAGATAGAGGGTGCTTATATATTACTCGTGTTATCAAAACACATAGTTTTGAAAAAAAATCATCCAAGTCATTTTAAAATTTTCATAAAATATTTTATTGTTGCTTTATCTTAGTTTCTACTTGTTAAATAGTTCAAGTATTTGTGTTTTTATTAGGAGTACTGATGATTATTATAAGAATATAATTGATACGATAGTAAAAAAATTATATTAAAATCAATGAATACTACTTTTGATCATTTACTTTAAACACAGTGAATGTTTAAGTATGAGTTGTGTTAATTCAAATTAATACTACTTTTGATCATAATTATAAGTATTATATGACTTATCATCAAGATAAAAAAAAATAATTACATATTATTATACCATAAATTTAAGTTTTTTTTTTTAAACATCATTTACTTTAAACATAGTGAATGTATTATAGATAAATTTCATCATAAAGTAGGGGTATAATTTTTTTTTTACTCAAAAAATAATCTTTGTTAGTTATAAGTAGAAAAAAAAGTGAAAGTATTATTTATATATTGAATCGGAAGTATTATAGTAGTAAAGATACTTTATTTTTTTTTATATCCTAATTCCTTTTTCTCCCTAGCTAAGCTTCCTCTCTCCTTCTTAACCGCCTGAATCTGAATAATTAATTAACCATTAAACAACTAGAGACAGTAGGATTGCGGGATTCTCCACACGTGCACGTGCAACCATATTCCAGGAACAGTTGCAGAAAAAACCCACTCGGATTAATATATTCGTGTGTGAGTAATACGCATTATTAAGTAATATCTGGCCATGTGACCGAGTTAGCTGGTAATCATGTGATTAACGGTTACACCAATCGTTTACTTGGATGTGTAATCTCGTTAATCGATGATTATGATTATGTTTCTGTTTGCACGTACCATTATTGCTTTTATAACAAAAAGTTCACAAGTTGTATGGTCCAATTTCCTAGGACTGTGATTAAAGTTTGATTTTTTTTTTTTATGAATTATATTAATATAAAATATTTATTGATTTAATTGATGGTTAATTTTTGTTAAAAAAAATTGATGATATTTTTAGTAAATTTTTTTTATTTTTAATCATATTTTTTCATTATAAATTATAAATTTTAAACTCTGGTAATTTTTTAAAATTATCGAATCCTGTTCATAACAACTACCCGTTAGAACTAAGGTTTGATTTGATTAAAGAAGTATCCAACTATAGTACCCAAAATGATTAACTAAACCTAAGTTTAAACAATGTTTTTTAGATGCGCGCCTATTATATATTATATATAAAATAAAATTATAAAACTGGTGCAATAATGGACATCATGAATACCTGCTAATTAAATAATGTTGAAGATGATGATGATGATGAGTGAAGGGTATAGTTGGAACTGAAAGAGAACGATCTGATAGATTTGGCAGATGATGTTTTGGTTGAAAGCATGTTTCGATGAATTGGTAAAGATTTTATATGCAACATACTAGGGGAATGACAGAGTATGTATGAAGGCACATGATGATGATGGTGCAATGATTTATTTATAAAAATAAATAAATACTGTTTGTTTCTTTTATTGTTATTTATGGGTGGCTTACATACTAAGTACTAACCCAATCATTTCGGTTCTTGATTCTTCAAATGATGAAAGGTTCCTATTCAATTATTATCAAAGTATAGGATAATGATTATTAACTTACTATTATTGATACAATTTTATTTTCTTCTTTGAAGTTCCATTCAAAATTGTACGAGCTAGGGTTTATAAAAAAAAAAAAACTAAACTAAGCACACGCGTAGGACCAAATTAAAAATGAAAAAGACGTAGGTGCTTGGCTGTGAGCATGAGAGGGGCAATAAATTAAATAATGCAAAAAGAGGCAAGAGTGTCTGTCCCCTACTAATTAATATCCAGATTTGGTGAGGCTTTTTGTTGGAGTAAAACATGGTCTACTTGCATTATTATATTTAAATTATAGATTAGAGATTAGGGTTCTAGGTAATTTTTATGGCTTGTTTGCTTTGGAATAACTTCAGATTGGAAAGTGGGAATTGAGTTTATTTATTTATTTATGGATTGCTTACAAATTACAATCAATACCACGCGAATTTTCAGACTATTTGCCCACTTGATATCTAGCTAGGATCATTGCGAGCTTACATAATGATTGCTTACTAATGTAATTAATAGTACAACAATAATGATGACAAATTATATTAATCAACTTCGTATCTAATTATTCACCAAAAAAGAAACTTCGTATCTAATGTTTTTACCTGATTTGATTGATTGATCGTTAGAAATAAATATAAAAAATATTATAATAATAATACAAAGTGAAAAATGATTATGTATTCTCAATAAAATTATTTTACATAGTTAATTAAATATAATTTTTTATTTACGATGAAAGATAATTAAATTTGATAAAATTATTTTAAAAGAAATTATAATGATAAGTTATGATTAATTAATGATATAAAATAATTTTATATTGATGATTTATGATAATTTTATTCTAATGTAAGTTATGCAGAAAACATGCAATTTTATACGTTATTAAATATATATAATTTTTTTTTTAGAATTTCTCTTTAGCTTTATCCAACCATGTTAATTTTTGTTAGGGTAATCTTTTTCATGAATACTAAGAGAGAACAAAATAAAATGAATTGGGTTTTTCTATAAGTCATGTCAACATTAAAATATGAATTTTTTTCTACAAATTAACTGATCTTAAAAGTTAATTCTAATTTATGAAGAATTTTTTATTTTATTTTATTTTCTTCTTTTAAAAGTATTTTTAATTAAGTTTATCGATCATACCCTTAATCAACAAACCGAGAAAACCATCTACAAATCAACTAAAATCATTTACATGACAACCTTTTGAAATTAAAACTCAAAAGCCATCTAAAGACGGTGAACACATCCCAAAGGACAAATGGAGCAAACGTGCCCTTAAAAGGAATTTATTTTCTATGGGACAATTTAAAAGAATTTCGATGGAACTTATATATACTTGTAAGAATAATTTATAACCTCCTTATAAAATATTTCAAATTTATGGAAAATGTAAAAAATCATTTTCTGTAAGTTTTAGAATTAATTTATAAGCTCTAATTGAACAAATGCTTAATCATGTGTTTAACTAAGTGCCCCGTCCCTTACGATTACCATGTTTTTCAAAAAAAACTCCTTTGAAATCATGACATGGGCTATATCTTTTTTTTTTTTTTTTTTTTTCAAAATCCCTTGTTTTCTTTTGTTCCAAAAACCTCGTACTGTTTTGTTTTGTTTTGGGTCTAGCAGGACTCGGCAGTTAGTAGAGATCGGTTAGGGTTTTTTTTAAAGGCCCGAACAAATTGTTGTTACATCAAGTGAGTATTGGACTTTACTGCCAGTCGTATAATATGGGCTGAAAAGGGATGGTGTATATTTCTTTGTTTTTCTTAAAAGGTGTATGTTTGTTTGTTAAGATGAGTGTTTTTGTATAAATTTTGAGAAGGGACTTATTTTTTATAGTTTAATTTAAGGTTTAAATAACCTTTTATCCTTATAAAATAAGTGTTTTTTTTAAAACTAGTTTTTAAAGATTTTTGTTTTGATTTTAGTCCTTTTATTATTATTATTATTATTTAATATTTGTTGTCAAGGAACATCGTTAAATAACGTCTGATAGAAATCGAAGGCAAGTATCAAGACGTTTATATTTGTTGCATCAAATGCTAGACATGCATTTTATAAAGTTATACATGGGACATTATACTAAAATTAATATTCTTTTTCAAATATTCACTAAAACATGTCATATTTATGTGGATTTTTTTATATAATTTTAATGTACATAGTAAAATAATTTTACATTATCCTTTAATTATAATATAATATTTTAATAACTTTTAAAATAATTTTATTAAAACTAACTAATTTCTCATAAATAAAAAATTATGATGGATTAATACTAATATAGCAAAATCACTAGAAAAATAACAAAAATTCAGTTAAAAAAGGAAAAATAATAAAAATGCAAAGTGAGCAAGAGTTATAAGTAATTTGAAAAAGAAAAAAAAAAATTATGCACCATATAAAACTATTTTACATTGTTAGTCAATCACAACCCTCAATTTATGATAAAACAATTGACTTTTATAAAATTATTTAAAAATTAATTATAACATTTAAAGTATGATTAACCTACGAATAATTTTAATCAGTTGACACAATTGTTAGTCTGAATTTCTAGAAAGTAAATTGTGAGAAACAAGCGCCTTTAGCGGTTTAAAATAGCCTATAACGATTCCTTTGTAGAATTTTTTTAAGTAGCTTTGACTGCAACATAAACTACTTTTATCATTGACCACCTCCGTGTGGATCAACAAAGTCAGAAAGAAAAACAAATATTCAGAATCAAACCTTTTAATGGTCAAAACTAAAAAATTATAAACAAGTCAAATCAAAGTCTCCATACAAGGTAAGAGCAACACACGGAATCTGGCTGAATCTGTCTTTACATTACAATTCAGTGCTGTTCACTCAAACATGTACAAAAGGCTAATCAAACATTCATGAGTCCACTCACAAGTTATGTAAAATAGATTCTTAGGTATCACTTAAGCCACAGAAACCCGATTATCCTGAATGAATATTGATCCTTCAGGTCTTTCACAAAATGCAGAAAATAGAAATGTTTATTATTCCAAGGACACAAACTATTATGTGCCATGTAAAATAGAATATGGAATCAGTCACCAGTCATTATATCTATCAAGGAGTACATGGATGAATTCATAAAAAATGCATTTTGATAAAAAAGGGTCGAAAAAAAGGCAATGTAGAACAAATTGGAGAAAACGGCATTCTCTTAAATCCAAACATTGAATCCACTGTGGTGTTGAATTACAAGGAAGAAGGCACACCACACTCAAGAGTGCAAAAGTTCGTTGCATTGTCAATTCAAACAAATAACCCAAAAAAGACAAAACATAGCAAACAAACCAATGCACTAATTAACATGACTCTTCTATATTATAGTGCTTGATTATCCCTAACTTCTGCTTAAGTTATGTTATAATAATCATAACCATAATAAACAAACTTCAAACTATTTTTAAAGCCTCCTCATTCATACCTATGATCTTGCTTGTCATCATGCAAAAACCAAAATGAATCAAAGCAATTAACAATAACAATACACACACAGAAAGGCATGCAATCATTGCAGTGAATTTAAACCTCATGAGGGTTTCTTTCTTTCTGCTCCGCGATGCATATACAGATGCAGTGCCTCCAACAAATTGAACCCGATGATTCGGCTAATTAACAGTAGTAACTACAACCCTAAGCCTGTCAAACATCGAAAATGAACTGAATGAAAAAGATTATCATTGCATTGCATTGCATTCAACTCTATTAATTAATCTATATGTACTCATATATATATATATATATATATATATTTCCTTTTTCCTTACAAAGATATATTATAAAACTAGTAGTACTAAAAATCAACTAAAAGCTCCCCCTTGCATCTAATAGTAACACCTAGTGTGCCGCAAAATAACACAAAGCAAGGAAATTAGCAGCAGCATCATCGTTCATTCGTTCGAAATTCGAATTCAACATAATTTTTTTTCATTTTACTCTTTACAAAATTCCACGCCTCTGTACCTCCAATCTGAAAGACCTTCCTAAATTCTCTTCACCTCTGCAAGAATTTAACCATAATCGGTTACGAGTTTAGTCGTGAAAATCGAAAGTGATGAGAAACAAAGGAAGGTAATAATGAAAAAAGAAGAACCTTGGCGGGTGTATCAGGGAGTCTGTAAGCATCAGCGGTTATCCCTACTAACCATAAGCCAGGGAAAACACTCTAAAATAAAAAAATAAAAAAGGAAATTAGAAAAAAGAGAAGCATGAAGAGGAAAATGAAGGAGTGGAGTTGAGAAGAGTGCGTACATCCATTTGTTTCTGGATATTCTTGGGCCGCTTCCTGGGCCTACGAGCGGGCCTGGAGCCCGTCATGACGAAGATGTCTTCTTCGATCTCTTCTCGGGAGAGAGCGATCCAGAATTTCCTCTTCTCCTTCTTCTCAGTGCACTGTGTCTCAGAGGAGCCGCGGAGCCGGAGCGACTTCGGGGCGTGGTTGTGGTTGTTGTTGTTGTCTCCGCCGTCGTGGAATTCTCCGGAGTGGTTTCGGGAGGGTCCGATCTCGAGGGCGGACTTCGGGAGGAGCGCGGGTTTGCGGGGGCGTAGGTTCCAGGGCTTCTCGTCGGCGTCGAGCGGAGGTTGTTGTTGTTGTTGTGGTGGTGGTGGTGGTTTGAAGGAGGAGGAGGAGGGGGGGAGGGAGAATCGGTTGCGGGAGGTTCGGGATCCGAGGCGGTGGGGGCGGGAGTCGGGGTCGGAGTCGGGTTCGGAGGCGTGATCGGGAGGGCGGCGGTAGCGCTGGTGGTTCGCGGCGTTGGTGTTGTTCTTGCCGCTGCCTCCCCATTTCAAGAAGGGGAGGGCGAAGTTGTGGAGAGGCTGCGACTTCACCGGAGCGGGAGCCGGTGCGGTGGCCATTCGGAAGAAACACACAACAACGGGAATGAAGGAATGAAATGAAGAAACTCTCTCTCTCTGAGCTCGAAACGGCGTCGTAGAGAAGAGAAGAGAGAGTGAAAGTTGAGAAAATGAGAAGAGGCGCTGCGCTGCGCTGCGCAGCGTGAAGAAGAAGAAGAAGGAGTGTGGAATGGGAAAATAGAGAGAGTTGAGTTGTTTCTTTCTTTCTTTCCTTTTCTGCCCAATGCTTAAATTCTAATTACTACTATTCTTCGCATTTTTACCCTTTCTCTCCTTTTGGATTTTGGATTTTGGATTTTAGGGTCGCAATCCCAATTCCGCGGCCCACTCTTATAAAATTATTTGCTCCTAACCACAACGATCCTCTCATCCAAAAAAAAAAGTAGTGAAAGAATTTGGTCTTTTAATAGAACTTTATCCAAATAGTAATAATACGTTATTTTTATTTTTATTTTTACAAGATAAAAAGAGTCGAAAAATAAAATAAAAAAACAAAACAAAAACAAACAAAAAGAAAAGTTAGGGGTGTTGAAACTAAATCCCACTAGCATCATCTTGTAGAAGGTTAATTATCTCTCATGGAACTTCATGTAATATTAGAAGTTGATTATTCGATTTCACTCCAATTTTAGTCATTGTGTCCGCACATTTATTCCCCTCTTTGAGAATATGGTGAAGTGAGCACATCTAGTATTCTCAGACCTATTTTTGAATCCGATGCAACTTAACACTGTAAACATGATGGTGTGGTATTGGATTGTTCACCAACTACACTAACTCCTTTGAGTCGGAATAGCAAACAACTCAACGAAAGCCTACATCCCAACAGACTCCTAGGCCTCGAAGAAGGGTCATAATCTCCACATGCAAGATATTAGTTGATTCCATGCTGCCATAATAGCCTTGCATAAAAGATTCGAGATCATCCCGACAAAGCCCATCAAAACCTGCTTTTCACCTTCCTACCATGACACTCCCATCCACATTTAGTGTGATTTTGCCCTCTTTAGGACGACACCATTGCACCTGTCGTGTCATGAGGTCCCCCACATACACCACCTTCGTTTGACTCATGAGGACATAAATGTGACCATGCATGACACTAAGGGTTTGTTCTTGGCCCTCGAACACTTGTTTATTTCTCGTTAGCCAAATCACCCATAGAATGATGGCCACAGAGATACCTTTCCTTTGAACTTGCTTACGGATCCATGTCCCTAGGTTGTCTACTTCTCTTGGGAGAGTAGATTCATTAAGACCTTGTTGTCTCCAAATAATTCGCACATGCATGTAAAGGAATAGACAGTGTAGTATACTTTCCTTCTATGTGCCACGTTTAGGGCAAGACTCAAATTGCAAAATCCTCCTTTGCTTCAGCACCCCTTTGACTAGAATTGCCACATGGCCTACTTGTCATAGGAAAAATTGAATTGATGTTGTTACTCGCAGCTTCGATATCCATTTCCAGTCTCCTATATCTCCCATGTTGTCATCCCGCAGGGGCATTATATGCACTTTTGGTCATGTATATGCACTTTTACTATTATATGTTTTTATTAAAAAAAATACTTACTTACTCACTTTTAATAAGATTTTGGGGTTTAAAATTAAAATAAATATTTATAAAATAATTGATTATTTCATAAGTAGATCTAATTTATTTCTTTAAATAAGCAAAAATTTGCTTATTTTAAACCTAAATAGTTTAGACAAACACATTATAGAAACATATAATTACTTATTGTATTAAAATAAGTGTTTATTTTATCAAATAAGTTTAAACAAATCAATCCCTTATCTTTTAATTATATTTTTTTATTCACAAAATCAAATTTAAAATGTTTATTAAAAGTTTCGACTTAGGTTTACTAGAATAAATGTAATTTAATATAATTAAACACATTATTAAAAAGTATATTAAATAATGTATTACTAACTAATATTATATAATTATAATAATGTGTTTAGTAATTTTCTTCCTATCTAAATTAATATCTTTTTTTTTTTTGGTATTGACAAATTTAGTATCTTAATATGTTTAAATATAGTGATTTTTTTAATAGCTATAATAAAATCTACCTCTTTTTTTCTATTTATAATTTTCATTTTTATTCTCAAATTTTCATGAATCATGAATTAAACTCTTTAAATGATTCTGAACTCTAAAATTTCTCATGAATCAATGGGATTTGGCCTAATGGAAGCGTGTCAGGCTTGAAAATGTAGACATGGATACTCTATAACTCAATTCCTACTAAGTATTGCATCATTGTTTAAGAAGGTGATAAGATGATTTATTTTAATACATTTTAAAATAATATATTACGTCAATTTTAATATATATGAGTAAGGTATTAAATTATATTTAATTGGTATAAAGTTTGATATATATAATCTACATGGAATGAACTTTCAACCCAACAAAAAGGTTTTGAGATAAAATTATTCATTTGATAGTTATTAAATGAGAATGGACAACATTTTTTAGCTCCAACTCCATCGCCAGCGTCTAAAATGTAGAAGGGCTTAAACAGTTAAGATTATAACACTCGTTTAAAAATTAACCTATACCTCACTATAGAAATCTCTAAAAGATTTATCAAATATTTAAAAAATTTATTTTATCAAATCTTACAATATTTGAGACTTTTCATCACTACCACCATCAATATGGTTACCATTGTTGTTCTTACCGTCGTTGCCAATAATTATCACCATTACCACTATCGTCAACCATTATCGTCACCACTAACAGAATCATCGTCCTGTTATCATCATGGTATATGTATTGCGAACGGGATTAGTTTTTAATTCAGTGGATTAGACAACACGCATAATTTCTGATAACGACAATTAAACATGTTTATATGTTTTTGGAATTGTCATTATTGTTGATTGGTCTTATTTGTGCTTTTGGAGGTCCTATGTGTTGGGGCTTTGACGTTTTGTACAGTTATGAGTTGGTATGTGATTAATGTGAAGTCATGGCTGTTAGTTGAACTTGATTTCGGTAATGACGTTTAAAAATATTTTTGTATGAGATAAATTAGAGTTTTAAGATATTTGATTTTCTGTTGAATATATTTGTTTTAATATTTGATGGTTAATCAAAGTTTAATTTAAATTTAAATCTATTTTTTTATCATTCAGCAAAAAAATATATATATATATTTTTATCTAAATATTTTATTTTAACATAACTGTTTAAATTAAAATATTAAACAAATCAAACTAAAATTTGATGTAACCGTCAAAATTAATTCTTAAAGATTAACTAAATAATAATCAGTCTATAAAAATCTAAATTTAAAAATATATATTTTTATTTCAAATTCCTGTTTTTCTATCTGTAAAAAATAAAATAGATTTCATTCTTCCAAAATTTACATTTATTACGGGTGGTCATATCACATTTTTTCAATTTATATCATAGGAGTACACTCGAGGATGGCCATATCACATTTTATTAAACTTTTTTTTTTAAATAATCATACAACAATAAATTATGTTAGGAAGATAAAGGTCTTGACAATAATTAGTTTCTGTTTTTTTATAGGATTATTTCGTATCAATATATCAATATTACGATTATAAAAAAATACAGCAATAAAAATAAAATATTAATCTTAAAATTTAAAGAAATAAAAACAAAATAAGAACCTCGACGATAACCAAAATCAAAATTGCTTCATTTTATAAGATCAAAATTAAAATTATTCCTTATCTCAAAAAATTACTCTTTATTTTACTCTTTTTCTACTAATATAATTACTCCTTTTTTTCTCCTAAAATAAATAACTCCTTACATTTTTTTTGATGCAGTCATACTTTTTTTTTTTTCTCTAAACCAAAAGAATATTCGCGCGAGATTAAAAATTTGCTTCCCGTTTTTGCCTTTTTGGGTTTATAAATTATAAGTCTTCTCCAACGAGTAAGAATGACTCTTAATTTAATTTAAATTTCATCGTGATTTTAATTAATCTCTTTAAAAAAATTTAACGCATATTTTCCTTTACGGGTTACCCATATTCTTGTATAAGCCCAATGAAACATGGGCTTAGATAAATGAAGAATAACAGAACCATGACCCACACCAGTGTACTCTCACTCGCGCTTCCACGAGAGTCTTAAGCACAAGTTTTTGTTGTCCAACTCTGCAACCAAACTAAACTAGCCAATTGTATTTTTCATTTTTTTTAATTTTCATTTTGCGAATTTTATAATCTTACTATTTCAAATATGCAAAACAGAAATAGTAAAAAAATAAATAAAAAGAACAATTAAATTTAATATATTTATTTATATCTCACCTAGTGAGTAGTTACCAATAAATCGTTAGTCTAACTTATTAGTAAAACTAAACACATGATTTGCATGGAATTAAATAACATGTTGACTTTTGAGATTATATATAATATATTCAACGTGGGACTCACAACAAATGTACTGAAATTTTGGTGTCACCTCATCACAACTTCATGATTTGTATTATTTTTTAGAGAACAACTCACTGGATTATAGCAGACATATTCAAATTCAGTTTTGGGAAACAACTTATTCATTGCTTCTGGATCAAATGTTGTATTACCCCATTTTTCACCTGTAAACCAAACAAGCCGTTAATCATTAAAGAGAAATCATATTATTGATCTATTGAATTGAAGAGCCTTTGGCCTCTCAGAACTATTATTGATAGTCTTCTAATTCTTGTGTACTATGTTCAGGAAATTCACTTAAATGGTACTAATATGGTGACCCTGTTGTCTTTCAAGTGTTGTAGTTTTCAATTACGTAAATGCCACTTCTCGATCCATATCCATTGTTTTCGGTTTGTGTCCTGTACATAGTTTCGTAGGAAAACAATTGAGCATTTTTCCAAGGGCATTATTAGCATTGTAGTTTTTTTTATTGACTATTGCCAAATCACTTGCTACTCATGACTTGCCTACCAAGCCAGACAACGAGTATATGTAAACATGATACAAATATGATAGATTTGGTTGTAGGATTCTACTTCTTAATTAGCTTAATTAGCAATATTTTACTTATTACATTATGAAATGCGAGACAGTGTGATTTTTAGAAATTATTACGATGATCGATACAAATTTGTTAAAAAACATATTTGGCATTAGCATTCCACTTGTATTAGTGTTAGAAGTATGTGATGTTTAGATATTCAAACATACTATTTTGAATATATTTCTTTTTGTCTTATTAAAAATTATAAAATCAAAATAGGAAGTTATAAAATAAGAAGTGGTCATCATCCAATTTTATCTTAGAAAGTGTGGTTATAGTATTTTTCTTATTTGTCCATCTATCCCAAAATAATGATATTTAAGGTGATTAAACATAGATTAAGAAAAAATAGTATTTTAAAAAAGTAACATTTATTATAAAATAACTTTACTAAAATAACCTTATTCTTTTTCTTCATTTCAATAAATACATTCACAAAACTTTTAAGACAATATCAATTATTAGAAGATAAAATTGAGAAATTTTTTTAAATATTTCATAAAAAACTGAACACATCAATCAGTTTAAAAAGTTAAAACAAATGATTTTGGGATAGAGTTCGTATTATTATTATAAATTTTATTATTAGTATTTGACATTAATTCCTTGTATATTTTTTTTTTTTACAATAACAATCTCATTCGAAACATTATCAGTAATGTAAATACAACGAAGAGGACTAGACTAATTCCTAACACAATTACACACAAGTGATGATGATGATAATGATGATGATAATATAATTATTACTGTTCTTTTTATATTTTAATAAAAATGAAAAATGGTAGTACTATAATTAAACAATAACGTGTGAATAAAAACAACAGTATAAGAGGAAAGTCAGAATAGAAGATTTGGCACTCGATTTCTTCCCCTTTATTTATTTTTCTTTGTCGATGTAACATCATGATTATGCTTTGATATATAATCAGTAGTAGTAAGTAGTAACTGACATTGGAAAAAAATCAAAATCAAAATCAAAACCGAAAATGCCAGCCACGTTGAGTCTTCCAATCATAGACCTCTCTTCGCTCCACCGTCTTTCCACCGCCAATTCCATCCGTCAGGTTTTTATATTTTCACTCTCCCATGCCCTTTCCTTTGGTATTTTTTTTTAAATCGAACATAATATAAATAAATGAATTTATTTACGATAATTGATACATCTTATTCAATTAACTGAATAGGCATGCGTGGAGTATGGTTTCTTTTACCTTGTGAACCACAGTGTGGACGCCGAGTTTTTGAGCAAAGTGTTCGAGCAGAGTGGCGAGTTTTTCTCGCTTCCGCTCCAGCACAAAATGGACTTGGCCCGCAAGGAATATAGAGGCTACACTCCTCTCTATGCTGAGACTCTTGATCCTACTTCACTCTCCAAAGGTGAATTCTTCTTCTTTTCTTTGTTCCTTTTGTTTTCAACGTAATAATGTCTAAAGCCAGATGTTTAATTATAATCAATAATATAATATTGTGCTTAAAGCTTAAAGGGAAAAAATATATCCATCCTTAAAATGCTACTAGTAACTTTAGAAATTATGTTCACAAAATTTGTTCCGCGCTGAAAAATAATTCTGGGTCAAAGCAACTATTTCTTTTAATAGGAATTAAACTTAAGTGATAAAAAGTTTACTACAACAATTTAGGCACACACGACATAACTAATTGAGCTAACTTTTTATATTAGATAAAAATATTTATACTAAGTTTTGTTACTAACTTGTTTTTAAATTAAAAACAACCAATTACTCTTGGCATAAGTTGTAATCCTTTTACCAAGCAATACCGAATTTGAATCCTGATAAGTTTGGATATGAAATAAATTAAAGGAGATATCCATATTATATATGTTCATGATTTTTTTTTCCACAAAAATTAGTCACTATTTATGAAAAAGATTATTTCATACCAATATCATATCATGATAATAAATTACATAACTTCAAAGTCAAATATACAAAGTTAATTATGCAAACCCCACTCAAACACACTAAGTAACGAGGTTTCCTCCAATACATATCAATGAATAGCAATGATATATGGTACTATGTGTATGGCCAATGCTGAATGACAGATTTTATCTTCTAGAATGACAGATTTTTTTTTATCGTTCCTTGTTAACAGGTGATCCAAAAGAGTCCTATTACATTGGTTCTGTAGAAGATGCCTCTGTTGCTCATCTGAATCAATGGCCTTCCGAAGGTGTGGCTTTCCTTTGCATTCATTTCATTAGGAATAGGTACTGTATTCTAATTAACAGGTTTGTACACATTCCAGAATTACTGCCAAACTGGAGACCTACAATGGAATCCTTATTTTGGAAACTACTGTGAGTTTCATTAGCCTGTGTCAATGTGTTTTTTCTATTCCATGTTATCAAATGTGTGCTACCATAAGTTGCTATTTATCGGAAAATATAAAATTGCAGCATCTGTTGTTCTTTTTGGTTTTGTTACAAACAGGGTCAATAGCATATTGAATTTACATATTCTTCTTAACTGCCACAGAGCTGCTGGAAAAAAGCTTCTGTCTCTGATTGCCATGTCCTTGAATCTTGAAGAAGATTACTTTGAGAAGCTAGGCGCCTTAAGCAATCCAGCAGCTGTTCTTCGCCTTCTGCACTATCCAGGTTTAGCATTTTTTGCCTTCTTTACACAAGCACAAAGCACCATATCCACAAATCTATGCCTGTGTTTGTTAGCACACTTCAAATTTTATCCTCCATGTGGACTTCAACTTCATTCACTATTTGGACAATAGAACATAATTTCTTTATTTCCAAGTATTGAATTTTAGGCCTGAACTACAATGCACATGAATGTGGCAGTAGTCCATATAATGAAATGAATGGTATATTTATATTTACTATGTTCTTGCTTTTTTTTCTTCCAAATACTCCTTTTGCTAGTTGCTAAGTTGTAGCAAGATTTGAGTAAAAAACTGCGATGTTGGTGGCAATTAAAGTTCTTTCTGCTGTATTATTAGTAGGTTAAGGTTTTCAAACCAATTATCCTGTGTAAAATCTTTTATTATTGATAATATGCTTCCCATTACCTTAGGTGAATTGGGATCTGATGAACAGATATGTGGTGCCTCTGCTCATTCAGATTATGGCATGATCACTCTCCTAATGACTGACGGTGTTCCTGGACTGCAGGTTCTCTTTTTCCCTATAGTATACATTCTGTTCTATTATTATGGCATGTCCCTGGTATTAGAGAGAGAGGAAATGGAGTTGAACTTCTTACAGGCAGAGGATTCTATATCACCATTTGAGTAAATCCCCTGACACTCTTCCTGTGATGGGTTAAAATTTAATTAATATCATCAAATTTTGTGAATTTCACGTATCAGATATTTTTTCCTAATTTAGATAATTTTTAATAAATTTCAACCAATCATGTATAGAGTATTGAAAAGAGAGTGTCAGAGAGAGTATCGCTATGACTCATTTCCCCTACTTTACCTTTCATACACCCTCACATCTTGCTTCCTTTCTGACATATACCTATTTCATTTTAGCTCTATGATCTATCATATTGTTATTGATCTATAATTTCTATTTAATATTTAGAATTCATAATTTCATACAATTAAAGGCTGGAGATTTTACTTCTGTAGATCTGCAAGGATAAGCTCAAGCAACCTCAAGTCTGGGAGGATGTGCTTCATGTAGAAGGGTGAGTTCATGATTAATAAGTTCTATAAATAACAGTGAGTTCATGATTACTACTTTTAAGTCTATTTAAACCACAACTGCATTATATCATCTAGAGATTCTAGACTACAGCTCCATTAGTAATTATGCACTTCATCTACTCTTCTTTCCTAGTGTTATGGTGTTTTCGGTTTGTATCTGCAGGGCCTTAATAGTGAACATTGGAGACATGATGGAGAGGTGGACAAATTGTTTATACAGGTATCCATCATCCAACAAGAGTTTTTTTCTTCTGTTTTTTTACTAATTAGAGCTTTTGAGCAACTTTGCAACCAAATTTTTATACTTATCATTCTGGTACATATCATTCTCAGTTTGTGTCATTACACTTGCAGGTCAACACTTCACCGGGTTATGCCAACAGGAAAAGAGCGTTATTCCGTAATTACTAGCCACTCCCTGAGTTTCTTTATTGTGTTATTGTTGTTTTTGTCTTGAATGAGAGCGTTATTCTCATTAATTGTTATTTTTACGTATATTCTTATTTAAAATAATCTTTATATACCTTCACCCTATTTAAAAAGCACTTCAACAAAAAAAAAAAAAAACAAATTACATTGACATCTTATATCTTATATTAAATAAAGTATTTTAAATTAAATACATCAATAGTTGACATTTATTAAATACTCTTTATCACAACATGACTTCCCTCTAAAGGATATGAAGATCAATTTTGAACTTAAAATAGTTATTTTCTGCATGGATATTGCTAAACGTGGTAGTTAGAGGTAGGACATGCTTTATCCACTGAAATACTGTATCGGACAGAAGTTGATGATATCTTTTTAAAGAGACTTAATGTTTAAGTTATTATATCTTAAAAAAATGGAACAGGGAAACTGTCTGATGTCATAGATGGTGAGAATGTTCTTTCTACCTATTACATTGCAACTTCAGCTTCTTTTTAACTGCGTTTTGATGAGGTCTTCTGGTTGACATGATATGATTTGAATCTAGCTATAAATATTTGAGAGCTTTTCTATTAAAAAAAACTCTATTTTCAGCGGAGAAGTTCTCAATAGTATTTTTAACTTGCATCCAAACATGCCCTTATGCATTTCCAATAAAACATGAACGATGTTTTGCAATTTTGCAGGCTGCATTCTTCTTCGACCCGTCCTCAGACTGTGTGGTGGAATGCTTTGAAAGTTGCTGCAGTGAATCATCTCCTCCCAGGTAAGAAAAAAGACCAATTAGAATTTCTTTTCTTTTACTAGTCAGACTAAAACTAAGGTGTAAGCAATAAGTTTCAAATAAAAGAAAAACAAGGTAAAGAAAGTTCAATTCTTACTTTTCGCATAACACACTAGCACATATAAAAGAAAAGAGACACAGCCGACAAAGATAACCCCCCTGGTGGAGGTCTTTATTAAAAGCTAACATGCGTACATTTCTTTAAAACAAAATACTTTTTGACGCAACAAGATGTTGCTATGAACACTTTTTTGTCAATGTTTGCTGCAGATTCCTTCCAATACGTAGTGGGGACTACTTGAATGAACGGTTCAGACTCACATATGGCTCTGAAAAGGATCTAAAATGTGCTCTATCCAGTTGAAGGACTAAAAGGCCGTACTTATTGGCCCCTAATAACACAAATGTGAAAATGTATGTATGCACTATGCAGTGCATAGACTTATCAGAATTTTTTTTTAAATTGATTTGTGAAAAGTGGCCATTTATGACTCTGTTTGTTTGTGACTGTATTTACATGAGTTGTTGTCACATGAGATAGAACCTATTGTTATTGTTATTGTCGTTGGTATTGTGGTATTTAAGCTAATAGTAAGATATAACTTAAATTGCCCTAACCATACTTTTAGTTTAGAGTTAAATTCTTCCTTCAAAAGTGCATTGATAAATAAAAATGCACTTTTGAAAGTACTATTTGAATCTCTTTTACTCAAAATTAAATTAAGATTCAAAAGTAAATGTCAATAATGTGATATGATTAATAGATAAGTACATATTCATTCTTTGATCATACATATAAAAAAAAAAAATCTGTTGAAAAAAAGTAAATCTCTTAAATGAATTTTCATATCTCTGGAAGATTAAATTAAAAATTACATAATTTTAATCTATTTTGAATGTCAACTGTTTATTTTGTAATTAACAATTGTTATTCTAATTTTTACTATGGTGAGTGTGAACTTCCTCGGAATAAAAGTAGAAGAAAATGATAAAATATCTGACCTATGGTCCATGGATGATGGATCATTCGTGGAAAGTTTTACTTTTAACTCGGTGGGGCTTTGGGGATAAAGAGGAATGAGAATAATTGGAGAATTGGTGCCTTTGGAACGAGATAAGGTGGATAAGCATTAACAGTCCTCTCTTTTATTTTTTTTGTACGAAAATAATAATATCCTATAAGCTACTATGCACAAGAAGAATATGCCCAAGCTTCCTGCTTGGAAGCATTGCCACGTCGATTATCCCTACTACAAATATTTATCACTTTTTCAAAGAGAAAAATGATTTGACATCTCAAAATAATATACAAAAGATTATAAAAAATAACCCTCCAGGCTCCAAGTCATCATGTGAGTTTTTAAATGATTATAAAAATAATATACTAGATCAAAAATGTCATAGACCCAATGCTATCCCATTCGAGTCGGATGATTTTGTGATCCAACCCGTGACTCGGTGAGTTTAGTGACCCTAACCACATCATCATATTCATATTTAGGACCTGATCGGTTGTTAGAATAAGATATTCTAGTACGATATATGAGTAGATTTATTTAAATTTATTTTATGATATAAATATTTAATTTAATAAAAAAAACACTTTTATGTTTTTTCAGTGTATTTATTTAAATGATTTCAGCTTAAAATTAGTAATTTTTTATTTATTTAAATAATTTTTTATTTTATAAATACTTATTTTAATTTTAAACAAATTAATAAAATAAAAATAAGATAAACTTTTACGTATACAAACCAAGTAATGAAAAGAGATGATAGTTGGATAACTATGACAAAAGTAATAATAACAACAACAATAATAATGATAATAATAATTATAGGGACAAAAAAAATAATGAGAATGGTAGTGAAACAATGACAACCATAGTGATGATTATTATTATGATGACGATGATGATGAACAACAAAAGTGATAATGATGATAATTGAAGTGGTGATCATGATTGTCACCAAATATAATGACGATGATGGTGGAATGGTGACAATAATAATTATAGTGATTGATTATGGTGATAATCATAAGTGACCATGATAACAACGATAGACTGTGATTATAACAATAATGATGACAACAGTAATTAGATGGTAACAAGAATGATAGTGATGATAAAAACAAAGACAATGCCAACTTATATATTAGGGGGGTCAAAAACTAAAATGCTCGTACAAGTTGAATTTTACATCAAATCTTTATATGGTCCAAAATATTAATTACATTATTATTTATCAAAATGTTAATGAAAATTATATTTAAGTAAAAAATAAACTAAGATTATTTTCTTAAAAAAATCATAAATATCAATTATAAATTTCATATATCACAAAAAAAGTCATAAATTTGCAATAAAAAATTGATATTTATATTAACAAATTTTATAATGTGTCTCAAATCTCAATCTTATATAAAGGATTTATTATTAAACTTATTATTTTATTGACAAATGTTAAGAAATAAATTTTTTTTATTCATTTAATAGATAATTTTTAATTCTTAAATTATTTATTATTAAATTAATATAAAGGGAAAACTGATAAAATATTATAAATGTAATTATTTGTAAGCTTTAACATATGAATAACAAGTCTCTAAAAAAAATGAATAATAAGTGATAAACCTTTATTAAATGATATTCAAATATTTCATATAAAGAAAAAAATATATTTAAATACTCAAACATTTTATCAATCAATTAAAGAATAGTACTCTAAAAAAAAAAAAAAATTATATTCAAATATTTTATCACTTAAAAGAAAAAATGATAACATTAATAATGTTATTAATAACAACAATAATAACAACTTATAATTTATTGACTGCAATGGTGAGAGGATGGAAAAAAGATACGGTGATCATAAATTTTTATATTGACATAAACTCAATCCACTAATTTTACACACAATCAATAAATTTTTTACAAATAATAAACATATAAATTCAACTATAAAATAAAATAAAAAACTCATATTTAAAACGATTAATCACAAATTCCACTGCTTTCTCTCCAATATTTTTTTATTCTTATTCTCTATGTATATATGTAAATCTTTGTTTGTTATGACTTATGAGCATCTCTATTTTTAAATGCCAACACGGTAATACCTTGCCTTGCAATGGAGACTATTTTTTTTTTCTTTTACTTACTTATTTTTCACAATAAACACATAAAAAAATACATGAATATTATATTATTATACAAATAAAACCAATAATATGATTTTGTACCCAAAAAAAAGTTCATTAACATTGACAACAAATAAAAGTTCATTAAACTATTGATATTTTTGTTATCATTATTAAACTATCAAGACTGAGATAGCAGTTAGAGATCTGAGTTTTTGTGTAAGGTCTTACGTCTAAAATCTCATTAAAAAAAAAAAAACTATATAAGAATTTGCAATTATTTTCAGTTGCATTCAAATGACAGTGGTTACTTCCAGACGGATAAGATAGAATTTTTTATTACTTTATGCCATGCCACTAGCGTAGAGTTTGGATAAGGAGTAAATGAATCGATTTGCATAATTATCGTCTTTATTATTTTATATTGTGCTATTTTAAGGTAGTTTTGGGACAAAGTAAATCTTTATCATTATTTATTTTGAAGTGCAGCTTTTCTATTTCTGAAAAAAGTATTATATATGTTTTTGTTTATCACTTAAATTTTTTAACTTAATCATTATTTATTTATAATTTTAGAGAGTATTTGTATGGGGGGATATTCAGAAAAAAAATATTAAATAAATAATATAAATTTTTATATTTTAAAAATAAATTATTTATTTTTTAAGAATTAAAACAATTCAATAAATTTTATCCATATATTAAAAATTATAATACATAATTGAGAGAGTTGAGTTCTCACTTCTTACTATTCTTATTCTTTCAATTAAACATTATCAAAATTTTATCTCTTATATATTTTGGATGACTATTTTGCATATTATCCTTACCACCTAATTGTAAAAATTAATTTTGAATAATCTCAAACTACTATTACCGCATCAATTACATGGATAAATTCACATGAATTGTAATAGGTTAACCAATAATTTCGAATTCAATTCACCTGCATACAATTATGTTAAACAATCAGCTACTATCCTTTTATCTTTAAAAAAAAGAATTTCAATATCTTTTTAAAGAGAATTTACTAGTAGTTGAAAGTAATTTTATATCACAATTTAAATTATTTACTATAAATCTAAAATATATTTTATATATTGAAATATGTTTATTTCTTTCTTATGAAATTTTATGTCAATGTAATTTAGACATTTAAATATATATTTACTTACCATCAATTTCAATTATATAAAAGTCCAACTAGTAGTTGATCCAAGTGGAAATGGAATTAGTCCCATTAAACAAATTTAATTATATAAAAGTAAATATTATTTATACAAAAATAAAATATTAATTATAATTTATACCAAAATTTTGTATGTGTGGATAGATGTTGTTATATTTTTCTTCTTATTATTTGATAATCGATTATTATGGGCTAATAAGCTTTTATAAGGGGATATCTGTTCTTTATTCCCATATATATTTTTTTTAGGTAACCCACATTATCTTTATCTTTAGCATTACACGATAGAAACGTCAGCGAAAAAAAAAAGCATTACAATAGAAATCGTGAAATGTAGATGCAGTGTTATAAAAAAATTATAAAGCTGATATAACCTCGTCACCGTTGCAATATAAAGACAAAAACAAAGTCTTGAATCTTGATAAGCAACCTTAAACCGTATCAATTGGTCATAATGTACAAAAATAAAGCGTATAATTTTTTTGATCAGGACATTGGCGAGGAAAAACGTACCGATTAATACCGAAAGAATAAGGATATAACTTTGTCCTGTTTTCTTATTTAAAAAATAATCTATATTTAAGATTAGGATAAACACATGACTCAATAAAAATAAGGATAACTAACAAAAATTCTCTCAATTAAGAATAATTGTTAAAATGAAATATAAGATTGGTAAAAAAAAAAAAGTGATGAGAAAAGGAAAAAAAAGATAAGTTACGGGTTTAAATATTTTTTATTACATATTTAACAAAACTAATATATTAATGTTTGTCTATAAACGAAAAATAATTATTAAAAGTTTAAAGTACTCTCATCTAAGAATATCTTTTAAAAATGTTTGGAGAACGAATAATCCTAAAATCCTTCTATCCATCCACCTCCAAATCCTCCTACCCATCTAAGAATATAACATTATTATGGGAGTGAGCACAAACTTATAATAAGGAATAAATTAAGAATTTAATGTTTATGTAAGATGAATCATTGCACTTTATTATTTTAATAATTTCATAAAAAATAATTAATGTATAGATTAAAAATTATGATTTTTTTAATCAAATATCGATCCTTTCGTTAAATTAATTGTTTTTATTTTTAAAAACGCAATAAAATCTTATACATATGTATCCATCTTTGGGTTAAGATTTGTGATTGATTTTTATAATTATTTACATTAAATTCATGAATTAATCGAAGTATAAAAATATCTACTCTAAGAAAATATCAATATTAAACTCTAATTTTAATTAAAAAAATTAGTCACGGGCTATAAAAAAAACAAAAATTCCAGTGGTCCTATGGAAGCGACCACATAATGATCAAATACTCCGATGAACTTTATAAGTAACTGTTCGAAAAAAACACACGCTATCATCACTTCATCAGCACAAAGCGTCCGAATCTCCGCCACGTCAAATCCCACCTACCAAACGCACGGTCATGAAGGAAGGACCACGGTACCAAAAATATCCGCGACGCAGCGTAAAATTACCGCTTTATCCACGACAAGATAAATGGATAGTGTTGTGTTGCTGGCCGTCTCTCTTTCTCTCCCATCTGCGAAAGCCGAGGGAGACCAAAACCAAAACAAAAAAAACCAAAAAATAAAACATCATAACCCAAACACAAACACAAACACAACACACCGCAGCTGCTGAATAGTAACAAACCTTAAACCCCCCAAATTCTGCATGTCTCGGATCGCGTGATTCGGATCCTCCCAAAACAAAACAACCTCGTAGCATCGAATCGCATCGTTTCGTCGGATCCGGTCGGGAAACGCCATGACGCGGCGTTGCTCGCATTGCAGCCACAATGGGCACAACTCCAGGACATGCCCCAACCGCGGGGTTAAGCTATTCGGAGTCCGATTAACCGACGGGTCGATCCGAAAGAGCGCCAGCATGGGCAATCTAACCCACTACGCTGGCTCCGGGTCGGGTCCGCTTCTTACCGGGTCGAATAACCCGGGCTCTCCTGGTGAAACGCCCGATCACGCCGCCGCCGCCGACGGTTACGCCTCTGAGGACTTCGTTCCGGGGTCTTCTTCTAGCTCCCGTGAAAGAAAGAAGGGTTCGATTCCTTCCTTATCTCAAAATTAAAATAAAAAAGTTCTTTTTTTTTTTTGTGGGAATTGCATGTTGGTTTTTTTGGTGGTTGATTGAGTTAGGTGAAGTTGATTAATTGTGTGTTTATTTTTAGTTTGGATTGGTTTATATTTGGACAAAAACTATTTCTGTTTTGGGGTGGTGTCACTGTGGGGGATATAACTAGACAAGAAAGGTACATATAAGTTTGCTTTATTAGGGGTTATCCTTTTTTTATGAGTGAATTGTTTGAATGATTGTGTCATGTGTGCTTGGCTGCTTAGGTTTTGAATCTGTGAAATATTGGAATGGATTGCATGTGTTTGTAAATTTCAATCCATCTTCTTTGAGAAGAAGTTGCTTCTGTGGCTCACTGAAGGTTCTAATCAGTAAGGAGTCTTATGTACCAAGAGAAGGTTTTTGAGCCCTTTTAGCCTTGGAGACATCTTATGTACCAAGAGAAAAGTTCATTATGCTTGATTTCTATTGGATTATTACTGTTTGTTTACCTTTGGAAAACTACCGTAATTATGGGGTATGCTATGTGCATGTATTTCACTATTTCAGCTACATGGAAACTGCTGCTATAGTTTTTGGACATTTTTGTTTATAATAAAAAAGATAGACACGATTAGTTCAAAGAGGTTTATGTAAGTTTAACAAGCATTGATGCTGACTCTATACTGATTGATGCTCATGCTATCATTCTTATATATCAGCAGATAGGGTGACAAGCATACATGTATCGTTCTGTATATAAATTAGGCGGAGTATGTGAGAGCACAAATCCCATAATATAGTTCTATGATTCATTCACACTGTAAACACGGTTGATATCTTGACTAGGTAGTAGGTAGGGTACATACTTCCCCTGGGGGATCACATTCTTGTTTGAGTCATGTTTTTTTCCTTAATTGAGACTATTGAGTAAATTCACACCTTTAATCACAGAAACACCTGGGTAGGTTTAGACGCTGTAGTTTCATTTCCACCTTTTCCTTGAAGGTGGTTGATACAGTTTGTAACATCTAGGTTCGTTGTTGGGTGTGTACATGAAATATAGGGGTGGGAATATGTCAATGGATTTATCTTGGGCCTTTTACTATCCCTCCATAAGTTTGAAGCTTGTAAAATGGCCTATTTAGACATAAATTTATTGAGCGTGCATTATTTATTAGTGTGTCTTAGTTTTTTCATATTACAGATAGCTCCAATAAGACGTGGGTGACGTGGGATTCAAGTGGAGTGGATGAAATGGAGGAGTGCCTTGGGTGTTGTTTGTGAATTATGACACAGTTATTCAAACTTAAGAAAAAACTCACTCCACAACTATAAAATCTGTGATGTTGTAGGAAATTAAAACCAAAAAAAGAAAATAAGCTCAATGTAGTAGAGATGAGAATATTGCAGTGGATGTGTGGACATGCTAGACAAGATAAGATTAGAAATGAATGCATTAGAGAGAAAAATTGGGATAGCACCTGTAGCAGAAGGTCTATTATAGTCTCCCTGTGGGTGGTTTTGACATGGATAGAGAAGACCTGTAGAAGCCTTAGCAAGAGAAGAGTATATTAGATGGTGTGTAGCCCTATGATTAGAGGTAGATGGCAGTCAAGAAAAACTATAGGGAAACTAAATCATTAAGGGGGATTTGGAGGTCATTCTTTGTTTATAGATATGATTCACAATAAAACATTATGGCATCATTTGATCCATGTAATCAACCTCACTTAGTGGGAACAAAGCGTGGTTTGTTGTTGTAAGCTTAGCTCCAACAAGGCTTACAAGTCTTAAATGATGAGAAGTCTAAAAGATCTTAATTTGTGATTCATATATGGCCAAACACAGTTTTAAAGTTTTTCTTAAGGTTTAATTTATAATTTCTCTTATGCAGGTGTTCCATGGACTGAGGAGGAACATAGGATGTTTTTACTTGGATTGCAGAAGCTGGGCAAAGGTGATTGGCGTGGAATTGCAAGGAACTATGTTATATCAAGGACACCTACTCAAGTTGCCAGTCACGCTCAGAAATATTTCATCAGGCAAAGCAATGTGTCCAGGCGGAAAAGACGGTCCAGCTTGTTTGATATTGTTGCAGATGAAGTTTGTACCCTTATTTGCAAATTACATCAAAATGCATACAATGAAACTCTTGCTGCTTAATTTGTTCCTGACTTTGTGACTGTAGATTAGATTATCTAAAATGTGTTTCTTTCATTGAAGATATTGTGTGACTTGTTTTGATTTTTTGACGAATAAGTTAGTTAATCCTAGTTAGTCTCATACTCTCATACGATATATTGATGGTCCACAATCTGTAATTTATTTCCTTTCTTCTGCAGCGGATTTGACAACTTTGGATCTTGACTGGCTTCCTGTGCATTAATAACTTTTGTTTAGATTATATATGATGTATGAAATCATGGCACTAGGGTAGTTTGGAGATATTGCATTTTCTCATGCGATGCTTTTTCGAATTCCATTATTATAAATATGTAACTTGCCCTTTGTCCTTGGAACCTTCTCATTTTTTCTAGATTTCTTGTATTTTTGTTGTGACTTGCAGGCAGCTGAAAATCCAATGGTACAGCAAGACTTCTTGTCTGCTACTCAGTTACCGGCTGCTGAAACAGAAGGCAACAACAACCCCTTGCCTGCTCCTCCTCCCCCCCTTGACGAAGAGTGCGAATCCATGGATTCCACAAACTCAAACGATGGAGAGCCACCTGCCCCACCAAAGCTTGAAAATGCACAACCATCTTATCCAATGCTATATCCTGCGTATTATTCTCCGGTGTTCCCGTTCCCTCTGCCCTATTGGTCAGGATACAGTCCAGAGCCCACCAAGAAGGAGGAGACACATGAAGTGCTGAAGCCAACTGCAGTTCATTCCAAAAGCCCAATCAATGTCGATGAACTGGTTGGCATATCAAAACTGAGTTTAGGTGAGTCCATTGGCGACTCCGGTCCCTCCACTCTGTCTCAAAAAATTCTTGAAGAAGGACCCTCCAGACAGTCGGCTTTTCACGCGACACCGACATGTGGCAGTTCAAACATGAATGGCAACGCCATCCATGCCGTTTAAGCGTGTTCTGAGGAAGCAAATGTTATGTGGAGCATCATTGAAAGATCGATGCTGGGGCGTGTGAATGTTGTCTTGTGTTCATCATATCATACATCTGTTGGTGGGGTAACCTAAATAATTTTTTTTTCTTTGCCCATTCACAGTGATTAACCTAGTTTGTTTATTTGCTGGATAGGCATTAGCGTCTAGGAGTTACTCTGGGTCTAAACTAAAACTTTTTTTATGTTTGTTCAGTGATTTTATTTGTCAGGGTTATGTAAAGTTAATGTTGATTGTGCAGTTTGACAATCTGTACCAACTTGTGCTACATGTTTTAAGTGCTGTGGATTAGAAATTTAGAATGTTTGAAAATTTTGTTTAAAGCTTACTTTGCAGTTCAACCTTTCAAGGATGTCAATGAACATGTCTCGAAATGAACCAATGGGTGTCTAGGCTTTATATAGTTGGACTTAAGTCTTACATTAATAAGTATATAATGTCAAAAAACAAATTAAGTTTTGGGATAATATTGAAGGAAAGATAAAAAAAAAATAAAAATGGAATCATAGAGTTTTTTTTTGTTTTTAATTTTTTTTTATTAAACCAAGATAAAAAAAAAAATTTTAAAAAAAATCTCCTTTTTCTTCTGTTTTTCTTTCTAACCGTAGTTGTCTCATTTTAATCTTTGTGAGTTCGGATTGACTTTAAAATTATGGTGAGATGAGTCAAAATTAATTTTGACCAAAATTCTGTATGTTTGGTTATCTTGGTATAATCAATTTCAGTGAAAAAAATCATGGTGGAGTTGAAGCAGATAGGATAGGAGTAGTTTCTATTCCTACCACAATCAATTCTAGTTGGATTTTGTTCAATTTGCCCTCACATTAATAGGCATGTTTATTATTTATCATAGATATTTATCTAATTTATCCTCGAACTTATATTCTTAATAGTGTAATAAATCATATTAAATATATATATTAGTTCAATTACTAGTACATCTGTATTCAATTCTATAATTCTTTTTATTTAAAAAGGAAAGGAGAATATATCATTAGAACCAATGAACCATTGTTCAAGTCCACAATAAGTTGATTTTTTTTTTCAGAATGTTATTATTAGTCGCCCTTCTAAAGTTATTTTTATTGATTTTGTGACTTTTTTTCCCTCTTTTACTTTTTATTTGTTAATTATATTTATTTAATTTTAATGATAGGCTTGAATATATTTTTTGTTCTAAAATATAAGGGTCTTCCTTTTTTAGTTTTCTATATTAAAAGTTGTTTTTAAGTCCTCCAAATCTATAAGGTGTTTTTTTTTTTTTTAGTTTTCATATATGTCATTAGTGTGTAATATTGAATTTATGATCTATGACATGTTTTGAATATTACAGTAAAATCAACATAAACTTGTGAATAACATAATTTATGTATAAGATAAATTATGTTATTCAAAATCACAATAAATTACCAACTAAAAGTGATTTTAGATTTTGATATTTATATGTTTGATTTTATGTTTTTTTTTTTACAGAAATGTTTTATTTTATGTTGAAGAATTAATTTTGATTCTTAAATTGTTTTTGGATTAAAGCAACTTTAGATAACTTAATCGTTGAATAAAAAAAAATTATACTCAATTTCGTTACTAACTTACTTTTAAAATTAGTAAAAATTTAACTTAATATAAATTTTTTTACCACCACTTACCCAACTACTTAACAAACTAAATTATAAACATACATTCGTTTGATTTAAAAATATAAAAAACATCTAAACATAGTTCACGACGTTAAATGAAAATCAATCTTACAGAATTAATTTGATCCAAAATGGAACTTAAAAAAGTTCAATCATTCGTTGACGTATTTTTCTCTTCTAAGGAGGAACAGGCGCTAGTAATTACATTTGGCGGTTGGGGCAGATAAAAAGCCGAGTGGGATCAGCAAATGCTTCATTCAATTCACATCACATCACATTCACTCTTCAAACCAAACTCGCAAACTGAGTAGTTTAATAGTTTCAGAAGCGCTTTAAACACACGAACACCGTGATTGAAAATCCAACACAGCGCGTTAGGGTTTTGCATCGCAACATCGAAGAAGAAGATGGAAGACATGGTTGATCACTTGGCTTTCGAGCGGAACAAGACGCAATTCGACGTCGAGGAGATGAAGATTGTTTGGGCCGGTTCTCGTCACGCTTTTGAAGTCTCTGACAAAATGGCTCGCCTCGTTGCCAGCGATCCGGTTAAATTCCTCATTCACTCACTCTCTTCAATTTCGTTCATTCTGTTGTCACGTGCCTGCAGATTTGGAACAGAAAGTAAAAGCAGTATTACATCACTATCACTGTTCTTATTAGTGTTGCATATTTTAATTGATTTTTTCCACTTGTGTTGGTTATTATGTGTTTGTTGCACTCTCCTGATGTTATAACTTGGCGTGGTGTGGTGTAATTGTAATGTACTATATGTATTGTTTAATTTACTTTTGTTTTTTTTTTAAAAATCGATGCTCAAAATTTTAGTTGTAAAGTTTCCTTGAATTTTTTTTTGTGAAATGTGAAGAGATTGTGTAAAAACTTGGGATATTGGTTTAGCTCTGGAGTTCTTTGTTGACGAGATTTGGATTGTTATTTATGGCTATGCAGTTCGAGAATTAGATGGTTAGTTCATGTTTCGCCGATGAACTTAAAATCCCAATATGCGTAGTTGCTGGGTGCTTGTTCCTGGCTTCCTGCACCTTTTCTTTTTATGGTAGTTTGGTGATACATGATGATTTTGACTTCTGGATGCCTGAAATCTTGATTAGTTGTCTTCCATCTCTAGGCATTTAGAAAGGATGATAGAGTGATGCTTGAAAGGAAGAAGTTATTTAAGAGCACTTTGAGGAAAGCAGCTTATGCGTTTAAAAGGATTATTGAGCTCCGTCTTAGTGGTTTGTCTATCTTCTACTCTGTGCGTAGTTTGCAATTGGTATCTTGTTATTGTCTTAAGTGGGAGGTTTCTGTTTGTTGTTACAGAAGAGGAAGCTGCTATGCTCAGATCCTTTGTGGACCAACCTGCTTTTACAGATCTACATTGGGTACAAATCAGTTAATTGTCCTGATGGCATTTTTTTTTTCTTTGATATATTACCTATAAAGATATATATGGATGAAAATACTCATGAGATAGATCTAGCTCATAAATTTTTTTGCAGGGAATGTTTATTCCTGCTATCAAAGGACAAGGAACTGAGGAACAGCAGCAAAAGTGGTTGCCTTTGGCTTTTAAGATGCAAATAATTGGTTGCTATGCCCAAACTGAACTCGGCCATGGATCTAATGTTCAAGGGCTAGAAACAACTGCAACCTTTGATCCCAAAACAGACAAGTTTGTAATTCATAGCCCCACATTGACTTCCAGCAAAGTGAGTACAATGAGAGATGGCTTATGGAAGCCTTTACTGGTCCTTTAAGATGCGCGTTTTCATGATATGAGTTTCTAGATATGCTATTGTGTTCATTCATTCATATGAACAATCAAGGAAAAACAGCTTGTACCATTTATTTAATTATTTTTGTATTTACTGTGTTTTAAAGGGTATTTTGCTAACAAGATATCTGCTTGCGACTACTGAGTATTAATGTAACTCTTTTGATGCTGATTTAAACAGTGGTGGCCTGGTGGATTGGGAAAAGTGTCAACACATGCCATTGTTTATGCCCGACTAATTACTGATGGTCAAGATCACGGAGTGCATGGTAGTTACATACTTTAAACACCCAAATTTATGCTATTATATTCAGACTAAAATTAATCAACATTATGCCCAATTTGTAGGTTTCATTGTCCAGCTGCGGAGCTTGGATGATCACTTACCTCTTCCAGGCATAACTGTTGGCGATATTGGAATGAAATTTGGAAATGGAGCATATAACTCCATGGATAATGGGGTTCTAAGGTTTGACCATGTACAGATTCCAAGAAATCAAATGTTAATGAGGTTAGTTTCTTTTTACCTACTGTCGTCAGAGGAAAATCCAATAATCATAGTTGGGGTTTTATGGTATTCAATTCATACATGGTCCATGATGAATGTCTAGTCTAGTCTAGTCCCATCCATCCACCACCCACAAATAATAATGATGATGACAATAACAACAATGGGTTCTAGTCAAATAGTCGTTTTCTTCATTGAATCCTGTTGGAAGATGGATTGATACAGGCATTTATTCTAAGAATTGAGGCAGTGAGTTGAAAAGGGAAGATATGTGGCAAACTGAACATATAGTAACCTAGTAACCTGACTCTTTTTCTTTCCACTCATAAATTGCAGTGTGTTTTTTTTTTTTGTTGTTGATAGATTCAGGGGATGACTCTTGTTAAATCTACCAGGGTTTCACAGGTAACAAGGGAAGGAAAATATGTACAATCCAGTGTTCCACGACAATTAGTATATGGCACTATGGTATATGTAAGACAAACAATTGTATCTGATGCATCAATTGCTATGTCGCGAGCAGTTTGCATTGCTACAAGATATAGTGCTGTTCGAAGACAGTTTGGGTCAAAAAAGGGAGGTCTGGAGACACAGGTAAGTTCTAAAATGCCTCTGTATATGCACGTTTGCAGTTTGCTACTGGAGCATTCTTACTTTATCAATAAAACACATGGTGTTAAAATGTATTTTTAGAAATAATAATTGGGTGGTTAGGCTTGCAACATAGTCTTCATAAAAGTTTTAAGAGCAATGAGATGATGGACTGTTATGTGCATTTTGCTGTCAATGTGTTTTCCATCTATAGTCTTATATCTGTCCTATCTATTTTATAATGTGTCTAATTTTCTGCTATCATTTTTTTTTGTCAAGGTGATTGATTATAAAACTCAGCAAGCTAGGCTCTTCCCTTTGTTAGCTTCTGCTTATGCCTTCAGATTTGTTGGTGAATGGTTGAAATGGCTTTATATGGATGTGATGAAAAGATTGCAAGCCGGTGATTTTTCAACATTACCTGAGGCTCATGCATGCACTGCAGGGTTGAAATCCCTGACTACTTCAGCAACTGCTGTATGTGATTATTCATTACTAATGCTCAATTGCTCATTTGACTAACATTCAATTTTAGTATCTGAATTTAATTGATTATTAAGCAGCTTTGTATGGAATGATATGTTTATTTTTGGTTGGGGGGGTCTTGCATTATATCATGTTATGCAATAGTTTATCACTTTATTGAGATTCTCAATAGTAATTCCGACAGGACACTTTCCCTGATTTCCTGTGATAATCTATTAATAATATCATTTTAGTTCGTCCTTTGCCTACTCCTCTTTGCATGTTGAACCTCATTTTCTCCCATTCTGTAATGGGTAACCCCATTCCTATTCAGATTACTGACTTTTACCTACATTTCTTGTTCAGGCATTTTGTTTTGTTATTTGAAATATGCTGTTGAAGTTCAAATTAAATTAGCTTAAATTAAATTTGCAGGATGGTATTGAAGAATGCCGCAAACTATGTGGTGGCCATGGTTACCTTTGTAGCAGTGGTCTCCCTGAGTTATTTGCAGTCTACATTCCTACCTGCACGTATGAAGGAGACAACACTGTGCTGCTTTTGCAGGTTTCTAAATGTTAAATATAGCTTTTACCATCACATTGTGTGTTATTTGTTGATACATTATTTTTATGGAACTTCTCATCTGCAAATTGGTTTGTGCATAATCTTGATAGCTTGCCTATTTGTGGAGGGCTGGTATTTTATTTGCTTGTATTCATTGTGTTCTTCATATGCTATTGTAAACATCTGCATTTTTAGAGTATACCTTTGTAGTTTTTTATATTAAAAAAAAAAAAAACTGTTACACTGATCCTTCTTTTTAGTTTAAGATTTTATGGGTATCAATCAGGCCTATAGTATTTGGAACAGAGAGAAACTAGCAAAAGGATTGAAATAATTAAAATAATTATCATTATTTTTCTTATAGAGGAATGCTCGTGACACTCTTTTTATGATTGATTGAGATTTATTAGAAAATACCAATTTATGGTAGGCCCCACTTCTCATTTAATGACTTTCTCTCTAAATCTAAACGTGAGACCTGTGATTTCCAATAAATTTTAGCCAATTATAGAGTACTTGAAAGAGTATCAAAGATGATTTCCAATAAATTTTAGCCAATTATAGAGAGTACTTGAAAGAGTATCAAAGAGAAGGTTGTTGGCATTCCTCTTTCTTATATACACTGGGTGTTGCTGTATCTTCATGCTTTGTGAAAGTATTCTCATGTGCCCCTTTTACATTTATGCTCTTCATACATCGTAGTGCAGTCTGATTTGTGAGGTTTATCAGATAACTTCTAGAGATTCCATTGTAGGTGGCAAGGCATCTCATCAAGACTATTTCTCAGTTGGGCTCCAGAAAAAAGCCTGTTGGCACAACATCTTATATTGGACGAGTTGAACAGCTGATGCAATATCGTTCTGATGTTCAGAAAGGTATAAGTATAACTGTATAGAGAAATTGGATTTGGTTGAGAATATGCAAATTTCAACCTTTTCAATTTATTGATGTCCCAAATCTAAAGATGACAATTTGGGACAATATTATTAACTATGCCTCTATTTTTCAGGAGTTATGATGACATATAACTGAGAAAGATCCATAAACCTAATGCCTTAAGGTTTTGAGTTAGATGTAGTGTTAAGTTTACTTATGTGATTTTCTCATTGCTCGATGATGGAGATATATAATGTATATACGGCAGAATCAATTAGTAGTAATCTTGGGAATAGGAACTAACTTAGGATTGTTTCTTTATAATTAGAATCTTTGTAATTCATACCAACACTGCTAGACCTTCGGCGGATTGTCTAGACACATGATTTATCCCTAATCAGATGATTTGTATAATTATAAGATGATTATTTGATTTTTTTGCAGCGGAGGATTGGTTGAAGCCTGATGCAGTGCTGGGAGCATTTGAAGCTAGGGCTGCTAAGAAGGTGGTTGTTTGTGCTCAAAATCTTAGCAAGTTTACCAATCCCGAAGAAGGTAAATGATTTTACACGCTTAAAATCACAAGCTATATGATCATGTTGATTTGTTTTCATGGTGTGGTGGGGGAGACAGATGAACACTTGAACAACCACAGTTGGCTGGGTAGTGGTTACCTTAACCAATTCAACTTATGTTTGAGTGCATTTGTGTACGATGTTGTAATTAGATATGATCTCATAAACGCCAAGGGTATTTTCGATGGCAGGTTTCCAAGAACTCTCAATCGATCTAGTTGAGGCAGCTGTTGCTCATTGCCAGTTAATTGTTGTTTCCAAGTGAGCTTCTTCGCTTTTACTTGTCCCGCATAATATAATCTATAACGTTTATATATATACACACACTCGATGCTACTCATGCTAGTAGTATTTGCTTGGATATTACTACATACATACAAATTGATCAACCTTATGCTTTTCAGATTTATTGAGAAGTTGCAGCAAGATATTCCTGGAAAGGGAGTGAAACAGCAATTAGAACTTCTTTGTAGCATTTATGCTCTGTTTCTTCTTCATAAGCATTTGGGTGATTTTCTTTCAACTGGCTGCATCACTCCCAAACAGGGTTTCCTTGCAGATGAGCTACTCAGGTCCTTGTATTCACAGGTTTGTCCTAAACAATTGCAACTCATTCGCAGCTTTGGGTACTGGGTTTTCATTTTATAAAAGAGATTAATGATGATACACTGACAATATAAAATAGTTTTACACTTTCATTCATGAACGGTGGATTCTAATTGAATGATAGGTAAAGATTACACTGTCAGTACATTTCTATTAAATTATTTATGAAATTGATTGATTGATTATGTTTTGGTTAGGTTCGTCCTAATGCAATTACACTTGTTGATGCGTTTAACTACACTGATCACTACCTTGGTTCGGTTCTTGGCCGATTCGATGGAAATGTGTATCCAAAACTGTACGAGGAGGCATGGAAGGATCCATTGAATGATTCAGTTGTGCCAGATGGCTTCCAAGAATATATTCGACCAATGCTAAAGCAACAACTTCGTAATGCTAGACTCTGAAAAAAGTTTATAACTGCACTGTTGAAACCTGCACTGTTGAAACCGGAGAAAGTTATGTATTGCTTTCAATTTAATTAAGTTCTAAGAAAGGGAAACGAAATTGACACCAATAAAATTATGTCATCGCAGGTATAAATTTATTATGACTAATCCTTATTAATTTATTTTGAATTTTGTTTTTATCTTTTATTTAACTAAAAAAAACTATCCATTTTAACATTCTTACAAAAATCTACTTTTTTTTTTACTGATAAATTATTTAGTTGAATGTTAATAATTTTACTTTTTTCTAAATAAAGGTAAAAGTTTGATTTATTAAAAATTTGATTTTAAATAATGAGTAAAATTATTAAATTTTTACTGTTCAAATATTAAATGTTTTGTGTTACGTTATTTGATATTTATTGGTTAATTTATTAGTTAATCTTAAGTAAGATATTGTTGATTGTTCCTAAAATAATTAATAAATGGTGAAAGTTGGTAACCAAACCTTGATTCTTTGATAATTTTGTCATTCTTAATCGTTGATGCAATCTATGATCTCCTCATCCTTATACTGCCACTTTGACAAAATAGAAAAGTTTGGTTTTAGATGAAATGATATGGGAAGGGAATCAATTTAGGAGTTTCCAAAACGGTATTTGGTTGGGAAGTGCATTTATGGCTATACTTTGGTGGTTGGGACTTTGAGATGATGCATGGATGAGGAACAAAGATCCCTTAATATATAAACGACGAAAATGGAAGTAAAACAGGTCGTTTTGGATCCACTGAAAAATGTAGACTAGGTCTGGGTCATCCC
The DNA here is from genome assembly GCA_014843725.1 of Amphicarpaea edgeworthii. Lineage (NCBI taxonomy): Eukaryota > Viridiplantae > Streptophyta > Magnoliopsida > Fabales > Fabaceae > Amphicarpaea > Amphicarpaea edgeworthii. The sequence continues at coordinate 4,829,884 of CM026324.1, read as the reverse complement.
TGTTCGTGTGTGTACGCAAAACAAAAACTTAAAGGCATGCCATTGCCGGAGATATCACGTCGTAGTTCTACAAGATTTGATTCTTTTTTCTATATGAAATTAACAAGAAAAGAAAAATATATTAGTAAAGGTTGGATATGCAAATTGAAAACTTTTTTTTTTTTGGACTACTGTTCATGTATCTGAATTTGGTGCCTCTTGTACCTATTATTAATACAATTAAATTCTGTTCATAAACAAAATAATAAATCTATACAAACACACATCGATTTAACTAAAAATGACTAACTATTGACCACTCATGAGATTAAAATAAGGAAAATGCTTCTTGTTACGACGCAAAATTCGTACTAAAACTCTAAAAGTACGAATCATCTAGCAAACGATTTTCTTTCTTTCTTTTGACAGTTATTAGAATTTTAATGTCTCTTCCTTCATGATCTTGACACTTGTATAACTCCCACAAATTTGATTTATAATCATAAGTTTTTTCTTGTGTTTGAAAGGCAGGATTTTTTTTTGTTTATTTTAAAAGAATTTTTCAATTATTAAATAAAATTTCCATTCAACAACTGACCCCGAGTTTCTAGATTTCGGATTAAGGAAACTCGCGATTTGATTTTTTTTTTTCTCGTTTGTGTTGTCTGGTTTGCGTGTTGTGTTTGGGATTATTTGTTTGTGTTTTGTTGTTGATGAAGAAGAGATATTGTGCAACTTATGAAAACGGTAGACAAGTAAACATTTTAAAGAAACAGGTGAGTTGGGTCAATGAAAAGGAGAGTTTTGAAAAGAGAATCTCTAAGAGATTGTATTTAGCATTCCTCTGAGAGCTATATCAAATTTATTTTTTCAAGATGATATGTTGTTGGATCTATCTTGTTATATGTTATCTAGTCATGTCGTACCTTCTACAAATGTTTAGTTATGCAAATTTCATGTTTAAAATATCCGATTCTCAATGTGAGAGCACTTGTGGATTTAGGACCCGAGGTAAGTGGTGTAAATTACTTTAAAAAAAAAAAAAAGGTAGACAAAAAACAACAACACAAGATATATCATTGTGTTTTTTACAAAATGAGAGCTACATCTACATCCTCTTAAATGCATATAGATCCATTAAAACGTGATGAAATGTGTAAGAGATCTCACGCGTCAACTAGTAATGATGAAATCAAAATAATATATATAAGTAAAATACTTATTTTTTATAGAATTGAGTTAAATTCAACCTATTTTTAAGATTTTGACTCGAACCATTGGAATTCTTGTCTCAAATTCATCTTTTTCCATCACTTTGTCATTTTTATCTTCTTCCTTTTTTGCTACTTGGGCTTGATTTTTTTTTTTTTCAATCCCTCGAAGATGAATTTTGATGTCTTCCTACATTGTCAATAATATTGGCTCTAAATAACTTTATCTTTTAACTAATGACATTTTGATAAGACTTCATTAGTAATGCAGTAACGAATCACGACACATAATCAATTAGTTAAAATTATTTATTTATAGTAAGTCAATTAATTTTAATTAAATCACCATTGAGAAATTGAAACGAGGATTTTTACCCTTTGATAAATTAACACTAATAGCTACTGGCACATGAATGTTTATTAAACGGTAAATGAATCTACTTCAAGAAAAAAAAATAGTAAATGAATCAAGTTTTACTTTTATTTTTTATCATATAACAAAATGAAATGAGAATAAGAGTAATACATATAATTACAATTCTTCATTTATATAATTTTTAAATAATTTTATAAAAATAAATTAACTTATTATAGATGGTTGAAATTATTTATCAATATAAAATTTTGTTACATTGATAATAATTAATAACTACATTTTTGTTTCATGATGTAGGGACGCTATCGCTTAATCTCCCACAACTATGTATGTGGTGTATCGTTTGCAAAAAGAAAGAAAATAATACAGACAATAAGCAGCCCTAAGAATTTTTATTTTTTTTAATGCATCCGGAAAAAAAATTATTATTTTGTTGGCTGTCACAACTCACAACTACAAGCATTACACAAATAGAATAATATATGTTTGTGGGGTCTGAATATTTTCCATTATATCGGACAATTAGAAACGCTAATCCTCCAAAAGTATGAAATGTCCCAAGATTGCTAAATGCATGTCTGGCTTCAGTTCCTTCCTTCGTCTTTAATTTAAATTGAGAAATAGTTATTATTTCAATAATTTCTTTCCTTTTTGTGAGAATTTTGTTGTTGATAGCTCACAATTATATTAATATCCCCTTAATCGAGTTGAAGAACGCGTCAAAGCAAAAAAATCACTTCCAATATGGCTGAAGAGAGGGTAGTGAGTTTGATTCTCTTTCTGTATTAAAAATTAACAATTAACCATAATATTTGTCTATAAAAAAAATTTCAATGATCCTTAAAAAAAGGAAAAACACTTCCAATGATATTGTTTAAGAAACATGAAACCCACTTCAAATTTTAAAATTATACATTTAATTATATGAGTTCAGGAATTGAATTTGAAATCAACAGAATTCAACATGATCTAAACGTAATATTTTAGATAATTTTAAATATTGTGTGATTCTGTAATTCAACTTTTGAAAACATAGGTGGGTTTTGTTATTGAAAATATTTTCTATTTTTATTATCTAAAAATAATTTTTATTTTTAGATTTTTAAATATTAAAAAATTAGTTTATAAAATTGAAAATGTTGAAAAGAAAATTGTTAAAAGATTCAAATGTTTATAAAAATGAAGAAGTTAAAAGCATTTATATACATAGTTGCTTAAATGAATTGCTTAGATGAATTTTATGTGTTTTTAAGTTCCATGTAGATTTAAACTCTCTATTCAAAAATTTACTCAAATGTTAAGATTGCTTAAAAAAATGGTAATAATTTTTAAACAACGATTATTTATATAAACAGTGTTTAAATAAACACTTCTATGTTATTTGTTCTAATTGTAAAAAATGATTAATCAACTCATTTAACATTTCCATTAGATATGTTCTAAAATCGTCGTATTTTTATTTTTATTTTTATTTTTTATAAAATATTGTATCTGAAATTATTTTTAAAATTAAAATAAATACATTTTTAACTACATTTTCTAATTTCAAAAATCTTATTGTTTCTTTCCTTCTTTTAGGATTTTCTATTTCCCACCCTTTTTTTCTATTTATTCAGTATTGATTCATTTCATACTATATTTAAAAAAAAAAAAAAAAAAACACAACCCCTTAAAAGATTAAATATATCCCAACTATTTTATACAAAAGTTTTAGTTTAAGCCAAATGGTTCACATAAAGACAACCAAAGTGGTTATAGATTAGAAGGTGACTGACGTCCACTTAATTTGTGATCTGATGATACTACTACTAATAGTATTGTTGTTACTTTTTATTACTACTTTTATTATTATATATAAAATATATATAGTATAAAGTTATACTTTAAAATAGTAAATGTGCAATTAGATAAAAAAAAGTTTACCATGATTAATACTATCGATATCCTATAACTAATTGATTGTCCTTCACACATCGGGTCATCGACCAGATAAGAGAGTTTGAATAAGACCATGTACTCATTATTGTGGGGTAGCAAGGTTTTATAAATGGGTAGGTGGAGACTATATGTACTATAATAACAACTTAATTTGCACCAAAAAAATAATAACAACTTAACAAAAGTAAAGACAGAAGGGGTAGGGACAAATTGTGGATTTGAATATTTTTATTGATATTTCTAATAAAAATTAACATTTATTAATAAAAAAATAATAATAACTTTAATAAGGATATTTTGATATTAGTAGAATCTCTCTATGTTTACAAATAAGGATATAAGAGTAATTTATAAATATGATTCTTATTCAAAATGATCAAGGCATATTTTATAAAGATAAAATGGTTGACACTATTTTAAAGATGAACTTAACTATATGAGACTTGTGATTGAATTTGGGGATTATTAAAATTCAAGTGACAATATATTTTAGTGGAAATAATTTTCACAACGTCAACCACCTAAAAGTAAAGATTAAAGTGAAAAATATGCTCTCTTTTCTTTGCCGAAGAGTGAAAAATATGCTATAAATAAGAATAAATCAAACTGTGGGGGTGATACATATAAAACAATAGCTTTATCTAAAGAAAAACATAAAACCATAGCGAAATCAAATAAAAATAAGGAATAACGGGTTTTGCGATTAAAAAAATATAGTAGAAGTTTAGTGATGACACAGATAAAGTATAATGGTTAGTGGAGAAGGTGTAAGACTATAATGAGGTAATTATATAATTTATCTAAAATCTACTTTTGAAAGAAAGCCCACACGTCCACAACGTTTTGGTTTTGGTGATGTATTCTCTTGTCATCAAATCAAATTTAATTAATATGTTAAATTTAAGTACTCATGATTTTTGTAAAAAAAAAAAGTACTCATATTTAAATATAAAAATTTGAGAATCTATTTTTATTTTAATTAAGATACATGTATTTTTTTACACTTCAAGGATATGATACATGTATAAAGAATGTTTTAAGTGACAACAACTGATTTTAATACGAGAACATAGAAACAAACAATAATAACTTTTTGATTAAAATTAAAAATAATAAACGTGTTAGATTAAAATCTTAATTTTAAGTACAACTATGAGATCCTATCCCTCCCTTTCTTTCAATTAGTTTTTTTTTTTCGTTAAACACATAGACAGCAAGAATTGTTCTCATCATCATGATCACCGTTATCACCACTACTAACATGATTATCGTCGCGTTTTTGCCGCTAGAGCTATCGTCATTGACACCATCATGATCGTCGTCATAATGATGACGATAACTCTTGATGGTTATTATGGTTATCACCGCCAAGGCCACTATCGCCATGGACAAAAAGACAAAAATAAAAAAATAAAAAAACTAATTAAAAGAGAAGAAGGAGAAAGATATTACAATGATGCACTTGAAATTTGAATTTGAATTGTTTATTATTTTTAATTTTAATTAAGGGTTATTATTTTTTTTTTTAAGTTAAATCTCTTCTCGTTTAACACATCCTTTATATTTATATATGTTTTTTTTTAATATTATTACTTAAATATAGTTTTCACTATTCATCCCTCTTCTCCCTTTACCCTTAAAGATAGATTTGACAATCATCTTTTCAGTTTTATATCTATTTGTATAATATAATTATAACTATTGTATATTTAGATATGAATTTGTAAAGCTGATTTTGAATTAATTGAAGTAATTTAATAGAATTAGTTCTAAATTAATGCGAGTTGGTTGTAAATGATTTTTGTTTGATAGTCAATATTCAAAAATTAATTTTGACATGCAATGTTTGAAAACATGGAATCTATTTGAATGTGCAATTACTAAAATAACATGAGTCTAATTAAAGATACATTTTTTAATCGGCTCTAACTAAAGATACATTAAACAAGTAATATGACTAAAATTATACATAGAACCAATAACATGCCCCAAGTTAGTATTGATGCAAAAATTATTTCTAATCATTTCAACGAGACTTGAGTCTAAAATTAAGATTTTTTTTCCCACACAAAGCCAAGCATCACATTCAACGAGAAAATAATGTTTAACACATTTTAGCCTCAAATTGACACGTGCCAAACATGGATACAAACATAACCTTGATATTATTTAAATACTTAATAGAGGATTTTTACTTTATTCTTTTGTTGTCGGTCGTTTTAAAGATTAAAAAATATGACTTTTCAAAAGAGTATTTATTATTGTTTTTCTAATTTATTCTTAGATAATGATTACACATATAGTCAATAAATATAATGTATTTATTGAAAAAAAATATTAATTTAATAAATTAATTCAAAAAATATTTCATTTATTATTTTTTTTAATCTTTGGATAAATTTTTTAAAATACAATTAAAATAAATGGAGCGGAGGAAGAGAGTATTAAAGTAAAACAAAAACTCAGAAAATAAATAAAGAAAAAAAACCAAATTGGATTTTACTCTTGCCTGCTACACTTATTTGACAAACCAACAATACACAGTTAACATTAAGAATAATAAAAATAAAATACCCTCGAAAAAAAAAAAAAAAAAGGGAAACAAAAGGAAGAGAATGTTCTAATAGGAGAGACATAGTGGAATAGGTGAAATTGAATGATGTCATTAGCAGTCAGCACTGACACACAGAGCCACCCATTGTATTCAAATTGACTATAACAGTCAGTCACAGGTGAAATGTGAAAAATGAATACCGGTTTCGACAGAGAAAGAAGGGGATAGATATATTTTTTTATTCATGTGAGAAGAAGGGTTTCCAGTTATAAATAATAATATATTTTTAGCAAAATATAGAGACATTTTTTAAGATTTTATATAATTACATTAGTAATACCTAGTTTTTTAATCATGATTTTTACCTTTTTTTACGTTGTGTTTGGTTAATAGATAGAAATAGAGTAAATAAAAAATAAAATAAAAAAGAAGAAATAGGTGAAAAATAAAATGAAAAGTAATTTTATTTGATCGAAGAGAAATAGAAGAGACACTAATGGAGATAAAATAAAAGGTAAAAATAGATAAGAAATAATATAAGTGAATTTCTTCCATTTTAAAATAATTTATCATCTATCTCACTCATAACAAATAACCTTTTCTCATTTTTATATTCACAACAAATTATTTCTATCATTCAAAAAAGAATATAGAGAAGATATCAGTATAGTATTTTTAAATATATTGAAAAATGTTTGTATAATGATTTTAAATTAAAAAAATATTAATGTAAAAATAAAAAAATAAAAAGTAAAATTAAGTGTAATTTAAAAAAAAATTGAGAAAGTATTATTATAATTTGTTCTATAATTTTATCCAATGTAAAAGATTTATAATACTCATACTTTTTAATTAATTGAATTAGAATTTCTTAAATTTTAAAATGGATACAATGATCGTCTTACTGCGTTTACGTATAAAGAAACGATCTATTAATTTAATAGAGTATCTTGCATTCGATTATTATAATAAAATTCTCTTTAATCTGTCACCTAATGGATTGAAAATACAAATAATCTCCTACTTTTGAGAGAAAAAAAAAAAAAAGACTTTCTTAGTCGTATAAAAGTATAAACGACAATATAAGATTAAAGAAATGATTCTGCAACAAACCATTTTACATGGTCCCCACCTACGTTGGTACGAACTAAAAATATCCTGACCAGTGAGTGACTCAAAACAGAACGGGTGAAATAGAAATTGAATTATATTATGACCATTGAGGTCCATATTTTAATCATCTTTTCTCCACTTTTGATTTGGGATTAACTAAGGATAACTACATAGATGCGGACAGAGTGACACCTAATCTCTCACGTAATGATCAATTATGTTATGATGCCACTTATAAGAGCCCACCATTCAGGGATTAAATTGCCCCTAATTAATCAAGCCGTTCAATGAGTATGAAATGACATACTGCCAAGAAATTAATTGAATCAAAATTAAAAAAAAAAAAAAAAAAACCAGTCCAGAAAAGTAGCTTTAATAATTAGCACCAAATAAAAAAGGGTTAAGTTAAACACAAACAAAACAAAATAATTAATAATAGCTACTATGATATTTACAGTTACCAGTGTCGTGCAAATGACTTGATTGGATTGGACGTAACTATAATACTATACACACATAATTAAATTTAACACCTGTCTTGTCTTGATTTTAATTAATTAATAAACAAACTGATTTTTTTATTCATGAAGAAACATTAACATCGATCTTTCATTGGGTAGTTTAAGAATACGGCCATTATTCATTAAGGCAAAGCTGTAAGGATTTATACCTCTGAATCAAAATGCCAAAAAGAAAAGAAAGAAAAGGAAAGGAGTGAGAGATTATTATTATTATTATAGAAGAATATAATAATGCTAAGTGCAAATGCAAACAATGCAACTGTTTTCTCTTTTTCCCTTGGACCCCATTTCTTTAATATGCGAAAGAATTATAAGTACTAAGTAGTTCCCAGCTCAACCCACCCCCCTTATTTCAAAAGCTCTATTCATCACATTTTTTTCTTCACTCAATAATTTCGCTTCTTCTTTCTCCTTCTTCTTCTATTCCCCAATGGGCATGGAAGAATCTAACCCTTTAGACAATGAAGTTCAACCAACAACTTCTTCCACTTCCTCTTCCTCCTCCATAGAAGAAACCACTACCACTACTAAGGAGAAAAAAAAAAAAAGAGCCAATAATAATAATAATAATAATGAAGGGAATAATCACCCTACTTATAGAGGAGTTCGCATGCGCCAATGGGGCAAATGGGTGTCCGAAATTAGAGAGCCAAGGAAGAAATCAAGAATTTGGCTTGGAACTTTTCCCACGCCGGATATGGCAGCTCGAGCCCATGACGTCGCGGCTCTCACCATCAAAGGCAGCTCGGCTTACCTCAATTTCCCCGAATTAGCCGCTGAGCTGCCCCGCCCCGCCACCACCTCACCCAAGGACATCCAAGCCGCGGCAGCCAAAGCTGCAGCTTTAGATTTTGGCCACCGGAGCCATGAAGCCGAGTCCGAGCTGAGCCGAGCCGTTTCACAAGCATCATCCAATTCCTCGTTGAAGGGTGTGGATGACACATTCTTGGACCTCCCTGATCTCTCTCTCGACTTGAGCCATGGAGCCGACGAGTTTCATTATTCCTCGGCTTGGCTCGTAGCCGGAGCCGAACACATAGAGCTGGGTTTCCGGCTTGAGGAGCCTTTTCTATGGGAATCATATTAAGTTGTTACCTTACTCATCAAGTAGGCCATGCAATTTAATTTTCCTTTTTTTGATGTTTGTGCTGCCTCTCTTTCTTTTCTTTTCTTTTTTCTTTGTTCCTTTCACTTTTGAGCTACTTGTTAGAAAGAAAGAACCATGAACATGAAGTAGAATCCAATATGCTCTATGGCAGCATGACGTGGGGGTGTCAAACTTCAGTGTCAATCACAAATAAACAAGAAGTTTTACTAAACCCACTCCATAGCTTCTTTTTTTATGCAAGAATTTATGTAAATATTAAAATATCATCTATCATTTCAGATAAGGTAAATAACTAAGTTGCCCTGTATATATATATCCTCCCCTTTGTCAAAATTTAGTTTAATTATTATGTATATGGGTGAATGTGGAATAAAGTTCAGCTGGGTAATTTTTTATTGTTTTGATTAATACCTTTTGTCTTTATGTCCTAATTTTGTTGGCAGCCTTTCTAGATTTAATAGTTTATTTATTTATTTTTAATTAAGTTCACCTGCTTTATAAAACTGGTAGTGGCAGGAGAGGAACCACATCATGAGGTGATGATATAATTATATCATGCCAACTTGTGTGTCTCTAATTAAATTTAACCTTTTTTTTCTTTTTTCTTTGTTCTTTCGTGTGCATATATATTGACCAAAGCTGATGTTGCACATGAAGAAGCATGGCTTTGCCGGCAGAATATAACTTTTTCTTTGAATAAGAATAAAGATGATACAAATGATAGAAATTAGGTTGCTAAATGCTAACACTGTAATAACGCACACAAAAAGCATATGTACGTTTTCTTGCAGAATGGGTAACATGACAGTACCCATTTTTTCTTCGAGTATTAATTGCTGAAATAAGTTGGTTCAACTAAAAGAGTTCTCTCAGCAAAAATAAATAAATATGAAATAACAACGAAATTTATAAATATATTACTTGTGTATGGAGAGAAAAAAAAATGGTTTTATTTTTTAAAAAAATGAATATGAATAAACATTATGACTTTTAGTAAATTGACAAGTTAAGAAAAACAAATTAAATATCTATATATAGAGGGCCATGAAGTTCAATTAAAAACTTAGACACATACAAAGTAAATTAAGGTGTTTAAAGCCTGAACATACATTTTGTTCCAGTACTTGAAGTCAATTGTCAAAACTCTTCATTTTTATCATTTTTTAAAGTAATATATAATATAAGAATTAGGTTATACAACACTGAATAAGGTATACGTTGAATACCTTATCATGAATAAAAAGTATTAATTAAATACCTTATAAAGTATTTTTTTTTACCATGAATATAAGGTATATATTGAAATTAAGAAGAAAGAAGTTAAAATATTAATTTTGAGCACTAAATTATATGTATGTTAATAAATGAATTAGTTGTGACTTAATTTATAAAAATTGACATTTTTGAAATTCTATGAAAAGAAATCCAGACACAAAAATCTATAAAAAGAAAAAAAAAATTTGACAAAAGTTTGAATGTGAAACACTAAAACGAAATAAAAGAATTGAATACCACTGGTATTATTGGTACGTAAAACCGTACGATAAAACTTTCAATTAGTTCTAGTACTCGTGATATTGCTAACTAGTATGAGGTTACCTCTCTCATCACAAGAAAAGGAGGAACCGAGAGAGAAAGACTCAAATCAATGTTAAATACTCCTATCACTTTCGTATTTATGGCAATTATTATTTTCTTTATGCACGCAGCATGGAGCTAGGTCGTGATGACACGTGTACATTTTTGACTTAAATTGACTAAAAAGCCCATATTTATTGGATGAGAAGGCAAAATAATATTTAAAAATGGGTTCCAATTATTGGTTTCATTGTCTAAACTTTGATACATATATAATATATTGTCCCCACACAATTCATTGAGGTATCTTGTAGAAAGATACGGAAGATTAAAATAGATTTCATTTTACATGCCCCAAAGAATAAGATTTGAATGACGTAAATAATTTTTTTTTTTATCGTTTTATGTTTTATCTGTAAGAATTTGATACATTATTAAAAATATTTATTTATTTTTAATATATTTTTATCAATATTATTAACTTAAATGATATGTCAAATTCTTATTCATTAATTAATCAAATACAAAATATTACGTAAAAGTGGGACTATCATTTAAATTCAAAGAATAAGCACCAATTGGCCAATAAAAGTAGAAACACGTTGTGGCTCGTGAACTTGACCGTTGCTACTCTAATTGAAGCATCCTAGGCAATGTCAAAGGAAAATTGAGCTATTGGTCGTTTCACTATCAACAACAGTTAAAAACCCTCGAACTAATGTTTTCTATCATGCGAATATAAAGAAACATGTTTCACATCTCTTCTCTTACCCCAGGTTCGAGCAATCATTCCTAAAATGTTACTATTAGATTTTTAGGTTTTCATGACAAAGAAACAAATGAAAACCTTTATAGCTAGATTCTAACCAAGTTATGTTTTGTGAGCTGTCACGGGTTTTATTGTCTTGGTTTTATATTTACACTCTATTTACTGAGTTTGTTTTGTTTTTACATTATTAAGCTCAATCCATAATAGAATATGACAAAAGTGTATGATTAGAATTAAATTTTCTAAGGTTTGTTTCAATTACATTTTTTTTTATCATTATTTTAGCATCTTCTACTTTAATGATATTAAGTTGCTGTTAATTTTTAAAATGAATTTATATTTAATTTTAATTAATTTATTTAAAATGACATAATTACGCTTATAGTTAAGTTAGAAAGATTATTCTTCATCGATTTGGTGTGTTACCTTTTAAGGGAAGAGAATTATTCATCTTCTCCAAAGGAGAAAGGATATTGATGTTTTTAACATTCTAATACATATATCTTGACTTTTTAAACTCATGACTCATGTGTCCCCTAACCTTTTAAACTCATTACACATATATCCCCTTAAATTTTAAACATATTACACATGTACCCCCTTAATTTTTAAATACATCACACATGTATCCCCTTAACTTTTAAAATCATCACATATACCTCCTGAATTTTTTAATACATTACAAACGCATCTCCTATATTTTAAAAAAGAATATAAGGGTATTTTTGAGAAAAAAAATATTATAAAAATCATATGCCAGTCACATGACCTAAAAAATTAACAGAGTTAACTCTGTTAACAGTGGAAGGGGTACAAGTGTAATGATGGGATACCAAAAGTTAGGAGATCTTGTGATCTTGTGTAGAAATAAAAAAAGGAGGGGGTGCACGTGTAATTAAAGTAAACCTCAGGAGGTATTATTGTAATTTACTCTAATTTTTTTGAATTAACAATAATGATTCATATTTTTTTAATTAACAATAATGATCCAAGACTTTTTTCCTCATTTCCAAAACCTTAAATTTTTAAAAAACAATAAGTCAGGGAAAGAGAAGAAGAGTCTTAGGCCATTATCGTTAATTCAAAAAAATTAACTAGACAGAGTCAACGTTAAAACTAACAGTCAACTATTTAAAATAAATGAAGAAACCAAATTTACGTGTTTTCGAAATTAGGAATCCAATTGTTCACTTATAAAATAAGAATATGAAAATCGTTATTTCAGAAAATCAAGAATAAAAATTACAATTAAGTCTTCTTTTTTTACATAAATATAATTATACATGTTAAAATTTATAAATAAACCAAATTGATTTATAAAATTAGTATCACTAATATTTAAATATATTTTTAATCTTTTAAATACGAATTATACTTTTTGCAAATTTCATTAATTTAATTCCTAAAATTGTATTATTATTTAATTTGATCTCTAGCGTTAAAAAAAAAAAACATTATAAAAAAATTTTGTTCATTAAGTTCTTTTGTATACTAATTAACTTAAATCTTTATTCAAAAGTTTACTCCAATGATAAGGTTAATGAGAGGAGTGTTTAATTTAATTTTATAAATTTTAAAAAATATTATTTATAATAATAATTTTAAAAAAATGATGTTTAAATAATCAATTTCATGTTATATATTTCAATAATAATAAAAATATTATTTAGAATTAAATAACTCATTTATCATTCATATGAGTTCTTAGTGACATTTATTCAGCTTATATACTCAAAGCTCTGAATTATCCTACAGTTTTATTCTATAAGCACTGAATTATCCTATAGTAATTCAAGTTTGGGTGCATTGTCCTAGTAGTTCAAGTTAAGATATATAAAAAAAATCACATACTTAGTTACATATTAGACACTTAATCTTTTATTTAATGGTAGCGCGCCAGACCAACAACCCCTATCGTCTCCAAAATGTTTATGTACGACAAAACATAATGACCCACTGTCGAGGATATAAATAAATTGTGAATGTCTCATAATGAATGTAGAAGTTGCCTCAGAGAAGTCAGTTAAGCTCCACTTTTTTTTTTTTTATTGGTTTAATTATTAATTTAGTACTTTAATTTAGTTTCTAAATTTAGTACCCAAACCCCTCTACTTACAAACCCTGGCACAACAGATTTGGGATTTCTATAGAGAGAACAAACACGACTAACAAGAGTACTTGGGGTTATGAGATAGGGGCTAAGTCATAAGGGTTATTTCTACATTTTGCATATAACTTAGCAACGTTAGCAACGATGATGCTCTGGGGACCAAAGAAATGCATTTAAGAAGGCGAGTATATAATAAGTCCTAACTAGAGATGACATTAATGTAATTTGCTCTATTTTCTTAGTCATTAGCATGAATTATTTAGTTTAATGTCGTTAAAATTAAGATAATTAATGAAATAAATGAACTTTAAATTAAGATAATTAATATATATATATATAGTTATGTTATTAATACAAAATATCTATCGAATTCATTGATAATTAATCTTTATTGTAAAATTTGTGTAACTAGTTTGAACATCAAATTTTATTTAATATAATTGAGTCAATTATCACTTAAATACATAACTTGTTGATATTTTTAATATATTATAAACCTTAATTTTCATATTATTCTCATTAAATAATCATTATATTTTTTTCGATAAAATATTATTTAAAGTACCAAATTACATATAATTTGGTTTTTAGTAGGGTGTTCGCGGTACGGTTTGGTTCACTTTTTGGGTAAAAAGTGGTCCGAACCAAACTTAAAATAAAGTCGTGATTCGGTTTGGTTCGATTTTAACATAACATCAAATTCAAACCAAACCAAACTAATTTTTTACGATTTGGTTCGGTTCAGTTTCGTGGTTTTTTTTTAATTTATTATCATAGTTTAATTTTTTTAATTAAACTCACATAATTATTATTTTATATTATTTTTTTTATTAAATTTTGATTTATATATTTTAGTTTAAAAAATATTATTTTTACTTCTATTTAACATTATTATAAAATGATATTACTAACTTTTTTTTAACATAATAATAAATCATGTTTTACTTTATATTTAATTTAATGTTATTTAGTAATATCAATATATCTTTTTGTAATATATAAAAGTATGTGTCATAATATATTACAAATTTATTATTAAAAAAATATACTATAAATCACATATTATGATAATAAAAAATTAAAATATTGTTAGTTAAATAATATTAAATATCTAAAAGTAAATCAATATAATTATAGAATGCGGTTTGGTTCGATTTAGTTCGATTTTTTATAATAAAATCCAAAAACCGAACCAAACTGCAAAAAATATGCGATTTTGAAAATTTTTGGTCCATGCAGTTTTTCGGTTTAATCAGTCTTCGATTTTTTTGGACGGTTTCGCGGTTTAGTTCGATTTGGTTCGGTTTATGAACACCCCTAGTTTTTAATCCTTAAATAAAAATTTTACATGTTAAAATCTCTAAAAAAAAATTTAAAAAAAAATCTAAATTTTCTGAGTAAAAGTTTAACCGATGAAAATTCTTAAATTTTTAAAAAATTTAGATTTTACTGAACGAAATTATTTATAAAAAGGAAAAAGAAAATAGACATGACTATTCTTAAATTCGTGGAGAAACTAGAAAGTCGTGATTAATGATGATGAAAAATCTAAAAGCAAGTTGATTTATCTCATTAGGAAATTATAGTTTGAGGTGTGGGTCCATTTGGTGGTGACTCAATAAACTTTAGAAGTAGCAGTTGGCCTTCAATTATTGCTCGCAGTGGAAGCAGCCATAAATCGAACCATCAGAAAGTAGACACCTCTCGCAATGTCGCAATCTCATACTGTTTAGCTGCTTCTTCCCAAACTTTGGAAGAGCTGGTTGTTTCAGTGGAAATTGAAAACCGGAAACTTTTGTCTCTAAGGTATGCAAACAAGTCTCCTAGTGAATACACGTGTTAGAAAAAAATGCGCATGTAGAACTGTGGAGAAGTAAATTTACGAAGCAACAACATAGAAATCACTCTTTCTTTTTCCTATGTATCTTCATCAATGTACTGTTACATATTCTCTCTTCCCCTTTCTTTTTCCTCTTTTTTTTGTTTGACTTTCCTAAAAGATTCAAGTCGAAGGAGATATGGATTTTCAAAGTAGGTCTAAAGGCATTATTAGCGTGTTTTTCCAGTGCATAATTTCATTCTCTTTCTACTAAATATATGGTGGAGATAAAATTGGCTAATTATGCTTCAACTTTGTGATAAAGTTTATGGAATTGACTGGCCTTTGAACACTTTCAAATTTCAAGTGAAATAAAAACAATTTTTTATTTTTATAATTCTGAGTATAATTTTCAAGTGAAAAAATGGAGAGTATGAAGAGGTGTACTGGACTAAATAAGAGAGAGATCAATTATCTTTTTTCAAGACAACTCAATTAATTGTTCCCTACTTAAAGTTAGTTTTTTTTAAGTAGCCTATTAAAGTTAGTTAAAAGTAGATAATTAATGTCTTAACATGTGCAACTTTGTATAGGATAGAAA
This sequence comes from Amphicarpaea edgeworthii, assembly GCA_014843725.1. Lineage (NCBI taxonomy): Eukaryota > Viridiplantae > Streptophyta > Magnoliopsida > Fabales > Fabaceae > Amphicarpaea > Amphicarpaea edgeworthii. The sequence goes on along the minus strand of CM026324.1, from coordinate 4,814,207 downwards.
AACCCATAAAAATAGTAATAATATATATTAAATGCTTTCTTATTTTAACGACCTTGGTGATACATAATTACCTAATGGAAAAAAAAAACTTGTGAACAAATATTTCTTTGTCTTTGACTTCGTTTTGACAGCTTATTGTTAACTTTTATTTAAAAATAAAAATTTTAAAAAATAAGTAAAAAATTATTTGTTAATTTTATTTTATTTTTTAATTTAAAATTTTTTTAAAGTTAAAAATACAATCAGATTGAGAAGTCTCAAGTTCGACTCTTCCACTAACAAAAATTAACAAACTAATCATTAATATTTTTTGATAAAAAAATTCTAATTATTTCAAAAATTGATCTTGTTAGGATTTGAAGAAAGACATGAAAATAAACTTCGTATAAGTAATTTTTGATAACTTATTATAAAATTTATTATTTTTAATTTTCCTTCATTAAAATTAATAAGTAACTTTTATTTTAAAATTTTTTTATAAATTAATATTTAACCTAACTTTTACTTAAAAATCACTTATAAGTTAAAAATAAACTAGATGAAAATATGATACCTTAATTTAGTGATAAGAGAACTTTACTCAAGTGAAGTTTAATCTTTTGTTATCAACAAGGTATCTAATGCATCTCACATCTGCCCGTTAACTTCGAACAATACTTGTCACTTTTGGGTATAAAACTTTCTAGTATGAGGTAATCCAACCCACTCTATTTTCTCCAAAACATACATCATTTTTTTTAAACATACATCATTAACTATTAATATCTCTTTTATCAATTAACTTAGAATCTAATCTTATTCATGATGCATAACTATCATTGAATATGAATTTTTTTATTAAATAGATCTTTTATTCTTCTATAAACATAATAGAATTTTACATTACTGTAACGGATTTAATCACTTTTTAATCGTCATCACCCAGAAAAAAACATTTATTACTTGTGTGCAATAAAACATCCATTGTTCCGTGATTCAGTCAATTGTGTACGTCTCTATCCTAAAACGTGATTTACGTATGTATGCAGCCGCATATAACATAACAAACTAAAAGTACGTATTTGCCTTCTGCTTAAGCATTGAGACTCATATTGAAATATTAGCTTTCATAAAAAAAAAAAAAAAGTAGTGGAATAAAATTCATCAAAAACTATTGAAATATTAGCTAACAAAACTTCATGTAAATGTTTATATATTTAATTTAATTTCACGCTAAAAAAAAATTCTGATTTTAAAATTCATTTTGATTCAAAACAACTAGCAACAATTTTTTTTTTTAAAATTAAGGATCAATTGATTCTAAACTTACAATTAAAATTGATTTCAGATACTAAATAAATGGTTGACTCGAAATGTAACCCAAATTGCAGTGAATTGTCTCTCTTCGAGCTGAGCTTACGTACTAACGTACCCATATGCATCGATCGTCATTGACATTGTATGCAGTAAATGAACAGTGACAATGCTTATCAATCAACACTCTCAAACAGTGTAGCCGTTTTCGGTTTTGTGGGTCAACATTTATCAATTTGCAATTGCATTTTTGACCCATGAATCTCCATCTTGTCTAGTCTTTACTAGTACATTTTTATCGACAAGTTAATGCGTCCTGCAGCAGGAAGCTAGCTAGCTACTGACACCTATAAAGTAGCTAGACTAGACCCTGCAGTGTAATTTTGAGCTGGAAGATTGTGCCAGTTGTTTGTCTTCCATGATTCTATTCATCGTTCATGTTTCATGGATCCACAGTTCTTTTATAAACGTTTAATTTTCGTGCCAGGAGCACTTCATATGAATATATTTTTGGTTTGATACGCTTCAGGTTCGGCTAAAAAATATTTCATCTTGATAAAAAAAATTGTATTAATTTTATTTCTACAAAAATATTAAAACATACTTTTGCACGTGTTGGCGATCGATAAGTCTGTTAAACAGTATTTTTAATTGGATTTACAAACTGAATTTTAAAAAACAAATAAATATAATATATGTAAGACTCGATTGATTATATCATACTACAATTCATATTTATAGGATCACGTAGAAACATTATGGACAAAAAAACTTTTATTTTGTGAACACATGCTAAACCAATCTCATACTAATTAATTAATGCCTTCAATGATAGCAGGCTTAAGATTCGACCATTGCATTTAGTTATGAGAAAAAAAATGTAACGTAACAGGGATTAGTTAATCATGATTCTTTATTTATAATAAATTAGTTAATTTTTATAAAATTATTTTAAAAATAATTTAAACTGTAAATTGTGTTTGAGTGATGATGTAAGTAGTTGAGCATTAAACTATTTAATTATTGACATTACAAATAAAACAAATATATGAAATTGTTTATGTAAAAAACATTTTTAAAAAAGAATAAGATAGGGTACTAATAAAATTTTACATGTTGTATAAAATTTTATTATATTTTCTATACACAATTTTTTTTTTTTATAAAAAAAACCACTTATCGTGGAATTGGTAACAATGTTGTAAAAAAAATTGTTTCCTGTATTACTTCATGAATTATGTCGATCAGGTTTTAAACGTAAAATCTCTTTAAAAAAGTTTTAAACGTAAAAACTTATTAACTATTTAATGAGTTTAGTATGCAAGCTTTAAGGCACGTAGATTTAGTCTCCTTTCTCTAAAAAAAATTATCATATTTTTAATAGTAAAGACAAACTAAATTTATATATTTTTAAAATTTGAAGACTAAATTATTAATATAAAAATAGAAAGATTTAAATCATGTTTGACCAAAATTACAGGAACTAAAAGTATTATTCTCTTAATAATAATATAGAATATATAGGCAGACTGTGCTGGCATTTAATGTTTGAGTACTATAACAAAAGTGCACAAGATTTATATAGATTATAGATTATATAATTTCTTTAAAATTCAATTTGAGATAGTATGTTTGTGGCGCTAGCACAAAATTGGCTCATAGGGGATTAGTTCATTGCTTATCTGCTTAATTATGCAGATTTTTTTTTTTGCTGCTTGTATCTCTGGTTTTTGTGGAACTAGCTGTTCCATCTTGTGATTTGCTAATTTCCCTTTTATAATACTTTCTTCTTTGCCTATAAGGAAGAAAAAAATAGTATGTTTGTGAATTTTTTTTTAAAAAGCTAAAGATGATAATATAACAAACTAATTTAAGAAGTAACTAATAAAAAAATATTTAAAAACTTACTTGCCTTAGATATTTTTTATAAGTATTATTGGAAAGTGAGTTTAAACCTAATCTAATTTTATAAAATTGATGTAAAAATGATGGTTATCTCTTATTTTATACACTTAATTAGTCATATTTCTAATAGATATAGGATGTTCACGGATAGGTAGAGTCGTAAAAAGATGTGTAACTCTTTTAAAAAAATGTTAAGGTATTTACTATAAAATCAATGCTTTATTAACATGTTTTATTGCTTGATTTCAATCATTAATCTAAACTCTCTTATATGTCATATTTATTACTACATGTTTTATTGCTTGCCGACTTTATTTTAATTGTTTTTATTTAACATCCTTCTTCTCTTCTTTTTTCTTTGCCATTCGATAAAGCTGATATCTGTCAAAATCAGCTCCTTATATATCATCTGGCCCCCAAGGTCCCAACGGTGATTATTGGAGAAACAGGATACAGGAAAAAAAGAAAGTGTCTTTTGTCAATACCTTATTGGAGAATGGAGATGATCATAAATATCACTATTAATTAATATTTAGAGATGTTGTTGTCTTTAAAAAAGTGGATAGAGACATTAATTGTAATATAAGTTCCAATATATTGATAATGTCTGGTCCATACCTGCTATTGCTAGTTGCTATTACATATGGAGTTCCAAACTCATTTTCTGATATGGAGCTGTCAGACACTCACCGTGCGCGCTCCTTCGTTGTGACTTTCTTTTCCAATTTAGACGATTGATATAGACGAAGTCGGAACAATGGAACTAGCTAGTATTCTAATTAATGGTCCTCCAATTATATACATAGCTGGATCGTGAGCATGCATGGGTTCTTAAAAACTATCTATTGTTGAATCTCAAATAGAAATCTTATTTTAACTTTTTAAATGTGTTCGTTAGTTTTAATTTAAATAAAAAAGTTTTATTTTTTATTTTTTTCTTCTATAAGTGTTTATAAGTTTAATGAAAGAGAATCTGAGTTTTTCTTTATGTTGCTTTGGGATTTTCTTCATTTTTCATTGTTAGCTAATTATAGTACTGTGTAATTTCCTTGTGGGCTTTAGTTGGGCTTCTTTTCCTTTCCATTCTAGATGAAAACACAGAAAAACATAAACATATATTCCAACTCTGTAGTTTTGGGTGGGAATGCTATCATCATATGGCATGCAGATCATAATCAATGGAATATATACAAATATACGTACGTACATAAGCAATTTAAGCAAATGAAATAAACATTTTTCAGTTAGAGTACAAGGAATTGACCATTGATGCTTACGTGCTTTGATCATATATATTGTGCACTGAAGATTTTGTAGTTTCAGCTAATGATATGGTTCTGATGGCAGTGTCTTAGTTGTCTAAGGCAGATGTATGATAAATATGTAGAAGTCGTCTTGTCGGAATTACTTTCTTGTTTTCTCCTAAGTTCCATCATTGAGGTTCATAAAATAATTAGAAATCAATGAAGACAAGTACGTGTTGTTAAAAGTTTAATGTTCATGAACTGATCATTAGTGTGTTAGATAATTACATTATTATGTGATTGATTTTGACTTTACATTGTCATTTGGTTATCATTAATCTGTTTTTGTTATCTTACTGTGATCAACATATCCATTTTTCCAACGAGGCCATGAGCATGTTAATCACAATTTACCAATTTCTTTTGCTCATAAAGTTTCCATGTATGTAAGAATTGAACAGGAGTTGAAATAAGGGTAGAAGGTTCAAAAATGTCATATATAATAATGCCTTTAGAATATGATCACACTAATGCAATTAAATGCCGTAGTAGTCGAGAAAAGGATTTTGATGTGAAGTTAGTAATTTGATCAATGAGATTAAAGATAAGGGTGTGTTTGGTTTCGGTTTGGCCACCAAATTAAAACAGACATTGGCCCCTTATTGAATAGTGTATTGTACCTACACGTTTGGTGACTCCCATCTAATTCAATATTGTAATTTTCCTCTGTATGTCTCTGTTTCTGTCCCAAAGGGCCAAAGCCACGATATTCACATTTTTTTTATTTATTTATTTTTATATATAATCAATGTGATCGATATGAGTATCCACCAGATAAATTTTCGTGACGAATTTATTTGGTAGCTATCAAGGAGGTTCTTCCTTTTCTCACATACAAAAAAATTGAATATGATACTTTATCTAAAAGGATCGATTCCATTATTATTCATATACCAACGATTTATTAGTTATTCATCAAGTTTTTCTTTGAACGTAACAAGCATTAATCCAAGATTTGGAGTGTGTATGTATGATTGATCTCTAATAAAACCACTTACTGTATTCTGTGATCAATATTTGAGTTTACATGTGAAATTTATATAGGTTGTGTCTAGAAATATTATTACCGGCATGGTTGGATAATCGTATTTTTGTTATATATGAATTTTAAGATAAATTTTAACTGTCTTACAAAAAATAAATACAAAAAGAAAAATATAAATCATTTTATAAAATAATTTTTAACTAAAAAATTATTAATTTTTACTTAAAAATCAAACATGCTCTACAATATTCTGAAAATTAAATTCATATTGAAGCTTGGGGGGTCTGTGTTGCACGTCGTGTCTTGTGCTTAAAACCATTGGTTGATATGGAAATTTGGCTTTTTCTCCACTTCGAGGAATTTGGACTGTGTATTTTTGTCCGATTCGATGCAACCATCGTTTTTTAGGCTTTGGTTTTTATATATATATATATATATATATATATATATATATATATATATATATATTCTTCATTGAATATAATAATATTGTTATTTTTGTAAACTTGTTGATTTTTATTTAATATTAACACCATTTTTACAAAATATAACAATATATCATTAATTCAAATATACATACAAAATAATAAAATAAATAATATTAATATTACATTATAAGATCTATACCTTAATTTTCTGTTTTTAGTGATTTGTATAGAAAAAAAAAATCAGTATTTCCTGTACAAATTTTTAAAAACATGAAACAGATTAAAAATAATTTGACAATTTTATACTTAAAAATGTAAAAAACATGAAAACAAAAAATAGAAATGCAAGTCAATTATCATTTCTGTTTTTGTTTTCTACTGCTTTTTTCTTTTCCTTTTTCATTCTGCTCCTTTCTTTTTCTATTATTTTCATAATCAAACATAGTGTCAACTGTCAAACCGAAATAGTGGAGAGACAGCAATGGGCAATTGGACAAGAAGCACTGCAATGATCATAAAGCTGTGGTTGTTGCATCTCTATCCGAAAGTGACTATGATATGACTAAAATTGGTGTTTTTTTTCTGTACTATATTAGGTCGGTTCTATTTTCCTTCTCAAATAGGGTAGTACTAGTCAGTATTTGTGTTTCAATCTGGATAACATTAATTGTCTGTAGTTTATTTATAGTAAATAGCAAAATATACTTTTATATTTGTTGTCATAAAAAGAATTTTTTTTTATCTATTTAATAAAAATATTAAACTATTTTAATTGTATTTATCTTTTATTGAATGTTTTTATAAAATACTATTAGAAGAATTAATAAAAATACTTGTAAAGGAATTTAATATTACGCAAAAAATTATACAATCCATCAACTATCATTAAAGATCCTAGTATATTGATGGCCGATGTATATTGATTTCAGTTTTAAGGCATTAGAGTTTTAAACAAAAAAGTGAACTATCAAATTGGTACATGGTTAAATTTCAATTTGGTATATGAAATAATAAAAATGTTACTTGGATCTTGCAATGTAAGTTTTATGTCACTTTAGTCCTTAGGTTAAATTGTTTTTTTTAAATTCAGAAAAAAAATATTTTTATTAAAATATCAATTATCATGTATGCATTAAATTATTACGTTTTATTTACTTGTTTATTATCATCATGTAGATTAATAATGTGCTATGTAAACTCAGACGTTAATTTTAATGAAATTTTTTTAACGAAATGATTAAAGTAACATGTATCTAAGTGGCATTTTTAATCGTTTAGGAACATGACACGTTTGGGCACCAAAGTAAAGTTCACCCTTTAAAAAAGAAGTTTGAAGCCAGAAAGTTTGAAGCAGCGAATTAAAAAAAAGAAAAGAAAAAAGTTTGAAGCAATGACATTCACGTAGCACGCCTATGTTTGTAAAAGTGTCAACAAACACTATACACTATTTCCAGCAGACTGGACCGCTAGGCCCATCCTGATCCAGTTTTTGGGAACTGGTATTCCCACCTCCACTTCTGCTATTCTCACCCCTTCACTTGTTTGTACTTCCTAAGGAAACGCGATTCCGCTAGGTCTGATAATGACAAGAATGCAATTCTATGTATCTAAATCTATGCAATTTGGTTTATATTATATTTCTATTTTTTATTTTGGGCAAATGGTTAATCTCTCTTATGATTCAAATGTTATTAGTTATGAGTCTTTAGTTGATAATCTTTATATACTTAATGTTGAGTCTTCAGGAATTAATAGTACTCTTTAAGTTATTTTTATTCTAAGTTCTGCTCCTATAAGACTAAAGTAAGTGTTCTTGCTAAATAAACTTCCATGTTTACTAATATCAGTTCCCTTCCTTATTGATATTGATAATAACTAATTTAATTTAATGAGAAAGAAGGGAGATGAACTTAGCAACATAAAGGTGCATTTAGTGAGAGCTTAAGTAAGCCACAACAAATACAAATCCAACACACACTCTCTGTATATGGGCCTAATCTAAGCAATGTAACTATGCTAGGAAACAAACAACCTTATAATACCCCCAAAATAAATAAATATTGTTAGGTGTAGAAGGTGAGGCCGTGAGGCTATCCATACTTTTTTTTTTTATGCTATTTAGATATCATCCTTGATTATTTTTTTTCATACTCATCGTATACACCATAAAAAATAATGATTAATTTTTATCAAGTAAAAAAAATATTTATCGTATACCACTTTGTTCGGTCTTTGCTACTAAACTCTTCACACCTCATACTCATAGTTCCCTTTGATCTTTGCTACTAAGATTCATTCACATATTTTTCAATTCATCGTCTCCTTTGTTACCAACATGGGGAAAGCTTTGATTTCTTGGACCACATTTTTAACTCCCACAAGCATAAACACGTTGAAAGTAACTCACCAAAGTCCTTAAGTCCTCATGACCTCTTCCACATCCTCCATTCACTAACTACCACAAGCATTGTGTATTATTTTGTTTCTTCCTCTTCATTGAATGGTTGCATGATAAAATTTGATTTTTTATTTTTACTATCTCATTTTGACCATTTGAGTTTTGATCACCAACTCTAGAATTTTTCCTCTGGCCTCCACAATTCATATAGCTCCATTTTAGTAGAAGCAACTTCCTTAATAATGAAGAGGAAATAGTTTTTGGTTTTGAAGAAAGCTAGCGTTGTGGATACCCAATATACGCACACCCTCTTAATTACTTCCACATCCATCAAACACTTGAGTCTTGCTGGTGAGATTATCAGGTCTTAATTCCCACTTAGAATGACAACATCAACATTGCTTTGTGGGCAAGGAAATTTCTCGAAAAGCGTTGACTATTATGGGTACTCAACAAAAAAAGTTCCAAATTATCATTATCCAAATAGTACACGAATGAAATTATGATAAAATTAGGCTACGATACCCATCTCAACTCTATTCACTTATACATAGTTGAAAAAAGTTTGACACTTACATCATATCATACAACTTAATAGCAAATTTATTATCAAAATATACAATCTAAAATTAATATTTTAACATTATAATTTAAAGACAAAATAATCCCATAAAATTGATTATAGACTGAATTAAATTATTTTTTTTTCAAAAACTAAATTATCATTGATCTAACAATTATTTAATAAAATTGATCTGTTCTTTATGGCGAAAGAACAATACTAAATAGCGTATTTGGAATTGAATAATACACCAGACTCAATTTTCTTTGGCCATAAAAAAAAATTGATTGTTTTCCACCGTAAATCTAATCCAAATACATTACTACACGTCCAAATATCAGTCAAAGTATTTTCTTAAAATAAAAGTTTTGAAAATCAATCAACAAAAAAACTAGCCAGGAAGAAAAAGAGACACAGTAGCAGCAAGCATTAGTCGACGCTTTCCTTTTTGTATAAGAAAAACGGCCCCAGCGACCCACACATAGACGCCTATTTCGTCGCCACGAAGACACCTCTCTCTCTCCTCTTAAAAAGGCGCCATTTGCCTTCACTTCTCTCATTTTAAAAAAACCTTTTCCACCATACTACACTAGCAACTCTTCATTCGTTCGTTTATTTCCTGAGCGCAACACCAAAACCCTAAACCGCGCCATGCCCCCTCACACCTTTGATTCCCTCTCGAAATCACAGGAGCTATCATCCGCCATCCAATCCGCGACCACACCCTCCCAAATCGCATCCGCGTGTGCCTCCATCGACTCCTTCCTGCACTCGCACTCACCCGACCAGTCCCGCCACTTCTTCTCCCTCGCCTTCCCAACCCTAATCTCCAAGCTCTTCGGCTTCGATGACCCCTCCAATGCCTGGATCCACCACCAAACCAACTCAGAAACCCTTTTCTCCTTCCTCTCCCCCTCCGCCACTCTCTCCGCCGCCATCGCCGCCGTCGACCGCCTCTCCCTTGTCAAATACGTCTTCCCCGCCGAACGCCTCCCTCACTGGACACGCTCCTTTCTCTCCGACAACAACACCGCCGATTCTCGCTCTCTCTCCGATCTCTGCCCCGCACTATTCAAACCCTCACCTTCCCCCTCGCAAATCCAGCTCAACGTCTTCGAATACTTCTTCTTCTGGTTCGCTTACTACCCCGTTTCGAAAGCCAAAAACGACACCTCCGACTGCGTTTCGGTTAATAAGAGAGTTAAGAAATTTAGGTTAGGGTTAGAGGATTGGACCTCCTCCTTTCCTGGCTTCTCCTCCTCCGGCTCCAAGCGCTGCTGCTCCCCTGAGGGAAAGCCTCACTGCGACTTGTACACGCGCCTCCTCTGCGCGTATCTACGCGCTTTCGTCCCTTCCCACGACTTCTCCGCGCACCAGCCCTACCGCACCTCGATTCTCCACTACGGAAACGGCTACGACGGCTCCGTCGCGGCGCGGGCTGACTTTGTCGTCAACACGCTTATCCATTTCTGGCTTGTGGACAACGATTTCTCGCCGCTGCCGGCGAATGTTTGCCGCAGCCTCGGGGTTTCGTTCCCGGCGGTGGAGGCGCCTCCGCCGCCGGGTCTGGGGGAGGTGGTGAGGCTGTTTGTGAGGTACTTGAATTTAAGCACCGTCGCCGCGTTTCGCGAGAGTGGTGGTGAGTGTGGGAGTTTTCGGTGGAGGGCTGTGGAGGGTGCAAAGAGCAAGGATTCGCAAGGGTGTTGGAACTTCTGTGTGCAGAGGCCTCTGTATAGGTTTCTGTTGAGGACGTTCTTGTTTTGCCCTATGGCTGCTTCGGTTAAGAATGTGTCGCATGTGTTGTCGGTTTGGGTTGGTTACATGGAGCCGTGGACGATGAATGTGGATGAGTTTTTGAAACTGGATGAGGTTAATGATGAGAAGAAGGAAAATTCTTTGAATGGTAGTGCTGGTGATGGATTTTCGCCAAGGTGGCAGGATTATGTGCTCTCTAATTATCTCTACTACAGTTCCTTGGTCATGCATTTTATTGGGTTCGCTCACAGGTTTCTTCATAGTGATGTTGAAATTGTAGTCCAGATGGTGCTCAAGGTTCGTCTCTTACCCCTCTTTTGTACGGTTTCCATATTTAGGTTATTTTAGTGTTTTGGGGTCTGTTTTGATAAATTTCTATGGAAGCACTTCTAAGAAAAAAAACTGAAATGAGCTTCGCTGTAAGCTAAAATTAGCTCAGAGAGAAATTGATTTGTAGAAGTTTCTCACATAGCTTCTCTAAAAGATAATTCTTAACTTAACATAAGTTGATTTTAGTTTATGATAAACTTATCCAAACAGGCCCTTGTCAAATAAATGTATCCATTGAATTTATTGGGCATAATTTGATCATCTGTCTGATACATTATCCCCAAAACCACAAACCATATTCACATGTATACATTTTATTGGGTTCGTTCAATAGTTGTTTGCAGCAATATCCACTGATTGCTTAACCGCTGTAAAGGATTTTAGGTAATATTTGGGAATAACAGGGAACATATCATATAGATTCTATTCTGTTTGGTGCATTTCAAAACTACAGCATAGTTATAAAGCAGAACATTGTGCATGTTGGTTTCATTAAAGAGAGTGGTAGTCCATGAATGTTATTCCTTACAGACAGAATACAACACTGTTTCTGTTATGAACTTATGATCAATTCAGTCTATTGTATTCTGTTCTGTCCACACACCAAATGCTTGAATTGGGGAAATAAAGATGATTCTGGAAAGGATAATTGGTCTTATTAATTTGACCTTTGTAGAACGGTACTTCACATGTTTTTTTTTTTTTTTGGCCTGTTTTAGATTTTATTCTCATTGAAACCTCAAATTCACCTAAGGCACGTTATTTGTCCTTCTTGCTAGGACAACGTTTGTATTTCTTTTCATGTTACAGATCTATCTGTATGCCTTTTTGGTTTAAAAAAAAATCATTTTTTTGTAATGACTCATTTGTCATTTGTCATAAATAAACAATGCTCTTGTGGTTATAACTTCCTGAGGGATCTTATAACTATAACAGACTTTTGAGGTTTAGCTGAATGGACTTCTCACTTCTTAATCTGCATTTACCAGGTGTTAGACACTTTGACATCATCAAAAGAGCTCATTGACCTTTTGAAGACTATGGATTCTTTTTTCCATTCCAAACAGGCCGGGTCAGGCAAACCAATGTTGAATAATTTGTACAGATATGTTCCTATTATCTGCGAACAGTTGCAGGTGATTTGATATTTCTCTTATTATGATAATTTCATTGCTCGTTCAATTAATTGTTAGTATTTGCATTTTAATATATCTTTGCACTCTAAAAGTTGATAATATACCAACTATTAGTTATCCACTTTCTTTATCTTTCTCATTTTTGTTAGAGATGAGTATAAAATCATTCATGTGCCTTCACCTACTAACTTAACCTTTTGAGTTGTTTGGTTTAGAACTTGGTGTTAGAACCTCTATTATGATGAAGTGGTCAACAGTTCAATCTTTGCTGCCTATCATTCTGTTAATAAAAAAGTTGAATTTTGGCTTAGTGTAGGTGGACTTGGGCATTATCTACGCTTTAAGTCCAAAAGGCTCTTGCATGAGAGTGTGTTAGATTAATATGTAACCATTTTGGTGTCTTTACCTAAAAACCTATGTTTTTCTATTATTTGTTCTTAACACTTTTTTTGTTGGTTGTATGTGTATTGATGTTTCATGACTTGATTCTTTATCTTTGTTGATTAATTTGTTATTTTGATTCTTAGCAGGTTTAGGTGATTAATTAAATGCTTCTGAGTCAAACAAGTACTTGGCATGACTTAGTATCTATATATTTATTAAAACTACTGGTTGTTTCAGGACTGGGAAGATGGCTTATGTGAGACTGATGCTGATGGCTCTTTTTTGCACGAGAATTGGAACAAAGATTTGCGACTTTTTGCTGATGGGGAGGATGGTGGACAACAGCTCCTTCAGGTCTTATATTTTTTCATGTTATTGTAGTTTGTATTTCTAAATTCTAACTATAGTATAACTACACTATCAATCATTTCCTATAGCCATAGCCATGTCTTCATACCATACTGTATTCATGTATTTTCTGGTATTCTTGCTTTAGTATGGGCTAACTATGTAAAGATGGGGTAACAAAGCACTACATAAGCAGAATTGTCTTTAATAATGTATAGATTATTATCTTCTCATTTCATTTTTTGTCACTGCAGTTATTTATATTGCGTGCAGAAGCTGAATTACAAGCTATGTCTGGTGATAATCTTGTTCCCAGCCTTCAATGCATAGATTCATTGAAGGCAAAATTGGGGTGTTTATTTGATGGACACACTATAAAGTCATCATCAACCTGTCCTGAACTAATGCCACCACATCAACAATCTCGTGATGAGATATTTAAGCCTAGAAGAGCCGGCAATCATGCGTTTGCAGATGTTAAATACAAAGGTGACTGGATGAGACGTCCCATTTCCAACGATGAAATTGTGTGGCTTGCAAAATTGTTCATTAGGTTGTCTGATTGGTTGAATGAGAGTTTTGGACTGAATCAGGCAGAAGGCAATCAAGTAAGCTCGACAGTCTCTTACGTGGAGGTATCGGCTGATGTTGCCCATATATGTGGACCTTCAGAGGCCCTGAAGGTCTTCTTTTGCACCATTGGTTCTTGGTTTCTCTTCTTGGGTGCTGCTTCTCTGGGTTGCATGCGAAAATATGGTTTGAGGGTGAACTTGAGGATACTTGCCTCCAAGAAGGTTGTAATGTTTTTTGTTTTATATATTGTTTTTAGCATGTTGAAAAAACTCATTCGATCATTCAGTTTCATGTTGGGAAAGGTATAGATTGATAATTTGATATACAGAGTGTATAGAGAGATGAGGAAAGTTCAAAGAGAATTTTGTTCCTATCAAGTTGTTGTGCATAGCATAGGGTGTTTCTGCTTTTCTGTAATTATTACAAGTGTTGTGCCAATCCCCTATTTTGCACACTGGGAGTGCAGTAATGGAAATAGTTCATTGCAGCCTTTCAGTACTAGCTATCTCGCTCGACATGGTCTAAAAGTCAGCTGCAATGATTTTTTATTATATTTTTTGTAATAAAGGTTGGCATAAATTATTTAGATAAAATTATAATTAATAATACTTAAGATGACAAATCAAATTTTTATTTCAATAAGAGAAGTATTAATAATATAATTTTTAATAATGTTTTTTTTATATACTTTTATAAAATAAAATTAGAGTTTTAGCCCATGCAATGAATAAATAAATAATATTATTTTATAATTGGGACATGGATTTTTTAAACAAAATAAATATTTTTAAACATTTTATATTTATGATATATAATTTATATTGTCGTATAATATTATTTTGGTTAAAATATGTTTTTAATTCCAATAAATATGATAGTGTATATTTTTAGTTTCTATATAATTTTTGTTTTATTTTTTATTTTTATAAGTTTGAAATATGTTAATTTTTATTCGGAGTTAGATTCGATGCATTTGATGTATTTTCTCTTCTATCATCTTCTATTTTATTTCTTCCACTCTAACTTTGATTATTGCCTACTTTACTTTTTTTCACCTCAACGTTTTAAGTTTTTAATTTATAATTTTTACTACTAAGGGGTTTAGGGATATAGTTCAATTGATTGAGCAGAATACATAATATGTAAGTATTGTAAATCTCCTATTGTATTGTATTCCAATGGATGAATTTTTTTTAATTTTTAATGTTTACAAATAAGAATAAGTGTAATGTCTTGAAAATATTAAAAAACTAACAGGAATATATTGGTAAATTGAAAAAAAAAATTTAAAAATATGAACACATAATAGTAATGTTTTGAAACTTAGAAACAAGAAAAATGTTAAAATATGACTTTTTTTTTAAGGTTTCATAAATGAAATAATAAATCGAAACACAAAATATTAAAGGTTACATAAATAAAATTCAAAATACTCAATATTTCATAAATGAAACCATAAATGAAAATCCTAAATATTTAGGGTTTCATAAATAAAAATTGTAATATTTAAGGTTACCTAAATGAAACCTTAATTATTTAGGGTTTCATTAATGAAACCTTAAATTTCATCTTAAATTGAAACCTTAAATAATTAGAAATTCGTCAATAAAACTCTAATTATATAGAGTTTCATAAATAAAATCCTAAATTAAAATCATAAATATTTAAGATTTCTTAAACGAAACCTCAAATATATAGGTTTTATTGAAACCTTAAATATTTAAAGTTTCATTAATGTAGCCTAAATTTCATCCTAAATATTTAGATTTTTATAAATGAAATTATAAATAAAAACCATAAATATTTAAGGTTTCACAAATGAAACTTTAAATTCACCATCAATGTTTAAGGTTTCATAAATGAAACCTTAAATTAAAAACCTAAATTTTTAGGATTTCATAAATAAAATATTAAATAAAAATCCTAAAGTTTCTTTAATGAAACCCTAATCTTAAATATTTACAGTTTCATTAATGAAACCTTAAATTGAAACCCTGGATGATTATGGTTTTGAAAATAAAATCCTAAATATTTAAGATTTCATAAATAAAACTCTAAATTGAAATCATGAATATTTAAGGTTTCATTTATGAAACCCTAATAGTTTAGGGTTTCATTAATGAAACATAAAATTTCACCATAAATTGAAACCCTAAATATCAAGGGTTTCATAAATAACAATATAAATATTTAGGGTTATCATAAATGAAACCTTGAATTAAAATCATTAATATTAAGGGTTAAATAAATGAAACCTCAATTATTTAAGGTTTCATTAATGAAACCATGAATTTCACATTAAATTGAATCCTAAATATTTAGGGTTTCATTAATGAAGCCTAAATTTCACCTTTAATAATTAGGGTTTTATAAATGGAAGTATAAATATTTAAGGTTTCACAAACTTTAAATTTAACCATAAATTAAAATCCTAAATATTAAGTGTTTCATAAATAAAACTTAAAATATTTAGGATTTCATTTATGAAATCGTAAATATTTAAGGTTTATATAAATTGAAACCCTAAATATTTAGGGTTTCATAAATAAAATATTAAATCAAAACCTTAAATATTTACGATTTCATTAATGAAGTCTTAAATTTTACCTTAAATTGAAACCTTGAATAATTAAGGTTTCATAAATAAAATCCTAATATTTAGGGTTTCATTTATGAAACCTTACATTGAAACCCTAAATAATTAAGGTTTTTAGTGTTTCATGAATGAAACCCTACATATTTAAGATTTTGATAAATTAAACCCTTAATTTAAACCATAAATAGTTATGATTTTATAAACAAAACCTCAATCATTTAGGATTTCATTAATGTAACCCTAAATATTTACGATTTTATTTATAAATGAAACCCTTCTAGTTTAGTGTTTCATTAATGAAACCATAAATATTTAAGATTTTATAAATGAAATCCTAAATTGAAACTCAAAATAGGTAGGGTTTCATTAATAAAACATTAAATTGAAACTTTAAATATTTAGGGCTTGATAATTAAAAGCTTAATTATTTAGGGTTTTATTAATGAAACCTTAAATCTTAATTGTATATGGTTTCATGGGTTCATTAATGAAATCCTAAACTTAAAATACTTATAGTTTCATTAATGACACCTTAAATTGAAACTATGGATACTTATTGTTATGAAAATAAAACCCTAAATTAAAACCATAAATATTTAGGGTTTTATTCATGAAACTTTATTATTTGAAGGTTTCATTAATAAATCCTTAAATTTCACCATACATTGAAACCTTAAATATTTAGGATTTCATAAATAACAATCTAAATATTTAGGTGTTGATAAATGATACCTTGAATTGAAACCATAAATATTATGGGTTTAATAAACAAAACCTCAATTATTTAGGATTTCATTAATGAACCTTTGAATTTCACCCTAAATATTTAGGTTTTCATTAATAAAACCATAAATATTAAGGATTTGATTAATGAAGCCTAAATTTTACCCTTAATAATTAAGGTATCATAAATGAAATCATAAATATTAAGGGTTTAGTAAATGAAACCTCAATTATATAGGGTTTCATTAATGAAGCCCTGAATTTCACCATAAATTGAAACCCAAAATATTTAAGGTTTAATTAATGAAGCCTAAATTTCACCCTTAATAATTAGTGTTTCATAAATGAATCTATAAATATTTAAGGTTTCACCAATAGAAGTTTAAATTTAACCCTAAATTGGAATTCTAAATATTTAGTGTTTCATTAATAAAAACCAAAAATATTTAAGATTTCATTTATAAAATTCTAAATATTTAAGGTTTAAAAAAATATTGAAACCTTTAATATTTAAGGCCTCATCAATGAAATTTTATATTGAAACCTTAAATATTTAAGGTTTCATAAATAAAACATTAAATTGAAACCCTAAATATTTTGAGTTTCATTAATGAAATCTTATATTTCACCTTAAATTGAACCCTTGTATAATTAGGATTTCATAAATAAAATCATAAATATTTAGGAGTTAATAAATGAAACCATAAATTGAAATCCTAAACAATTAGAATTTCAATGAAACATTTAGGGTTTCATTTATGAAATCCTAAATAATTAGGGTTTCATTTATAAATAAAATCATAAATATTTAGGGTTTCATAAATGAAACCTCAAGCATTTAGGGTTTTATTAATAAAATCCTTTCAGTTTAGGGTTTCATAAATGAAGCTCTAAATATTTATAAATAAAACCTTAAATTGAAATTTTAGATATTTAGGGTTTCATAAATGAAAACATAAATCAAAATCCTTAATATTTAGGTTTTATAAATAAAACCCTATATAAAAAACCTCAACATTTAAGGTTTCATAAATAAAACACTAAATGTTTAGGATTTCATAAATGAGTCTCTAGTTATTTGGGGCTTTATAAATGAAATTATAACTCAAAACCCTAAATAATTAGGGTTCAATGAAACCCTAATTATATTGAGTTTCATAAAGTGAAACCCTAAGAAATGTTTAATTTCACGATAAATATTTAAAATTTGATAAATGAAACCTTAAATTGAACCCTAAATACTTAGGGTAAAATAAATAAAACCTTAAATAATCAAGGTTTCCCAAATGATGAAACATTAAATCCTAAATCATGAATTCCTAAATCTTAAACAATTTATAAAATCTTATATTGCATACTAAATATTTAAGGTTTCATATATGAAACCCTAAATTGAATCCATTAATTAGGGTTTTATTAATGAAATCCTATATTTCACCTTTATTATTTTGGGTTTCATAAACAAAACACTAAATTGAACCATTTAATATTTAGGGTTTCATAAATACAACTAAAAATATTTAAGATTTTATAAATAAAATCTTAAATCTTAAATCATAAAACTCTAAATTATACACCACAAAATCTTAAAACATGCACCACAAAACATTAATATCTTAAAGTATAAACCCCACACTAAATGCTAAATCCAAAAATCATGTAAACTTAAATGATAAACTATGAAAACCTAAACATGGAAGATGGACTTAACCATAAACTCATGAACCAGAAACAATAAAATCATAGATAATAAGTGATGAACTTTAACACTAAAACTATAATCTCTCAAAAAATTTAAGAATATGAAAAAACAAAAAGAAAGTCTTGAATTTTTTTTTTAAATATGAAAAAACAAGAGTAATGTCTTGAAAATTTGAAATTTTTTTTTAAGAATATGCAAAAACAAATATAATATATTAAAAATTGAAAAAAATGATATTTTTTAAATATGAAAAAACAAAAGGAGTGTCTTGACAAACTTGAAAAATCTAGATTAATGTCTTGAATTTTTATTTTTATTTTAAATTTTTTTTGTGAATTCCCAAAAACAAGAGAATGTATTGAAATATGAAAAAAATAATTAAAAAGTATGAAAAAAACAAGTGTAAGGTCTTGAAAATTTGAAAAAAAATATGAATGTATAGAAGATATTAAAAAATTATTATTTTTAAATAGTAATGTATTAAAAAATTAAAATTTTATAAAAGAGTGGTAAATTTGAAAAAAATATGAAAAAACAAGATTAATGGCTAGAAAATTAAAAAAAAAAGAAATTTGGAAAAAAGAGAATGTCTTGAAAATTTTGAAAAAAAAATGAAAATTTTAAAATATAAAAATACAAATCTAATGGCTTGAATGGTTTTTTTAAAAAAATAATTAAAAAAATATGATGAAAAGAAAGTAATTTCTTGAAAAATTGAAAAAAAATCATTCTTGAAATATAAAAAAAAAGTAATCTTTAAAAATTTGTAAAAAAATGAAAAAAGTTTAAAATATTAAAAAATAATTGTGATGTCTTGAAAATTTGATAAAAATAAAGAAATTTTAAAATATGAAAAAATAAGAGTAATATCTTAAAATGCTAAAAAAAATTAGAAAATTTAAAAAAATATAAAAAAAGTGAAATGTATTGAAATTTTGAAAAGAAACTGATTTTTTTAAATATTAAAAAACTAGTAAAATGTGTTGAAATTATGAAAAATTGAAAAGTATAAAAATTTAAAAATATATTAAAAATCAAATGGAATGTCGTGAAAATTTAAATTTTAGAAATATGAAAAAATAAGAGTAAGTTTGGGATATTTTGAAAAAAAAGAAGATATTTTACAAATATGAAAATTTGTAAAAATATTAAAAAATAAGAGGAATTTCTTAAAATTTAAAAATAATTTGAAATATGAAAAGAAATATTACAAAAACAAGAGTAACTCAAGTGATATTTTTCAAGCATTTATTTATTTTGTAAATTTTGCAAATATCGAAAATACTTAGTTGCATATTTGGTGAGTCAACAACTCAAGTGACACTCTGGTTACAACATGGCGTGAACGTTAGATATAACGGATGAAATTTAACATCAAGACTGATACATCACACTTTTTACACATTTTGGAACTAAATTTAATTTATCATTTTTTAAGGATTAATTTTTCAACGTATTACACTTTTAAAACAAATTTATTTATTTACCCCAAAAAAAACTTTTGTTTTTTTGTTTAGAAGTCTCTTGTTTAATTATCATGTAGTTTTGTTTTAGTTATATCTTAAAAACTCAATTTGAAATGGAAGGAAGCAGAAAAATGTTTTTGCGAACTCAAATTATGAAATGAAATTCTTTCAAACTTATACTTATACTTTTATGCTTGATATATTGTAACAATAATTGAACTGATAATATTCTATTCTTCTAGTAAGTTGTTATACTAGCCGTGGCAGGTGGAGCATATATATATATATGATCGATCACGCACAACACAGTGAACAGTTTGAGTTACATAATAAGCACACAACACAACACAGTCACAGGTGCAATGAGAATCTGGTAGAAACTGCCAATAGCAACACTGCAATAGGGGGCAAACACTGATTTCTCATTAACTCAAATATGGACTATAATAATAATGCTGTCACAACCTCGCTTGCTTGTTCCTCAGTGAGACAACAAGGAATCTCATCACAAACACAACTAAAAGTCTAAAACCGTAATTCATGAATCCGAATTGGTCATTCTCGTGTTCGGTTAAGAAATGTGACATTTTTAAATTTAAGGTTAAATGTGTCTACAAATACTGTTTTATTTGATTTTGTACTTTCTTAAAACATTCTTAAATCTTGTGAAAGTGAACAACAACCAAACTAAAAGGTAATCCTCAAAAAAAAAAAAAAAAACCAACTAAAAGGTAAGATAGCCGCCAAAAAGAAAGAAAAAAGAAAACTAATAAGTAGGTAAGATAGACACTCATTATTGAGTGAGACTTACAAGAACTCACCAAATAATCAAAACACGTGGTGCTGCCAACGTCGTTGTTTGGTAATAATCAGTGACATTCTTCTTTTCATTAATTAACAATTAAAAATCAGCTTTTTTTCTATAACCATAGGAATCAACTTACACAAGTTTATAACAACAACTCACGTACTTTTATCTATCAAAGATTCTACTTTCCATTCTCGAATGAGTAACTATAAGTACTAGCTGGTGGTTGGAGCTTTTTCTCTGACCATTCTGTTATACTAAAATAATACGAAGGGTAGATAGATATATATGCGTGAATCAGTCACCGACACTTCAACCTCAACACATTGTTGGTGTTTCATGTTTTTAACAGCATCCTAATATAAAAAGGCCACATAGGCCAACCAACGTTTTCAATATGCATGCTCTCAAGTCTCAACACCAAAATTGAATATATTAAGCTTTATTATTATGGCACCCCAGAGGATTAATGATGGAACAATAACAAGCAGCAAGAGATCAGCAGCAATGAACAGAGGAGCATGGACCCCAGAGGAAGACAGAAAGCTAGCCCAGTGCATTGAACTTCATGGTGCTAAGAGGTGGAAAACTGTTGCAACCAAATCAGGTTAGAGTGATAACTAATATATAGTTAACTTGAAAAGTTGAAACCAATTAAAGCATTTTTTCTTAATTAATTTGGGTGCAGGTTTAAATAGGTGTGGGAAGAGTTGCAGGCTGAGATGGTTAAACTATCTGAGACCCAATATAAAGAGGGGAAACATATCAGATGAAGAAGAGGATTTGATTCTTAGGCTTCACAGACTTTTGGGAAACAGGTCATTCATTCATTTCTCATCATTCCTTAATACCTAAACCAACATTTATGTCTCTCTTTTATCTGCTCCACACACTCTAAAATGGAATGTAGCTAGGTTAATTAAGACTTCTCTTTTGGTGCATATTTGTTTCTTTCTCTAGCATTGAAGTATCCATGCAACATTTTCCAACTTTGTAACGTCCTATTCTTTCTTTAGATAATAAAAGATAGTTATTATAACTTGAATTATTTATAACAATTTTATTTAATTAAATTATGATTATGCTTTTTTAATAAAATTTTCAAGAAATTAAAACTAAAAATGATATGTTTATTGCTCATGCACGTTTTATACTGGTATCCAATCATAAATGATATGATTTTTATGGTAGTTATTTGTAATCATGAATTAAAATTATTTTACAATTGTGAGAGTATAATTTTTTTTTTCTCAAAACTAATTAATCTAAATTCTCATGAACATTGTAATGAGATGATCATGGAGGTTTTTTTTGTGTGTAGGTGGTCTTTGATAGCTGGGAGGCTTCCAGGACGAACAGACAACGAAATAAAGAACTACTGGAATTCTCATTTGTGCAAAAAAGTGAATCAGAAAGAGGAGAAACCAGAAAGCTCTGCGACACAGGAAATTATTGCTGATGGGGACAACCACCGTGCAATGTCAGAGAACAACAACGAGGTTGAAATTAATGAAACAAGTGGAATTATGAACTTAGTGGATGTTAGTAGTTTCGACGTGAACGAATTTTTCAACTTCTCTGAGGAATCCTTTGGGTTTGATTGGCTGAACAAGTACTTGGAACTTGACCAGATTCCTGAGACCACAGAGATATCTGAATGAGACCATTTTGTACATATAATCATTATGTAGCAGAGTTGTTGTTGTTGTTACATTGTCTCTGTTGAATAAATACTACATTTAATAACCTCCACTACTCTTTAAATTGTTGAACTATACTATTAAACACATCACCTAACCCATAATCAACCATCTATCCTTATAGTTCCACGCATCAAGTTTTCCGTCCAATTAATAAATTACTATAAATTATCCCCCATCAGTAAGACTTTTAAGTTTTAACTTTTTCCAAGACTTCTCCAAACAAGATTGGTGCTGTCAAATTAAATAACACAGTACCAAAATGATTTCTATATTTGCAAAGTTTGAATCTGGTTCAACTTGTTGAACCATATTGAATGCAAAATCATGTGAAACAGATCATATCTTATTGGTCTTGGGTTCCAAAGGAAATGCTTCTGTACCATCTTCACATTATTTTGCATTTCAAGATATTTTCTTATAGGGATGGACAGTAAAATTTCCTTCAGCCCGGGAATATCCTTCTCGGCCACCACCACAGAAAAAGCACTCCAATCCAGAACTTCATTAAAAGGAAGGACAAAATTATCTGCAATGATGACAGGAACACACTCGTAATATATGGCTTCAACGATCCTAGGACTATTAACTTCAAAGCCCATTGGACATACACAGTATTTACTTGATTTCATGTGCTGAATATAAGTCATCCTTTGGGAAACTCTCAGAGGTAAGCGCTTGTAGATTTTCATGTCTTCATCTTTTCCACCACCCCAATACTTCAGAAGAGTAGGACGCACTCTACCATGCATGCTTCCAGCAAAGAAAGCAAGGATTGGACGCAGTGAAGCTCTATTCCCGCCAAGATATCTAAGAGGTCTTCTTGGTGCCCTTATGGTAGTTTCTGGTAGGGAGAGATCTCTTCCGGCAACAAAGACTCTTTCGGACAAATCAGCATTACATAGAGCTTTTATGGTGTTTCTTTTTAGTTCATCGTGTCCAGTCACAGTGTAAGGACCCTGCAAAGTTGAGTTTTGAATAAAAAGGCATTAAAAATGACAATGACTTCAATGCAGCAAACTCATAAATGCAATTGATCAGGTTTCAATAGTACAGATAACACTGAATAGACTATATTGCAAAAGGGAGATCTATGATATTCAATCTTCATGAACAATTGACAACAGTTAATATGATCTCAACCACACATTAGCTGCAGGCTAAGCATCTTGCTTTATCAGTAAATGATTTGTTTGAAGTCACCAATAACATTTGTAGTTGTTTGCATGCATATAAGAAAGAAATCTTGGAAAAAAATCCATCAAAACAAGCAAAAGATGCAGACTGTGGTACTCAATATGATAGAGACTTGAATTATTTATATTTCAAGTAATAGAAGACTTAAAAAAAAAAAGATATGTTGTTTTAAGGAAATTGGAATTTACAAAAGGGATATTTAGTTGCCATAATAATGAGCAATAATAGGGGGATGATTAACCAACAAGGTCCAACACGGTTGGTAAATAGTTGGGTTTCTTAAGTATGTTGTCAGGGGGTTTGATTCCTGGTTACATTTAAGGAGAAGACTTTGTTGGAAGAGGCAAAACCTATTTCAATGATCTCTACACCTCAGAAGAAATTAATCTCTAATAATTAGTTGGGGGATATTCTTGGTGAAAACCAAAAAAAAATAACACGGGAGGTGACAATTAGAAAACATGTTCGTGAGCCATGTAACACTGTAACACACATACACAAGCATAAGTATCATGTGTTTGGGCACCCATACTAACCAAATATTTCCTTAGTTAGTTATATATTTATCTATTTATCGTGATTGTGACTATGATTGCCATCATCTAATATATGGGTACATCTTTTTTTGGATCAAAGACGTTTAGTTATTTTTGCTAAAGTATTTCATTTTCATTTTTCCATCTAATCAAAATAAAGCATGTAGACATGGAAATATAAGAATTAAAAATCCCAATACAAGTAAACAGCTACAATCTTAGCAAAATCAAATTATCAGAATCAATCAATTCAACTGAAAACAAATACAAACCCTATACCCAGTCATGGCAAGCAACAAGGAAATGGTCTGACCCATGTGTGCGATTCCAGAAGGGATACTTTGCAGCAATCTTGTTTACATAGTCCCTAAGAAAGATTGATAATGGTTTTAAATTATGTGACCCAGGCACATAGAGTGTCAACTCCATTTGGCGTGCACTGTATGGAAGATAAAATAAGTGAGCCTTCTCAGGATCCTTGGTGACAAATTGCTTATTTTCCTCCATTAACTTCATAAACCATCCTTCAGAAGCATAAATTCCCTTAAGAGATGGTTTGTGAAAAATGGGCCTTGATCCATCCTGATATATATATACTTTAAGTATCATTTCCATCAATTCATAGCTCCTGAAGTTGAGACACAAAATTGTTTCAAGATTGTTTTTAACACAGTAGATGATGCTTTTCACATTCCCAAGTTGCAGTACAATCCAAAGACATAATTAACACTCATAAAATTGAGCTTTGTGTCATATTCATAACAAGAAGTTTTGGTAATCACAGATAGAAGAGTTGTGAAGACTATACAATTGATTGAATAATTTTAATGAAATGGTCTTCTATGGCATCTCCAGTCAAACAAAAACATTCATCAATCCCCAAAGTAAATTTAAGAAGTTTTAAAGGGAATAAGAAAGACTTTGCCTTCCTCCTCAACATAGAAGAGAAAACTATGTTGGGAGAATTGGATTATATTCATAACAAAGTTTGACAACAATAACAACAAAAACAACCTCTAGTGTCAAAATGGTAGAAGCTTATTTTGCAGAACAAGATTTGTCCAAGCATGTATTGTGATCTGTCTTAGACAAGTCTCCTCAGAAGTAAGTTTATCTCTTAAGTAAACAAGTAAAATGTATCTGTCCTAAATTGTTTAATACATTAACAATTCAATAACAAGAAGGTGAATAACTATGCAAAGTAAAAGAAAATCTAAGTACCTTTTGAAAACAGAAATGTTCCTGAAAATAGGAGCATAAAGATCAGGATCTTCATTAAGTAAAGGGGCATGATCAATCTCCTTCTTTGCTTGCACAAGGGCCTCATTAGGTCGCAATAACCGTATGTGTCTCTGAGATACATATATATCCAGCAAATTATTGGAGATCCCTCTCCTCATCATACTTTAAAAAAAAGTAAGTTCAAATTAAAGTCTCATCAACTTCTACCTGCTTAGGAACATGCCTTTGAGGGGATAAAGATGCTGCAACTTTCAATGTACCAACGCGATTTTTGTCCTTTTGAACTGGGGCTTCCAGTTCTACATTTTCTTGCTCAACTGAGAATGATTGGATCAGCTTGTTAGACGCACCGGGCGAAATAACAGAGTTAGTAAGAGTGAGTTGAACCTTTTGAAGTGTCCCCCCTTTGTGGTATAATGAATCAGTTTGATGATGAGAATGTAAGGGCCTGTTTGGTTGAGCTAAATAAGTATGAAGAAGCGTCTGAAACGCAAAAGCAGATACAATCAAAATAGCCACCAGAAGGAAGAATCTCCGCCAATCGATTCTGTGCCCAAAGCAACGCCACGACAACTCCCTCATCAGAATGAAAGCAATTCGTCGGAATACCTTCTTCATCTCATTTCTCCTCAATGCTTCCGCTTCCGCGAATCGCACCACCGATAATACCAATTTCTAATTCCTATTTCACTTGAAGCAATAAATAAGATTAATTATTATTATTATTATTATTATGCGCCAAGAATCAATAAAGTACTACTTACTAGGCCATGCAGTGCGAAGTGAAATCAGGTGAATATCGATGACGATAAGAATAATGCATGGAGTGAAGTGATATTATGCATAATTACTATAATATAGTAATTAATTATTACCTAATTTGGACGATGGATCTGAATCTGATGAACTCCGGCGCCGATCTCAGAGGAGATTGACGGGAACGTCACAAACGGGGAACAACACAGTCTTCGCTTAAGTCAACTATTACGAAAAACACAATACGTAAGTACTTTTCTTTGTGATGAACTCATGGAAGTTAAAATTCTCTTGCTGAATTAAGGTGAGGCCCACGCCACCATTTTCAGTGAGACAAACATGGGAGATATTTGTTTCGTGGAATATTATTGGAGATAATGAAAAAGGATTTCTGGGTATTTTTTACTCTCATAAGCTACAAATGATTGCTTTATACATCTTTGAAATGAATTTTATGAGGTCTATATCACGTGAAATTAACTGTTTTTCTTTTAATTAGGTAACTCATCAAATAAAATTTAAAGTTTATTGATATTTTAATTGAGATTTAATTATAGTTTTGTTCTCTTATATTTTTAAATTAATAATTTTGATTTTTTAGTTTAAAATTCACAATAATAAATTTTTATGAATTTTAAATTAAGATCAAAATTACATATTTAAAAAAATAAAAAGATTAAACATGCAATTAAAAAAAATTACTAAAAGGAAAATACACGTGTTATATGCCCGCTTAAGATTAGCCTATGCTTCTTACGACATATACTTAGTACACTGGCACGGATCCAGAACATTTCTTCTCAATCTATAAAACATTATTGAAAACATTTTTTTTTTAGGAACAAACAATTATGCATTTCAAAAAAATGAACAATTTTTTTTTTAGAGGAAATAAAACTTAATTTCATTTTTTTAATGGAATAAAAACATATTTTATCATTTAAAAGAGAATGAATGTGTAACCGATTAACCGTACAAATATCAAAACATATCAAACTAGTCAAAAATTAATAACAACTAAAATATTAAAAAAGCAGTGAATCAAATTATAAAATTAAGAGTTTAAAATGCAACAACACAAGTGATATCATTGTATTATTTTTTTAGAGAGTTTGGATACATCTACGTCCATGAAATAAATATTGATCCGTTATTAATTTCGTATCAATATCGCATTTATAAAAAAAAAATTATCCACATTAACTATAATACATTTTATTATTTAAATTAATTCCAACCTTTTAGAATTATTTTCTTAATTGTTTAGTATTATGAATAATATATTTATATTTATTCATATCTATTAAAATATTCATATGCCTATATAGTATTTTAGTTTTATCTCATTGTACTTATACATAAAGTGTCATGGATAAGATCTCGATCCATCCACTTTCACTTTTAAGATGCTTAATGTTGTAACTTGTAACACTGTTAATTTTTGGAATTATGTTGAGAACAAGTTTTTGGTCCGTTATAATTGTTAAACTCAAGATCTTTCAAATTTCACTATTAATTAATAGGATAAATATCAATTATAATAATTAATGATCATGATTGTATGGATCATTGATCAATGGATAAAACATATTAATTCTTATAAAAGTTGTCAAAGACACAAAGAGAATATGTTAGTCTCTTACTTTCTCCTTGTATAAACGCAGTAAGGCATTCCAGTCATTTCTAACATAAGGTTCACCATGAAGTTCTTAGTTAAGAAAATGTTTCATCAAGAAGCTTATCTATTGGAATACACTGTGGTAGAACAGAATGCTTAAACATACGAAATGCATCTTATATAAAAAATGGATGTTTAGCAATAAAAAAATTATTATCCAACATCAATCAAACCAATGGAAAATAATAAAAAAAAGAAATCAACACAGGTTCTTCATTCACAACCAAAGATTAATAGAAGATGAAATGGAATTTTAAAACAAAAATTATTTTTTAACAAAAAAAAAATGATCAGACCAAGCAATCTCATATCAAAATACAAATCAGATTGAATAAATAGAAAATAAGAAATGAAGAAACAACAAATTTAACAAAAAAAAATAAAGATTGTTGCTAGGTTCTTAAAGATAATGCAGCGGTGGCTATGCAAGGGAGTAGTGGTGGTGGTTGGTTGTGCAAGAAAGGGAATGAAAAAATAAGTCTTGTTTTAAAAATGAAATGAAGAGTGGACTTAGGAGAAATGAAAGAAATGTAGAAAAAAAAAACTTTTTATGTGAGCAAGGGTTAAATGATAGAAACATATAAAAGAAACTATAGTTTTATGTGAACATAGGAGAAATGGAAAGAAGCATAGAAATGAAAAAAAATCTTTCAATTTAATTTTACTTAATCTTTCAATTGTGATTTTGCTTAATCTTTTGATGGTCATTTCAATAGTGTCGTTGAAAAAAATTATCGTTGCTTGTTATGCAATATAAATATGGGTTTGTTCATGTAGTTTTGTACACATTTCTCTGCTCCTAATTCTCTTTTGTTGTTTTTATCAAGTTTCAATATTCTATATTTTATATGAAATGGATTTCAATAAGTTAAATTATCAAATTACTACAATTATATGCAAAATCAACCACCCCTAGCAATTATAAATCTCAAAATCCCCAACATTTTATGTATCCACCATACCTAATGAACCCTAACATGTACCACAACCAACCCAAATATGTATTATGGACCTTCTTTATCCAATATGAAGCCCCCCAACAACAAAGTTGAATCACCAATTGGTATAAACAATATTCAACTAGACAAAGGAGAAGAAATTTAAAAAAAAAAATAAAAAATCTTGCATAGCCTTCTTAGTGAAAGAGGACACAATTCTCATCTGATTGTGGATGAATGTGTCAAAGGATTTGATTGTGGGAGTCGACCAAAATTTAACCCAATGCTGGGAAAGAATCAAGGAAGCATATAACAATGATGAAGAGCACGAGCCATTTTTTAAAAGAGAAGTAAGTCAATTGAAATCTCAATGGAACCAAATCCACCATTTAGTTCAAAAGTTTGTCGGTTGTTACACACAAGCAATTAATCATAGTAAAAGTCAAAATACAGAAAAGGATGTTATGACAAACGTGCATATGATTTATTCGTAGGATACTGGTAAAAAATTAAAAGTTAAGCATTTTTGGTTGTTGAAAGATGAACCAAAATTTAACATAGAATTTATGGAAAAATTTTCAAAAGAACCAAGGTTTTTACTTTGGGTACTTACTTGTCATCTTCAAACCTAGAGACATCCATTGAAGTTGAAGAATATGACACATCATCACCGATATGTCGCCTAATGAGACAAAAAGTGGCAAAAATGAATAACAAAGGAAAATGACCTACAACCACTTTTAATAATCTTGATTTGTTTACCATAGAAAATGTAATGCAAAATTTATATTGCGGTGCATTTAGTAATATCAATTTAGCAACTCCTTGTGTGAAATGGTTGTGACTTCATGAATTATGTTCCAAATTTAAGTGGAGTGTATGCCATCACAGTATATCTTTATTATTTTAAAAAAATGTTATATAAATACTACATATGACTAAATTTTATGTTTGATATTATATAATTTATTTTTTATTTTTTGATTATTTTATTTCTAAATTATCAAATTAATAGCAATCTTATTTTATTTTTTTAAGAAAATTTTATTTAAATATTATATTTTATCAAATTTTAGTTACTATAAATCAATTTTACCTTTAGCCTTTTTAAATTATACAATTAATAATAATTTTATCTTCTTTCTTTTTAAGAAAGCTAATAGATTATATTTTATTAATTTTATTTATTATATAATTATGTTTATCTCTTGACTTGTTTTCAATACTATGAAGTCAATAACAATGTTATCCTTTTTAAGAAATCCTATTTAAATACTATAGTTTATCAAATTTCAGTTATTATATAATTAATTTTTATTTCTAACTTTTTAAATTATAAAATCAAAAATAATTTTATCACAATTTTATAAAGAAATCTTATCTAAATATTATATTTAATTATCTTAGTTATTATATAATTAATTTTTTTTTTATGTTGGTAAGGTTATAATTGTAAAACTTTATTCCTCCCCCTTTCATTTTTTGGGTTTGTCCCAAGGAAAGATATCTTGAGTATGAAATCCTCATGAATGACACATTTGCCATGGTTTTGAGAAGCAACTACAAAATATTGTGACTATGTTATGGAGAAACATAAATGTTGTTATAACTAAATAGGTCAATGTTGTGTTTTATAATTAATCATAAATGTTGTGGTTTTATTTAAATTTAAATGTTATGTATTATCAATAATTTTATTAAAATGTTACGTAGTTTTATTGAAAAGTAGCCGTTGAAAAAAATAATTATTACAAAAGTAATCGTTGGAAAAGTAATCGTTATGAAACATGCTATATAATTGTGTTATTTTTATCCATTCTCACACTTCTTCTTTGAATTCTAACACTTCAATTATCCAAAACTTTGTCAACAGCACTTGTAGGCATATACATAGAAAAAGGGTGGCACAGGAGATTCAAAGAGTATATATGATAAACCACCCTAGCTATCATAGTTGTCTTCGAATCTTCAAGCTTCAGTGGTAGGTGAAAGGAGGATGAGAAACACAATCATAAATCAGCTGAAGTTGCTCATCCCTACAATGAAAGTTCCTATGGCAATCACAAGCAAAATAAGTGAGAGTCGCAATGATGCTTTCTTCCACGACACTTGCTATAAGTCACAATGGTACCTTTTATAATGAGTTAATGACATGTGAAGGTAACTTAAAAGAACAATCCAAATCACATTTTTATATTCAATTTATTGAAGTAATAATTAGTTAATTACATTTTATCTCTTTAGACATGAGAATGATAGAATTTATTTTATTTTATGTTTTTCTTAGAGTATCTAGACTTGTTAGATTCATATAGTCAGAAAAATAGATATATACCTATGGTAAATATGTATTATTTATAGAAAATAAGTATTATATTAATTATATTACCTTATGATAATTATATATAGATTTAGAATGATTAGTAATAACATTTAAAATATAATATATATATATGGATTATTTTATTTATTTTTCATATTTAATTGAATTCTCTTATTATTTAAATATTTAATTATATTATTTTATTTATAAAAACTATCCAAATAAGCGGTAAAAAATGTTGTTTTGTTTTTTTTACAGGGCACTTGTTTTTCTATTAAAGAAAATTAGTCTTTTTATATAGATATTCCTATGTCTGGTCTTCAAATGTATAGTTTAAGGTAGTGGTCCTTAGGCTGTCACAAATAGGCAAATGAAGATTTTAAAACAAGATTTAAATGATGTAATTAATTTGTTGAATTTTAAAGAAATATTGTATAACTTTCTAATATACTATTTATTTATTTCTTAAAGTCGTGACATCATAAGATTTATGAATTTGACATGTTTTTTTTTATACCACACGTTCAAATCAAATAATCATATTACTGTGTCTAATGTATTTAATGAAGTTTTATCAGGTGGTGCACATGTGGTGTAATTACATTGAATGGAACCAATATGTAATTATCAGGGTTGATGACACATGAAAATCATATAAATTACAAAAATTTAGGTGATGACACATTGACAAATAAAGTATTTTCATGTGTTCCCTCTAGTTTCAAAGGAGAGCAAATCTACGTCACACATAAAAGCACTACCATCTTTAAGCAGATTTGGTTAAGCATAGCTATGAAAGTTTCGAAGAAATAAAACAATGAAATTAATTTTATGTAATGTTTTTTATTATCCATTGTTGAGTTTTTTTTTTTTATCATTATGTAAATTGTATCTTCATCATTACGGTTTTTTTTTTTTTAATTTTATGTAATTTTCATTGTTTTTTAGTAAAGTAAATTTTCTTCAATTATTGATATTTAATATTTTTATATGTAAAAATTCAAAAAAACAGATCAATTATTTTATTTGAACCATAATTAAGTAAAAATTAAAAAAATATAAAAATGTGAATTTATTGTGATTTCTTATGAAATTGTATATAAATTTTTTGGGAGTGACATAACAACTTAAGAAGTCAAAAAAAAAAACTTGTATTGAAGATGCCCATAATAAACCCAAACAAAAAACTTGCATGGAGGATGCGTTAAGATATTTCATGTATGTTTATCTCTCTACTCTCATTCTCATGGGTTTGAAGTTTGAACCAAACATTCCTTGCCTCCTTGGTCTGGTAAAGTTGCATGCTTAAAAAATGTTGATAAAAACATAAAGGTTTAGAAATTTGCACTCTTTTACTTTTTTTTTAAAGACTCTTTTAATTTTTTTTATTATGCTCTTTTACTTATTTTAAGACCCGAAGTTCTTATCCTTATATATTTAATTAAAATATAACATATGGAAAATAACTAGAAGAGAAAAACATTGTAAAGATGTATTTATTTTGTAAATTCATTTAAAAATACTCTTCTCTCTATATGTTTTTTTTACTGATAAAAAACAACAGCAAAAAAAACAAAACAAAAATTTGTAAATTCGTTTAAAATTACTCTTTCTCTCTATATCAATATGTGTGCATATTTTCTTGTACATTCTTTTGGGAACTCTGTTTATTAATGATACAAAATTATGTGATCTCACTTTCTATTCGATGAGCCTTATTCGTTATTTTGTATTTTCTAATAAATTTTAATGAATAATAAAGAATATGTTAGAAAGATTATATTAAAAAGTGTGTACACACTCTTAAAAAGTTTGTATTTTAGAATACTTGTCTTAGAATAATAACTTATAGTATGACGAGGATGACAAATTATATTTTCTTTCGTTTATTAGATATATTTTATAAGCTTTTATAAATAAATCATTAAATTCTATCGAAGTCATTTAATATATATTTATTTTGTATGCTTTTAAAAATTATATTTTCTTTCATTTAGATTGTTTTTTTTTAAACTTAGAGACGAATATTAATTAACTCGATAAAAAAGAATAGAAACCAATACACCGTTTGAGAGATTGATCACTTTAGGCTGTAGCCAATAGGATTTGAACATACTTCAAGACTGACCACTCTGGCCAATAGAAACAAGCCATGTCAGAATAAATGACACATGTACCCCACAAATTGTAAGAACGCAATCACAGCAGAGGTGCGTTTTTTTTCTTAGTTTAAATTAAAAAAAAAAAACGAAGAAAATAAGAGCATAACGAAACCCCCGAATAACCCAATGTATCACCCATCTTCTGAATTCAACTCGTTCGCACATGGGAATTGATTGAACAACATCAACCAGATCTGATACTGCGTTCGATCGGGTATCAACTATTATTCAGTAAGTTTTTATCTTTGCAATATTCAATTGCATATATTCTTCTCTGTTTTTTTAGTTAATTTCAATGGGGTTTTTGTTTTACACTTTTACGATTTTTGTCTCAAGGATGATTTAATTGAGAGTAGGTCTTCCATTTAAGGTGCTGCAGCTACTACTGTGGCACAACATTGAGTTTTTTTTTTTTTTTTGGTTGAATCAGGTGCTTCTTTTGTTTTCAGCATATGCATGATTTTTGTTGTGTATCAGGGTTTAATTTTTTTTTTTCACCACAAAGGATTAGTCTGGGTTCTTAACCTGTATGATAATGGGTACTTTTTAATTCTTTATGTTATGGGTTTTGTTTGTTATCTGTTGGTTCTGAACACGAATTATCAGAATAGAGTGAGATAAAAATGCTCAAGTGGGTGGATCAGTGGACTAGGTCATATTTATTAAAAATACGAATGTAGGAAAGTGTTTTTGGGAACTAGGGTTTTCACTTGAATACGGAACTAGCAGGATGTGCTTGTATATGTTATCACGAGTTGTGACTGGTGCAGTTTGCAATAATAGCTTGATGTGGTCTGCAAAAACCTTACATGGGTTTTTGAATTTCAATGAATCTTGGGTATGTTCCCTTTTGTCCTTCTTAACTTCCGAGCTCATCAGCACAATGCTTTGCAATTGAAGCTATAATTTGCTTTATATTGCTGATTGCCTGATTCCATTGGGTATCTTAATCTTTGAAAATATCAATAGTTCAAAATTAATTTGTGAAGATTTCAGCTTTGGAGTCGTTTGGAGAAAAGAAAAACGGAGCCTTTTTTGTTTTGTTTAGTAATAGTGGTGAGATGAATGTCCAGTTAATAATATTGAATTTTTGAGTGATGAGTTGAATCCTTGTACTAATTTCCATCATAAACTTGTAACATCCTGACATGATAATTTATTACATTATAGAAATCAAATAAGTTCTTCAATAAAAACTCAATTAATTTCTTCACGTATATGGTTCCAGATAGACTGTCTGTATCTCCAGTAACTTCAAAGTAACCCCTGTGCCCCAGCCATGGCTGCACCGTTTTTCTCAACGCCCTTTCAGCCTTATGTTTATCAGGTACTTGCATCAATTCTCACTTTTGACAACAGTTTTTTTTCTTTCTTCTTTACTTTTTTTAAACTTGTCTTGGATCCAATCAACTGTTTTCTGTTAATCTTGATTCAATAACAGCTCAGTTATGTTTGAACTTTGAATACTACATTAATATGTTAGATGCATTGATGGCTTCTCAGATAGGATTGTAATTTATGAAATTGAAGTACTCCAGAAGATCAATTTGTGTTTCTTTTAAATATTGCTAAGTTTTTGCAATTGAGGTTGCAGCTTTGTTAATTTGACAGGATGGCTTCATTGTATGATTGACAAAATTTAGTTGAGTTCAGGATCATGGTATTTTGCTCCTTTGGTTCATGCCATCATGGAACTTACATATCTCCTCTGGAATGTGCAAAGTGACATTGTCTAAGAAAATTCTTTTTTGTTTAATGTTTGGGGCAGTTTTAAGGAATGTTAAAATTGATAAATTGTTATGCTTTTATTATCATGCACACACACTGTTCTTAAATCATAAGGGTTTTTGGGGGGGGGGGGGGGGGTGTAACTGGATCAGAGAGGTAAGGAGAAGTTAACCACACAAAATGACTGCATGACAGATGCTAGAACATGGAAAAAGCTGACTAGATATTAGAGGAGTAAGCTAAACTACTGTACATACAGATAACATAGAGTAAAACTACTTACTCCTCTAATACTAGATATCTTAACCCGCAAATTTAAGAAAAAGGAAAGTTTCTCAGCATGCTTATTCATATATTTGCTTGTAAGCATTATTTATCAAGGGTGTTGCAATGCCTAACATTATACCAAATATCTTTATAATCTCTTGGTTTTTTGTTTTTTTTTTCATGTTATGCTGTTTAGAGTCCACAAGATGCAATTATACCTTTTCAGATTTTAGGGGGTGAAGCTCAAGTGGTTCAGGTATGTGTGACCATCTTAAGTTTAAAATGTCATATTTTTTTAACCTTTCTTTTACATTGTCTCTGTGACTGTAATATCATTCTTCATTCGGTTCTTGCAACACAGATAATGTTGAAGGCACAAGAAAAAATCATCGCAAAGCCTGGTAAGTTGTTCACCACTTTTTTATTCGTGGATCTGTAATTTTTTCCTTGATGATCTTTCTTCACAAAGTTTCAAATTCTGTGCTGTCATTTTAAATTCTAAATATCAAGTACATGCTTGAATATGAAACTGATCCAAAAATGATTTATAGATTAGATAATAATGAACATTGCAATGGAGGGTGAGCCTTGGCGCAGCAGTAAATATCACAATGAGTGAGGTTCAATAAATAAGGAGTGACACCCAAACAATTTTGTTATTTCCAATAAATTTCAGTCAATAGAAGAGTGTGTTATTAGCATTTCACTAAAATAGTGTGAGAAGTACCTGATAAAGAGAATGAGCAATGAGTAACAAGTAAGTACTGGGAACTACAAAATCATGAGCGAGATCCACACAATTTGTAAGGCTGAAAGGTTTTTAGAAAAATGAATAATGATTCCCTAGTTCTTAAATTGATTTATGACTTGTTGGTTGCTGATGAGCATGTTGTGACTGTTTTATCTCTCCCTAATTCTTAAATGGGGAGTATCATCAAGTACGAGTTACCTGGAAGTAAATTTTAGTTGGAGTGGAGCTGTGCTGATAATTTATTTTGTTGTTTTCCTAGTAGTCCTCACTCCTCATTGTGATATTAATGTATATAGATACCTATAAATTCACCCATATTTGTGTCTCTATGCATACATAACTTGTATAAGTTGGAATTTATTGATCACACCTATCAATATTTTAATGGAATCCTATGCTATTTAATTGTAGGTTCCATGTGCTTTATGTCTGGATCCATTGAAATGGAAAATGCCTACCTTCCAGAAAATGAAGTAGGCATATGGCAGTGGTTATTTGGCAAAACTATAACTAGCATTGTACTTTGCAATTCTGGACCAAGTGATGGATTTGTTGGAATTGCTGCACCTTATTTTGCAAGAATTCTTCCGGTTTGTACTTGCATGCCTCTCCAAATTAGTTAAATAATTCATTGTTACTCTTGTTTTAAGTCTCAAAATTCATTATCTGAAACACATCTTTGTATCCATCTGATTGAATTTCTCTTCATATGTGGTCATGGGTCTGTTATTCAAATACAGATTGATTTGGCAATGTTCAATGGAGAGATTTTGTGTCAGGTATAACTAATTTGATTTCTATACTATAGGTTTACTGTTTAAATAAATTTTCTTTTAAATCTGAAACACAAAATACAAAATAACCTTGTTTTGAATTTTTCTGTAGCCAGATGCTTTTCTTTGCTCTGTCAATGATGTGAAGGTTAGCAACACAGTTGACCAAAGGGGACGAAATGTTGTTGCTAGTGCTGAGGTGAGATAATATGGATGTTTTAGTATTGTCTTTGTTACTAACTTTGTATCACTTGTCTGGCAGGCAAACTTGGTTTGCTTTTTTGAATGGTTGATGGTATGGAGATAAAAATGAAAAGTTTTTATTGGAAGAGAAAGGAAATAAATGACTTTTGTATTTAGATTGTAATAAAGGTTTTCTTTCCCAATAAATTGTTTTCATCTCTATCTCCTTAACATAAGCACTACAAGTTATTATAACCACATTTCATTCAATGTTAGAGGATTTCTGTTGGAATTTTTTTTTGGGAAGGAGTTAGGGGTTCCTTTAGCTTGAGAAAACATTTTTTCTTTTTGGTGTTTTCTCAAATCAAATCTGCAGGTCTCCTTGTCATGCATATCTCCATATCATTTCTTTAACAACATGTTCTTTTTATAGGGATTCTTGAGGCAAAAGCTATCTGGCCAAGGGCTTGCATTCATATTAGCGGGTGGATCTGGTATTCTTTTTCCATTGCAGATCTTACTTCCTTTTGTATTCATCTTCCGACTTTTATGTCAACTTGATTAAGATATCTTGCTTTGGAGTATTTTCTATTTTCTTTTCCACCATACTCCTTTGTGATTTCTGATTGGGGCTCTCTATTGGATTCTGTCTATTGTTAGTTGTACAGAAAAATCTTGAGATCAGTGAAGTTCTAGCTGTTGATGTTTCTTCCATTGTTGCTGTGACAAGTACAGTCAATATCCAAATAAAATATAATGGTCCTGCAAGAAGGACAATGTTTGGGGTAAGTAGCTTCTGTATCTCAAGTCTTTCTATGTTTCCAATCCACACTGTTTTCGTGAAGATTTTTTCTTTCATTTTTTTGTTGTTGTGATGGCTCATGAACTATGCATATTTGGTATCTCCCTTCCGTGATAATGGTAGGATTTGATTCCAATTTTCAAGCCTTTTGCGCTCATTGCTGAAGACTTTACCTGCTGACAACTTCAGTAGTAAACTTAGTAATCATTTGAGCATGTAAGCTGGCAAAAATTGAGAGTTCACTGTTTACACTTTACATTGCTCAATCAACCTGGAATTTAGATCTTCTAAAGTGTGGGGTGTACCCCCCCCAACTTTTTCATAACCATAATTTGTTATGTATATTGGAAACACAATGTAGCACTATGCTGCCCTTCCTTGGCCACACAATGAATCCAACCCGTCCATAAAATTCTAATCCATATGGATCAACAAGATCCTCGGTAGTTGGCAATTATATGCTATATGACAATGATGATACAGGCTACAGCCACCTTTTCTTATCCACCGTATTGGTATTTTCCTTATAGGGACCACCATGCCACCCTTGATGTTCATGCATAGCTTTCTCTTAACATGCATTTTCTAACACCCATAATTTTCTCTAGAATGTGCTGTTGTATATGATTGTGATCTCAACATTGCAGGGTGACAATGCGGTGACAGCTCTTCTAACAGGACCAGGCATTGTGTTCATACAAAGTTTACCTTTTCATCGATTCTCTCAACGGATTGCTAGGTAACATTTTGCTTGAGTGACCAAGCAAAGTCACAATATCAGTTGAATACTGTCATGGACTTTTCTCTTCCTCCTACTTCTGCCTGCATGCTTTCATTTTGATCAAGTGACTTTGTAATATAATAATTCATTTTCTGCTTTTCAGGGCGGTGACATCACCCAACATGAGGGAAAATCCCAAGTTTTTCATACAGATTGCAGTTTTCTTTTTTCTGGCGTATGTTGTCATTGTATCTTCATTAATATTAACAGATGTATGAAATTCAGTTTTTTTTCTTTTTTCTTTTGTAGTTTCTACTTTTCTTTTCTCTTACCATATTATAGATACAGGAATGAGGGAGAAGGGGTGGGGGGCAGATCCTTTATGCCAATTATTAAAAAGAAAATCCAGTTATGTTATTATGCCTATCACTTAAATAGGATTTATTTGAATTTTTAGTAGACTAGTCGATTTGAACAACTTTGTCGTTCTTATGATATTGTGGGTTATTTTCAGCTTTTTAATGTTACTATTATTTTGGAAGAATTAAAAAAACAATCAGGTGTAATATATTGCATTAAACGATCACACAATAAGTATAATTTTTTTAAGAGTTTAATATGGTCAAATTTTATACTGTTAATTAAAAATTACTATAATAGATTAGGGAAACAAGTTTCCAATATGTTATTTGCATTGGAGGGACGACCTATATCCCTCAATTAACTACCAAAAAAAAACATAGATTCAAAGCATATGTCGAAATAATTTTGAGTTTTGTAAATTTGTGACATAAAAATATTTAATTCTCATATATGTTTCAACGAAATGATTTAATTTTTTTACTATATTGATTGAAGTATATCGGATAACAAAACCTTTTAATCAATTTTAAGATTCATGAAATTGTACGAGAGAAATTGAGCACAATTTTTTTGACGTTCTTTGCAAAATTACTTTTATTTTTTAAAACATTATTGTGGTAGTTAAAAACCCTCCTGATTTTTTTTTACATATACTTTATTTTTTAATAACCTATTTATTCCAATTTAAATATAATTTTATATCAAACTTAATTTAATATTATGGATAAAAATATATTTTGATTAGTTATAAATTTTATTTTTTAATTAATTTTACAGTATTTTTATTTAAATATACATGATTTTAAATTAAATATTTTAGTTTCAATTGTTTATTTTCTAATGTTATATTTTGTATTCAATTATTAATCTTGTATTACACCTTAAAATATCATACTTTCAAAATACTATTTTTGAACAAGCTTTTATAATACTATTGATTATTGTTAATATCTTAAAATATAATTAAATATAAAATTGATTTGCAATAAGTACTAAAGATTGGAGGAAGTTAAGTTCATACTCATAGTAATAATTAATGGATCTGTTTTATTGAATCAAGAAAAAATCTTTTAATTAATCCTAAGCTTAATTGTAGTTTTGATTAATGGGTTTAATTATAGTTCCTTTATTAAAAAAATAACTTAAATAATTTTAGTGTCTCAATATCTCTTCAAATTTCTCTGTTTTAAAAATTGGATTGGTGATCAAATCGGTTAAAATACTAGGTCATTGACAAACCAGTGAATCACTAGTTGATCCGCATTAAAAATATTTATTATATACAAATTTTAAATTTATAAAATTTTATTTTATTAATCTTTAATATTATTAAAAGTTATTTAAATTATTCTTCATTTATTTTTTAACATCTCCTATTATTAGTTATAATTTTTTTTTATATATTGCACTTTTATTTTATAAATCATTCCTTTTATTTTTTTTATTCAAATTATTAAATTTTTACTGAAAACACAAAAAATAATAAATAAATAAATATATGATAATAAATAAAATTTACGTAAAGATGGATAATATATATATATATATATATATATATATATATATTAATTAGGTTATTGATTTAGTGATTATTCTATTTTTTAAAAATTAAAGAGATGTGTGTTTAAATTTTAACTTAAAATCCTTGATTTTGAAATTAGGGATGAATATTACAAATTTTAAACTATAAAAATTAAAATTACTAATTTGAAAAAATAGGAAAAAAAAACTCCAATTAAAAGTTAATACTATCACTCATTTGGAATTGGAAGATTTTTGAAAAATTAAGGTTTTGTTTGGTCCAGCCTATTTTTAATTTATAAGTTATTTTTAAATTTAAGTTAAAAATAAAGACTTAAAAAAATAAAAAAATAAAAAAATAAAAAGTTGTTTGTTAATATTTATTTATCTTTTTAATTTAAAACTTGTTAAAGTTAAAATATAATTAGATGGAGATGTATTAGATTCTGACTCCCACTAACAAAAACTAACAAATTAATTATTAATATTTTCTGATAAAAAATATTAATTATTTTAAAATTTAATCTTTTGAAATTTGATGAAAGAATATAAAAATAAACTTTGGATACCTTATTTCTAATTTTTCCTTATTAAAAATAAATAATTTTTATTTTAAATTTTTTTTACTAATTAATAACCCAACTTTTACTTAAAATAACTTATAAATTAAAAATAAATTACTAAACCATATCTAAAATATCCGATCACACATGTAGTAATTATGTTTTTTTTTTTATATCGTAATTATGAAAATTTGATACTACATTAATAGTAGTAAAAAATATATATATTTATATATATAAGTAGCTGTAAAGTTTAATAGAAGGAAATTATTGTTGAAAAAAAAAAAAAACGACTCGTGCAGCGCAAGAAAAGCGAGCCATTCATTCGATTTCCATTGGAGTTATAAAATCTAGGCATTATTTCTAGGTTTGTCTGGGAATCCCCCAAACCAAAAACATCCCATCCCATCCCAAACCCTCTCTTTATTCTCACTCCCAAACCCAAACTTTCCCAACCCTAACATAGCCATGCGGTTCCAATCACTCTAACCCTATCTCCTTTTTTTCTCCACCACCGATCTTTTTTAGATCCGCATCGCCGTTCGTTCGTTGCAATCGCTGCAGATTCTCCGCTGCTTCCACCACCACCAGAAGGGAGGAGGAGGAGTTCCTCGCGATTCGCGCTCCAAGCTTCCGCCGCCGCCGCCGATCGGACAGTTGAGTTTCGCTCCGAATCCCAACGCGCTGTCGTCGAGATTTGCATCGGAGTGGAACAAATCTTGTTGTTCTTCTTCTTCTTCGATTCGGTTCTGCTCTACCCTAACTGCTGCTGTGGCTTCTACGAATTTCTGATTTTAGAGGGCTTTGCTGCGCTGGATTCGGATTCTCATCCTCGATCGTTTGATAACAACGATTTTATTGCTCTGATTTCGAGTCTCTGGACGGAACCTCATTCTCTGGATTCTCAGGTTTTTGCGACGAAGCGGTAGAAGATTCGGCGTCTGGTTGCTCGTGAAGAATTCTAGAAGTGAAACCTCATCGTCGTGGCGGTTCGATTTGTTCGATCTTAACTTTAGTTATCTGCAAGTTGAGGGAAAAATTCAGAAAAAGTGAAGAGAAAGAAAAAAGAGATTTGATTGATGTATTGTACTGTTTGTTTTATTTCTTCTTTTTTTTTAGTTTCAATAACAGGGGCTCTCTTTCTTATTATTTCAGAGGCCCTTTTGGTTATCATCGTCCTTTGTTATTATTGATTGATTCTAAAGATAAAATCTTTTTTATAGATAGAAAGAGAAATATACCATGGCGGTGTATTATAAATTTAAGAGTGCAAGAGATTATGATTCAATTCCCATGGACGGTCCTTTCATCTCTGTTGGTACATTGAAAGAAAAAATATTTGAATCCAAGCATTTAGGGAGGGGTACTGATTTCGACCTCCTGGTCACCAACGCCCAGACCAATGAAGGTTGGTTCTGATTTTTTTATTAAACTATTGTTTTTTTAACATGAGAGGGTTTTAGTCTTTCAATTCGGGGCTTAATTTTAAATTTAAACAACGAACCTTTTGCATATTATTTGCTTTGAGGAGGGTTTTATTGGATAAACTCACAGTGTTTATCCTGTATCTTTCAAAGTACAATTTTTTATTAGTCGTATGAATCCTATCTGTCATTAAACTTAAATAAGTTTGAGTTGAATTTTACCACCTTCCCCTTCCTACACAAAATAATAAAAGAAAGAAAATACTTAAACTTAAAAGGGTATTGACCTGGATATTGAGATGAAGTTAGGCTGCAATTACAGGTGCCCAACTTTGCAAAATTAGTATTGTATTTCATATAGTAGGCTTTTGTTGAATATAGCATATTTACAGTATTTTTATAGTTGTCTGTTTGGAATTTCAGAATATCTTGATGAAGAAATGTTGATTCCTAAAAATACCTCTGTGTTAATTCGTCGGGTTCCAGGACGGCCACGTTTACCAATTGTTACAGAAATAGAGTACTATCTCAAACCTTTAATCTCATTACTGCTGTTGAAATTTTCACAATTGATCATGCAGTGTGTTTGTAAATTTTAAAATGGGCAGTCATCAATTTGTGTGTGGCCACAACCAGAAACTGCATTTTTTGCTTGAGATGAATTATGTTCTTGAGTTGCAACTGTCTTTTGTTTTTGTGCAGACAAAAGGTGGAAAATAAGGTGGTGGAATCCTTACCTGAAAACAGAAGCTTACCAGCTGAAGATATATCTGCCATGAAATATGTGAGTCACTTTTCATTTTCTTTTTGTCTTTTATAAACGATCAAGATGCAGTCCCTTGGAAATTGAGCTCTTCATACCACTTGACAGCCTGAAGAGTCAGATTGGGATGAATTTGGCAATGATTTGTATTCAATTCCTGATCAAGTGCCTGTTCAATCAAGCAACTTAATTCCAGAGGCTCCTCCACCTAACAAAGCTGATGAAGACAGTAAGATTAAAGCCTTCATTGATACTCCGGCCTTGGATTGGCAACGGTGAGTAAAGATTTCTTCCACACAGCTCTTGTTGTGGTGAAACATTCTCATATTTTGGCTTTATAATGTTTATGTTGATTTTTTTTTCTTTTTTTAAATTTTTTGTTGGCAATGCAGTCAAGGTTCAGACTTTGGCACTGGTAGAGGCTTTGGAAGGGGTACCGGTGGGCGGATGGGTGGTGGCC
This sequence comes from Amphicarpaea edgeworthii, assembly GCA_014843725.1. NCBI lineage: Eukaryota > Viridiplantae > Streptophyta > Magnoliopsida > Fabales > Fabaceae > Amphicarpaea > Amphicarpaea edgeworthii. The sequence goes on along the minus strand of CM026324.1, from coordinate 4,770,660 downwards.
GTGGTTTTGGTGATTCTCTTTGTCTATTCTCTATCTATATATCTTTGAGTTACTTGCTGCATTTAATACAAAGTTTAATATGTTGATCACAACTAAGGCTCATTTACTTGCTGAGGTCTGGCAGGGATGGAGCGGAAAACACCTCCCCAAGGCTATATATGTCACAGGTGCAAGGTGCCTGGTATGTTGATGTTTCTGAACTTTTTAATCACCCTCTACCTGCAAATTGCTGCATAGCAATGTCAGTTTTCTCTGCTTACCTTTTTTTTTAAAACTTTGTCTAGGACATTTTATTCAGCACTGTCCTACAAATGGTGACCCAAATTTTGACATGAGAAAAGTCAAGCAACCTACTGGTATTCCAAGATCCATGCTGATGGTAAATCCACAGGGTTCCTATGCTTTACCAAATGGTTCAGTAGCTGTCTTGAAGCCAAATGAGTGAGTTCAGCTTGATTATGGTTTGCCTATTCTGTCATATGTAGACATGTAGTTAAGTTTAATCTTTTCCTTGCAAACAGGGCTGCTTTTGAGAAAGAAATAGAAGGGATGCCGTCAACACGTTCTGTTGGGGACCTACCACCTGAGCTCCACTGTCCCTTGTGTAATGATGTTATGAAAGATGCTGTACTGACAAGCAAGTGTTGCTTTAAAAGCTTTTGTGACAGATGTATGTTTCTCTGCCTTTTCTTTCTCTGAACTATTGTGTAAAAAACCTTTCTTGAAGTTATGTAATGTTATTCTGAAATTCTTCAGGCATTAGGGACTATATTATCTCCAAGTCTGTGTGCGTATGTGGTGCAACAAATATTCTTGCAGATGATCTCTTACCAAATAAGACACTAAGAGATACTATCAATCGGATATTGGAGGCAGGCAATAGCAGTGCTGAAAATGCTGGGAGCACTTTCCAAGTTCAAGGTTATTGAAACTGTTATGATGTCTTTTTTACTTGAACTATTATTGATTATCATTTTGCAAATGTTCACATTTTTAATTTTTGATTGAGTTTTCAGATATGGAGTCTGCTCGCTGTCCACAGCCTAAGATTCCATCCCCAACCTCATCTGCTGCATCCAAGGGAGAGCTAAAGATTTCACCTGTTAATGAAAAAACAACAAATATACAGGAAACAACTGATGATAGAAAGGCTGTTTTTGCTCCACAGCAGATACAGACATCAGAGCAAGTAAGGAACCCCAGAGCTGTTGATATATCTGAAGCTACTCACGAATCTATGAGTGTTAAGGAACCAGCCTCACAAGGGAGTGCTCAGCAGGTTGAGGAAGAAGTGCAGCAAAAGTTGGTTCCTATTGAGGCCGGTAATATAAATTCTTACACCCTATTTTTCTTGAGTATGATTTGGCAAAAAAAAAGTTGGAGATAATGAGGCACCTTAGCTTGCACCGGCAAAAATCTCTGATTTGGTGATTCTGATGAGGGTGATCTCATTTGTTTTTTAAACATTGCAGGAAAGAAAAAGAAAAAGAAGAAAGTCCGTTTGCCCCCAAATGGTAAATCTGCAGTTCTATGACATGGATATCAGTATTTGTAAATGTTTTTCCTGGATTCACTAACATGACAACATTTAGTGGTTGAGGGCGCATACTGAGGCTTTTGCATCTGTTTATAATATTTTGAAATATATATTTTTATTTATGTTGCAGATTTGCAGTGGAAAACCCAACATGATGGCTGGAATGGGGCTGAGAACTATATGATGCCAATGTGTCCACCTCCTGGCTATAATTCATACTGGAATGGCATGCAACCTATGGATGGATTTATGGCACCATATGGTGGTCCAATGCAAATGATGGGTTATGGTCTAGGCCCCTTGGACATGCCATTTGCAGGTGGTATGCCACACGACCCATTTGGCATGCAAGGTTACATGATGCCTGTTGTTCCACCTCATAGGTACATAATAGTATGTTCTTTTAAAATTGAAATTCAGCACTTTCCTGCTCCCCCCTCACACACACACTACACACTTCGTCTTGATGATGCTAAAGGAGGGATTTGAAAGTTGCAGATTGATTTCTTCTGGTGAATTTGGTTGCATGTTTGTCTGACCCTATGTCAATACTCTTTTTTTAGAATGTCTAATTATAATTTAATAATTATGACTGTTCAGGGATCTTGCTGACTTTGGTATGGGAATGAATGTTCCACCCCCAGTTATGAGTAGAGAGGAGTTTGAAGCCCGTAAAGCTGATCTGAGGAGGAAGCGTGAAAATGAGAGACGTCCCGAAAGGTACATGGAACCACTCTTGGATGACTGGCTGTCATGTTCTGAGATGTGGCTAATAACTTTGATTCACTTACAAGTCAACCAGTTAAAATAGCAGCATTTAAGACAATATAATCTGGCTTTTGAATCCTTGTTAGTTTTTATAAGAAAATTCAATCTCCTGGATATATTTAATCCATCATCAGTGTTTCACATTAACATTTTTCATACTGAGATTAGGATATTTTTATTCTAGAGTGAATTTATTATTATTGTCCGCCCCTTCTCCAAAATTAAGAATTGGGGTGTTATGTTTTGGTAAAATAATTGCAAAAATCCCTACGTGGGATGTACACTTGCCATTATTTCATGAATTTAGTTGCCAATTTTTTTTTTATGTATTTCTCTGGACCTATCCCCAAATTTTGTCTCATTGTTTTCGTTCACTGAACAGGGACTTCTCCAAAGATCGGGACTTTGGTAGGGAAGTGAGCAGTGTTGGGGATATATCTTCAATGAAATCAAAAACTGTATGTGCTTTTTACTGTCTTAATTTTGCTCTCTTTTTTCATGGACTTTTATGTGCCATTCACTTTTTTGGGTTTTTCTACCGGAACTTTGGCCAGAAACCTCAAGTCTGCAAAAGAGCACTGATTGCACAAGATAATCCCACTTGTTATTCTTGTTCCTTTAATCATAGTTATCTTTGGCAGTTAATTAAAAGTTGTGTATGGAATGCGGATTTTTCAAATTAGTCTTTTCATTAATACTTAATGGGCTAACCATGGGTGAATGATTCCAGTGGGAGTTGACACTGTAGATTCTCATTCAAGGGGCGGCTAAAGGATCTTGTGGCATATTAATTTCTAGTGATGTTTCGCCCTATTAGGGCCAATTTTATTTTTTTTCTCTTTTGTATTTTTTTTATGGGGCAAGGGGTCCTTCATTCTCTTGGCATGGCCCCTTTGAATTTTTAGATATGTGCATAATTCATGCCACACATATCCTAATTCCACCCTTTGTGGGCAACGGATGGCCCATGTAATATTTGGTAGCATAAAATTGCTTCTTTCTTTGAAAAAAGAAAAACTGAAGTTAACTATAATTACTATTGAGAGGGATACCGGTTTGGAAGCCGGAGAATTGTTATGCTGTTGATTCTTTAGCCCGACTGGTTTAATTGGCTATGATTAACGAGTGGGCTTGCGTTGGGCTACTTCTCATGCTAAAAAACAAATGATCGATCTCTTAAATGTTTTTTTTTATGTAACTAACAAACGAATGAGTGGCGTTGTCTTGGTTATCGTTTTTGGGTGCACTGGTTATTTTGCTTGGTTGCTTCTCAGAGTTCCCATTAGAGTTATTGTAAATTACTTTTAAGATGAATTTATTTACTAGTTTTGGAAGCTCAAAAAACATTAATTAATCTTAAAAAAGGGTTGGGAAAAAAATTTAAGAAAGCACGGATACGCTTGCATTTGTTAGCTTTTGAAGAGAAAAGGCAAAGAATTATTTCTCTTTTAAAATAGCCTACATATAGTAATTTAAAAATTGTCCTTTCGAAAGAATTGCTCTTAATTTGGGACCAATTGCTGCTAGATTCTGACATATTTTTTTCATTTATTTAATTATTTATTATTTTTGTTCGAGTTTTGTTATATTATTTTTATTTTTCTTATAGTATATTTGTGCGTTTTGATTTTGTTGCAGAAGTCAATTCCAACATCATCGGGTAGCGATTATCATCACCCTCGTTTTCGTTCGGAGCGGCACTCACCTAATAGATCCTCGCACGAGTTGGAGCCACCTCCACGCCCAACCAAGAGAAAGTCTGACCACCACTCCGATCGCGAACACGAAGATAGAGATCGCGACTATGAGCACGAGCGCCACCGTCGACATCATCGGTCTGAATCTTCATCTAGAAGGTCATCGGAACCCGTCACCAAAGCTTCATCCGCCTCAGCTACAGCAGCTGCGGCGGCGGCAGCGGATCGCAAGCAGAAGGCCAGTGTGTTCTCTCGCATAAGTTTCCCTGCTGAAGAAGAACTCTCTAAGAAGAGAAAGGTCTCTACTTCTTCAACTACAGAACCAGTCGTTACTAGTGCCGGCGGCGCCCCCAGTGGGTCTTCAGCACACCCAAAGACAATGTCGAACGGGTACTACGAAGGTCGGAAGAGCAACACCATTGCGGATTATGAGTCCAGCGACGACGAGCGACACTTCAAACGGAGGCCGTCAAGGTACGAGCCATCGCCTCCGCCTCAGTCCGTAGACTGGGAGGAGGAAGGGAGGCATTCGAGAGGATCGAGGGAGCGCAAGCATAGATGAGCATTTTTGATACAATTGAGCTGGCCTACAAGAAAGGGAACAGACAAACGATGTGAGTCTATCTCTCTTGTGAAGCTTGAAATAAACTCCTTGTGGGAAGGAAGGAAGAATGAAAAGAAGGAATTTCAATGTAATTTGCTCTCACTAAATCCCTCAATTTTCAATAATTTTGACATGTAAAATTATATGAAACTGTTTTATTCAAATCCCAATCAATCAAGTTTATTGCTCTTTGCTACCACCCACCACCTGCCTTTCATATTAATAATTTTAATACAAATGTCAAGTTTTTAGCGGCCGTACTATTTTTATAGTATCTACAAAAATCCAACTACATAATGTACTTTAAAATACTAGTTTTTTTTAATTGATATTTTAATTTCCTATTATTACTACATTATTTAATTCTAAGTATTAAACATATTTAGAAAATAAGCGAAATTACCTTTTGGTCTAACTATACTACTAGACTATGAATCTATTTAAAAATAATAAAATACAGAAAACTAAAAAAGTATGTCAATCAATCGATTATTTATCTTAGAACAAAAAGCTAAAAAAAATAATCATTTTTTTAGATATAAAACACCCATATTGTTAAAGGGGTTTGGAACAGTATTGATCCAACCATGCATATGATACAACATACTTTCATATTAGACGGGGCCTACTTTGTATTAGGGTTCCTTTAAGCATCCTCCAAGAGTCTCATTTACTAATGGTTAAAATGATTTTGGAGGTTGTTATATTATAATTCAACAAATGGTTTTAAAACTGGTATATAAGCTTGTCCTTGGACTTTGCAAGTTAGACGTTTAACCGGTTGTGGAGGCCAAAATGGAGGAGAAAGGTTGACATGAATACTATACTATGAGGTCAATTTACTACCTACACATGGTCATCCAAACAAGCCCTAGTCAAGTAGTATAGCATTTGTTTTGGCCATGCAAAGGTTGGAATTATATTTACTAGGTTCTTGCAAATGGTATCAATGATGAGTTTGAGATAAAACAATTGATTTTGTTGAACTTGATAATAGTGCACTCCTTATGGTGTGAAGTTCAAAATCTTTTCACAATGGCGTAACTCTCTAACATGATCAATGTAGTATAAATGAGGGATGTACTTATAAAAGACATTCACTATACTATTCAACTTAGTAACAATTTTACTATAGCCCTACTTTAGATTAAGATATAGTTTTTTTTTAAAGACAAATATTAATTGTTAACAAAAAGAATCAAACCCATTATGAGACTATCTGTTTTATCATTATTTTCTTTCTTACCACCAAGATAATCTTATAACCTCTAAATTAAGTAGAAATTATAAGGTGATTGAGTGATAGTTGAAAAAGTAAAGGGAGAAAAAGGAGGGATAGGTTGCGGGTTTAAATGCCCTCTACTAACATTTTTAACAAAAACTAATAAACTAATGTTTATTGATTAAAAAAATCAAGATTAAAATATAATTTACTTTGCACATATATACTCTATGAATTTTGTACCTAAATGGTGTTGAGTGTTGACTTTGACCAACCTCTATGATTTGTATTGATCTAGAGTTTAAGTGTAGATAATTTATCGTATAAAAATATTTATTTTTTTTAAAATTTTGGATGTGAAAAAAAAAATTAGAATTTGAAATTTGGAGTTATACATAGAAAAGTTAATATTTTTTTAATTTATCATCTACAATTAAATTTACTATATGCATTTTAATATGAATATATATTTACGTGATGATTCAAATTTTAAATTATAAAAAAATCATTATCAAACTTTAAAACAAATTATTAGTATAAGTTATTTATTCAGTCAAACGGGTCGACCCAATCGTCTGGACCCGGTTCAAACGTACTTAGGTCGTGCAAATTAAACGGACGGCTCAGATCTATTCATCTAGGGTTGGGCAGGGGGTGGCGTCTATAAAAGTTAGAGAACACCTCTACAAACCCTAGTTCTTCGCTACTGCGACTGCGCGTTTCCGCACGATGGGTATTTACTCTCTTCTCTCTTCCCTCCCTTCGTTATTTGCTTCTAGATTGGTTTTTCTGATCAATGTGATGGTTCGATCTGTTTATTCTAATCGACGTATTGTTCATAGTATTCACTGTCACATCTTGCATGCTATGATGGACCTTGTTTCGCTCCATTTTGGAAGCTTTTCGAATTTGATTGTGTGATCAGAGGAACTGTAAGTTGTGGAAAATCGCTCTTCGGAGTGAGATTTTTTTGATTGCACTGCCCAATTTTTAGCCTATACTTTTCCTTGTTCAATCTAAAGAGAATGAATGATTGATGATGTATGTAACGTTCATGTGTTGTGTGGAGGCGCTTGTTACCTGTTCCTATTTGGTTTTTACATGTTTATTGATTATGCTGTATGAGGTTGCCATCGTGGCATTTTGATATTCAAGGGAATTTCAGCATTGGATGTGTTGGAATGAGTTAGAAATGATGAATTCTGTTGATTTGTGTTTCAATAGGTGCCTACAAGTATGTTTCGGAGCTATGGCGCAAGAAGCAGTCTGATGTCATGAGATTCTTGCAGCGGGTGAGGTGCTGGGAGTACCGCCAGCAACCTTCTATTGTCCGTCTGACAAATCCTACTCGCACAGACAAGGCTCATCGCCTGGGCTTCAAGGCTAAGCAGGTAAATAATTTTTGATTTGTTGTGCATGATTTTTTAGGTTTATTTCTTTGTGTTTATTCACCCGATATTTTAATTCCATTTGGATCTGCGATAGTAGCATTATTTTTTCTCTTGGTGAATATTTGTTGAAAGTGTTTACCAATAAATAATTGACTTTCTTAGCTGGATTGTTTCCCCCCAATAGCCGAAGCAGTGGGAATTATGTGTAATTCCTTTTTTTTCTAATTGGTTGGGAATTTCTATGAAATAAAGGAAAACAGTGTGCTGGTTAATCAGTATCTATCATCTTACCGAGCAGTGCTCAATTTTACTGAAATAATGAAACACAGTTTTTCTCCATTTTTAATAACTAACTTTGACAGAGTACTTGTACTATCTTGTATTTGTTCATTGCTATCTAGAACTGTTGCACCTTGCTTCATTTGAATCTTGATTGTGATTATATTCTTATTCATGTATTATTCAGGGTTATGTGGTTTACCGTGTCCGTGTCCGTAGGGGTGGCCGGAAGAGACCAGTTCCCAAAGGTATTGTTTATGGTAAGCCAACCAATCAAGGTGTTACCCAACTGAAATTTCAGCGCAGCAAGAGGTCTGTTGCTGAGGAGCGTGCTGGAAGGAAGTTGGGTGGACTCAGGGTCCTCAATTCTTACTGGGTGAACGAGGTTTGTTAACACACCAGCATTACTATGTGTTACATACAGGACTCAACTAACATAAATTGAAAGTGAAACCTTGTTATGAGTTACTGACTGGTTGGTCTGATGCTACTATTACTGTGTGTTACATACAGGACTCAACTTACAAATATTTTGAGGTCATTTTGGTGGATGTTGCCCACACTGCTATCAAAAATGATCCAAGAGTCAACTGGCTCTGCAACCCAGTTCACAAACACAGGGAACTTCGTGGCCTCACTTCTGCTGGGAAAAGTAACAGGGGTCTACGTGGCAGGGGACATCTCTACCACAAAAATCGTCCATCCCGCAGAGCAACCTGGAAGAGAAACAACACACTTTCTCTTCGTCGTTACCGTTGATTTTGTTGTTATCGTATGTTGCTTCATTTTTTGGAGTATTTGGAGTGCATTATATGTGTAGACTTTAGGAAAATCGACAGTTTTGAAAGCCTAAATTATGCCTTTTTCCCCGAATATCGTATTAGTACTAAAACAGCAGAGATTAATGATGTAAGGTTTTTTTATTATGCCCTGGAATTGCCTTTATTTATTTTATCGACTTTTTCATCGTGGCTAAATCTCGTGCTATGATTTTTCAAGTGTTCGTTTTCTTTATTTTAGGGTTAAATGTTATTTTATAGAAAATGGTTTATAAATTGAAAATCGTATTGTATGTCCTTACACGTTTCGTTGATATAAGGGATTTCTCAAATGAAGACATGTTCTCACATATGCTGTGTAAATTAATCGAACTAGATTTCCTTTGCATATAACGGTTAAAAAACTTCTTTCAAATAAATGAATAAACCTCCTACCTCTTATCTTAAACCAATGAGGATGAGGAACATAACCCTACGACACATATCATTGTATGGTGTTAGATGGTTTTATTGGAAGAAGACCTAGTAAGGACCCTCAACTTTCTACGAATAGAAGATTATTGTAAAAATCTTTTACTTGCATCTCCTCCATAACTGCACACATTTTCCCACATTCTAAAATAAACTGATAGGGAAGATGCTAATGCTATACTTTGTTGGAAGAGAGGGTGACAATCAAGATGGATTTTCCTTTATTTCATGGATAATGAAATGAACATTATCAAATAATGGATTTAATTGCTCTTTTTTCATCATACCGATAGCATACATTACAAAAGAATGGATTTAGCTTCGTTTGCTGAAACATTCTAGCATGTTTATTTGGCTTAAACATCAGAGCTAATGGTCTAAACATGTATATGCATCACATCTCCTTCCTAAGAAAAGATTCTAGCATGTTTATTTGGCTAAACTTTTACCTCTGACTTCTAACATTCCACTGTTTCAGTTTACAGAAAATGAGTTGCAGAAAATATAGAATCTGAAGTTACCAATTGACTAAAGTTTAGGTGGAAGAAATCTAAATTTCACAAATCATTTAGCACTCATTTTATAAGGTAGTGACAGCAGGCACATCATCCCCATGTCAAAGAACACATAACAGCAGAGACAACAATTACTCTCACTTCCAAGTTGGAACACTCAAATTTTGAGCTCATTCATAACTTCCTCAATGGTAACAAATCGACCATATTCTATAGAGAGCTGTGCTGCAACTCCAATAGCAACAGATATTAATCCATCTTCGAGATCTACAATAGGAACTTTTTCTCCTTTTGCTCTAATTGCAGCCAAGAAGTTAAGGTGTTCCAGATAGCTAGACCCATGGTGTAACCCATCATATCTGTAGAGGCCAAAAGACCAAAATGAAATCCAAACCAAAAAATGTTTAACAGATGAAATATTTAACAGAGAAGCTACCCACTTTATCCTGTGATCCTCAGCTTTTAAAGTCTGAACACCATCTCGCCCCGCCTCTCGTGTACCAAACCGCACAGTACTCTCAGGAACAAAGGCTTCTCCCTGTTATAAACTGGTTTAAGTTGAGATGCAAAGCATGCTAACATCTTGATAACATTTACATATGAAAGAAACTCATGCAAGAAAGACTGGTTTTGTGTTTATTATAGGTTTAAATCATGCACCCTATCATTGAAATGCTGAACTGAAGCATAATTGATCAACCTTAGTTGTATCTTAATCAAGAAGTTACACAAGAAATACAATTGAAGATAATAAGTACAGTGAATGGATGATAGTGAGAAATTTTTACCTTTCCAATATCACCTACAACAGATATTTCTTGCTCATTTTTACTCCCTTCGGCAAACATACAAAGGTCAAGCATTCCTCGCGAACCATTGTCAAATTCAACTATAACATATGCATTGTCAATGATATCTGGTACCTGCCCAAAGTAAATCAGTGAATATCAATAATTATATGAAACAATCATGCTTAGAGAAAAAAACTATGTGCCAATTACTATTGTTGCACAGAAGCACATATATGATGTATTCCACTTATAACTGTGACAATAAGAACTCAAGTCCTTAATTGTGAACATTGTAAAACAGAATATGCCATAATCTTCAGAAAGGAAAAAGTCATAATCAGTATATTCTCACCAATAAAGGACAAACACCTGGGAACCTCAACGCTAACAAAATCTTCCAAATAATCATATATCAAGTTCCTAAAACACGTTGGGATTTAATTTAATGGTTCTTCAGGATTATTACATTCATTATTCAGGAAGAAGGCTCAAACCTAGTGTTATAAACAGGTTGCCCTTTATGATTTTGTGAGACTATCTGATTTGAAATGCATTTTATTGAACAAATGAAACCAAACTCAGTGCATATTTACTTTTTTGGATTGAAGAACATTATACAGAGATTCTAATCAGTACTAACCAAGGCATCATACAGATTAACAGAAAGATTAATGTTTGAAGCAAGGTCATTAAGTCATTCTAACTCAAGTGCAGCATATAATCTACCTTTCCATCATATACTTCGTCCTTGTGATTAACATCAATAGCTCCAGAAGCCATCACACGAACAGGATTTGCACCGACAAACAGTCTCATCAGATCAAAGAAGTGGCAACACTTCTCTACCAGAGTGCCCCCTGAGTTAATATTGAACCGATTCCAATTGTTCACCTATGACCAATATCACTTTTCAGCTTCTCATTATGAGAATCAAAAAACATGTGATGTAGTTTCTATTTGAATAAAATCTAACCTTAACCAAAAAAGGAAACCGATGCTCCCGAATTGCTACCATTCTGACATGTCCAAGGTTTCCTCCCTTAACAATTTCTATCAGCTTTGCAACAGGTGGCATGTATCTATATTCCAGTCCAACTTGTACCAATACATCTGGTCTCTTTCTAGCAGCATTGACAACCTAATCCAAAGTAACAACACGAGAACAATAAATTAGTGTACTATCAAATACTTATTGGAGGTACCTAATCAAGACTTCCAATTATAAAATTTTCCAAAAATAAATAAATCAAAACACATTTAGTCCAGTCTACCTTAACTAAATGAAACACACACAGCACACAACACAATGCAATTAGTTACATGTAACTTGTTTATGAAGTAATACAGCTAATATCAAAATTCTGCTTTCACACCATAACAGTAAAGGAGATATAAGGTTGCCTTGGTGGTTGGGAAGGGAGGGGTTAAGGGGGAAGGAAATGTTGCGAGTTTGATTCTCTCTCATTGACAATTCTAACAAAACTAAGAAACTAACCTTTGCCAATAAAAAAAAACACTATAACAGTAAAGGAAATGACACAAGTATAGTTGATATCTCCATCCTGATGGAAATCACAATCAAAGAGAGAGATTGGTATTTATATAAAATTACATTCTAACAGTTAAGCCAAATACCTCTTTGCAGTGTGAGAGTGTGGTACACAAGGGCTTTTCAACAAGTACATGATGGGGTTTGGAGTGATTGATTATGTCCATAAGAATCCTATGATGGGTCATGTTAGGAGTTGATACCACCAAAACATCACATACTCCACTCTCCAACAGCTCTTGGTGACCTGAGAAAACCTTCACAACTTTCAACTCAACCTCAGAACTTGTATGTATGTTTAGTTTACAAATGAAATCTCATCAATCAAAGCATCAAAGTAAAAACTATAATAAAAATGATACCTTGAGAGGCCAACTAAAGGAGTGAGCTAAGTCAAGAGCGAGTTTTTGAGAGGGAAGATGAGGGTCAGCAATAGCAACAACTGCCACGCCTTGGGTGCGAAGATGATACAAATTCACAAGATGCTCTCTACCCATCATTCCTACTCCTATGATTCCGTACTTTACTATAGCTTCTGCCATGGATTCTGATTTTGACTTTCCTCAACAATTGGATTTGTTTTGGTTACTACAAAATCTGATAGTAATTTGAGTTACAGAAGAGATTTCATCCATTGATTGTTCCCTATTCGACAAAATCTGCCATGTCAGTTCACGTCTTCTTTGTTTTGTGTTCTTCTCTCTCTCTCTCTCTCTCTTTTTAATTTGATCTGTTTTCGAAAATAATTTAATTATAATAGAGTGACAAATTACAGTTCATATTATTGATATTTATGATAACTATATTTAAACTAATTTTATTTTTATTGATTAATATATACCAAGAAATGAATACATGAAAATAATATCTTTCCATAAACTAAAAAGTCTTTTTTTAGGAAAATATATTAAGATCATTATTGTTTACTATCATTTCGTGTGTATTACTTGGATGTTGATTATTTAAAGCTATATTATAGATATCCATTTAACATATGAAAATTAAATTTTTGTTTAACGCCGTCGCACTTTTACTAGCAGATTGAAGAACACTTATTTCACAATATTTTTTGTTATTGAGAAAATAATTTGTATTTAACATTTTTATCACATAAAATGACACATCAATACTGTTTAACATAAATTTAAAATATATATTTTTTTAATTATTACAATTTATGATATATGTGTCTTATAATTTAAAATTGTTGTTTCTTTTATAAAAAAAAAAAAGAACAAATTGACATTGTTGAGTTTTTCAAAGAACATTTGTTTTTTTAATTCAAGTAAAAGAAATAACGCGTAATGTGATATTTAAAAAAAAAACAACCCTAAAACCACTAACAATTTAATACTAACGAGGCATATGAAATAGTCGATATATTTTACTATGGTTAGAATAATTGAGGTGGGCCTTGAATGCTTTACAATTATTCCGTATAGCACCAAAAATATTGATTCAGAATTATATGAACTTGAGATCTCAGAAACCGACAGTAATAGATAATTTTAATTTCTAAATTCTAATGGCTATTGGAGATAACGGTTTTAAAGCAGTTGGCTGAATGAGTGATTCCAAAAGGGTTCTTTCAAATATATTGGGGTTATTGTCAGTGGCGTAGAAGTTAATTTTTTGGTCAGAGATAAGCCCCTCTTCCTTTTGTATATCAACACTATTATTGCTTGTCTAGTTCAAAAGGCTTCATTTTATATTGGTTATTCTTAGGTATGTTGCCAAAGTAAAAAAAAGTTTCTCTTTATTGCACGACAAAACCAATTGCAAATGTTTCCACTGGTTCAGGTGCATTAACCAGCTGAATGGAATATTCTTCCAAAAGGAACACCATTTCCTAACATTCATAAGAAAATTGAGAATGACCACTAGTGATAATCTGTTAAGACAAGGTGTGCATACAAGTCTGAGTGTCATTAACATTTATTGTCATCAGCAGATAATAATCCTTTCAAGATTTTTTGCCTGTTTTAATTAGTTTTTGGAATAAAGGGGGGTTTCCTCTCTATAATAGCCTATATTAATTCATTACTTTGTCATGAACTCTTCCATATCAGTGTGCATCCTACACTACCTCTTTTTGCCTAAAATTTCATAATGTTTTATTAAAAAAAAAACTTGACTTGTTTCATGCTGGTACCAAGAACTACCCACAACCAAAAAAGTACCAATGCTTGATAGAGAGACCATATGCACACAGCAAGATCTTTTGTTGGGGGAGGGGGTTAGAGCTGCAGCATGAGCAGAGTAGTGGTTTTCTCTTACAACAGCAGCTAATATATTCACATGCTGCACTTAAATAAAGCTCAAAGGCAAAAAATGTTATTGAGCTAATTACTAATGGTTTAAACCTATTGAGCCATTTAATTGCCAAAGAAACTCTATCATCACCACAAACAGCCAACAACTACATCGCTTTCCACTATCATGTTTTTCACAGTTTCTCCACCAACACCTCACAATGTAAAAGTTTATCAGGGCAGGATCTGATCAATTTAGATGGGTGATGCATAAGCATAACCCCTACAAACATGATCCTACTAAAATTATCACAACTATTCTTATCAATATGCCATAAACACTGCTATGACAGTCTCTCCACATTTCTCACATCAATTCAACTAACAGGATTTACCTGGTAAATGAAATCCAGCAAAAGGTGAAAGCCAGTTACTAAAGGATTCACATATTTGAAAGATTACTTCCCAACTTCAAGTTCCTAATTCCGAAAACCAATATAATAAACAAATAGTCAAGGCCAGATGCAACAACAATCATCATCATGCCTTCCTTCAAAATCACAAATAAGAGCAAATCACGTGCATTGAAGGTTTTTCTCTTCTACATACCAGGAGTAATGATGGAAAGACAAGCAGCATGAATCTATATGAGTTCAGAATGAGGTGAACAAGCAAGCACTAAGGAGATTTGGGATGTGAAAATGCATTTACAATTGGAACAAATGGTAGTAGATCTGTTGAAGCCTCTAAGCTAAACCAATCAAAATCCACTAAATCAGAGGCAGAATAACCACCACCACCACCACCACCACCATCATCATCAGCAACATGTCTCTATATTATCATATCAAAACCTTGTTCCTGAAATAGCATTCAAGATTAGTCTCACCCAAACGAACGTTCCTACATTTGGATCTACAAACTCCATTTTTTTCTTTCATTTCAATTATCCACATTACAAGGGATTCAATACAATGATTTTCTACATTAGAATATGAAAAAAGGGGAATTGAAAAAAGACAGGGCAAGCACACCTACGTCTGTTTGGAGTAGGAAGAAGAGGAAGGAACGCGCTTGTTACGGAACATCATGTAACCGACGGGTAACACAACTCCGATCATCATCACGGCGGCACCGATCAAGTATCTAAGTGGGCTTGGTGGCTCCACCTCTACCAAGCTCCTAATCTGCATCGCAACAATTCGATTCGATTAGATTAGATTAGAGAGATCCAAAATTGAAAACCCTAATTTATAACATAACATTTTACATGATCGATCTGATTATACTTACAGGCATCTCCACCAACACACGAAATGTTCTTCCCACTTGCTGTTTTCTCACTGTAACCAAGAAGGTCCTCTTCTTCTGTAACGGAGTAAATGAATCATCGATTTTATTTTATTTTTATTTTATTTTACACGCGCATTTTCCGTATATTATTATTAACCTTGTAATGGAAGCTACTTACGGAAATACGGATACAATACAGAATGTATACAAAATTGAATCGGGCCTTTCTTTCTCCACCCAAATCTTTAGCCTCATGATCTATTAAGAACTTGGGCTTGCTTTTGGGTTTGACATTAGAACTGCTAGTACTTACTTCCTGCACCCCTATTTTGCTTCCTACACCTCTAACTAATAACTATTTTGTGGGGTGCAGAAAGTAAATTCCAGAATTGCATTGTTGTGAGGTGGATCCAGTAGCTACCCAAAAATGAAGATAAAATTAAGCATACATAATCACGTGGTAATAGTGTAAAAGATTCATTGATTTAAAATATTTATTTAAAGATTCGAATCCAATTCTACTAATGATATGTTGTTAATATAGAAGTCTTTCGTTATGTATGATAAGTTTGGTATTTTTTTATAATATAGTTACTTAAAAATGATAATTTTACTAAAAGCTATTACAATGTGCATGTGTATTAAGCTCTCAAAATTAACAGAAGCATCCATTGAAATAGAAAAAGGAATGATGAACTACTGCTCATACGAAACATATTTACTCTATGTGAGCCAAATGATTGCTTCTCATGGTGGTAACTTCAATATAAATTAAACATAATGCACATCCCATTCAAAGAAAATGTATAATGTGGTTCGGTAAAATTCATGCCTACGCCATATAGAAAAATAAAAAGAAGGCTATACATAAAACGTGTGCAGCAAAAATAACTCATTATTATATTTGAGATTATACCTTTCTCTTGTTCTCTTTTTTTTTTTCCCACACCAACTTATCCTATCTTAGAGAGACTAATTAATGCTACTACCTGTTCAAATAGTTAACCTTAATTTTATTGCTTAAAAATGTAGATGCTAATCAAATAACAAGTTAATTAAATCACGAGAAATAAAAGTAAAATAAAAAAAAATAAGATTAATAATTAGTAACCAAAAAAATATCTCAAATGATAGAACTATATATAAGGATAAGCTTCTTGACTTTAGTAAGTGGAATGATGCATGCCAAACGAGCTTTCGATCGCCCCTGGCAGACAATGCATTTCGCTTTCGACCATCACTTTTTAATAGCTGGAATATTGCCAATGCAGATGAGCAGTTATTGCACAAATTCATCATCTAATTCAGTTTTAAGCTTCAATGCTTACTTCAGCTTCAACTACAAAATGTACTTTCTGACAAGTTTGTGTGCAAGTTCTATATAGAATAATTGTTTTGCACTGGTGATATACATATAAGCGTGAAAGAAAAAGGTGAAGTTGATGTATGGTTACACATGCAACTTGATGTATATCGATAAATAATTGACTTTATATACAAGATGTTAATTTGCAAATGCCAAGTTAGAGAAATGACATGATCGATCTTCCAAGATTGGTTTATTTGCATGGAACCACGGCGAAGATTCAATCTTACCAGAAATTTACTTTTTATTAATTTCCTTAGAAATTAGAATAATAATAATAATGCATGCATCATATCATATCATGTTCGTGCTACACAAAATATGGGTCCGCTAGCTATTTTTTTTTTTTTGGTTGTGTCAGGAACGGAAAGTGGGGTGTCTTGTGATGTATATGCCATATATAAACATGAGCTTTTGAAGTTTCTGGATTATTGATTGATGCGAATGAATATATGGTTGGTTACGAGTAGTTTTCACTTGTTTTGGTATGCAGGTATGTGTCGTGGACATGCAACTGTTCCTAATACGAAGACACAGTCACATGATCAATTATGTTTATGTGCCTAACTTATATAATAAGTTAATAACATCCACGCGCACTACTACAAAAAACGCTGCAACATTAGTAAGCTTAACAGTCACGAACAACTATCACTCCAAGTTGCGGAATTTTGCTTTTTTGTGTTAAAATAGAAAGTAAAAGAAATGAAAGGATGCATCGTCTGCATTGATACTTTTTTTTGTCTTGTCACTCATGGTCAAATAGAAAGGTAAGTAATGTTCAAATTGGTTGTTTAAAAGGCATATAATTAATTCTACAAATTAAAAGGTGATGTTCAATAGTACACATTGAAGTTAACAAGATCTTTTATTAGAATCCAAGAAAGGAGAGGAATAATTAATTAAATTTGAAAATAAAATAAAGCGATTTTAGATAAATTACTTACGTTTGAAATTAATTAACACGAGCCTCTTATCCATATTTAAAAACGAAACACAAAATATTTGATTTCTACATAAGCAATAGTTGTTTGTTCCTATTCTAGTTGATCCTTTAACAACCTAAACCTCTCCTTGTTGCTGATGAGAATTGCATGCGTTCACCAAAATCTTTTTTGTGATTGATTAGACTTCTTTTTTTTTTTTGGCAACGTGGACAAGGTATAGTCTCATCGGTTGGAGCTTCTAGGTTTTTTTTTCTTGTCTTTGCCACCTCCTAAATTTTGTTTTTATATGAAAAATCACCTTGTATGGCCTCTTCTTATCTCTCTTGTCTCATCATTCATTTATGTTCGTTTAGCAATTATCACAAAGTGATATTTGATCCAAAAAATTACTCTTCTAATCTCTTAATAATAACCTGGATTCATATTTTGTAGGTACATTAATAAGTATTTTCTTGCACTACTCTTTCATTAGAAAAATTCATACAAAAAAGTCTTATCACTATACTAGAAGTGTTATCATATCATTATTTTTTATTATCATGTCATTAGTAAGTAATACTCATTTAACTTTGATGACTAATGTCTGCCAGATGAGCTTACCATTTGTTGATGGAATCTCCTCTCAAAAAATCGAATTCAGTATAACTCGAACCATCGACTTGTATGTCAAAGATATCATTATTGAAAATATCTTTATTAGCCGAGTAATCTATGAACTAAGCTCCTGAATTGCAAAGCTGGGAATCAGTAATAATATATATAAGTGCCCCCACCCAGCGCCGTCTGGTCTAAGGTCCATGCAATGTTAATTATGCGATCATATTCATATTCATACTTTGTTCCTATTTCCAACAACAACCCTGAGTAGAGTACCTACCCTTATAGTCATACTTGATGACATATGCATCTCAATATTTTAAAACAATAATTTCAATCAAAATGTGCATGAGTCCTACGAACCAAAGCCCGGTTCTTCAGGAAATATGTCTTGTTAAATTTATAGTATATACTTTGTTTTTTGAGCTTCGTGAACACCGGCTTGTCTTGTCTCCGATTCTTTAATCAACTTCAACCTGAATTCATGGTGGTCCAAAGCACAAGACTTTGATTAGTGTTCATGCAATCTATTCTGCCTCGTTGCTTCTAAGCTTTATTTTATTTCCGACTCAACTTGGTCAAAAGCTTCTGTTTGTTGAGCAGGGTAGTTCTTGTTTTTTTAAATTACTTTGAGGAATCGGATTTATTATATATATTCAGGATTCAGCCTTTTGAAGCTTATAAGTTGCAAGGGACTTAATTGGGTTTTCTTCTCAGTGGTTTTTTTATGTGCCTTCCAAAGTTTGAAGGTTCCTAAGATGTTTTGTTGTGGTCTTTTATGTACCGTTTCTTCTTTTAGTTGATCAATTCAGTTACGAGGTTTGAAGTACTTATCTGTTGTGAATAGTACTCGTTTCCATAAGCAACTTCTCAGCCGGTACTTTCAAATCACACCAAAGTTTTGCCTTTACCTTTTTAATTGTGTGTGTTAATCACAATTCACAAGTCCAAACTAACCTTCTTTGCTGTGCTTTTTGGGTCGTGTGTGTTAGTTTTCTGCTGCCTATATAAGGTTTTCCAAGTTCTTGAGAGTTGAACATTCAGTACTAGAAAAGTAGAAACCAAAAATGGATGGTGGTTATTATTTTCCACCTCGCAAAATGGGTTCATGGCATGGATTGGAATTGGAGGATGTGCAAGAAAATGATGAACTCAAATTGGTTCCATCTTTATCTGCCATACCTCAGCCACCTACCCCACATGAACCTATGGAGTTCTTGTCCAGGTCATGGAGTCTCTCTGCTGCAGAAATTTCAAAGGCTCTTTTGGAAAAAGAAAAACAAAAGCATAACTTCCTTGACAAGAATCATGCCACCTTTCCAGAAGCTATTTTGGCACCTCAATTAGCAGTAAGTCACACCCCTTCCCATTAATTGTTGATTGAATCTCATGATCTCATCATCTTCCCAAACTTTGAATGATAATTGCCAAATAAAATAAGTATGTTTACAAAATTACCCGCTAATCTCTAATTACAAGTCCATATACTATCAAGTTCGTGAATCAACTGATGTGAAGTTGTTCCTGCTTAAATACTCATAAGAGAACTTTGAGCCTATTTGTAAAACAACGCTAGTTAAAAGTGTTTTTGACAATTTCTCTACAGAAAAATGCTCTATATTTTCAGTAGATAAGTTTTCAAAAACACTTTTATCCAAGGAGGCTCTTTGTCATTTATATTAGTCTTATTCACTCAAGGAGTATTAAGCCAAAAGAAAAACTTACAAGTTCATGCACTTTAAAGTGTATAAAAGCATGTATTGCGTTGTGTTTTGGCCTATTTCTCTATAAGCTCTAAGTTTTCTACTCTTTGTTATGCAGACAAGTAAGATCATACCTTCTCCTTATTGTAGAAAGATGGGTACTATTGGAAAATGGTTTCATCAGAGGCATCATGGGAATACTAATATGACTGTAAAGAAGAAAGATCGGGCGCGTTTAGAAAATGCACGTGTACATTCTGCTGTGTCCATTGCAGGGTTAGCTTCGGCCTTGGCTGCTGTTGCTGTAGCAGAGAACTCTAGTGGCTCCCAAACCAAGTTGAAACTTGCTCTGGCTTCAGCCACACAACTCTTGGCATCACATTGCATTGAAATGGCTGAACTAGCTGGAGCTGATCATGACCATGTGGCTTCCTCTATAAAGTCTGCAGTTGATATTCAAACCCCTGGTGATCTAATGACTCTCACAGCTGCAGCTGCAACAGGTATTTGCTTAAATTCGTATTTGGTTTAAAACTAAGGGTCTGTTTGGGTAAACTGGGTAAACTTCTCTAGAAGGACTTTTAGGAGAAAAAATGAGCTCTTCAATCTTTATCTAACAGTTCTGATTTTCTGAATGTGTGAAAATGTTAACCTCCAAAATTGGTTGTACATCTTTGTTCTTACCAATTTGGAAAGTGTTTTTAGAGATGTCATAGAATATGAGCTGTTGTCTGTTGATCATTGTTTTTTTTCTTATTTTACAAAACCAGCTTTGAGAGGAGAAGCAACTCTAAGAGCAAGATTGCCAAACGAAGCAAAGAGGACTGCATCTATAAGTCCCTATGATAGGGTGCTGCTACCACAATCTCAGTGGTTTTCTGCTTTTGAAGGTCAGAGTTGTGAACATCATCCTCCATGTGTGGGAGATTTGTGGCAGCTCACAAGAAAAGGTGATAACAACAAAGAGTAGTCAAAGACACTCTCCACTATAGTCAAGTTTTAATTTTAAGGATACAAAAGCACATAAATAATAGGAATTTGCTTATCACTATTTTTAAAGCTGCTTTGCTTCACTTTTTCAGGTGTATTACGATGGAAGCATGTTTCTGTTTACATCAACAAGAAATGTCAGGTATACTAAAATTATATATGTTAAACAAATATTCATGTGATGATGCTTTCCATAAGGAAGAGGAATTTTTAATTCTCTTTTTGTTCAGGTCAAAATCAAGATCAAAAGCAAGCACGTTGGAGGAGCCTTCTCCAAAAAGAATAAATGTGAGCATTTTTTCACATTAAAAACTTAACAACCGAATACCCACCAGCCACACCACCTTTATCCATGCATCTATTGGCATTATTAAATTCCATTATTCTTTTCTTGATTTGGACATCAAGAAATTTCTATTTTCTCCACTTGCATCTATGTTTTTGAAGTTAGGTAGTCTAACTTTCATTGTATATTAATATTATACCAGGTGTGGTTTATGGAATTTGTGACAAAGATGGGGCATGGCCATACAGAAAAGAAAGGAAAACGTCAGAAGAGTTCTACTTTGGCCTCAAAACTGCACAAGGTCTTCTAGAGTTTAAGTGTGATAGTAAACTCCACAAGCAAAAATGGGTTGATGGAATAGGGTGTCTACTTCGAGTTAACTCTATTGAAGCAACAGAGTGTTCTCTTGATCTTCTAAGTATTAACAGCGACACGTGACTGGTTTGAACTGCATTGTATCACTGTTTAGGGAAACCTTAAGAAGTGTTGAAGAATATTTGAGACCACATTTTGTTTTTTGTTTTTTGTTTTTTAAGAGTGTATGAAGTCACCTAAGGTTTCAAGATACATATGTAGAGTTGTAAAGAAAAGGATCGGAATGGCATTTCAAAAAGATATCAGGAGAAATCAGGGTTGTAAAATAATTTCTTTCAAGACAGTACATTATGTAAGTGTGTAATTGATAAGTTACAAGACAAAATAATTTATGGATCTAAAGTGCACCACACTTGCAATATTAGTTCCCAATCAAAGGACTTGCTTATTTATTTTCCCTCAACTTTGCACTCACTGTGCAATGGTTCTACCTGAAAAAAATTTATTTTCTTCTATTTAACAATAACATGCCTGAGAAAGCATACAGTAATTACAAGAGACAATCAAGGTTAAAGAAGCTCAGAAAGTTGTTGAATTCATTTCACGGAATTAGGCAATTAGCAATGTTACGAGGACCCAAAAAGAATCAAGCTCTTAAATCTTCCTTTTATGCTCATATTTTACAACTGAGGTGGGATATTGTTTGAAATTTCCAAGTAAATGATTGAATACGAATGTAGATGCACACCATTTTGGTGCACTGTATTTTTTTGGTTATCTTCTGTTTCCCTCAAAATACAACAGTCTTCTTTTCTTCATAAGGTAACACCCGAAGTTCACAGTAAGATCTGATAGCGTTTGAAAGGCATTGTTTCTCAAGGTTTTCTGATTTCTGCACAAAGCTCTGCAAGTTATCTCTGTGAGAAACTCTCTCAACCTGCAAATGAAATTAAACCACATGAGGCTGTCCATTATGTAGATATTATACAGTGCATCAGCACATGCAAAATTTAAGGATGCTTAATTTACAATCTAGCAACAGGCACAGTAAAATAGTTACAGTGAAAAGTATAGGACTCAAATATGTCTGAGAAACTTGGTCTGCTTGTAACTGAAACAGAAACCTAAAGAATTTCATTCTGAACAGATTCTTCTGCAGCAGTATCAATCCCTATTTTGTCAATGGGAGAGGTGCTAATGAATCTTAATGCAGCAGCCAGCAAATGTAATGTAGAGTATTATAATTATAATACTATAATAGTATTACAAAAACTATTCAGGATTTGGACAGATGTCAACCTTTGATGCAATATTTTCCCACCATTAACAAGAAAGCAACAAAATGTTTAGTACATCTATGAGGAAATCCACTTTCAAAATATACCTTGCAAGAGTTTGAAAAACTGAATTTAGCCTTGCAATTTGTTCACCCTATATTAGAGGCACATGTGCTAATTGCACCGACATTTTATTCATTCTTACAGTCTCATCTAACTCCCACAAGACTAGGGTTTCTTAGATGATGGATCAGAAGGCTGATGCAGAAAATGTAATTAAAAAAGTAAAGAAAACACCATAAATAAATGGCATTAAATATGCTAATGTCTATTATCACCTATCAATTCAGATCAACATCGTCATTCAAATATTATTACAAAGGAAGCAATGTAACGTGAGCAACAGCAAAACAAGTATGAAAGATTTTATGTTCACCATTTGTTCAATTATAGGTCCAGCGTCAAGTTCTTCAGTCACAAAGTGACTTGTTGCACCAATTAATTTAACACCTGCCTCAAAGGCCTGCCAAAATAATCTAGCATATTAAACATGTATACAGATGAAGGAATTGGAAAGAGCACATAACAAATGGTTAAAAGTGGCATTAGTTTAACCTGTGATGGAGCAGAAAGACCTACCTGTCTAGATGGATTGCCACCCTTGAATGATGGCAACAGACCATGGTGAATGTTAATTACATCGTTCCCATAGCTCCTTAAAAAGTTTCCGGATAGTATCTTTGCATATAAATCAATGCTGTAAGTATTAATAGTTCAATACTATCAAATATAACATAGATATACAATAGAAGATAATTACAAACTACTCTCAGATTTTCATAGCATGTAGAGGTAGAGAAGAGCCAGTTCTTCTAAGAAGCACCCAAACTTCAAGAATAAGTCCAATTACCAAAACCTCATTCTTTTCAATATTAGAAATATAACAAATACACAGAGAACATGTATGCTATATATATATAGTTATTTACCTGCATATATCTTGCAAGTACTAAAAAATCAGTATTCTGAACCAGCTGCAACATCTCCCCTTCTCTTTTATTTTCTTCAGTTGTGCTTAAATAATGATAAGGAATATCATGCCTTTCAAGAAAACGAATCACATGGGTGTTTGAACCTCTATGATGGTTACTGGTGAAAGCATCATAGAAGACAATTCAAAATAAATAAATATATAAGACATATAAGTCAATTTAGTGGTGTAACTACTGAAACTTCACCTAATTACACAAGTGATATCTACCGGGAGTCTTCCGTCCTGCCATCCATGTAATAAATCAACCAGGCAGTGGTCCTGCAGCAAAATAAAGAGAAAAAAAAACTTCAATAAATATTGATATTCACCCTTCTATAGAATTGTTTTGAAAACAAAAGAAGACAAGAAAAGATAACGAGAGATAATGCATTCACCTGCTTTGATGCTAGAACCGCTATCTTATATTTAGGATCCAGAGCTGGCACCCTTACAACAGATTTTATTGCATTGAATGTTTGTGAAAGCTTTAGGAAGTCCTCCTCCATTTGCACCCGTGGCCATTTAACAGGATCAAAAACAAAATCACTGCAATGATCAACACAAGTTAATGCAGCTGCATTCATTGTTTCCATAAACCCATTCAAGTTAGATCTGACGCTTTGTAGCAAGCATTAGATTATGGAGCTCATCACTACAAACTGGACATCAGTACATGATAAAACATACATACATAGTATTAGTAGTATTTGTCAAGAACTGTCCCTAAGGGAGAAGATTTAAAAATTCCTTCATATACATAGTGAAATAAGAAGAATTTCAATAGTAAGCAGAGTCAGTGATAGCACTTAGCAAAAGAGATAGAGAGATTCCTTTAAACCTAAAAGCTTAAAGATAAAAATGCTATTGGCGAAGATAAAACTCAGATGCTGTCAGCGCTGGTACATGTTTGGTTTGCAGTTGAAAACACTGCAACGCGCATTCCAATATAAATCCAACAGATAAATGCAAAATGAATACAAAAAGCAAGAGTTTTGATCCGTTGGCAAAATTAGTGCAGGTTTGATTTAAAGTTAGAAATGTCATGGTTCGCACGTTCCAATGTATAAAAGCAAGGGTCCTGATCCTCTAACAAAAGTACTTTTGCTTCAAACATGATTTTCCACCTAAAAACCAAACAATTTTGGAACAGATTTCCAACCAAACATGCCCTTATTCTCCAACCAAAATTGGCATTTCATATAGTTTTCATCTCAACTCTCAATGGATAACAATGAGTATGGTATTATGTTTTTAAGTTTAGTCCTAATAGTAACCCAACGAATTAGCAATGCAAATCCATAGTCAACTCACATGACAACAACATGGAAAGGAGAGAATGAATGAGTGCTACCTTCTAGAGTAGAAGACCTGTTTATTTTCAGGAACAAAAACATCAGCGGCAAGAATGTTTCCACCTCGAGAGGCAATACAGTCGGATAGCTTGGCTACAATTCCAACCGCATCCTATTCAAAAAAAATCAAATTCAATTCCCTCTCCAATAACACAACACAAACCAAAGACATAATAACATGAGAGAGTACAAGTAGTAGTGTATGTTCATTACGGGGCAATGAAAAACGTGGATTCCGTGGGTGGAGGAGGAAGGTGGATCCAAAGATTTGAAGGACATGTTCCTGTTCCTGTTCGTATTCATGTTCCGTTTGACCAATCCCAAAACATTACGAGAGAATCTTCGAGCCATGGCCATTCTCTGTGTCTGAATCGCAATGTTCGTTCGTGTTCAAACACCAACTCCTTCACATGTTGAGCCAACGCCTTACAACGCACCCTCTCAATCCTCCACCAACCTATCATTTGATTCGTTTTTTCTTTACATTGCGCTTGCGTGTCATGACTCATGTGTTCCATTACACGACATGCCGTTTTGCTTGTCATTTTTAGGTTCACATAAGTTGGATCTTTTAATAATATACATAAATTCGAACTCAACCTTTCTTAACATACAAAATTACGCCTTGAATGTTTTAATATTCACTCGTTGTATTATGTCTGTGATATGACCGAGATAGATTGGGCTCACATTTTTTAGAAGTGGATTATTGACTAGAATTTAATTCTTTTTTTCCCTATAATTCTAGTAAATGTTGGTTGGTGTGCTTCTGATGAGATCTGAGGTCTTCTGAATTTTGCTAGTTCTCTTGTCTCTAGTGAGGTTTAAGACACCATAAAAAAATAGGAAAGTATATGTAAAATTCGTTCTAATACTTTTTTTTGTTGGAATAATTTGTTTTAATACTCAAGTCATTTTTTTTTTACTGGAGTGACAATTTATCTTAAAATGTTTAATTGATTTAATGACTTTAGGATATTTACGAGGGTTAAAGATGGGCTGAAATTTCCCTGAAAAAAAGATGGACTGAAATTTTAATATGGGCACCAAGGCCTCCCGAGGACAAAGATATTTTGTCTTGTCGTCGCAATATAGTAACTTTGCTCTAGGATCAGGTGCAATCCATTCATTATTTACATATATTTTAAAGGTAGCTTTCGGATTTTTAAGTGCAATCCATTCATTTACACTTATTCCAGTCACGTAATTATAATTATTTATTTATATATTTTTTTTTAAAGGATTGCTAATGTCTAGTGGGAGAATATTAGTCATTAATATTAAAATATTTAGATTAAAATATTCTTTTTTTTTATATTAAATAACAGTATTTTAATAATTTAATTAAATATAAATTATTTACCTTTCTTATCATAATTAAATTTTTTTTTCATAAATAAATTTTGTCAAAAATAAAGAGAAAAAATATTAACTAAATGTTAAATTATTATAATATTTTTTAAAAATTATTTTAAATAAAAAATAAAAGATATTTTAGTGTTGATGATTAACTTCTTCTAATTATAATGGATTATCCATTTTTTAAAATAATTATATAAAAATTAATTAAATAATCATAAATAAAATATTATAATTATTCGATAATTTAAGATTAATTTATAATATATCTTTAAACTCATTCACAAATGTATTATCCGTATTTTACATTTTGGGAGTTGATTTCAATCAACACTCTTAATTTGGAGTCAATGCCTTCACGATTGAGATTTGAATTGGGTCACATGCTCAATCCAAAACAGTTGTTCCACATCTTGGTATTCTTGTAGTTAGTTATAACCTCAATCATTCACACATCTCAACCGTGAAAGCTTCCACTCTAGATTACAGAGAAAAAGAGAGAGAAAGTTGTGGCACAACTATTGTTGTGTTTATATAAAAAAAAAAAACTTTTCCCACGACCAAGTAAAAATAAAAAATAAAATTAACGTCACTCATTCACATATCGATCAAGTTATGAATAAATGGACCTAGTGACATGATTAATTACTTGATCATTTGTGTTAATTACTCATTCCTGTCACTTCTAAACAAGAATAAGGATGATCAAAGTTTTGATAAGAGGAAAAAAATAATAAATGTCGTAGAATCTTAATGGTTCGATCACAACAATGTATATGAAAAAGTAGCAAACAGAAATAACACGTGCAAAGATAAATCGAAGGACTCGTGTGTATACACCAAACACACGCCAAGTCGGGGAGCAATTGTTACAAACTAAGCCTAAGCTGTGATATTGACATTAGCCCAAATTTGACACGTGTATAGTGTACAAACACGCATATTTATTACAATATAAATTTGGTTGTGTCATTACTAACTTCAACATCACTGTGGATGTCAACACCACAATTCGAGCTTCGATCACCTTCACCCACACTTCAGATTCAACAAATATATTTGAACTATTTTATTAAATATTTTCAATTACGTTAAATAACATTCAACTGATGAAAATTTAGCAATGAGAAACATCGTAGAAAGAAAAAAAATCAAGTAACACAGTAAAAAATTAATTTCAAATTATGAATAACATTGAACTAATCGAATAGTGATAAAATTTTTGAACTTTATAAACAATAATGTTTTTTTTTTCGTATTTTATATCTCAGGTCCAAAAAAAGTATATATAAACAAAAATATATAACGGTTAAGAAATAATTTAATCAAATAGGAAAATAATTTCTCTAAATAACCGTTAAGAAAATAATTTTCTTGAAATAACCATTAAAAAAATAACTTCCTTAAAAATTTTAAATTACAAAATAAAATAAATTAAAAATATATATATTAACATCAACATCTTTATATTTTTTAATAATTATCATATTGTTACAAAATAATTTTTGGAAACCGAGATTAATCTTGATCATAGACTTGAACAATCATATTATAAATATTTTTCTTGTAACATGATTTTTTTCATATCTAAATGAATTATGATTAGAATCTTAAATCTGTCAGTTATAGAACATAATATAAGTCACTACCACTTATAAGAAAAGATGTTAGTGAACGTTTTTATATTTTATACCTAAGTTGAACACCATTGTATTATTATATTTATTTTTTTAATTACTGTATTTTTTGTTTTTAATTCAATCATTTTTAATGATTTTTAAAGTAATTTTATAAAAATTAACTGATTTATATATATATATATATATATATATGAAAGTGTATGATCAAGTGAAATGAATACATAAATGTGTAAAATTTCAACTTTCTATATCCAAAACTTATTTTCCCCAGACCAGGAGTGTCTGACTCTCTGACTCGTATCCGCGACGCTTTTGAGTTTAAATTAGCGTAGCGGGTAGGTTCCAAATTCCAATAGTGACGCACGCATTAGCGGGAAATCAACTCAAGCATTCAAGCCCAAAACCCAACTGAATCCAAGTCAAACCAACAACACTTCTTAACTTGGTGCACACCAAGTAACAGAGAGAAAGAGTGTGGAGAGGTTGATATTTGATCAACGATCATTGAATGCGCCCAACGACCCAAACCACTTCGAATTGAATACCATGGACACCACCTATCTTGTCTCGTTGCCGCACTCTTTCGGTAACTAACCCATCTCACTGTTTATTTACAATTCGCATTCACATTCTTCTTTCAAATCGCATTCAATTATTCTTCCTTCGCTCCTCGCTAGATCTCTTCTTCTTCTTCGTATTAACCCAGCCCGGTCCCACACACTTCCTTTCTTCCACTTCTGCGCAATAGATATTTGTACTTGTCATTTATTATTCTATATCGGGTTCAAACTTATACCTCTTGTTCAAATAACACAAAGACCACTCTCAATCTTATGAACAATGCACGCGTATTCATTCATTCATTCATTCTACAATCTAGCTGATACCTGAGGTGGTTTAATGATGAGCGAGTTCCGCGTGTTTGAAAAACAGACTGAAGCTGAACCTCGCCATGGCAAACCTCCACACAGACGATCTAAGAGGTCTTTTTTTTTTTCTTTTTTTAGTTTTACTCATTCAATTCAAATAATAGTAGCATTGCGTATAATACTACCAATGTGTTCTCGTTTAGTGGATTGATTAATCTATTTCTTTCTTTTCTGTCTGTGTTCATGTGCGGATGTTAGTGTGAAATTTTGTCGGTGGGAAATTTACGCTTTGCTTTCATTTTAATTGGAAAAAAAAATACAAAAAAGTGTTAGTCCAGAGGATGAAAGTTTTAGAATGTTTAGAGATTATACTGAGAGACTTTTGGGGAAGAAAATATGAAGAAAAAATGAAATTAACTAAGTATTTAATTTCATATTTTTTTTCTCTTAGAAGTCCTCCTAGATACATTTATCCAAACAGACCCTAGATATGGGAAGTAATTTGGATATTGGGAGTTGCATTTCCATGTAATTATGTTTTATGAAGAAACCGGGATCAAGATTTTTGGTTTCTGGGGTTCAATTTACCTCCTGGGTTTTCCTTCATAGTTTACAAAGTAACTGGTTTGGCTAATTAATGCTGGCTGATTGGCTCTGGTTCAATGTTTTAGTGAAACATTAGTTTTTCTGAGAATTGGTAAACTTGGTAATGTTGATCTAGTTTCTTTAGACACATTACAGTTATTGCCTTAAGCTGATTCATTCTGTGACATGACATGTTTTTTTTTTCTCTTTCTCTTCTTCCCTTTACAGTGCTTCTGAAAGGAATCTGACAAACGCAAGAGGTGGAGCCTATCCACTCGAGAAAGACCACAATGAATCCCTTGTGAGACTGCAATTTAAATTGGTCTTTAATCAATTTTCAAATCACATCTTATAATTCTTCTTAGCATACAATGATTGAATTACAGATGCAGTGTGTAGTCTTTATATCATGGTTTTGAATGTTAGTCAGTAGATAATTCACTGCTTTTATCATGGCTTGGACAGGTTTCAACACCTTCGGTGAGTGCTTCTAGGTTACAGAGTCCTTCCCGTGACAATCTTAGTTGTGTAAACAAGAATACCTCTTCAAGTCACAAAGCATCCTTAGAAAAAGATGTAAGCTCTTATGTCTTTTTTGTCGTGCAAATAGAACGTATCACACCATAACTGGACCTGTTAAGAAGATAAGCAAAGTTTGAGACCCTGACTCTAATGATTTGCAGGTTGAGCAACTACAGTTACGGTTACAGCAGGAGAGATCCATGCGCATTCTGCTTGAAAGGGCGATGGGTCGAGCCTCAAGTACTTTATCTCCTGGGCACAGGCACTTTACTGCCCAGGTAATTTGACATTCTTGTGTCTTATGTTCTTAATGATGGCTTTCAAGAGTTATCCAAGTTAGTTACCACAAAATAATAAAATGTTTAGCCTTTTAACTTTATATGTTGCAGATGATTATCATGTTAGTAAATCTTCACTGCGTCTAAATGATAAAATTAGCAAACATGATTCTCTCCAAATTCCAATATTGGCTGGCTCAGTTGGTAGGATTGAACATGATCCATGTGAAGGTATTGGGTTTGAATTCAAAGAATTCCCACAGCCTTGTCGAAGGGTTATAGGAATCCTTTGAATGGGTTAACTTCCCAGTCCCCAGTACCTTTATTAGATGATATATTACTAAAATGAACTCTTCACTCTCACTTGATAGGTAGATAGTATATTTTGATTGGAATGTGCGGCATGGACATGAAGGTTCTGGTTTGATGTGTCATTTTTAAATTTATAATATACATTGTAATATGGCTACTAGTGTATGTTTAGTGGAAAATAAATAACTATTTCTTCCATTTCCCCTCCTTTTTCTTAGACAAAAGACTTGATTGCCGAAATTGAGTTGCTTGAAGAAGAGGTTATAAACCGTGAGCAGCAAGTACTTACTCTGTACCGGAGTATTTTTGAACAGTGTGTTAGCCGGTCAACTTCTCAACAAAGTTCTGCTGTTGCTTCACCAGCTCATACAAGGCAAGGATCCAGGAAGCATCCCAGTATAATTTCAAGTGCATTCTGTTCATCAAAAAAATTCCCTCTAAGATCCCTGCAAACTCTAGTTTCTAATAATGACTTGAGGAATAAAATCTTTGGGTCTAATCATGATCCTTTATCACGTGGCAAAGGCAACAACTATTTTAAAAAGACTTGTTCTGATTCCACCAAGGTATGATATACATTGATTTTGACTTTCTATTATTTATGTGCATCGATGGTTTCCTTTGCTTTTGCTGTTGATGGATAGCATTTGGCTCAAATATAAACTGTTATATCAGAGAGCATTGTTTACTGAACCAGAAAGGGTACCAATACGTGTTCATTGATTACTGGTTTGATTAATCCATTTCATACTGGTTTATGAAAAAAAATGGTTTTCAAGAGGGAATTGAACCACACATGTGGACTGTGTGGCCAGTTCACCAGCTGGTCCAGCCCATTCTCTTGACCCCGAATTTAGAACACCAGAAGGAATTGGCCACTGTTGAAGTAATCATTTCCTTACAAATGACAAGTTTGGTTATATAATTATGAACCCAATGTTCAAGTAATCAGAGCTTTACAATACATTTTGACTAATCAAATCTGGTATGAATTGTAACCAAAAGAAAAAGAAATTCCATATGAACTCATGCCTGTACGTTAACATGCTTACATGCATCTAAATGATGTGAAATTTGTGCTGAACATTCTCTTCTAAATCATATGCCAGGCTGATGAAAAAAATTCTACAATAGAGAAAACTCCAATTTTGCGTACTTTGAAAGACCATCTATACCAGTGTCCAAGCAAGCTTTCTGAGGATATGGTGAGATGCATGGCCACTGTATATTGCTGGCTTCGTAGTGCAACCTCTGTAAATTCTGAAAATGGCAGGTCACCGTTACTGTCAAGGTCATCAACTAATGCTATACAGCCTCGAAATAGTGTTGGAGATGATCTTGACTGGTCTTGCAAATCACCAGTTGAAATTTCTTGGATATCTACTCACAAACGTCATTCTTCCCACGCTTCTTATGCCATAAAAAATTACAGGTTGGTTCTATAAGTATGACAATTTTAAATGAAATATTAAAAGTATCGGTAAAGAATCTAAAGGCAGCGATGAAACCTTCAACTTATTGCCTTGCTTGGAAATTCAGGGAGTAAGTGTTCTTTGGTAATTATAGCAGGAGGAGATATTAAAAATTACATTCTGCTATATCTTAATTAGAAATCTGGGGGGTGTGTAAATTTTTATAAACACGGTTCTTTAAGTACTCTAATTTAATTGTTTATTTACACTATAATGATACTTAGTTCATGCACAACATTTCTTATTGAATTGTTGATCTGACATGTTTCTACCCCCTCCTCATTTACATTTAGAGTTCTAGTTGAACAACTAGAAAAGGTGGAAGTCAGTCAAATGGATAGCGATGCACAGATTGCGTTCTGGATCAATGTGCACAATGCTCTTGTGATGCATGTAATATTTATATGACCAACAATAATTTATAATTTAGTTTTACCAATTTTAAAGCATACATAACTTTGATCTCTTGTTGACAGGCATATTTAGCATACGGAATTCCCCAAGGTTCTCTCAGGAGGCTAGCCTTGTTTCACAAGGTACTTCGCTATTTTATTTAATTTTATTTATTCTTTAGTTAGAAGAAAATTGTCGGTATTTATTTACCAGAACTTTTTTTTTAAGTTCTCCTATCAATTCCACAATAAATACTTTATCCTTTTAATTTTTTAACCATTGCTTCACTAGACATCATACTTATTATCAATTGATCTGTACAATTGTCTAGTGCAGGCTGCTTACAACATTGGCGGTCATATCGTAAGTGCAAATGCCATAGAACAAATGATATTTTGCTTTCGAACACCTCGGATTGGACGGGTACTTCTCTTAACCCCATCTATGAATTTAAAAAACTCTTAATACACATTGCCTTGGTATGTTTAACTGTAAATTCTGTCAAATGTTGAATTCATTAATGAGCTGAAGGGTCCAACTATTAAACTTCCTACCTAGTTCTTTCTGTTTTGGCTAGTAGAGGGTTACAATTTACAAATCATTGATTCTTCGTATGATTTGCATCTTCTGCTTCCAATCCTAAGTTATTTTGGAAAGATATCAATGTATTTATTTGAATGTGTCACACACAGCTTCCAATTTTGAATTTAGAAAGATATCATAAATTGGTTAGCACAGCTATGATTCAATAGTCACCCATGCTCTTATAAACTTGTCTAGATTTTGCTTCTTCACTGGAATGAGAAGAATTAAGACAGTACTCAGCTTTCTTCTTTTTCTGAGTGAGATACTCTTAGGCAGTTATTTAAACCTTTATATTTGTTCTGATATTGTTCTGCAATTTCTTTTCAAAAGCAAACTTCAAAGTAAAATTTTCTAACACTTATTTTAATGCCTTTAAAAAAAAAAAACTTATTTTGATGTTAATTAGGACAGAATCAAATGTTTCATACAATCATTCTTTTTGTCTGTTGTTTTATCAAATACAGTGGCTTGAAAGCATTGTGTCTGCTGCCCTGAGGAAGAAAAATGGTGAAGAAAGACAACTTCTCAGTTCCAAATTGGGTCTTACTAATTCCCAACCCCTTGTCTGCTTTGCCCTTTGTACTGGAGCCTTGTCAGATCCTGTGGTAATTTTTCTCTAACATTTTTCTATGAAAACGCATTTGAATATAAAGTGAATTTTTTTTCTCTGGAGCCTTGTCAGATCCTGTGATAATAATAAAGACTGACACCCTCATAAACACTTTCCTCTACTAAACTATTTGAACTTCAAGGTCTTTTGCTAATGAAGAATGTAAAGAGAGTTGATTAAGAATTTTGTTATTGCAAATTACAACTCTGCAGCTAAAGGTTTATTCAGCATCAAACATAAGGGAAGAACTAAACATTGCCAAGAGGGAGTTTCTCCAAGCAAATGTAATAGTGAAGAAGTCAAGAAAAGTTTTTCTCCCAAAATTGGTGGAAAGATTTTCTAGGGAATCATCAATAAGCTTAGACGATCTCTTTGGGTGGGTCATGGAGAGTGTTGACAAGAAGCTGCGTGATTCAATGCAGAAGTGCCTTAATCCTAAATCCAGCAAAAAGCCATCTCAGATCATAGAATGGTTACCTTATAGTTCAAGGTTCCGGTACGTGTTCTCCAAGGATGTCATAGACAAGCCTTGGTGGGTGTGATTATGACGTGCATGTTTTGGTCTAACATTGGGAGTCCTCCAAACGCCCGATTTATTAGGAGGTCTAAATTTTAACTTGTCAGATAATATGCATTGGAATATGTATCATTCAACCTGACATTAAATCAAACACATCTAGTGTCTAACTGCTTGGTGAAGATTATTGAATGCTTAGTGGAGGCATAACTGGTTTGAGAAAGTGAGGAAGTTAATTGTAGGTGCTTGAAATTTCGTGTACACTGTTACATGATGCGGTCCTTGCTTGCCTTAGATAACAATTCTTACTAAGACCATTGTAAATTCTGATAAAATTAGTTGATTACCTTCTAACAAGTGTACAACTTTTAATTTTTAAACAGTAATCATAATAATTATTTTTAAAAAAAAAGTTTTGCATTGAATATGTTGTATCTCATTGGAAAGGTAAGAATCCTCTTTATGTTTAAGAGAAATATAAATATATCAAGTTAAAGTGTAGGAGGTGAGTCCCACACAAATTCTCCTCTATTTCTCTCTTCACTCCCACAATCTCTCTCTTATCAAACAAAACATTAATAAACATTAAATAAATCTACATGTTTGTTAGAACCGAAATAAATGTGTTAGAAATATATAGGCAATAAAAATAAGGGAAAGTATAAGAATGAACACACAATTCAGAAAAAAAAAAAAAAATGTTTCATATAAAGAGACTAGGAGAGTTGTTGTATTTTTTTTTTAATCATTATAATTAAAGTCTTTGATTCTATAGTAGGATTGTCAGATATCTTCGCAAGTAGCTTATGTATTTTGGGCTGGCCTATGAGAGTATTTAGAGCTACTTGATTTGGAGTTTAGAGCTTCTTTGGGAATCAAACATTTCAGTTGTTATAACCCAAATTCAGTTGTTTTATAAAAAAGTAACATGTTTTGAGACTCTAGATTAAAAATAACAAAAACTGTTTTCATAAAAAAAAGTAAGTTGTTTTATACCATCAGAAAAATCCAACAGTTAGATCATTTCAGCTTTAAGATTATATTTCCAAAATTTGCCCATGATGCGATGCGTGGTTGCAAACCAGCTGTTAGGTGCATAATAGCTTGTTATCGTGCACAACGTATTGGATTATTTTATTTTATTTTTTTACCCTTTACACTTTTATTATTTAAATACTTAATTTATATAAGCAGTTTTACAACAAAATATGAAACAAACAAGTATTTAAATAATTATTATATTTGTTTTTTTTTTTTTGTCTCTCACACTTTTATTATTTATATTTATTTCATTTATTAAATACATTCTATTTTACAAAATATGAAAGAAATGAACATTTAAATAATATTAATAATACAAATATAACTGCATACCCTTTTTTATAATTTACCATGTAAAAATTATTTTTTTATCAAAACAAAATTAATTATATTCAAACATTTTTCAACAAACTTATTCAAATAAAAATATATTCCAATTATAATCAGTTACACGCATTATTGGAATAATATAAAATTTTCATGTTATTCTATAAACATCATTCATCATATTTAAATTATCTATTCTTCTACCGAATAGAGCGTGGTTGTAAAATAGTTATATTTGTTCCCTTAAAATATTTTTTGTTTTTGTACGCTAGTGTTTTTTTTTAATTTTGATTCTTATAAGTTTTTTTGTTTATTTTTATTTATTATAAGTTTGCATTTTTTTTTTTTCAATTTTGATTCCTGTAAGTATGTTTGTTCATTTAAAAAAGATGCATTTTTTTTCCAATTTTGGTCCTTATAAGCCCATATCTATAAATACTGAAAATGAAAAAAAAAATCATAAAGGAACTGAAATTG
This sequence comes from Amphicarpaea edgeworthii, assembly GCA_014843725.1. Lineage (NCBI taxonomy): Eukaryota > Viridiplantae > Streptophyta > Magnoliopsida > Fabales > Fabaceae > Amphicarpaea > Amphicarpaea edgeworthii. The sequence goes on along the minus strand of CM026324.1, from coordinate 4,734,659 downwards.
AGAAAGTACAAACTTGCAAAGAATAAAAATGAACAACTTTAAAAAAAAAAAAAACACAAATTAACAAGGACTTTGTCATAATTGAACTGCTGGTTGGTTTTATAGTCTGGCTTGTAAGAAACAATAATCACTTTTAATTAAAAAATCACTTTTTATAATCAAAATCAAATATAAAATAACTTTTGTTTTTATAACAATCACTTATAAATAAATCACTTTTTTTATAAATATTTATTTTAAACCTAAATAAACTCATCAAATATTTGGTTTGTAAAAGCTCAGAAATAATTAAGTTTTTTTAAAAAGTGAAAAATGACCATAAGCATTAATTACTTGTATATTTGTTTAAATCATAATTTAATGAATTAGTTTATTTAAACTTATTTAATAAAATAAACATTTGTTTTAATAAAATAAATAATTATTTATTTCTATATTATTTTTGTTTAAAATAAGTAGATTTTTGTTTATTTTAAAAAAAATTATCTATTATTTATGAAATAATTAATTATCTAATAGTTAATTATTTTAATTTTTTATAAATATTTATTTTAATTTTAAACAAACTTATCCAAATTTTATTCTCGTCAACCCCAAGAGATGATCACCATTAGAATGTAAAAAAAGTGTCCTTAAAATTTATTCTCAATTTCAGCCTATCATAGTGTTGTTAGCATGTATTGTCAAAAATAGTAACATGTAATTTTAAAGAATCATGTTCTTAAAATTGAATCTCTTTTTGAAAAAAAGAAAAGTATAAACTAACTTCAAAAATTATCTCTAACCATTAAAATAAATTTAAAACTTGTATTATTAACTTTTTAATAACTTCTAAGAGATCGTGCTGTAAAAAAAATAACTTCTAAGATTTGCTGTGAAAAAAAATAAATACAGTAACTTCTTTCAAAAAAGTTAGATACTAACGTAGATCTCATTGTTATTAATTTGAATTTTGAATCTCTCATTTGATTGACCTTATTATGGTAAAATGATTTTATTTCACACTAATTAATTGCCACTATTTATTTTAAGTATTTACTAATTAATTAATCAATAATTATTAGAGTGCGTCAAATGTTAATGCTCGTTTGTTTATTTATATATTTTAGAGTTTATTTTTTATTTTACTGAAAGATTTTATTTTTTTATGTGCTGTAAAATGCTTTATACCGTTAATCAATTAAAAATTACTGTAAGTATGATTTTAAATAGATTATTATAAAGTCAAATAATCTATCATACGTGTCAAGGTTGATAATATTACGATGTTATGATTTATTTTTAATATTATTGATATGATGGATACATTTTTATGGTTGACTTGAAACATCATTATCATAGTATTAAATAGTATTAAATGTTATTAAATAACAATAATATTACTCCAATATGTGCATTCAAAAATGAAATAGTAAAATAATAGTATTATTTAAAATATTAAATAATAATATTGGATGTAGATTTTCTCAATTATTTATTACTACTCACCTTTCTAAATTTGCAATTTGAGTATTTTCTTGGGCAATATATATAATAATAGATAAAGATGATATTATTTTTTATAATCATTTTTTCATTTTTTATTTTTATTAGACAGTTTTATCCTTAGATAATATTGAATTCTTTTCATTTTATATTTTTATCAAAGGATAAAATAGAAAAAAAATGAAAAATAAAATAAAAATACAAACACAAAGTTAGCCTACCAACTATTTCACTTTCTTATAACTACCCCACTAACAAAATAGAATAAAATGAAATAAAAAAATTATAAATTAAAAAAAAAGTGTGTTTCAGAGTGTAACTATTTATAATCACCCCACTAACAAAATAAAATAAAATAATTATAAATTAAAAAAACAGTGAGTGTGTATGACTTGCTTTCCAAATTTTAAAGACCCTATAAAATATCATTCTCATGAAATTATGAAAGATTAAAACTTTTTTTCCTTTTTTTCCTTTGTGTGGAACTCTTTTCCTTCTTCATCATATTTTGTAATAAGTCAGTCCAAAGGTAAATTTGATGAGAAAATACTATCTTCCTCTTCATTTCTCATTTAATATTTGTTTTTTTTTTTTTAACAAAACTTACCAAAAAGGTTTGTTTGTTTTGTTTTTTCTCCAATTTTCGTAGTTGTTGCATTTAAGATTTATGACAGAAAATTTTGGTACTTCTCTGCTTAGTTTTTTCAATGCTGTATACATTTTTTAATAGTTTTGATAATGTATTTATCATCTAATTTTAGTTTTTTATCTATCCAGGAAAAAAAGATGGTGAACCCCTAAGATGGAATTGTGCATAATAAAAACATTCCCTATTTGCTAACATAAAATAGGTAAACCCCATAGATTAGTGAAATTTTTTTTTCTTTTAGTTTTTTCTTCCACATTTATGTTATGTACCCATTTGTTTTATAACTAACTTTTTTATTCTATCTCTTAATTTACTCTAAATGAGATCATCCATTTGTTTTTTAATTTCAATTTTAAATTAACTTAAATATTACAGAATTTTTCTCTTAATATATTTCATTTATTCAAAATGGTGAGTTACTACACAGTTTTAAACTTATATTAGTAATTAAGATAAAATTAAATAATATAAGTGGTTTTTAGTTAATAAAATTGATTTTTTTAAAAGATTAAGATATTAACTTAATATTATTTATTTAATAACAAGATTGTTTCACAAGTTTGATCTACATGCAATATTTTTCTGTTACAATCTAAAATCAAAATAAATTTTAAAATTAAAAAAATTAAGAAGAAGGAAACTTAGTTTAAATTTTTTTTTTTTTATATAAATTTAGAGTTTATTTTTTATTTTTTTTATGCGGTTACTTTTCTATTATTTATATTTGTTACTTTTTTTTTTGGAAATTTTTTATAATTATTTTTCACACTGTTTTTTTTTTGTCACATTTAAGTGTTTTATTTAATAAACTTAAATTTTATATATATATATATATATATATATATATATATATATTTTTAAAAATTAGTGGGTGATTTATTTATTTGCTTATTAATTCTTATGGTTATTGACTTATTGTAATATATGAATGTAGGTTCCAATTAAGATAAAATTGCCAACAAATTAACAACAAGTGAATTGTTTTCAATGTGATATTGTAACATCCAACTTTCTATTAATTTTATAAGATATTGTTAACTATCACCTATGATTATTTTTTGTAATAAGTTTTGTTTTATATTTTAATTTTAGGTAAAACTTGAATTTCATGGTTAATAGTAACTTTTTTTTTTATTAATTTCATGTAATAATATTACTTTTTAATTGACTATTCTGTATATATTTAATAAATATTCACAATTTTGGATGAGTGGTAAACATAATAAATAAATGAGAATTTTGTTTGAGTAAGAGATTTTCATATATATTTACAATATTGTAATTGTACACAACTAAAAAAAATAAAAATGATTACAAGAAGTTATATAAATATTTAAAATATGAAGTAGATTTTATAAATGTCCAATAAAAATGTACAAAAATTAAAAACATTAATTATAAATTTGAAAATAAAAAATAGCCTGTAAAAATTATAAAATATTTTATCTAGACAAATAATCAACCAATAAACCAACTATACGTAATAATAAAAAAAATAGAACAAAAGAAATTAGTAAAATTAATTTATATGTTAATATATATAATAAAATATCATAAAATATATATTAGTTTTAATATATAAAAATATAACAACATAAAATATTTATGAAAATGGAAATAGTACACTTTTAAAATTAATGTACATATTATAAATCATAATATTATTTTTCACATTTAAATTAGGTATATAAATACATAAATTTATTATTCATTTAAATCAATTTGAATCAATATTTAAAATATTTAAAATGCGCATGAATAGTTGAATATTATAATTTTACAAGATCCCTCTCTCTCATGTTAATCCTCTTCAAATTATAACTATTGATATATTGTTTATATCATGTAATCTTAAAATGGTTATCATAAAATTACATTCAACATATAAGTGACACTTTTAAAGATTATCACTTAAATTAGTAAATATAGTGAACATATTGAACATGGAGCAAATAGAACAAGAATTATCTAAAAGACGAACAAATTACCAACAAATGAGAGAAAAGGAAAAACAAGTGCAAACATTATGTAATTTAACTTTTTCAAAATAATTATTATATTTATAAAACAATTGAAATGTCAAATAATACACTAATTTTACCTTATTTAGCTTTCACAAATGCACATTTGTTAAATACAATGAGATTGACATTAATATACTAATTAATTTAGACAATAACAACATAAAAAATGCGGACACACATGTACGACAACGCTTATATTTCCACTAGTATATATAAAAGAGTTAAAACACACACCATATTTGTTTTCAATTAATTTTCTTTATATATGCTATTAGGTGTGGGGAGAAAGTCACTCCTCTCATGGTTATTTATATTTAATTATTTCATTAGTGAGATTAACATTTTATGTATATATTTTTATTTATTTTTATCACATGTAAAAAATTTAATATTCTTTAAGGATAAAATTAGCTAATGAAAACGAAAGTTATAGGTTGTTATAGATGAGTAATTATTTTTAGTTGTTATTATATATATAGTTATTGTAAATGTTAGTCCTCTGGATTGGTATGTTGGTATGTTGATGAATGTGTAACTAATATATAGAGTTATCTAAAAAAATAATATAAAAAATATGATTGTTACATGTGATGACAAAAATATATATATTTGGATTATGAGAATTGTGAATAAAACATTATCAATGAATAGAACAATGAGAAATTTGTATCCACACGTGGTTTATAAAAAAAAATATTAATGAAAAAATAAGTGATATTTCATATCAAATCACAAAATAATTTATTTTAAATGATATTCATAAGAAAAAGTCAATAAAAAATCTAAAATAAAATTTGTTAATTTATTAAAAATAAAAAATAAATATTTTGATATATCAAGATTAAAACATTTTTTTTATTCGAGAACCTATCCATTTTTTATTCGAGAACATAAAATAAAACTTGTTGATTTATTGTTAGCTTGTTAAGCATAATAATTATATTGAAAATGAAAATGATGTATTAGAAATTAAAATGGAATTATTAATATTTTTATTTTTTAAAACTAAATGTTCTTAGAGAGAGTCACACCATGAAAAAAAAAAAAATCACACGAATTAACATATCTATTACTACTAATTTCCTACTATTTCTTTTTAAGTAATTTTGATTTAATACACCATTTTTAATTGTTAACTCAATTAATGGTGAATTTATTTTAAATTTTAAATAAAAAGTCTTAAACGAAAGTGGTGATAATCTAATAGACAGATGTAGAATGAAGGACAAACTGACTATACATAACCAAAAAAAAGAAAAAGAAAAAGAAAAAAAAGAAAAAATCCGCTGGGAAAGTGTCGCACACCTCGCGTGTTGGTGCGTTTCCACTTTTTTCTCTCTCTCACTGTGAGACTCTCTATACCTTTCCGTCTTTTCTCTTTCATCGCCGGAACCCTAATTCGATCCGCCGGACCTCGCACTAACCGGTGAGTCTCTGATTCCGGCGAGGCTCCGTCGACCTTGTTGGTGTTTTCACGCTTTTTAATTTATTTTCGAAGTTAATAATAATTTTATTTACTTGATCGAGGTTATTGCACTGACTGACACAGCGTGAATTAAATTGTTGATGCAGTAGATGACTGTACGATCGAGGAGAAGGTGAGATCAGAGAGGCTGGATTTCCTCGCCGAATGGAGGGAGGTAGCGTCCTTAGACTTTCTTCATCTGGTAACTGTTCATGTCCAACTTTTTTTTTTGTGATATAAGGTTTTCGTTTTTTTTTTGTTCTGATTAGGCTTGCTTTGCTATTTAGTGGTGAGTTTCTGGTGTTTGCCCCTAAAGATATAGTTTTTAAGTGGAAATGGTGTTTTTTTTTTTTTTTAATTTTCTGATTGGGTCTGGGTAATGTAATTGGTGTTGAGAACAAATGTTATGTGAGTGTTTTTTATCCAGCAAACAAGGTTTTCAATCTCTGCAAATTGTTTTGGAAGGTTTTTAAGGATGTGCCATTAAGGTGTACGGTTGCTCAGTTCAATGGGAAGGTTGGTGCTGCGTGTGAAAGTGTCAACTGATCATGCCACCGGCAAAGGGGGCATCCTTTATCAATTTTTAAACCTGTTTTTTTTTTTTTTCAATAATAAAAAGGATGGTATTGGTTATGAAAAGTTTTTTATGAAATTACTCATGAATCAAAGTTAGTTATACAAGCTGTTCATGAGTGATTTCACGTGAAAACTTTTACGATGTACATCAGTGCCGTTTTAATTAAATAGGTTTATGAAAAGAAGCTAACCTGAGTGTTGCTATGGCACTATTAGGGTTAACCAAGTTTTTAGCTCCTAAACTTTTCTAAAATTTGGTTTTTTAAGTCCCTGAACAAAATTTTGATTCGCTAAGGTCCTTAAAACTTTTAAAAATTTGGTTTTTAGTCCCTGAACAAAAGTTTGAACCCCTTAAAATGATTAAAAAAATAACATGTGGCGACCCAGAGATTGCCATGCCATCATTTAACAAACAAATGGATGGCAGAGGCTAAAACAAGTGACAGAATGAAAGATTAGAGACTAAGAGTCTAAGACCACTAGACCAGTCAATTTTTTGCTCAGGGACTAAAGACTGAACTTTGGAAAAGTTTAGGGACTACAAACTTGGTTAACCCGCACTATTAACTATGAAGAAGCTTTCTTAGTTCTTACTGCATGTTGATTGTGTTAACTGTTAACCTATTTGTGTAGGGAATGAATTGAAACCACGTGAGCGCATTCAATTAGTTGTTTTTATCATGTGCACCTTTTTTTGCCACATTATAATTTTTGAAAACAACATTCCCAGATCACTAGACAGTCTGTCTGTGAACTCAAGGCATTAAGCTCTTTTGCCATCCCCCCAATGTCTGGTGGCTTTCTAAGTGTACTAGTTATAGATAAGATAGATTCATAAATATTGATCCATATTCCATGGTGACAAGTTATTTTTTACATGAATATTTGGTTTTTCTTTAATTCAGATTTCAGATATTTTCAGTAATTATTGATTTGACTTGATATTTCAAATCATGTAATTGCCAAATGTTTAATGATCAAGTTGTTTTCTGCTTTGGGTAAATTGAGGTGTTATATGTTACCTGCCTCATGTGGAGTGGTTGGTCCTAAGTAATCAATAGCAGCTGGAGTGGGGTAAGGTGGGTGCAGTTTTTCAGCTCTCTGATGCTTGTGACAGTTTTTAGTATAATGGTGGGGTGCACCTCAGTTTTGGCACGCCAGAGACATGGGTGGTAGACAATAAGCAGTTACTATTGGGGTTTCTTGATTAGATATGTCCGGACAAAGGTCACTTTAGTTACTGAATCTAGCATGGTAGTCAGAGTCGCACTTCAACTCGTAGAAGTGCATGATTCTGTGAGTCTTCCGTGGCTAGGCGAGTATGCTCATGACTTCCATGTGCAGAATCGGAAATTTTCAAAATCGGTAGAAGCATCAAGCAAAAGTGCATCAAGCAAAAGCAGAGTCGTGGAATTGTGCACTTCTGATTGGTTGGTCAGTTTTGACATTTTTTTTGGGCTTCTAAAAGCCTAAGCTCATAAACCCAAGCCCCCCAAAAGGCCAAAACCATCCCTTATGTAACCCTAAATCCCAAATCATGAAAACACATCCAATCTATACCTTCTCAACTTTGCACAAACCTCCCCTAAACTCTGCTGCACAAACCACCTTAACCAGACCTCCCCTCCTCCGCATCAGATCTCTTCTCCCTCACTGTGAGGTCGCCTCTTGTTCCTTTGTGGCTCTGTTTGTGTGGTTTTCTTTCCCTATTTTCTGTGAGTTACTGTTCTATTTCAGAAGTTCGGTTGTTCTGGTGTTGCGACCTACCTGTTTGTGTGATTGAAATTTGAAAATGACAAACCCAATCTCTTCACAACTCCCTCGTCTGGTGTTCATGTCTTGTGTTTTGTACTAGGAGTAGGCATTAAACGCTAGTGCAGTATTTTAAGTTGTTTTGTTTCATTGTTTGTCATTTATGAATTCCATATGAATTTTTAATTATTGACTATCTTATGCTTATGAATCCATAATTATGAATTTAAGCTTAATTAAGATTTTGATCATTATGTGATAATGGTTCCCCCCCCCCCTATTTATACTATGTTAGATGCATATATAAAAATCGATATGCATATACATACATACATATATTCATCTTATAAATCTTGTAGAATCGAGTTACGATTCCATGATTGTGTGACTCCTTTCTGAGTTGGATAAGAATCTTGAGTTTGGCTACCATGAGATCTAGATCAAAGAGCCCATTGTGCATCCAGCTGGAACCCAAAATCACATTTCTAGTATTTACTCCTGTGGCTGTTCCGCTCTGTTTTAATGGAAGCTTCTTGGGGAAGCATTCTTCCTGTATTTTGTTTTGCACAGGTCATGTGCAGTTGGGTTTCTCATGCCCAGATTTGAACTTTCTTAATAATTTTTTTATTAGAAATGCCTAGAGATCACTTTTCCTTTTCTCTAGTAATTGACATAACTGCTTTCTTTTGTAATTGACTTTGATGTCTATTTTAGTAGTAACTATTTTTTTTCCTTATTTGATTATGTTTTAAGATTTGTTGATACTACTTTAATTTTTTTTTTAAAAAATAATTTAGGCAAATACGGACGGTTGATTTTTTTCCCCCTTTGAATATTGATTTTTTTTTTTTTTATGGTACATAGTCTTAAAATTATTAACAATAGCATTATTAGTCTTGTGTGTTTTAAAAAACTTCATAGCATTGTTTAATGCATGTTGCTGCAAACATATGTGTATGTCTGTGTGGTGGAGCTTATGCATGTATGTCTGCTTGTGAATTTGTCTGTATGTGCAAGCTTGTTTTATGAATATCTGTATATAAAATTTAAGCATGGTTTTCTAGTTTTTTTACTTATTTCTTTTCTTCTAATATGCTTATTTGTTTTAGGGATACATCCATGGATTATGATGACAATGATTTTCAAAGCCAGAATCTCCATTTACCTGGTGAAGGGAGCACAAAATTTCCTTCAGCATTAAGGCCGTATGCTCTCCCTAAGTTTGATTTTGATGAAAGCCTTCAAGGGCATTTAAGATTTGATAGTTTGGATGAAACTGAAGTTTTCCTTGGTGGTATTGAAAGTAACGAAGATAACCAGTGGATTGACGCATACTCCCGTGGGAGTAGTGGCATAGAGTTTGGTTCAACTGCAGCTGAATCTTGCTCTATATCCAGGCATAATAATGTTTGGTCTGAGGCCACTTCCTCAGAATCTGTTGAAATGCTATTAAAATCCGTTGGACAGGAGGAATTTATTCCTAGAGAAACTGTTCTACAGGAATCTGATGTCTGTGATGAATTGGCATGCTTAGCTAAGCAAATGGAGTCTGATCCAAAACCTGACAATAGAAATGAATTTAAAGATAATGCTACTGATTTACAGCCTCCAGGTTTTATCCATGAGAACTTGGCTGGATTAAAGGATGGAGAAAGGGAGCAGTCTCTGGCTGTAGTTTCCCAAGGTGAACTATCCATTCATGGAAGTTTAAGTAATCTGCAACCACATGATATGCTTGGAAATATTGACTTGCCTGTGGCTAGGGGGATTCTCTTTACTAGTGACAAAAGTAATGATGCAAATCAAGGAAAAGTTGAGACTGTGGCTGATGGTTCTCTTGGAGAAAAAACTCAAGAGGACTCGGCTGCTTCTTGGGTGAAGACTAGTATTACTGTAACTTCTGTACAACATTTCTCTTGTGATGTCTTAAACATTCAAAATGTGCAAAATCATGTAGTTGGCACGGGTGACGAGGAGAAAATACAAACTAATGAGCAAGATTTGGATTCTTCTGTGATTAACAACAATTCTAATGTTGACACTCGAACTTTGGATGTAAATGCAGTTGGGGGTGGAGTGCATCATTCTGATAAACCTCTTTGTTCAATTCCTATGGAAGAAGCATTGGAAAGTGGCAATGTAGTTGAAGGTCTTGAGACTTCTCGAAGTAGTTTAGAGGGCCCCTTGAGCATGGTATCTGATGGTATTTCTGACTTGCAGAGCATAGAGAGATGCAATGAAGATGCATGTTTCAGAGTTTTGTCTCGGGGCAATGCAAAAGAAGATACAATTGTTACAATTGTGGATAATCAATATGCACTAAATACAAGTGACTCACCAACAGTTGCAATTAAAGATGATTCCAGTTCTGAGGGGCATATAGTTGGGGTCAGCAAATTCGAGTGTATTACATGTCCTAATTTTCAGCAGAATGTGGGTACTGTTGAAAAGACACATAGTGAAAGCAGTGTTTCTAAGGAAAATGAGTTATTAGCCATTGGTAACCAGATGGATACAGAGGTTTTATTAAGTAAGTCGGAGGCATCTATGTTTGCTGTGGCGGATAATGAGACTTCTACTGTTGATAAAAGATATAATGATAACAAAGTAGGAGGAATTTCTAGTTTAGGTATAGTGGCTTCTACAAAATCTTGTACTTTGGGTGAGGCAACTCAAGTATGTGAAAACAATGAACCTGACAAGCAAGGTGACCATGAAAACTTTTGTCAAGATGTTTCTGCAATTTACCAAGAGAACAAAAAGGCCATTTCTGATTCCAGCCTATTGCATTGTGATGTTGACCAATCTCATCTTGTTGATACAGGAGTTGGTTCATCATCTCTTAGTGCAGGTAACATGGAAACTAAGTTGACTACTTCTACAGTATCAGTTGATGCCGAGCCTGTCAATAATTCAGGTATACTAAGAAAATTAAGTTGATTTAACATATGGATATTATCTATGTCATTATAAGGTTTAACTACATGGTTTCTTTTGATATTATTTTTCAGCTTCACAATATATATCAGGAAATATTAGTTCGACATCCTGTGAGATAGTGGATGTTCCACCTCCTAACCGAGTTGTGTCCACACATGAAGTTACAGATCACTGTGAAATTCAAGGAGTGACGCTTGTTGGGTCTACTTCTATTGATGAAAAGGAAAATGCTGAAGCTAAAATAGCCAATGAAGCTACCATAGTCAATGAAGCAAGCTCTGAAGCTAATGAAGCTACCATAGTCAATGAAGCAAGCTCTGAAGCTAATGAGCCTACCATAGTCAATGAAGCAAGCTCTGAAGCTAAAATAGCCAATGAAGCAAGCTCTGAAGCTAAAATAATCAACGAAGCAAGCTCTGCAGCTAAAATAGCCAATGAAGCAATCTCTGAAGCTAAAATGGCCAATGAAGCAAGTTCTAAAGCTAAAATAGCCAATGAAGCAAGCTCTGAAGCTAAAATAGCCAATGAAGGAAGCACAGCACTTCTTGTTGGGTCTTCTGAGCAGGAAACTGCTTCTTGTCCTGAAACTGAAAAACATTTTTCTGATACATCAAGACAACTGTTGTGCAAGACAGTAAGCAGTTCCGTGACTACTGCTTCTGAAAAGTTGGGTAAACCTCAAGAAACGCCAAGTGACAAGGTTGATCAGGAATGCTCAAAAGAGGTTGGTGTAGGTGTAGTTCTGTGTGAATCAATAGAGAAACAGGGTGATAAAGTTGCAGTTTCTTTTACCAAGGATGACAAGGAGGCAATACAAGAGAACCATGACAAGCTGTCAGCAAAAGTATCAGGTATGCTTTAATTTAGTCTTTTCCATTTTTGTGTTTCCTTTCAAATTCTGTAGTTTGTTTGTTGTATGAGATTTATGTGTCCATTCTAGAAGAATAGAATATTGGAAAAGTTAATGCAACATGATACCAATTATGCAAATTTATTGACTTTCCTCTGATTACAAGAGAGGAGGAAAGTAATCAGAGAAAAGTAAATAAATTTGCATAATTGGTGTCATTTTGTTTTAGTAACTATTTGCTTATGTTCTCATTGTTACTGGATGTTGATTACATTATGTACTTTAAGCAAAGCATTGTTAATGACCATGCCGATAATGAGCATATTTCTCTTTTCATCACCCCATCTCTGTATTTTTTCATGTGTGCCACTTTTACTGATGGCCTCTGTTTATTGCATATGATGGCATTCTTGTTACTTGTATACTTTTTGAATTTACATTTTACCTTTCCTGTTCTTGTCTTTGTTGACAGTGTCCTTGCACAGCAAAGGTAGTACTGAACTTCTGGTGAATATCAGAAGTGTTTTGTAATTGTTTACCAATTTCTCCTGTCCTGTTTTAGAGTTAATCAATCTTTTGGTGGTAGAATTGTTGAATGTAATATATGCAAATTTAAATTATGTCTTAGTTGCTTTATAATTGTAACAGGCATCTCCTGCTGCTTAACATTTATTCAAATGTTTCTGGCTTTCGCATCTATCTGAAGATTGATTAATTTTGTAGGTGATGATTTATCTGCAAATGAAGGCTCCAAATCTTTAGCTGATTCTTGCACCAAGTTGCATGAAACTGGAAGCAGTCCTGCCAATCAGACCGACAATGCTTGTGTTGCCTCTGTTACATTTGGAAGCCAACCTGAAACTGAAAGGGATGTGAATCAAGTTAAGGCTTCTGCTGATCAGAACCCTCCAGTTTCCGAGTGCATGAATAAGGATGCATTGAACACGTCTACTGATCATGGTCCTAAGGGGAATGATGCATCTAAAGATGAGAGCTTAGCTCCTGAGGTAAATCCTGTGCCAAATTTGTCCAAAAAAGGTGTTTCAGAAAAGACCCCCAAAGGAAGAAATTCGGGCAAGAGGCAACGAGCTGCAGCCAACAAAGCTTCAATGGTAATCCTTGTTGCAATTCATAATCTAAGTCATTGTCATTTTGGGGGGGCTTTTTGAAATATTCATTATAGGATATATTCCACATTTTTCATTATGAAATGATTCAATCCACTCATTTTATTCTTCTTTCTCCTATTCTTATTATTGAAGGTTGTAGAGGAATCTCCACTGGCTTCTGCACTAGGTACTCCCAAAACCAAAGTACCAGGAAATATCTCCCTTGGGAGTCTACAAATATCTGATGGTGTTATAACACACAGTGTTTCTCAAGGTACACCTGAACGCAAAACTAGGCGAGCCTCTAATAAGACAGCTGGAAAGGAAACTTCTAGAAAAGGAAAAACTCCCGGAAGACAGTCTGAAAGGGGGGATAGATCAACTAGTGTGCCTTTGAGCCCATCACCTGGTTTTCAGGTCATGCAATCGAATGAGGTGCAGCAGTATGGGCATGTTGATTCCATCAGTACAAAGCCATTTGCTATTTTAAATGCTTCAACATCTAGCCTTCCAGATTTGAACTCTTCTGCTTCTCCACCTGTTCTGTTTCAACAGCCTTTCATGGATATGCAGCAAGTACAATTGCGTGCACAGATCTTTGTCTATGGGGCTTTGATGTGAGTTCAAATGTTAGCTACATTATATTTTCTTCATTGTCATAGATGCTACATAGATGTGATGTGCACATGTGCCTATGAATCATGTTTTTTCATCCATTCCCAACCACACTTATTCCTTACCTTGCTGTCCTAATCCCCCATGGTAAATTAAAAAAGGGATCCAGTTTTATCGTAAAGATTTCAAACTTAATTTATGTGTTGAACCTTAGACCTATTTAATGCTCATTCAATCAATATTCAAACTTAATTGTAACTATCTTCATGAGATAGGAATCTGCTTAGGCATCTTGATATGTTCTATACTCTTCAGTTTTGATAATTAATAACTCTTATTGATTGATGTTGCTGCAGTCAAGGCATGGTACCTGATGAGGCGTATATGATGTCAGCTTTTGGGGGCCCAGGTTTTTTCTCTCCCCTAAATCATGTTCCCTCTGCATGCTCTTTTCTCTTATTTGTTTGTAACTAAGTATTGAGTACCATTGTGTTTTTAGATGGTGGTAGGAGCATTTGGCAGAATACCTGGTCTTCCTGCATGGAAAGGCAGCATGGTAAAAAGTCTCATCCTATGAACCCAGAAACGCCTCTGCAAGCACGAGCTGGTATCCTCTCTCTCATATATATTTGTTTAATTTTTTTTTATCTAATTTGATTGTAACTATATAGAATTGAAATCTGCAGGTTCGAGAACCAGTGATGTGGCAGTTAAGCAAAATGCACTTCAAGGAAAAGGTATCTCTTCACCTCTTGGCCTAGCCAGCAGCAAGGCTACTCCGACAATTGCAAACCCGTTAATGTCCTTTTCATCTCCCCTTTGGAGTCTACCAACTCCTTCCTGTGATTCTCTTCAATCTAGTGCCTTTGCAAGAGGTTCTGTTGTGGATTATTCACAGGCACTTACTTCTTTGCATCCTTATCAAACCCCACCTCTCAAAAACTTTCTTGGACATAACACATCTTGGTTATCCCAAGCCACCCTTCGTGGAGCATGGACTCCTACTCCTGCCCCTGATAACAGTTCTCATCTTTCTGCATCACCTCTCATAGATACAATTCAGTTCAGTTCGGTCAAAGGATCTTCTGTACCTCCTTCCTCCAGCATAAAGAATGCTCCTCCTGGTCTGCCAGCTTCTAGTGCAGCCCTACAAAGTGTCTTTATAGCAACTGCCCCTCCGCTTGATACAAGCAATGTGACAGTATTTAATGCTCAGCATTCTTCAGATTCAAAGCCCAAAAAAAGAAAAAAAGTTATGGTGTCTGAGGATCTTGGCCAGAAGGCTATGCATTTGCAGTCTTCACTAGTACCGACTCCTGTTATAAGCAGCCATTTATCAACCCCTGTTGGGAGTGTGGCCATAACTACTGTTGAAAAATCAGTTGTGTCAGTACCTCCTCTATCTCTTGCTGACTGGAATGTTGAAAAGAGGATTCTGTCAGACGAGTCTCTTATAAAAGTTAAGGAGGCAAGGGTAAATGCAGAGGAAGCTTCTGCTCTTTCTGCTGCTGCTGTGAATCATAGCCTGGAGATATGGAAACAGTTGGATAAGCAAAAAAATTCTGGATTGGTGTCAGATATTGAAGCCAAATTAGCTTCTGCTGCAGTAGCAGTTGCAGCTGCTGCTGCTGTTGCAAAGGCAGCAGCTGCTGCTGCCAATGTTGCATCAAGTGCTGCATTGCATGCAAAATTAATGGCTGATGAAGCAATAGTCTTATCTGGTTATGAGAGTTCTTGCCAAATTTCTCATTCAGAGGGTATGAGTAACTTGGGAAAAGCAACCCCTGCTTCCATCTTGAAGGGTACTATTGGAACCAATAGCTCTAGTTCTATTATGGGAGCTGCAAAGGAGGCTTCAAGGAGGATAGTGGAAGCTGCTTCAGCTGCCAGAAAACGAGCTGAAAATATGGATGCTATTGTGAAGGCTGCTGAGCTGGCAGCAGAAGCTGTATCCCAGGCTGGAAAGATTGTAACTATGGGTGATCCTTTGACATTAAATGACTTAGTTGAAGCTGGTCCAGAGGGTTGCTGGAATGCAGCCCAAGAGTCTTCTCAGCAAGTTGGGTTGTTGAAAGACATGACCAGTGGTCTGGTGAATGCTGACAGTGTTGGAGACAGACAGGAAACTTCTCATCTATGTAATAGAGATATTTCATCTGATGAAATGGGGAAGACTGCTGCAAGTGAGAAGTCACAGTTTCATACAGATACGGTCCATAGTGTGATATCTCAGGACCATAAGAAATGCATTGATGGCATTACTCCTATTATTATCAATGAAAAGAGTTCAAAAGGACCAAAGGGCCACAAGGTTTCTGATTTAGTCAATCCCATTGATGTGCTTCCTGATTCTGAGACTGAAATACAGGCTCCTTCCACAGCTGGTAATAGACCTGAAAATCTGGAGGAAAATAACATCAAGGAGGGCTCAATTGTAGAGGTTGTTTTCATGGGTTATTTACTCTTTTTTAGTGGATTTGAGTAGAGTACCAGATTTAATGGCCATTTGTTTCATTGTGATCATAACATTGCTGGTGATGATTAGGTCATAGTTTATAATTAAATATGCATTCTTTCCTATTTGGAACTGCTTGTAAATTTCTTTTCCTGACTATCTGAAGCAATCATATGTATCAGGTTTTCAAAGATGGAGAAGGATTTAAGGCAGCATGGTACACGGCCAATGTATCAAGTTTGAAGGATGGTAAAGCTTATGTAAGCTACATTGTGCTTATAGATGATGAAGGTTAGCTTTTGAGGATAAAATACCTTAATTACTTGACCTGTGAGACAAACTACATGAGTTTGTTTTTCAGTTTTTTACTATTTGCAAGAGCCACTAGACTAGCACTCATTGTGTCTGTATTTAGGATTCCTAGAATTTAACATTGCAAGAGCCATTAGGTTGGATCATATAACTCTGCACCTGATATGTTTCTGGTGTTTGTCATTGGTTTAATATATAAATTCTCAATTTAGGCTTGGAGAATTAAGATAAATATGTTGTTTTCCAGGTGCAGGGCCTTTGAAGGAATGGATTTCACTTGAAGGTGAAGAAGACAAACCTCCCAGAATACGTACTCCTAGTTATCTTCCTGGTTTTCATAATGAAGGAACAAGGAAGAGACAGAGGGCAGCTATGGTAGATTATACTTGGTCTGTTGGGGATAGGGTTGATGCATGCAATGATGAAAGGTATGATTATCTACAGTTTTCAAGTGTTGATATGGGATAGAAACTGATGTTTATAATATATGGTTTATATAATACATAACATGTTTCAAGAGGTATTTTTCCTGTGACACGTTCTAATGCATTTAAAGTTTTATTTGTTTGACACTAATCAATAGATACAGGGGAAGTGATATATATGTGTGTGGGTATTAAATAATTGTATTGACCATTGAGTGTATCTAATATTGATTGTTTTGATTGTTGATACGTTAAAGTTTCTATAACTTCATTTATTAAAGTTCAGATGCAATCAACAAATTTGTGAAAGGTAATGGATTTTATTGCACAGGAATAATCGTTCTTGCACCATTTTGAGGAATGTTTTTCAGATAAGACCAGTAAATAGAATCTTTAAACACACATTTGGTTCCTTCAGGAGAAAAATGTACACAAATATGTCTTACATAGATTCAACTCATCCTAATATTAGCTTTTTTCTTATAGAAACTTCAAAGTTGCAAAATTTTGTTGTTTGGGTATGAAGCATCATTGTTTTCATTACTGCAGTTTTATAAAGCTGCAGCACTTTTAATTTGTATTTCCTACATAGGCTCTGTTACGATAAACTTATATGAGAAGAAGATAAAATAATTTGAGCTTCGTCTGTAAGTTGAAATGAATTTATCACCTAAGCCTTATGCAAACATATATGTTACACATATTTTGCTGCAAAAGGTATGTCACATTTGATGGTTTTTGTTATCAGTTGGCAGGAAGGAGTTATTACAGATCAGAACAAGAAAGATAAAACATTAACTGTTCACTTCCCAGGTATGTACATTGTTTGATTAAACATTAATTTATATTGTGCTTACAATTGTATGGAACCAGCCCCTTTGAAACGCATTATCTAATTGGTTTACTGCAGTTAGTGGAAAAACACAACTTGTCAGAGCTTGGCATCTACGTTCAACCCGTTTTTGGAAGGATGGGAAATGGATTGAGTATCCTAAGGTTGGAGCAAATGACAGTTTTACCCATGAGGTACTTTGTTTGCAACCTCTTCTGATGTTTTAACTTAATGCATGCCTGTACTGAGTTGTATGTTTTGCATGCAGGGTGATACACCCCGTGAAAAACGACCTAAGTTAGGTAGTCCAGCAGTAGAGGTAAAAGGGAAAGACAGGATTCCAAAAGGTACTAATGCCGTGGAGTTGGCAAATCCTGGCGAGTTGAGGTTACTTGATTTGACTGAAAATGATAAAGTGTTCAATATTGGTAAGAACCGCAAGAATGAAAATAAATCTGATGCACATAGAATGGTGAGGACTGGTGGTCTTCAAAAAGAAGGATCAAGAGGGATTTTTGGTGTTCCTAAACCTGGGAAGAAAAGGAAATTTATGGATGTAAGCAAGCATTATGTTGCTGATGGGACAAATAAGATCAACGATGGGAATGATTCAGTTAAGCTTTCAAATTTCTTGATACCTCAAGGTACTGGATCACGTGGGTGGAAAAATAGTTCAAAAACTGATACCAAGGAAAAACTAGCTGATTCCAGGCCCACCTTTAAGTCTGGAAAGCCGCAGAGTGTTTTGGGTAGAGGGATCCCACCAAAAGAAAACCCATTATTAAACTCTCGAACGAATGATTTGACAAGTCGTGCAGAAAGGATCAAGGATTCTTCAAGTCATTTTAAGAGAGTATCTCAGAGTGAAAATCAGGTGGAAAGAGGATCCTATTCTGGAAATACTGGATCTGGGGCAGGACCAATCTTGTATTCGTCACTTGCGCCTTCAACTGATTCTCATCCCACTAAAAAGACATCGACATCAAGGGCAAGTAAAGGAAAACTTGCACCTGCTAGTGGTGGAAGGTTGGGTAAGATTGATGAGGAAAAAGCTTTCAATGGAAATCCAGTGAAATCAACATCAGAAAACGCAGAGCCCCGTAGATCTAATCGCAGGATTCAGCCAACATCAAGGGTAAGAACATGCCTGCCGTTAACTGAAATTGGTTGTTCTAAGTTGCCCCTAATTTTATTTTCTGTGATAAGCCATTTCCACTGTCTGACCTGTATAAAATGTTTTCGTATCGTTGTCTGATGTGGTTGACTTTGGGTTGGCAGCTATTAGAAGGATTGCAGAGCTCTTTAATTATCTCAAAGATTCCTTCTACATCGCATGAAAAGGGTCACAAAAACCAGAATCGGAATACTCCTAGGGGGTGAGAATCTATGTGTATATATAATTCTTTGAGTGACTCGCCTTCTTTTGTTGTAACCCTGCGAATCTATATTTTACATTTCAACTTTTTGACTGCAACAGGTAATAACCAAGGTTGAACGAGGGGTTACATTACAATTACAATGTGCGGTTCAGTTCAGTTGAAAGACCAACACACTCGGCATAGAAGTGTATATTTTAAATTTATAATAGGGAAACATAGGAATGGAAATTCTTGTTTCCTTCGGTTTAGGCAGACTAGTCCAGTAGATGTTAATATTGATTTTATGTTGTTTACAATATGATTTAATTTAATCCTGTAGGGCTGTATATGGAATTTATCCATGTTGACTTGTTTATAGAAAGGATTGTCGATATGATATGATCAAATGGTAAAGTATGTTCCTCTTCGTTGGATAATCATCATCCCCCCGTTCCACTCCATTTTATCCTTTGCCCCACTTATCTGCAACAATTTTAAATTTGGAAAATTGTAATGGATCAATGATGAGTAATTCATATATGGTTTACCGAATCATATGTGAATCTATCTAATATAATATTTTTTGAGTAAATGGTGCAGTGAATCAAAGAAAAATGTTGAATATAACATTTTGATTTTTTTTCTTTAAAAAATGAATCAACCCATAAGAATGTAATTTTCTCTGATTTAAAAGTTTTGTAATTTTGGACAATTAAAATTCTTCATTTATAATTTTTAAAATAATTTTATAAGAATCAAATTGACTTATTATAAATAGAGTCATGTAAAAATTGAGTTTGATTTAAATTTTTACATGTATTATTTTATTTTAACATTATTTTAATTAGTATTATTATTTTATTAATATAAGCTCAACCCAGTTTTAAAAACATAACGGCAAATAAGTTAAGAATGAAAATCTAAAGACTTTTGTCGCAAAATAAAATCACCTAGAGCAGAGCTCCTACTGATTCTAATCCAAACATATCTATTATTAACATTTGTGTAAAGAGTTGATGTCTCTTAACGTTTTGCCCTATACATGAATCTAAATTGACTCATTCTCAATGTGACTGGAGGATTTTCATCATGGCCGTGACTAATTATACTAGCACTAACAAAATGGAGCCGTTGCCGTAGAGCATTTCTTGCCATTAACAATTTGCCTTGTCTTCTTCCTCCTCTAATTAATGACATTGGTCCAAACTCACTCATTTTTCCCTTCTTTTCCCACTTCGCTTTCGTAGTGTACCACTCTCTCCATTTCCTCCTCAATCCATTGTCACGTTGATGGCTGTGAGTTTAGGGGGACGGAATCCGTCTTGGGTGAGATCATCCATGGACGGTTTCTCACACACACATGAGCTTGGATATTCGTGAAACTCTCCTCGTCCAGGTCTCATCTCATCTGGCTCTCCCATGAATCCTCTTTGGCTTGCTTTAACCTTACTTGCAAATGTATCCCAGTCCATCTCATGCCTCGACATGAACAGCGCACTAAGCTTCTTTGCATTTGGTCTGATGGTTCTTTTGTGACCCATATACCTCCTGTTTTGTACAGCAGCAGGGTTGATAGTATAAGCAAAACATAAAGGAAGAATGAAAGGATGAGAACGTGTATTCTCTTACCTTCGACCAGCAAGGATTTTGGCCATGTTACCATTATTGTTAGTAACAAATACGTTGCTTTCGTCGCAAACGATGTAGTCAATAGCAGCAAGGCGGGAAGAGAATGGAACAAAAGGTTTCAGCTCTTCTTCTTGAGCAAGCATCTCCTTTGTGTACATGTTGGGGAATAGATCTTTGAGAGGCTGCATGGTCTCATCCCCACCATATATTTCTCCTGATGCAACATAGAGGTATGTATCATTTGTAAAACCAAGTGCTCGCAACATCAAACCCACTTCATGAGGAGTAAGAGGACATTTCCCACGCTTTCGCTCTTCATCAGGGCTCAAATCCTGTACTACCACAAGATAATGGCTCATTATTATCAGCAAAGAAATTAACTAGTTTTAACTACTTTTGAACTTCAGCACAAGTGAGAAAAGGACAAGATGCCATCAACTTGTCATCCTGCCAGTATAAGAGTTTGTTATTAGATATTAGAGGATTGCAATCTTACAGGCAATGTTATCCACCTTTTCCTGATTTCACCAAGCTCGTGTCTTTCTTTTTCACCCCCACCAAAATAACAACCTGAAAATGCCAGCATATCTGACTCAAACCTGCCATGAACCACTATGAATTATGAGATCCTCAACATTTTAGATGCAATGAGCGCAGTTCAAACTTGACATGTTGCTAATTTTTTTAAATTGATTTGGAAATTTGACATATTTTTCAATGCAAATACATCCAATTTTACAAAATAATAAAGGAGTTGTGAAAGAAAGCCAAATCAACCAGATTGAAACATGTATTGGACAGCATATGTGATTGCATAGGAAAGAAAAGAAAACCAGCTCTAAGATCTACAAGAATTCAGTGATTACATGCCAGACCACACCAGTTTGCTTTGGAATTTAGATGGATGTTGAATTTGAACTTTACAGAACATGTTCATTGAGCAAACCTCAAATGGACTGCTATATATCGGCTTGCCATCTTTCGCATTCTCATTACAAGTCTTTGACCAAGTTCTCGTATAGGTTTAGTAAATCTCAAAGCATGATAATTCACACGGCAACGTAATTTTTGCAGCTCATCATCAAGATCATTTGCAAGTCTATAGTCAAATTTTGTCAATTGAAGAACCTGCAAAATATCCCAAAAGTCAGTAAATTATCCAAACTTAAGCAACAACTAACATTTCATTATGGTAGTCATTAACAGAATCAAAACATTCTCCAGTGAAATAATTAAGAAACTTCAAACATGTATCAAACATAAAAAGTGGCATTACCCGTCTTCTTGAGAGTATCGGCAAAACTTGATGAAGATAATATTCAGGTTCTGATTTCCTCGGTACGCGCATTGTATAAGGGGGTTTTTCCATTGACCGCATGATCTTATCAGGAACTCTTTTAACAATAGTAATATCTTTTGCAAGATATGTAATGAACCAATTCACATCGAAAATATTAGCAAAGTCACTGCATTCAAACAAAAATGTCATCAAAAGAAAATTTGTTAACTCTTATCAGAATAATGAATGAATGATTGGATCTGCATAGTGCAGATACCTGTCATCTTTCCAAAAAGACTGATGATCCAACTCAGGTACAACTAGTGTAGCATTAAGAATTCTTGCAACAACAACTGCATCTGTTATCTGGGGGCAAGAATATGATTGTCATTTCCACAGGAAGAACTTAATAATTGATTTCATGAGAAAAAAAATAGGGAAAATATAATCATGATTCACGACTACAGAGAGAATCTGAGCTTCATATTCTCTGAAAAGAACTGAAACAGAACCAATGTGATAAAAGAAAACTGTTCTTATCTGAGACCACAAAATGAACTAATATTTTCCGTGCATAAAGGTGTAGTTGATCATAAAACCAGTGCCCAGCAGATCTCACAGACAGAAAATTCTTAAAGTGTATCAATGACAATATTCCATATCATAAAACTCATGTCATGTCCTGCTTACCCCAGTTCTTTGTTGGTTCAGTCCTCCACTTGCTGCAATTAGCAAGTAGCCTTTTGACTTGCGCTCGCGTACAGCAGCTACATTATCCGAATAACCAAAGAAATTCAACAAAAACAGACAAAAGAGTAATTAACAACTACCCACATAGCAAGATGGAAAGCTCACAGCACTCAAATTAAAAAAATTCTAAAATTACAATTAGGTCATAAATAAATCTCCATCCGTCAGCATCTACCACATCATATAAAAAGACACTTTCTTGATCACACAAAAACTCAAAACAACAAAAGAGACAGCAGCAACATTATTATTTAACACAACAAACAAAGTGACACAAGATTTCACTTACGACCGAAATGTCGCCCTCTCTCTTTGCATCCATAGTAGTATTTCGAATACTGCGATTCCCAAATATCGATTGGCGCCTGATCACTTTCATCCTACAAGCATTCACATTATTAGTAGCATTACGAAACAAAACAACACATTGGTAAAATGGTAACAGCGAAGTTACGAACCAGTGTGGGGTAGAGAGTGCGGTAGCGGAGTCGGTGGGAGTACCATTCGAGATGAGAGGCCACGTGGCCCGTTAAGAGGGAAATCAGGCCCAGCCCAAATAGCATCACCCCGCATATCATCGACCAAGACACGGACTTTGCCGCCGCTGTGGATCTCCAACACACGTGTTTGCCGTTGGGGTGCAACAGAGGCAGGTTGGTCGAGAGCCACCAAGCCTTCCACACACCCATTTTCGATCTCCGTCACCGATTCCTCATCCCGAGACGGTTTTCCGGTGAGCCCACGAGAACCCTGATTTAGGGTTTTTCTTCAGAACTGGGAAATGTGAACCTTTCTTTCTTTCTTTCCTTTTCCAGAAATGAAAATGTTTCTATTTTTGTTTTAATTAATTTGATTTGTGTTGTGATTTAGATTGTCTTAGTTTACTTGGATTCGGTTATTATTAGTTAACGACAGCGATAAAAAAGAAAGTGATGGATAATAATGAAATCACGCGAATTACGAACACGGATCAAAGCTGGTGAAAGGAGCAGGGAATGGAATATTACATCTTACAAGGTAAATGCTTCCTCGGATAGTTTGTTATACTTCTACTCTTTAAGTATTGATTAAATGTAAATCTAGAGAAAATTTATATTGTAAAATGTACCATGTGAATAATATAACACGAATTAATAATATTATTTGGTGAAAGATCCATCATTGCCACAAAGTATTGTTGACATTGTTTTCTAGAAATAACAGTTTTTTTCTCAATAATTATTTTTTATCTTAATAATTAATATTGATAATAATATTTAGATGAAATATTAATTTTAATAAAAAAAATTGAAATGCCAATTTTGTTTGGAAATCAAACTCACGATACCATGTTTTCACGAAAAAATATTTATTGAAACAAGAAGGTTAGGAACAGATCTTCTAATATATTCTTATAACATATTTTATTGGTTATAATCTTTACGGCAAATTTGATGAATTTTGATGGATTTGACATCTATATAGTGATCCTTTTTTTTAATTTTATAATTTTTAATAAATTTTAATACATACAAAATAATCTGTAAAAAAAAAAATGTTTAAAAATATTGTTATTAAACTTGGATCAACTTGACCGAGTCGATCCATTGGATTAGAATTTGTACACCTAATCGATCCGAATTATTAATCGGATCAGAAATACATCTGACTCGACTTGATTCAACATCAAATCGATGACTTAATAGCTCGATTGACTCAGCGGATTGTGTGCGTGTGTTGTTTTTTTTTTTTACATTTAAAAAATTTATTTATATGAGATAAATCAATTTATATTTTATACTTTAGTTTAAAAATTATTATTTTTTATATGAGGAATAATGAGATAAATGAAAAAATTATATTGTCTTAAACAAAATAAATTTTGTTAAATCTTCTAACTTCAATCAATTTGCTATTCATATTATTATAATATATTTTAAATTATCTGTTTATCTTTATATGCTCAATATATAATTTTAAAAATGTATGTATTTCAAAAAATTTAATTAATCATAACTACATTTCTAAATTTGTTAAACATTAAACATTCAAGTGTATAATTTACATATTATAATTTTTTTTTTAGTATAAGTCGAGTCATACAAGTCAACTGGTAACTTACCGAGTCGATTCTTAACTCATTGATCCGAATCTCTTCTGATAACATTATTTAAAAGTGTTATTAATTTACCACTCTTCTTATTGGAACATTCAGGTGAGCCTAAAGCTTGGTGCTGTTTGTTTTCATGATGGAAACCACAAAACTCAAGACGGCTGGTGCAACGAATTCTAACATTTATTATATAGCATTCACACGCGGAGATTTTGATTTGTAGTTGTTATCACTTATCAGTACTAGTATTTGTTAGCTTCGAATAGTAGATCCAGTATCACCATCACATGATGTCTCTCACTCTCTCATTCAAAAAACAATATCTTTCGAAAGCATGGTTCAAAGTCAAAGCAAAAGTAAGAGACACAAAGAAAATTAAGTCATGAGAGAAAACTAAAAACAAAAGTTCGTTAGGGGGAAGGATTTTGATCCGGAATGACCATTCCATAAATAAGGGTGCTTGGTTGGCCGTTGGAATTGTTTGGGAGGTGCAGGAAGCAAAACTCTGAAAATAGATTAAGATCAGGCCCAACCCATCACAAGGCCCAACATTACACTTTTCCATACCCGACACTTTTCATTTCGAACCAAATAAACAAAATTTAAATAATTACTTTTGAAAAGCAAAACCCTAAACCCCTTGTTTGCGCGATTCTGGTTCCTCCTCCGATCTGATCTTATCGTCGTCAATGGCTTCCGCGTGCAGCAGAATCGCGCAACGAACATCAATTTCGTCCATAAAATCAGCCATCAAATCCAACATTCGCGCCTCTTCGTTCTCCAAACCAGCTTCCTCCTCTTCTCCTCTTCGCCAATCCTTATTGACCAGGTTTCCCTTCACCCTCGCCCTACGACGTTCGTTTCTGTTCCTAATAATCGCAAACGAGCCTTTTAAAATGATCGATTTCGTTGATTTGCAGGATTTCGCCGGAGTTGCGATGCGCGCAGTCGATGTTGCCGCTCCACAGCGCGGTGGCGGTGGCAAGAATGACGTCATGCCTGAGCGTAACTTCCAGAAGCTCCCGAGCGCTTTCTCAGGGTACTCTTTGCTGCACCTCTCCCGGCCTCTAATACTTTCTTTTTCAAAATTATTCGCAAATTGTGAGTAGAGCTTCCTTGCTTCTCAGCTTGGGTTTAGTTTTTTCTATAGATTTTCTCTCTTCCCGCTTTTGAATAAGCTTTGTGAATGAAATATATTAAAATTTAAAATTAAGAAGAATAAAAAAAAACTAATGCGCCTAGTCTATTTGTTTGTTTAACTAGGATCCATACTTTGGTATTTGCTATAGTCTGTTTGAGTTAATTGGCGAATTTTAGTTTTTCAAAATTATTAAAAAATCTTTAGTCTATTTGCATTTGCTTGCTAATTGCGTGCTACATTTGATGATTCTGCTGCGTTAAATGTTGATACTTGTTACTTAAAACTTAAATGCTGTACAGAGAATTAGCAGGAAAGAAAGTTATAGATAATTTAGCAGAAAAGGTAGGTGTAGGGAACGTTTAGGATTAGGAAGTTCTTAGAAAATAAGCTTTGATAAATTGTTCAGACTATAACTTAATTTCAACATATTGTGTCTACCCAAGAATATCTCTGAATTTTAGAGCCTTTCAGACAGCATTTTGTGGTCTAGTAACCTCTAGTTTATTATGTAGTTGGGGGTGTTGTGGTTGTGGATTAAGTAGCTGTGGGTTTGTGGAAAAATTAAATTGGAGGTTGTCAGTACGAAGTAAAAGTGCTTTAACCGAGAGTTTTGATGTTAACTAACTATAAAAATTTGGTTCCTGCAGGCACATAGTTAATTGGGAATTTGCGGGACCAGCCAATTATGGCCTACTGCTTCATTATCAAGTATGAAAAAATTAGTGTTCGTTTAACATAATATAATCTCTTCAAAAACAGACTCTGTTGGTGGCTTCTGCAGTTACTTGAAGTCTGAATGGTTTTCCTTTGGAATAATGGCTTCCCTTTTTCTTTTGTGTGGGAAATAAAAATGGGAGGGAAAAAGAAGTTAGAAGATCGAAATTGGTGAAAGTAATCTTGTATAATGCCTATATTCATCAATAGTTTTCATTTCCCATGCTTTCCTCTCTTAATCACTTAATATGTTTGCTAAGCCAAGGATTTAATTATCTTCCACCTGTCACTGCAATCAATTGTCGATTTAGAAAATAAGTATGAACAAGATGGTCAGAGTCAGTGTACTGGTTTAACATGTTTTTCTGTGTTAACAATGATTTGTTGCTCTAAATTTTTCATCAGTTGTTGCCAGTGGGATTTATTTGGAAATATAAAGGAAAAGCCTTACGGTGGTACATAGAAAAATTGAAATTAGGAAGTGCATTGGGTATTGAAAAATTGAATAGATAATTAAGGACTGTTATGATAACCAACCAGACTCTTCAATGCTAATATTTGCCTTAAAAATTTATGATATTTTGAGTGATCCCTTTATATGGTAAATAAATATAATACGATAACATAACTGTTACTTTCATCAGATGGAATTGATGGGACGTGAGACATGCATGCTGTTCTTAAGGTGGGGTCTTTGTCTTTGCTGTCTGAATAGTTTGGAGAACCACAGCTAATAGCCTGTCTCACAATTTGGGGTTGAAACATGCTTAGCTATATATGTTATTCTAAAGCAAATTGTACCAACGCCATATGAACAGAGCTTATAATTATCAGATTACACATTAACCACTTATCTCTTCTTGTATCTTGGCATCATTGCAACTGCGCTTATGTAGGAATTTATATTGTTTAAAGTTTTTGCTTTTCAGCCTCTGGTCCTTTGCTTTAGTTATGGTTTTTTACTCAAGCATATTACTAATTGAGCCTTTGTTTTATTTTAGAGCTTGGTCTATCAGTTCCAAGGTGACTAGAAGAGAGATTGAAGAAAAGCCTTGTGTTTGTAAGCTTGGATTTATGATTGTTAACATCTATACGCAGTAAGCGGCTGTACTCACTGATTCTTTCAGTCTGAAAATAATTTTTTGCTGAATAAAAGATCCTTGCCCTGATCTCCATTTCTAGAACTGCAAACTACACCTATCTCCATTTCACTTGCTTTCCCCGATTGTGTTGAGTGCTTTTTAAACTGATTTTTCCACTTCTTACGAGAAGTTCATTGTATACATAGTGGAAATGGCTGATTGTCAAATTCTTGCAACCAATAGAACCTAAATGCAAATGATTTTGAGTATGATTCCTACTGCAAGACATTGTTTAGTAATGCTGCTACTGTAACCATCAGCCCCAAATGAAAATGGCCCTGCCTACCGTAAAACCTATTTCATTGCTACATCTCTCCCCTGCGTTTATCTCTCAGTATGACTTTGAATTTCTGTATATGAAGATTGAGACCAAATTGAAAAGTTTAGGCCAAAGAAATTCGTAAATGTTACTCGGCCTATTTTAACAAATCCTCTAATATAAGATTAACATTATGATTAGTTAAGTTGTCTTTAAAAACGAAACAAGAATCTCATTCATGAAAAATTATATTAGTAAAAAAGATTAACGCTATATTTAGTTCTCCGTCATGAACGGTTGGTTACTTGACGAATATTAGTTCAGCCAGATTGAATGATTGCTAAGCCTCCGTCATCAATACCACAGAATGGAGAATCATATTCAAAGTTCAAATCACAAGGGGCACTGATAATATGTGGATTAATTTTTACAGCGGATTGAATACAAGGTCTGGATAAACGTGAGGGTGAGAGCAAGCACGGCAGCCAACAAGGCAATGACAGTCCAAGGCGATCGAAAGTAACTATGGTAAGCCTCTTCCATCCATCGCAACACTCTGATTTTCGCACGCTTGGACTTAAAATGAGCTTCAATCTGGTCTCTGATGACAGCAAACGCAGCAGTCTCCGGCACCAGCAGCGCGTCCATCTTGTTAAACATATCCGCCACCTCTTTATCACTGCCAAGTTCGTTGCGAATCACACCCACACTCCTCAGCTCCTTCACATCCTCTGGCTGGTCAATGAGAGAGCTGAGAATGACAACCACCGAGGTGATCTCAAAATCGCTCCGAAACCCTAGACACATTTCGTAGGCCACAAGGTTCATGCAAATAAGAGCCGTTGAGCCATCCACCACTATAACAGGAAGTTTCAGCTGTCCATCAACGAAACTCGGGTACAAAGAATCCAAACAGTTAGTTATTCGAATCCCTGCTGCTTTCAGCTCCCGCACCGTCCCAATCCTGTATTTTCTTAGGTGCAGACATTTCTGCGTCAGTGTCGTCTTATTAGTATTAATATTATAGATTTTGTCTCGGTTCCTTCTCAGGACAGCCCTTCGAAGATAGTCTAAAAGATGAAGCGGTTCCTCTTTGTCTTGCTCATCTTCCTCCACTGTTATGTAGTGCTCTTCCTGTGACCTTGACCCTTCAACTTCAACATTCGATGCCTGTCCAATACCATGCACTAATAAGAAATTGTGCATGCATCTCTTTAGCCTTGCTTTGTCGTTGCTGCACAGCAACTTGAGCACTGTGTAAGGGATTTGGTTCTCAAAGAGGATCATATCATGATGCACCTGTGCTAGCTGTCCAATGCTGACCTTGAGTTCTTTCTCCGGATAATCCGAATCCACGGATTTTTCCAACACGTGAAGCACCGAACACGTGTCCACCACCAACATTTCTTCCACCCGCACGGAGTGTCGCAGATCGCGGGTTCCGTCGTATTTCCAACACTCCTCCGCGAACATGCCCTCAAACTGTTCGTGAAATGAACCTCGGATTTTTTCGAGTAAATCTTCGTAGGTCTGGTTGGTGTTTTTGAGATACGATGCGGTCCACTTGACCTTGTGCAACTCACCTTGCTCGACGTAAGGCTTTAAGAAGTGAATTGGACCGATTGAGATGAGGTTTGGTAAGTATAGTTTTTGGAACTCTAGGCGTCCTCCCATGTATTCTGGAACCCTTTGTATCTTGGGCTTGGAATCTTGATCGACCATCATGCTTAGAACGTTTTCTTGTTGTGGGTATTTGAGTAGATTCACTATCTGTTCCCAGCGGCTATGCGCTCTCCCAAAATCTGCAGCCTCAGGCATCATTTCCCGCCACGCAAAGCTAGAACTACTGAACTAGAGATCCACCAAAAGTAAACTTGGTATTTCTTTCTTCTTTTTTTTTTTTTTATGGGTAAATACGTCAATTTCTATATGTTAGAAATACCAAGTGGTATATATAGAAATTGACTCGTTTTTTAAGCACGTAAGGTCTCCCGACAGATGGACACCCAACTTAGACCGGCACTTTTTTGACACTAATAACATCCTTCACATTGGATTATTTGTCAAACAAGTGTTATTGCTTTTTTTTTTTTTAAAATAATTTTTAAAAATTTATTTTATAAAATTAACTTTTAAAAAGTTGTAACATTAAAGAGATTTAGGAATTTATGATATTTGTATTAGATAAAATAAAAATAAGTGATATGTACACATAATATTCATAATTAACCATTCAAATTAATTGCAGTGATGTTTGGTTCCGAAAGCACTGAGGAAGTGATGTAAACTTCATTTTTAGAAAGACACCAAATTTTCATCTAAAAAAAATAGAACCAAAATTTTATTATATCTATATAAATACTAAGCTAAAGTTATATAATGTTATAGTGTAGTAATGTCTCTCTTTTATATGAAAAAAAAAAACATTTCATATTTCATATATATTAAGAAAATTAGTTGATTGTATTAAATTTCACGAATCC
Organism: Amphicarpaea edgeworthii; assembly: GCA_014843725.1. Classification (NCBI taxonomy): domain Eukaryota; kingdom Viridiplantae; phylum Streptophyta; class Magnoliopsida; order Fabales; family Fabaceae; genus Amphicarpaea; species Amphicarpaea edgeworthii. The sequence continues at coordinate 4,704,323 of CM026324.1, read as the reverse complement.
AATAATATTTTTCCTAAATTATATATGAAAAAACTGTTCAATTCTTAGATACTCTTAATACTTACTCACAAATAAAATAAAAAAAAACGGATTTGTTGAATGAAGTAAAAAAAGTTAACCGTTTGCTTATATTTGAGAATAAGAGATGTATGTTTGTTATTGCTCATAAAAGAGAACAAACTGAGTGTTTATGTTAAGTTGGGTTGTAAATATATATAAAAAAAAAGATAAATTATGAATGTAAAAGAAAACAATAAAAATTAAAACTTCTCTAGAATATTATAATTCTTATGATTTTGATGAAAAAATTTATTTGAAAAATTAAAAGACATCAAAGAGATTTTAACAATTGAATACAAAACCAAATTCTAAGATATTGAGTTATTTAAAAACTGATTGTTTTCCTGGTATATACAACTTATTGAATAATATTAATTATTCAGGCTATTGTTTTATATATTAAAACAAGTTTATTGAAATTAAAAATGTTAAAAATTTATATGCGATTTCCTATGTTACAAATAGTTCTTTTTTTTTATTTGAACCGATTTTTATGACTAAATTATTAATGAGTTTTGCAACAAACAAAAAAATGAGAGATAAATATTTAAATAATTATGAGTGATCAAATGATAATATTAAAACATATTAAGACCATTCACCAAAAAAAATATATATATATATATATTAAGTTATGTGAGTTCTTTAAAATCACAGTGGTGTAATTATAATAGAATGACCCTATAGTTTAAATTGCTAAATGACATAATGTTTTTACTTATTGGAGGTACTAAAGCCAAAAAAAAGTTAAAGAGTTAAAATAAAAAAATATATTTAAAATACTAAAATCAAAATCCTCTATTTTTATAGAGACTAAAAGGTTATTTTAACATTTAATGTTGTTAATATTGATATTCAAAACATACATCAAAAACATATTTATGTTGTTTGTTTTGAATTAATATAATTATGAGCAATAAAAATATATTTTCGTTTTATATCTCTCTATCAATGGAAATATATTTGTCAAAAGTGTTTTGATAAAAAAAAAAAAATCACTAAAAAGCTAGAGTGAACTTAAGAAAACAGAGTGTGAGAATAGCAAAGCCTAAGAGGATGTCATGGAACAACAGGTGTCTTGTTAAAATTACGCAGTGGCACAGTGTAATGGTGCTGGCAACAACTAAAATAAATGCTTGCATTGCAATTTGCATGATGAACTACATGTGTCATTTTCTCTCTTAACCGTTATTGAATTTCAATCGGTGGAAAGTGTGGAACACGAGGAACGAAAGAGCCGCAATGAAATTCCGCTCGAGCATCGATGAATTTGATTCTTTTATCCACAAATTAATTAATACTACAATGTTCTAAAATCAATTAATTTCATTTTTTATTTTATATAATTAGACATAGTTATATAATACTATTATTTGGAATCTAATGGATTAGCTTGGCGATATAAGATCCCAATGAGATCGATCCATTTAGTGAATGTTATGCGTACGGATTTTACTTTGCAAAAAGTCTATGTTCTCGAAAAAAAAATAATACTATTAATGTATGATGTTATATAATTTGATTTTTTAGAAATTAAATTGATTATTTCATCAACTATTATTAAAAATATCACAGTTAAAATCATTTGTAAGAAAAAAAAAGGAATAAAGAACGGATAATCCTCCACTATATCCGAGGGAAAAAGAAAATCTAGATTTAGATTAAGCTGAAAAACATTTGAACGTTAACCAACGCGCACTATTTATATCTATCTGGGAAAAAATGAACATCAGAGAAAGGTTGGTACGCACGCAGCCAATATCTGATCATAGGAATCAACAAAAAGTCCCTTCCATGAGGAAGCGACAACAACCGAAGGAAGACTGGTAGGAAAGAAAACAAAAAAAAACAAAAAAACAACAACACGTGAAGGGGTAGCTCTGTTTTAAGTTCTTCTAACTCAAATTTCATTTGCAGAGCACTCACCTCAAATAAATACAACATTAGTAATTTTTGCTCACCGTAACCGACAAATGCAATAAAGAAAGGAAAGGGCACAAGAGAGTTAATGAAGAGAGGATAGGATGCCATATATGCATGTGTCCTCTCTTGACGATAGAGGCAACATTTTCCATTTTGATTAAGAAATATAAATATATGATGAGAATGGTGAGGATGATGAATATGAATGGAGGAATGATGGATGATGTGGCAATAATGGGAGGGTTGATAGGGGTGCAATTTGTTTACGCAGGGAATGCTGTGTTGCTTAGTTATCTTATGTCTTTGGGCCTCGAATCTCTTACCATTGTCATTTTTACTTCCTTTGCTACCTTCCTTCTTCTCCTCCCCTTTGCTTTCTATTATGAAAGGTTCATCTCCCTCTTCTTTCCTTTTTTATTTCCTGTTTGTTATTTTGATTCATGATAAATTTCATGGTTGCATGTTTCTTATCTTTTGCAGGTGTAATTGGCCAAGGAAACTTACTTTCAAGTTGATTATACAGCTTCTCTTGCTTTCATTTGGAGGGTAGGTAAATCCTATCACTAAATTACTTACATGGATTCAGGTCCCTTTTTTTTGTTTAATTCTTTTGGGTTTAAAGTATATATACATTTAAAAAAATCTTTTTTTAAAAAAAATTCGGGCATGCAAGTGGTTTTTGAATGTCACCTTCTGGTAATCCAAAAAATAAGTTTCATGGATTGTCAAAAAAAAAAAACAAATAAGTTTCAGGAGCATGCTGGGTTTTTGAATTCCAGTTCTGCAAATCTTGAATGTTAATTTTAGGGGATTGTTGAAGGAGGATACATTATCATGGGTTTTAGAGAATATATTATCCCTATGATATCTCTCTGAACACAATCTTGCTTGTGTCGGGAACCAAAATTGTCTTTATTTCCAACTACTAAGTGCAAACAAACACCGTACTTTGTGCGAAACGCCCCCTATTAAAGGAACGATTATCTTATCATTTTCTCTTTATAATCAATGGTGGGTGCTATTTTAAGGATTTTGAGAGTAAAAAGACATACTCCAGTAGCGTTTTTGTTATTGTGTAAAACTAGTGGCTCATGATTCATTAGCGTTTTGGATTTGGCAAAAATGACATCCAAATCCAAGAGGTGTTAGTTCTTACCGTAAACAGGGAAAAAAGGTTAAAATGCAAATAATTTACCTTTTATCGATAAATATTAATTTATTAATTTTTATTTCATAGGATGAGATTTGCACATAGAAACCCATCCAAAATGCAAATAACTTCTAATAAAATTGTCACTTCATTTTCTAATTACGAGCCAATGGGCCATAATATTTTTATTATTCTAGTTTTCCTTTTATATTATTGCTTAATCAGTTTAAGTTTTCTTTCTCTTGATACATAGTTGGTATCATGCATGGTATTCAGGGTAACATTGTTCCAGTCTCTATTCCTTAAAGGAATGTGTCTAACCTCGCCAGCAATGGGAACAGCCATGCCAAACCTTGCACCAGGTCTTATCTTCATCATCGCATGGATTTTTCGGTAATAAAAGAGATTGATAATCTCCATATTTATCTTAACACTAGGGGATAAAGGGTTTATTTTATTGTAGAGGATGTTGCACTCACTTATATTATATTAATGTACGAGAAATTATTAAATGATCCGTCTCAACTATGATCTGGATCAATAATTTAATAACAACCTAATAAGAATTAAGAATTAAAAGTGTTATTCCTTAATTTAAGGATCTTATGAAATTTAAAATTATTTTTAATCAATTTAAAATATTAAATTATTTACATATCAAATGATTATTAATTGAGATTTTGTATAGTATTATTATTTATTGAAATAGTTTGCATGCTAATAAATGAAAAATTCAATGTTAGGCAGGTTGGAAAAAGTAAACTTGAGCTGCATATATAGTAGAGTGAAAATCCTTGGCACATTGTTTTGTGTCTCAGGGGCTCTCACAATGAGCATACTTCAAAGCATCTCTACAACACCTACTCCTACTTCTACCAAAGAGGGAACAATTCAATTATCATTATCATCTTCACCACTGCCAAATCTAACTTTTGATAGACACAAGTTAATCGGTTGTCTCTATCTCTTGGCTGCAATTCTCATTTTGTCAAGTAACATTGTCCTACAGGTAACTTCAAACCAAATAAGAAAAGAGACACATGCATGCAGGTTCCATTAAATTTGTTACGTAGTTTGTTTAGATACTAGAAATGTTTTTAAGAATTTCTCTTATCGAAAATTCAGTAAAAAAATTTTAAAAACATTTTTAACCTTGTATCCAACACGGATGTGTTTATTTTCACGTCTTATATGTTATTTTCCACGTCTACTACCAAGTTAATAGTTATAGCTTCTACATCTTAGACATGGTTTCTTACTTTTGAACATATTTCCAAACATGTTATCAACAAAAAAAAATTGCAATTCTTGCAGGCCTTTACTCTACGAGATTTTCCTGCACCGATGTCCTTGTGTGCAGTAACTTCCTTTTTTGGGACGTTCATGACTATCGCAGTTCAATTAGTTGAAGATCACGAATTCAAAACTGGTTGGCCAGTTGTGACTATTCGAGACATGATTGGCTATTCTATTCTGGTAACTTCATTTACCAATTGATTAAGAGTTTAACTATAATACATTAGTTTTACATTGTCGGTCTTATGAATATTATAAAATTATCTTAAAATTCATACATTTGGAAGGTTCAATTTGGACTTGATGTTATACTTTAAATTTTAAAATTGGATGTTAAAGGGAATAAATTGTAATGCACACAGACAGGTGCAGTGAGTGGAGCATGCTTGAGCGTGAATGGTTGGGCACTTAAGAAGAGAGGGCCAGTGTTGGTGTCAATGTTCAGCCCTATTGGCACAGTCTGCTCTGTCATTTTCTCAGTTGTTACTCTAGGACACACCGTTAATATTGGAAGGTACTTTGACACTATATATTATATTCCTAGCTATTCATTTTTTTTATTCTCAAACACAGTATCTTATTGTCAGTACAATACTACTGTATTGCAGTTCTGCGGGTATGTTCCTCATGTTCACTGGACTCTACTTTGTGCTTTGGGCCAAAGGGAAAGAAAGCTATGCAAAAGATAGTGAGTATGATGCAGAGAAGCCTCTCTTAAGTTGACGTTTTTTTTTCAAATGTCAAAGGAGTATGTGTGTAGTAATGTAGTATAGAAGGATGTAATGTATACTTATTTTAACCATAGAAACAGAGTAAATAAAATAGAACTTTTTAATTCAGTAATCACAATTGTGTTTTTTTTTCAATTAAAGTTCGTGATACCCAGAATTCTACTTTAAATATTGAGACAACAACATGGCAAATCAAGCAACAATGTGTTTTAGAATGTGATGGAGAGGTCTACAAAAGTACCCACATTTTAACTTTTTGGCAGAAGCATGTTCGTGAAAAAATGGCTTTTTGAAATTCTGTTGAGTACTCTGAAAGGCTTAATATTGTTGGGTTCGAGGGCTGGATCATGATAAGATAGATTTTTTTTTTCTCTTTAATTCTTCTGCTAGCTAGACATGACATTGTAGGATGCAACGGAAGCAAATCAACGTTGGAGCAGTAGAACCTGTGATATGCTATTTTGGGACCACAAAATGCTCTTGCAATCATGGTAGACCACCACGGCTTGGTTTGGTGATGAAATCATGGTAGACCATGGTGAGCAAATCAAATTTGGTTTCTCTCAAAATTCAGATGTTTGGTAATGGTAACTGAAATAAAATTAATTTCAATTAGAAAAAATTATGATGGAGTTAAAGCAATATGAAATTCCTTTCAATGTGTTTGTATTGTGCTCTAAATGTGGCCATATGAATTTTCATGTTTTTTTTTTTTTTTTAGCATAAGTAAGAGTGGAGTGTTATTTAAAACATAGGGGTAATCAATGCACATCTAAACACACTTATGGTAAGAGTGATAAAAGTTGATGTGTGACTCCACATGAAAACTTTAACCTAAAAAATGAGATAAAAACATATAAAATAAATATGTAAAAAGTAAAAAAAAGTAGTTTAATTCTCTCTCCAACTCTATTTTATTTTATTATTATTCATTTAATAGTTTTAATTTAAATATTTTATCTATTTTCAACTCTCAAATAATTTCACTTTCTATCATGTTTCATCTATTTTTCATTTCTTTTCATTCATTTTTATCAAATGCAACCATAGAATTTAATAAAGGCCAAAATATTTAAGAATTTAATTAATATTATTATTTTTGTTAAAGAAGTAGCAGAAGGAATAAAAATGGACATAAGACATGCAAAAGACTGAGAACTTAATAAATGTCATGATCCCTGAAAAAAAAATGCCATGATGAAATCAATCAATACTAACAAGTTTATATGGTGTATATTTTTCGTATGGCCTATCAGATACACAAATAACATGTCTCTGCTAAGAGAGATTTTGAAAGTTGACTATAATAGGTAGATTTATTTATTGGGTGGAAACTTTAATAGGTAGATTGTATGTACAAGTGGTAAAGTAAAGCCACTTTTGAGGCATGAAAAAGTCACAGAAATACTAATCGAACACATGTAGCAAATTAATGGTGCAAGTTTCCTATTTCTTTGCTACCAATAAATGTTGAAAGAAAGAGAAGTTTTTTTTGCTGGTTCTAGAGTGTCTTTTAAAGATCCTCTTATAAATACAAGTATCTTCGGTCTCAGAAAAAAAAAAAGAGCATATAATTATCTATTGGTATATTCTTTCATTTTGTTTTGGAGTGTATTATTGATTTCTACTCTATTCGAAGAGTTAATAAAAATCTCTTATTCTTATCCGTAATTTTTTCCATATTTTTATGGAAGTTTTTTCACATAATCATTATACCTGTTTCTATTCTTTTCAAGTTTATTTTAGTAAAATAATATCATTTTAATATCTCTAATACATAATAATAGTCCTTGTCGATGTTTGTTGATCTTGTTAATTTGTGGTCACTTCTGGTGAATAGTGATATAGTAAGTGGAATATTACTATATTAGCGCCCGACACATGCCAACTTTTAGATGTTAACATTACCTTAGTGACTAGTCCACTTTGCCAAAATCAAACACATACATAATTTCTTTACGTATATACTCCTTAAATATGAATTAATAATATCTTGAATTTTTCAAAAGGTTTAAATTGTGTACATATTTTATATTTTATTCATTGCAATTATATCCTTTTTACAGAATAATGGTCTGATAATTATAAAACTTTCATATATAAAATCCTGAGTTTCTAGAGTGAATATCATTTAAAAAAATAAACTGGGTCCGTAAGTTTGAATCATGATCACATTTATTTTTATTGAAATCAAAAGAGAAGCTAGTATATCTGTATTGAATATTAACACAAATGATATTGATAAGCATACCCAAACGTACAATAAGTACATTTTGGATTCACAAATTCAAAATCACATCGAAAATATAAACTAATAAACATGATTTGAAGTACTTTTTTCAGAGTTACGTAGATATATTTTTGAATTTAATTTTTTTTTTTGTCCAAAATTTCCACTCATTCTTATTCCTCCGACATCATCACCCCTGTTCCATTAAGAAGTACCAATAACCAATCTAAATTAACGGCCATAATGTGCCAACTTAATCTGCTCGTCTCTTTAGAAGGGAGTTATGGCTTTTTTTGCTTTTTTATTCGGTGTTCGAATATATACGGGTGATTTTGGTTTTTTTTTTTAAAATTATATTATTGGTAAGAAGTAGTTATCATTAAAAAGTGTTGATTAATTTTCGTCACATATTGTAAGTATATATATATAAATATTTTTTTTCCTAACATAATTTATTTTATATAAGTGGTTAAAATCCGAACCCTGAATCATTTGATTATTTGGTTAATAAATACATATAACTATCAATTATGTCAACATGATTAATTTTTGTCCTTTGTAATATACCTTTATTAAGATGTGCTTCTTTAATTTTCTCATGTTTCTGTAGTAGGGCTTCGATGATTGATTACAAGGCACAACAGTTAGGCTACTAAAAAACACAAATTTCGTTTATCAAACACTCCATGTGCAGTTTAATTTGCATGATATTAATTTATTCTCGTTCCTCTTCAAAAAGCCACAACCAAATAGGCAAGATTTTTTCTCTAGTTTCTAATTAACTTCCGTTTATATGGTTCGTGGATAGATGATTTTCTAAGGTCACGTATTTTGTACTTCGGACTCACTATCAAATACAGTACTATTCTCTTACATTTGTCCAAATATTTTACAATGTGACTTTTTTTTTACAACTTTTACAATGTAACTTTTCAAAGGATTGCTCGGGAATGAACCAAGTCAAAAAATTCAAGCTGAATTAATGCAATATATATCTTTTGGTCATCATTTCAAAAGTTTCTTCAAAGTCTAGTATCAATTCTCAAATGGATGAAATGTCAATGCCACTTACCGGCTTTTATAATGTGGTGTAATTTTTTTTTAAAATTATCTAAATAGACACTTTTTAAATATTTTACAAAAATGGATATGTGGTACATAAAAATATAATTACTTATTAAGAAGTTGTTTTTTAAAACAGCACTTTACTTTATAGAATTACGCATTAGTGTAAGATTGAAAAAAATTACTATGATATTTTAATTTTTAAATTTTTGAACACCAACGTTAATTAATTATAGAACTTGAGCAACACCCGCAAGGATATTGAGGTGCCAAGTTCTGCCTAACTTAATTTCCAAGGCTATCTCCATGTCCTCATTGACAAGCCCACAACACAAGTCACCACAATTCGTTTACCAGTCTTAGAAAAACCTAGAATTCTGGTACAAGTTGTTGCATTTGCTGTGTTTAATGCAATTGAACAAACGTCATAGTTATTAGTATTTCTTTTGTTTTCTCCACCATTTATTTATTAATTGCATTTGCCGGCGTTGATCAAGCAGTTACGGGGATTCGGTAACATGGCAGCAATAATACCAAGTTATGCATTCCATGCAACTTCAATTTCTCATTGACCCACCAACTTTCCATCGTTTTCTTTTTGTTTTATATAATAATATAAAATGCAATGTCTAATTTACACTAGATCCATACTCTTATCTCAGCATGATCTGTAAAGACGGTAATTAATTCATCAAGATGAAAAATCATTAAAGTATACAAAGATGAATTTGTATTGAGTTGCCTTTGAATAAAAAAAAACGTGATGGGAAAAAATGAACTACAATTAAAGTGATGATCAGACAGATTTCCTTAGAAAAATTACTCCTAGACAAAGTAACATAAAATACAAAAAATGTGACAACAATTTGATAAGCACGATTTCAAAGAAAATTAAGTTACATATGAGATCAACCATGTTAATTTCTATCTATGAGTAGAATGTGGAATTGAACGGTTGTCATTAGATTTTCAATAAAAAGACATTCTTAACCCTGTCTTTATTCTTTTAAGGTCACCAACACGATTTTATAAGGACACAATGATATTTTTGTATATTTATTTAACTCTCTTATTTCTATTTCATTCATATCAAACAACATTACAATATTATATCTATTCTATTTATCCCTTTTTATCTCTCTTCTTTATTTCTCTCATATAAAGCAAACACAGTTAAAAGGGTTGCAACATTTTTTAATTTCTAGTACAGAAGAACACTTATTTATAGTTTCCAACTTTTTGTTAGTCTAATTAACGATAGTAGTATTTTGAAGGATTTTGTTGTTTTGTTTGTGGGTTTTGTGTTTTGTAGCTATATACTATAAGCAGGTTATATAGGTTTGGTTGCAGTTCCAGCAGACAAGGGGGAACAAAAGGGAACGACACGTCTACTAGCATTGTAGGCCATTCCATAAACTTGTCACATGTCTCTCATCTCATGTTTGGTCTATTGCACCGAACCGAACCGAAGAAGTGTGGTCCCTCTCGTGATTCATCTCTTCTTCTTCTTCGGATTCAAAAGCAATGCCTCATCGTTGTCATCATCATGCTTGTCATGATATACTTCACTTGGAAGCCAAAAACCAACCATTTTTTTATAGGTGAGACTTAAAGCTAGTAGCTACTTTGGTTCTTTTTTTTTTTGGGACCAAACCTTAACCAAGTCTCAAAGTGCAGTTGATTTTTTTCATTTTTTCCAAGCATGTCTTAGTCTTCCCCTTATGTGACTCAACCTGGTGTCATTCATATCATGCCCTACATTCATTTCATACCCCTGCCGAAGTCAAATTATGCATGTTTTGGTTTTCAGACAAAAACATGTTTGAGACTAAAGTATTTTCGCCAACGAATCAAAACCATTACTTTTGCTTTTATTTTGTTTTTATTCATTAGATATATATTATAATGCGCAAACAACATTTTTAACATTAAATCAAGCATTCCTATTCCTAGTGCTCAACTGAAAAAAAATGCAAGAACTGAAGTGCAAGGAAAGAGCTGTGTAGTGTGTGACTACATATCCTTTTCTGTCAGAGTCACTTCTTTGCTCTCAGTAGACACTCACACTAGCCAGTAGGAGCACTCTGCTAGCCAAAAGCAAAATCAACAAAAGAAAAAAAAAGGATTTACCACTTTATGTTTGTTGTTGGGACAGCATTTACTATTTGCTGTTCAGTTGTTTGAATTCATCTAATTATTTATTTTCTATCACAAGGCATGAATGATTTAAAGTACCATTTTTGTAACTTGAAATCCCTGGCTGTTAATTAATGTGGTAAAAAACAAGACTGGTATTTATCACTGTCACAGAATTGATACTGGGGTAAACCAACTACTACTACTCATGGATATATGCTATCAGACTTTGATGTTGTGTCTTACCAATACCTTTATTTTTTAGTGATTTTATGCCAAAACATTTAATATGCACAATAATTGGAGCTTTTTAAGTTGTTAGATGGTTCTTTAATTTTTTCAAGAGTCTTACCAAATATACTTTTTAATTAACACACACCAACATGAAACTCTATATATAGTACTTCCATTCATTTAAGTAGAGATTTTGTCTAATTGTCATGTCCATTAAGGTTTGGGACCAGACCTTCTGTAACAATTACCATTGAACAAGTATTTTTCATTGAAAAATATGCAAAACACTAGAGTGATCCATTTATTTGAATTAGTCTTTAGGTTTGCTTAATTAGTTAGTTAATAAACATTGCTTAAGTTAAAAGCCATCCTCTGTTTAAAATACGTCCCCTTTTTACTTTAGGCGTATGCAGAGTTCCAATTATTATATCTTTTCTCGTACCTTTGCATGTTTTGTTGAATGTTCAAGTAAGGAGGCAATTATAAAGTGAGAATTAAAACAAGTGCATAGTATAAAGAAGCAGTTATAGCCACAGATTTAAAGAATTTTCGTACCCTCATTGTCATTGAGATAAGAATTTGTGCTAGAACGTTAAGTTCGTATTGACCTTCGTTTGCATAATTGCTTGAGCAGTAAGCATGTTGTGTAGAACAAATTTAAAGACTATTCTTTCGATGGTTAAAACTTTTGTTTTATAAATTTCTTTAAGCATAACAATTATCAACTGTTTGAAGGACCAGCAACCACTTCATGTATTGTGAGAAGAGTCCTTCACACGAAGTAGATTCGAATCTTTGACGTTACAAGCAATTGCAATAAACTTTTACTGTATCCAACTACTTAAGTTGAGTAGGTGTAACTTCAAGTTAAATATAAGGACTTGATTTTAGAATAGGAAGCTTCTGTTGTAAAATGGTTGTAAATGCTTGAAATGATGGATAATAGGAAGCTTCTGAAGTAATTCAAATGGTTGTAAATGATTGAAAATTGAAGACGGAATTAAATGGTTTATTATGGTATCATTTTGTCTCAAGAAAAGCAATTTGTGAACTAGTTTGGTACTTGACAAATATTAATCAAAGGCAAAATCAATGTGATAATAATTTTTACAACCAACATTGATAACCTAAACTAGAGTTTTTAATTTTCTTTTTTATAACTGGTTAAGTTATTTTTATTTCATTTTTTTGGTAATAAAAATATTGGTACAAAGAGTCCAATAATTTTGTCTGTGGCTAATCTATATTAAGAAATCTTATTTAAAAGAATCGAGTGATAATCATAAGATATTTAGTTTTTTTATTTTATTTTATATGATAAGTACACATACTCCTTTTCCTTCTATATGGAATCAATGTTGAGTTAGTGCATAGTCTATTATGCCTCCAAGTTGCTAGCTGAAGCGACTATATATCAAAACTTAGTGCAACCAACTTCTAACTATCGAGCAACGTGGCATTTTCCAAATATGATACATCATACATGTTAGGTAAGAATAAGTTGCTGTCTATTTTCCGCACTCGTTAATTTATTTTCAACGTGGCCTAATTATTTGTAGAACTACTTAGTATAACTTTTTTTTTGTCCTACCACACAGTATTGATCCAAAAAATTATCACACATATTAAGGATGAACACGGACACAAACTTCGCACTAAACTCAGTATAATTTTGAAAATGTTTAAATGATATAACAATGGTACCATAAATTAATAGAAATATTTTGTTTTTGTTACATATATAGAGATAAAATATAAATTTTAAAGAGATTTTAGTAGAATTAACAGTACATTTTTTGTTATTATTTTAATTTGTTGCTCCATGCACAGTGGTCCAGATATACATGGCAATAGCTTTTGATGGTGATTCTGAATTGGTACGAGTGGCTGAAAGAAGTTATATATAATAAGTATACAAGATGAAAATTCTACCAAGTGGATATTATACTTTATCTGTTGATTTTCGCAATGTGGAAGTTTTTGTAAAACACGAATTAGCTATAGCAAGAGGTTGTTACTCTCGCAATTAATCAGTTTGGGTTGGTTGAGGAACATTATCATCATCGTGTGTCGTCACATTTCTTCTTCTTTCCTCTACCGGTTGTTAGATTTAAATTCTCGATTAATTAATGCTAATGTACTAGTCACTCGCTAATGTGATTTTTATTTCATGGAGGTATATGTACCAAAGCTTTTAATCCTGGTTCACTGTAATATTACAAAACATTTATATAATCAAACTCAAAGTCACATATTTTATAGAGTAAACAAAACGCACTTCACAGTAAATATTTTATACAATCAAATATATTATTTTATTTTATTATAAATTTCATCGTTATATCTAAATAAAATAGTTTTACTGGTGTTAAGAGTTTTTATGCTGTTATTAAATTGCAAATTGATCTGTATAGTTAGTGTTATACTCTAAACATTACTTTTTTTTACTGGTTGACTGTATAAAACTATTTACACTAATTAACCGTGAGACTGAACTAAAAGAAAATGACTCTGGTAAATCTAAATCTGAATTTGATTTTGTATTTTGGGGATTTTTGGTTATATAAAAAAGAACATTTTTTTGTATTTTTTTTTATCAGTCTTCAAGTTTTTTTTATCAGTCCTTTTTTTTATTATGTAAAAAGAGAAGTTGGTTTTATTTTTACATGGACAAAATTTATCACTTGATAAAAACAATAAGAAAATTCGTAAATAGCAGCAATTTGTCTGGCTAACGTGATGTTGTATCCAATGCTACATCTTCGTTACATTTTGCAATCAGAATTTAATAGAAGCACCAATCATTCAGGATTAGTGAGCTGCACATCACTACCAAATAATTATCCATTATCACGGCTTCCATTCCAATTCCAATGAATATATTTCAGGGGCCCATATTTTTGTTTCTCATGCAATTCTGGTCCTCCAAGCTAAGACGTACATACGAAATTTGCCAAATAGGGTGACAAGAATCCGCAAAATAATCCGATTCCACCCTCAAAGATAAAATCATATTTACATCTAACTTAAATAACACAATGCTGAATTGATACGAAATTATTCAGTAATTAAAAGAAATGATACGGAATTATTCTCTCTTAATTAGTAGTTAATCTTTTTTTTTTTCTAATGGTGGGTTTGGAAAGGCATGGAAGCAATAAATGGGAAAAGGTAATTCGAATTGGGCAGCAAGGTTTGCATGTTACTTATGGCTCTTTCTCTGTTCACGATCACACTTTCTTAATTTTGGGCGCTGAATAATTAATGCGACTGTTATAATGTGTTTTGACATTTTAGCTCGCACACACAAGTCATCTTTTATTGTACGCCACCAAAGAAAAAAAAGAAAAAGAAAAGGAAAATCATAGTTTTCGGGTTGGGTTGTGTGTGTCTTTTGGTGGAGGAATGCTTGTCACCTACTCCTTTTAAGTTCCCACAATTCCTCCAATAAGACTTTTGTGTGTGTTAGTGAGTGTGTGTGTGTGAGAGAGAGAAGAGAACAACACCAACAACAATAGGAGACGGCAAAGGCTAGTTCCTCCAAATTGTTGTGTTAGAAGTGGTTAGTGGTTGGTCTTGGTCATTGGTCATGGATAACAGACACAAATGCAAGCTTTGTTCAAGGTCATTCACCAATGGAAGAGCACTTGGTGGCCACATGAAGGCTCACCTTGCTACGCTCCCTCTCCCTCCAAAGCTACCTCACACTCATTCTTATTCCTCTTCTTCCTCTGACTCAGAACAACAAGAACAATCTTTAAAGAAAAGCTTTGATCCGGAAGACAGAGAGAGCGAGACCGAGTCCAAGAACCCGACCCGCCAACGATCCAAGAGGACCAGGAAAACCACCATGCCGAAGCAGCTTAGCTTCGCAGTCTCCACACCTCCACGCCCCGAGCCCGAACCTGATCTCAGCTCCGTCTCCGACACCTCCCCTGAAGAAGACGTCGCCATGTGTCTCATGATGCTCTCCCGAGACACGTGGAAGGAACACGCTCACGCCCGCGCCAACGCCAATGCTAATAATGCAGCTCCATCACCACCCAAGAGGACGCGCTGCAGCGGATCAGAGATATTAATCAAGCCCAAGCAGCCTGTCCGTGTCCGTGTCCGTGGGAAGCACCTCTGTCACAATTGTGCGAAAGCATTTCGATCCTCTCGCGCGTTGGGGAGTCACAAAAGTATATGTTGTCGACACGAGGAAGGTGAAAATAGTAACAACAACAACAACACTAACTCTAACACTAAGGTTTTTGAATGTCCGTTCTGTTACAAGGTGTTTGGGTCTGGTCAAGCGCTCGGTGGACACAAGAGATCTCACCTGATTCCTTCTTCATCTTCAACCGTTATCGACTCTGTTAAGTTGAAACAACAGAGCTTCATAGATCTCAACTTGCCCGCTCCGGCCGAAGACGACGACCTTAGCGTTGTTTCTGATGCGTAATTGTAATTCGATCTGGATATGTTTAATCGTTTAATGTTTAGTTGTCTGCTGGCTGGTGTTAATGGTAAAGCTGATTTTTTTTTTTTATAAATGTAGGTGAGAATATTTCATTATGTTTATTGACAGATATCAAATGCTTTTGATTCTACCATGATAGCTGAGTATTAAGTTATGTCTTTTTTTTCACTGGTAGATATATAACTTACATGGTGAATTTTTACTTGCTAGTTAACAGGTGAATTTTATTGGTTTGTAAGCAACTTTCTATAAGTTTTAGGCATAGTTTCAATGCATATTTGAGATTTGGTTGTGGACCAATAACTCTGGCCTTTCAAGTACTAAAGTGCCGCTGCAATTCTGTTTTAATGCTTTGTTTCTGTTTCACCGGCTTCTAACTTGTCCTTCCAGCTTGCACTTTTGGTTAGAATCAATAAATAAATCGCTTCTTTTTCTTTCCTTTTTTTTATCCCTTCTTTTATGCTTTTATTGAGAGATCGTGGCGTGAAACGTGAAAGCAATGACTCCTGAGACAGAGTTATTATACAACTATACAATTCATATATATATATATATATATTTTTTTTTTTTTGTGTGTGTGTGTTTTTTCTTATGCTCTTGAAGTTTCAGAGAGATAACTAGGACGATATTTTTAAAAGCCCTTCATTTTCTGAACAAGCTTATTCTGTTGTTGGTTTAATGATAAGTACATTTTGTTTTATTATGGTAGACATTATCAGTTTATCTTCCTTGAAAACAACGAAGTATCGGGGTAAAAGGAGGAGGTCCCGTAGTACTATTCTTGTCGAAGAATCAGTCAGATTTATGATATGATAAAGTATATGCCGATCAAATGCTAGCTAAGATAAATTAATAAACTAAATGTAAACAACGAGGACTTTTTGATGTTTTTTTTAATATCTATATCTATATAATAGTAAATGGCAGTAATAAATTTGACAGATATTTTCAAAAAAAAATTGGGAGAGGCATGGTGCCTTTTTTTGCTGTGCATGTGATACGTTGCTTCACGAGAAATTACTTGAACAGTGATAGTGATTCATTAGAGTTTCTGTTAAGTTTTGTCCCAAAGGCAGTATAAGAAACGTGAACCGAACATGAAACTTAGTTATGGATCATTGATTTGGATCCTCTGAGGTAGAGATTCAATGAAAGAAAAGCAGAGAAAGTGGGAAAATAATAGGACAAATCAGAAAGCCAGCCACCCTGGTCCTAACTACTTAGCTTGGTTTCCACGATGATGCGTAATTGGGATTGGAGGGTGAAATTTGGCCATAAGATAAGATGAATAAACGACAAAAATTACGTTACAAGAATTGTCGTCTATTCCCAACCTTTCTGTTGCAATGTGCTAATTGTCATTTGTGATAAACCTTACAAAACTTCATTAACTGCTTTCTCCGTGTTCTGAAAAGTAACATATCTGTTTCCTAATCTATACGTTTTCCAAGTCATTTTGCAATTTGGCACCGGATACCAATTTTACCTTTTTTTTCTTCTTTTTGGTACATGGTCCCCACACCCTAATACTGTTAAATACTAGTTGTGAAAATAATTATAGTTTTGAAAAGAAGGCTTTGAATACATCAGTAAAATCGTCAGGGGAAGGTAGGATATAGATTAAGTTATTGACAAAAAAAACGAATATGATATTTGAGTCTAGAGAATCTTCCAGAGGGCACTTCCAACTAAAGAATATTGGATAACAACTAAAAATAACAAAGAAACTGAAAGTGAAAAAATATGGTATGAAACATTATCACCATCCTTTTAACCTTTTTTTTTGTTTTTTTAATTTCTCAAGGATTCCCTTAAACATGCATGTTATCAACATCATTCACACATAACAAACTAACTCAACACTCATTTATTTGGGTAAATTACAGCTCCACAGAATCTTACGAATAAAATTTCTTTAAAGCACAATGATTTGTCAAAGGTGAACCAAACTCTCTAGGTGCTTAACAATGATTTGTTTAGAGAACAATGACCTGTCAAAGGTGCACCAAACTCCCACTACTTAGAAGAGAGTAGAGTAGTAGGACTGGCAAATGAAAATCCCTTTCACACTCTCACTAAAGGATCAAAGTGTCATTTACCGCAAAGAAGGGTGTGTGACAAAGACATCTAGGCCATTAAGAGTCACGTGTATGACACTTGGTCAATGTTCCTTTAGAAAGAAAAAAGGATTCTCATTGTGACTGAAATCTACAGTGGCCACTTATAAACTAAAGAGATAAGGGACGTCATTGTAATTTCTCCAATAATATGGAATGTTAGTGCAAACCTGAGAGTTAGGAATGCTATAAGTAAATATTAAAAAACCTCTAAAGTAGATGAGTCAAAGAGAGTAGTTTTCTTTCATTAGTTAATTAATGTATCCACATATGATGGGATGTCTTTAGTTTGGGGTTTTAGAACAATTTACATTGTGTGCAGCTTGAGATACAATCATTCATAATATCTTAATGACATTTTACTTTATAATTTAATGGTCATTTACCCTTTTTAAAAATCAACTAAATTAATATAATTGAAGGAGGGTGATTAACTAATAATATAAAATTATTTGACATACACTCAATGTATCATAATTTTTCCTCTTTACTTTATAATAATCACGGAGTGTAAGAAAAAGTGGAGAGAATCTCTTAAATCTTTTACAATATTATTATTTTATATTTATCAACTATTTTAACAAATATATATGGTTTTTTGTATAATTTATTTAAAAAGTAAGAATATTGTGACATGCAAGCATGCATTTTGTGCTTGAAACCAGTCCTCAACTCAAGTACTAATTGCCGGACCCACGTCCTATGAATTAACCTATGTACGTATATCACAAACCACAACACAACCTTCCTCAATCTACACAAACTTGAATTAACCTTGCTTAATTCGCGCTGCAGAACCAATGGTTTCATTCAACGAGCCTAGCAATTAAGCAAGCTAATTGAACGGTGCATCGATCACATGCAACGTGAGAGTTAAGGATAAGGACCAATAACAAAACATAACCCAGCTAGATTCTCCATACCTAACAATATGCATGTGCACTTCCCACATTTTGATCTGAAACACCAATTACTAATAATAATACTAACTTAATACAAACACGTACCCTAATTATTATCAACTCGATAGTCAATACCTAGCTACTTTCTTCATTGTTCTCTTCTTGCCTATATTTGCATTTCTGTAAGAAGCTGTGGCAGCTGGCAAGTTGTCTCCGCCCGTGATTCTCCATCAAAGTACAAAAGAAAAATAAATTATTTAAAAAAGATAAGTGGTGTGCCATGCATGGCCCATAGTATATCCTATAAAAGAAAAGATTTAGCTTATTAACGTATTCTTTCTAAAAATTATACGGGTGTAAAATGTAAAGCTCTCTCTACATGCATATGAAATAGGATCTGTTGGACACAAACTCTATTCTAACATATATAGTTGTGTTTAATCAATCAATTTAATTATTTGATTTATTTAAGTTATTATTTGATTCATTTTTTTTACTTTAATTATTTATGAAAATTATAAATAAATTATTATTTTTTACAATTTTTTCCATTAAAATTATAGTATATATTTAAGTTAATTTTTACATATTTTACCGTAGTAATAATTTTTTAACTAAAATTCATTAACTAATTTGTTTTTTATCATTTTTTTTAGTGATAAATAGTAAAAACATTTATATAATTAGACTAACTTGACATATTTTTAACTGTATACTAATTAACCAGGTGTTTTTTTTTATTTATAATTTTAATGGTATATAGTTAAACTATAGTGAGGCACATTTGAGCTGGTTTGCTTCAGCATTCTTCATAAAAAAACATTCTGTTTAAAAAATACTTTTAAATGTTTTTACTTGTGAATACTGAATTTCAAAATAGTAACTGGTTTTGACGCGATCCATAGGAGAAGTGGGCTCAGCAAGTTTATCAAAAGGGCCTGAAGGCCCATAAAGGAGCCCAAAACCTTCAACCCTACCTTTACAAATAGAGCATCTCTTTCTGAATCGAAGGTTTAATAGGTAGCCGCTGCAGCTAAACAAAACAGAGCGAGCGAGAGAGAGGAAGAGAGAAGCACCAATTCATCACAATGGGTGAGTTATTTTCCATTTCCTTTTCAATGTTATTCGGTGGTTTTTCGGATTTAGGGTTTTGCATACGAAAGCGATGATGTGTGAAACTGTGAATGATTTAGGGTTTGGTTAATGTTTTGATTGCAGGTAAGGTTCACGGATCTCTCGCACGTGCGGGTAAAGTGAGAGGGCAAACCCCCAAAGTTGCGAAGCAAGACAAGAAGAAGAAGCCACGCGGACGCGCTCACAAGAGAATGCAATACAACCGCCGATTCGTCACCGCCGGTAATTTTATCTTCCTTCTTGTTCCTTTTCTTTTCAGATGTCTGTACTCACATGCCCACAATGTTCAACTACTTTATTTTTTATCTTTTCGTTTTTCTACCAAAAAAACTAATTTTGCTGTGTTAGAATAGTATGGTTTGTGAATTTGGAGCTACTGTAATGTGGGTTTTGATTTTCATTTTTTGGCTTTGTTTGATTGTAGTGGTGGGATTCGGAAAGAAGCGTGGACCTAACTCGTCAGAGAAGTGAGGGTGACGTGTGAAGGATTACGGTCTTTCTTAGTTTGCGAAATGTATCATTTTTTTTTTTACATTTTTATTGATGAACTCAAACTCCGATGGTTCTGATTATGTTCAATGAATGAGATTTTTGTTAATTTATATCAAACTACGTGTTTCTTTCTCAAACAAGATTGTATTGATTTGTTTCTATTAGAAATTAGAAATAGGGGTGTAAGTAGCCAATCAGGGAATACCAAACTAATCAATTAAAACCACTGTAGCGGGTTTTGGATTTTCTGCATTTGTTATGTTAGTCTCTTTCATAGCTCAATTAACACAAACCTTGTAATTTTGAGACCTATCAGAAAAAAAAACATTAATTTGTTCACCCACCACGACCTATACTCTAAACAAGTGATAGAACAGCTGATATGTTCTCTAACCAAATATGCTATGCTTTCATAGTTTCAATAGGATCACCTTAACTTCTGAGCTTGTTTTTATTACCATGGGTGTTTCCATACTTAGCATGTGGGAGACTACAATTACGCCTTTTCTACCATGTAAATTTTCAAAATTAATAAATGTAGTGATTTTTGAATAAATTATTATTAATAGTTTATGATTTAGGATTTCATTTTATGGTTTAGGATTTATGATTTTATAGTTTAAGATTTATGATTCGGTGTCTCATGTTGTATGATTTAAAATTTTATGTTATATGATTTAAGGTTTCATAACCTTAATTTAAAATTTCAAGACATTCCTCTTGTTAATTTTATTTTCATGTTTTTTTTTATTTTTTTTCAAATTTTCAAAATATTTCTTTTGCTTTTTCATATTTTATAAATTTTCTTTTTTTTTTTACAAATAATCTCATTTGCTCCCCTAGCTTTTGTTTCTTAGTGTCAACCCAGTAGAGTGCTTTTGTCGTTGGTGTTCTTTTCGATCTCTACGCATTTCTTCGCTCCACCAGAAATTTCCTCTGTCCCTGTTGGACTCTAGCTTGGTAGTTTCTATCGCTTGTCTAGATAACGCTTGCATCCTTCTACCTTCACGTATTGCTCCGTCAGGCTTTTGTCCATTGCAGAAAATTCCCCACACTCTTATATTTTCAGAATTTAAAATTTGCATTTTTTTTTCAAATTTTAAAGGCAATACTTTTGTTTTTTCATACTTTAAATTTTTCATATTTTTTTTCATTTTTTACTTTTTTTCATATTTTTTTAATTTTCAAAAATTTTCAAGACAATACTCTTTTGTTTTTTTCATATTCAAATTTTACAGATATTACTCGTTTTTTTGTGAGACCATAAATTTTATACCATGAAGGAAACCCTAATTACTAAACCATGAAACCGTTAATTATAACAAAACATTAAAATCCAAACTATGAAATGAAACCCTAAACAATGAAAATTGGAAGCCTAAATTAGGGTTTTAAGGGTTAAGGTTTATGCTTCAAAATTTTAGAGATTCACGTTGTATGGTTTATGATATTGTGTTTAGGATTTAAGTTTTCATAGTTTAAGATTTAAAGATTTATGGTTTTATTCAATAATTTAAGATTTAGGATTTTATAGTTTCAGATTAAGTGTTTCACTTCATGGTTTATGATTTCATGATTTCAGGCATCATTTCATGGTCTAAAATTTAGGGTTTCATTTCATGATTTGAGATTCATGGTTCCATTTCATAATTTGGGATTTAGGGTTGAAGTTTCATGGTTTAAGCTTTGAAGTTTCATTTAAATCCTAAATTTGGATTCAAGGTTTCATTTATGAAATCTTGAGGATATAAGGTTTCATATGAAACCATAAATTATTTAGGGTTTGATTATGACCTAATTTAGGGTTTCGTAAATAAAATTCTAAATTATTTAAGGTTACATTTATGAAATATGAAATCCTAAATTCTAAACCATGAAATGAAATCCTAAATCATAAACCATGAAATGAAACCCAAAATTATAAACAATGAAACCATAAATCCTAGACCATGAATGAAACCTTAAATACCATTGAAATCATAAACTATGAAACCGTAAATAATAAATTTTAAACATTGAAACCCTTAATCCTAAACCATGATACGAAACCTTAATTTCTAAATCATGAAATGAAATTCTGAATCCTAAACCATGAATGAAACCTAAATCCTAGACCGTGCAATGAAGCCCTAAATCCTAAACCACGTAACCTTGAATTATAAACCATGAAACCTTATATCATAAAAGGAAACCCTGGATCCTAAATCATGAAACCGTAAATTATAAACCATGAAATAAAACTTTAAATCATAGACTAGGAATGAAACCTTAAACTACAACTATTAAACTATGAAACCCTAAATCTCAATAAATGAAATGAAACCCTAGATATTAATAAAACTATAAATCCTAAACCATGAAATGAAAATTTAAATCATAAACCATGAAAAGAAACCATAAATCATAAACAAGAAAATGAAACCCCAAATCCTAAACCATGAAATGAAATCCTAAATCCTAAACGATTACATCTTAAACCTTAATTCAAAATTTCAAAACACTACTCCTGTTTTTTTAATATTTTTATTTTTTTTCAATTTTTCAAGACATTGCTCTTATTTTTTGATATTTTTAAAATATATATTTTTTTTCAATTTTTCAATACATTTCTCTTACTTTTTCATATTTATAAGTTTTCATTTTTTTTAAAAACATTTCAAGGCTCTACTCTTATTTTTTCAGATTTTTAATTATTTTTTTTTCAAATTTTAAAGACATTACTCTTTTTTTTCATACTTCAATTTTTTTTTTCAAGACATTTCTTTTTTTTTTTTTTTTCATATTTTTCAAATTTTCATTTTTTTTCAATTTTCAAGATATTACTCTTGTTTTTTTCATATATATTTTTTTCAAATTTCAAAGATATTTTTCTTTCTTTTACATGAGACCTTAAATTCTAGACGATGGATGAATCCCAAATTACTAAATCATGAAACCCTTAATCATAACAAAATCTTAAAACCTAAACCCTGAAATGAAACCCTAAACAATGAAACTTGGAAGCCTAAAGTCTAAGGTTTTAAGGTCTATGGTTTATGCTTTAAAGTTTTAGGGTTTCATGTTCCATGGTTTATGATATTGTGTTTAGGATTTAAGGTTTTATGGTTTAAGATTTAAGGGTTCATGATTAATGATTTAGGGTTTCATTCCATGGCTTAAGATTTATGGTTTCATTATGATTTAGGGTTTCATGGTTTTGGATTTAGTGTTTCACTTCATGGTTTATGATTTTTGGTTTCATGATTTGGAATTTAGGGTATCATTTCATGGTCTAAGATTTAGGGATTCATTTTATGGTTTAGGATTTATGGTTTTATTTCATAATTTGAGATTTAGGGTTGAGGTTTCATGATTTAGGATTTAAGGTTTAATTTATGAAACCCTAAATTGAGATTCGGGGTTTCATTTATAAAATCCTAAGCATATAAGGTTTTATTTATGAAGCCCCTAAGGATTTAAGTTTTCATAAATGAACCCCTAAATTATTTAGGGTTTCGTTAATGAAATTCTAAATTATTTTAGGTTTCATTAATGAAACATGAAACCCTAAATTCTAAACTATGAAAGGAAGCCCTAAACTATGAACCATGAAAACCTAACCATAAATGCTAAATTTAAGGTTTCGTAAATGAAATTCTAAATTATTTAATGTTACATTTATGAAACGTAAACCCCTAAATTATAAACCTTGAAATGAAATCTTAAACCATAAACTATGAAATAAAATCCTAAATTATAAACAATGAAACTATAAATCTTAGACCATGAATGAAGCCATACATATTATTGAAACTCGAAATCATAAACAAAAAAATGAAAACCTAGATCATAAACCATGAAACCCTAAACCATGAAATTAAACCTTAAAATATAAATCATGAAATGAAACCTTGAATCCTAAACCATGAATGAAACCCTAAATCTTATACTGTGCAATGAAACCTTGAATCATAAACCACGAAACCTTAAATTGTAAACCATGAAAAGAAACCATGCATCTTAAACCATGAATCAAGCCTTAAATAATAAATGATGAAACCTTAAATTGTAAACCATGATATGAAACCCTAAATCATAAATCATGAAATCATAAATCATAAATCATGAAATGAAATCCTAAATCTTAAACCATGAAACTATAAATTATAAATCATGAAATGAAACCCTAAACCATAAATATTAAACCATGAAATCCTAAATCACAATCAATGAAATGAAACCTTAAATACTAATGAAATCATAAATCCTAAACCATGAAATAAAAACATAAATCATAAACCATGAAAAGAAACCATAAATCATAAACTAGGAAATGAAATCCTAAATCTTAGATTTTGAATGAAACCCTAAATTGTAAACCATGAAATGAAACCTCAAATCTGAAACGATTAAACCTTAAACCTTAATTCAAAATTTCAAGACATTTCTCTTGTTTTTTCATATTTTTAAAAAAAAATTCCAAAAATTCCAAAACATTTCTCTTAGTTTTTCATATTTTATAAATTTTCATTATTTTACACAATTTTCATGACCATACCTCTATTTTTTCAGATTTTAGAATTTTCATTTTTTTTCAAATTTTAAAGACATTACTCTTGTTTTTTCATACTTTTAAAATTTTCATTTTTTTTTTCAAATTTTCAAGACATTCTTTATTATTTTTATTATTTTTAATTTTTTTTTCAAAATTTCAAGACATTCCTCTTATTTTTTCATATTTTCCAAATTTTCAAATTTTTTTTTATCATTTTTCAAGACATTTCTCATAGTTTTTCATATTTTTCCTATTTTCACTTTGGCAAGACATACCTCTTGTTTTTGTTTTCATATTTTTCAAATTATCATTTTTTTTTTCAATTTTTCAAGACCTTACTCTTTGTTTTTTTCATATTTTTTTTAATTTTAAAGATTTTACTCTTGTTTTTTCATGAGACCTTAAATTCTAAACAATGGGTGAAACCCTAATTGTTAAACCATGAAACTCTTAATCATAACGAAACCTTAAACCTTAAACCATGAAATAAAACCCTAAACTATGAAAATTGGAAGCCAAAATTCTAGGGTTTTAAGGTGTAATGTTTATGCTTTAAAATTTTAGATATTCACGTTGCATGGTTTATGATGTTGTGTTTAGGATTTAAAGTATCGTGGTTTATGATTTAGGATTTCATTCTATGGTTTAAGATTTAGGGTTTCACTATGATTTATGGTTTCATGAGTTAGGGTTTCAAGGTTTGGGATTTAAGGTATCATTTCATGGTGTAAAATTTAGAGTTTCATTTCATGATTTGAGATTTATAGATTCATTTAATAATTTAGAATTTAAGGTTGAGGTTTCATAGATTAGGATTTAAAGTTTCATTTATGAAACCCTAAATCTGGATTCAGGGCTATATTTATGAAATCCTAAGGATATAAGGTTTTGTTTATGAAATCTAAAGGATTTCGGATTTTATAAATGAAACTTTAAATTATTTAGAGTTTCATTACGACACCCTAAATAATTTTAAGGTTTCGTAAATGAAATTTTGAATTATTTAAGGTTTCATTTATGAAACATGAAACTTTAAATTCTAAACTATGAAATAAAACCCTAAATATCAAATCATGGTGTGAATCCTTGTATTCTAAACCATGAAACCTTAACCATAAATCCTAAATTTAAGGTTTCGTAAACGAAATTCTAAATTATTTAAGGTTTCATTTATGAAACATGAAACCCTAAATTCTAAATTATGAAATGAAACCTTAAATCTTAAATCATAATAAAAAACCCTAAATTTTAAACCATGAAACCCTAACCATACATCTTAATCTTAAATAAAATTTTAAATTATTTAAGGTTGCATTTATGAAATGTGGAACCCTAACTTCTAAACCATGAAATGAAATCCTAAATCATAAATCATGAAGTGAAACCATAAATCCTAGACCATGTATAAAACCTTAAATACTATTGAAACCCTGAATCATAAACAATAAAATGAAACCCTGGATCATAAACCATGAAACCCTAAACTATAAATCTTAAACAATGAAATCCTAAACCCTAAACCATGAAATGACACCTTAAATTGTAACTCATGAAATGAAACCTTTAATCCTAAATTATGAATGAAACTTTAAATCCCAAATTGTGAAACCTTTAATCATAAACCATAAAACCCTAAACTAGAAAAGGAAACTCTATATCTTAAACCATGAATAAAGCCTTAAATAATAAACGATGAAACCCTAAATTGTAAACCATGAAAATCCTAAACCAAGAAATCGTAAATCATAAACCATGAAATAAAACCCTAAATCATCAATCATAAATGAAACCCTAAACCATAAACATTAAACAATGAAACCCTAAATACGAATGAAACCATGAAATGAAAACCTAAACCATAAACCATTAAAAGAAACCATAAATCATAGACTAGGACATGAAACCATAAATCATAAACAATTAAACCTTAATTCAAATTTTCAAGACATTCCTTCTTTTTTTTTCTCCATCTTTTTCAAATTTTCATTTTTTTTTAAATTTTAAATACATTACTCTTGTTTTTTCATACTTTTAAAATTTTCATTTTTTTTTCAAATTTTCAAGACATTCTTTATTATTTTTTTCATATTTTTATTATTTTTTTCAAAATTTCAAGTCATTCCTCTTGTTTTTCATTTTTCCAAATTTTCATTTTTTTTTCATTTTTTCAAGAGATTTCTCTTTCTTTTTCATATTTTTTAATTTTCATGTTTTTTTCAAATTTTCAAGACATTAGTCTTGTTTTTTTTTTTTTCATATTTTAAATAGATTACTCTTATTTTTTCATTAGAACCTAATTAATAAACCATGAAACCCTTAATCATAACGAAATTTTAAAGCCTAAACCATAAAATGAAACCCTAAACAATGAAAGTTGGAAGCTTAAATTCTAGAGTTTTAAGGTTTAAGGTTTATGCTTTAAAATTTTAGGGATTTGCCTTACATGATTTATGATATTGTGTTTAGGGTTTAAGGTTTCTTGGTTTAAGATTTAGGGTTTCATGGTTTATGATTTAGGGTTTTATTCCATGGTTTAAGATTTAGGGGTTCATGGTTTCGGATTTAGTGTTTCACTTCATGGTTTAAGATTTATTGTTTCATAATTTAGGGTTTCATGATTTTTTATTTAAGGTATCATTTCATGGTTTGGGATTTAGGTTTGAGGTTTCATGGTTTTAAATTTAAAAGTTTCATTTATGAAATCATAAATTAGGATTCAGGATTTCATTTATGAAATCCTAAGGATATAAGGTTTCATATATGAAACCCTAAATTATTTAGGGTTAATTTAGGATTTCACAATGACACCTTAAATAATTTTAGGGTTTCGTAAATGAAATTCTAAATTATTGAAGGTTTCATTTGTGAAACATAAAACCCTAAATCTCAGCTCATGATATAAAATCCTAAATTCTAAACTATGAAACCCTGACTATAAATCCTAAATTTAGGGTTTTGTAAATGAAATTCTAAAATATTTAAGGTTTCACTTATTAAACATGAAACCCTAAATTCTAAACTATAAAATGAAACCTTAAATCTCGAATCATAATATGAAACCCTAAATTATAAATCATGAAATTATA
This sequence comes from Amphicarpaea edgeworthii, assembly GCA_014843725.1. NCBI lineage: Eukaryota > Viridiplantae > Streptophyta > Magnoliopsida > Fabales > Fabaceae > Amphicarpaea > Amphicarpaea edgeworthii. The sequence goes on along the minus strand of CM026324.1, from coordinate 4,676,771 downwards.
ACCATAAATCCTAAATTTAGGGTTTTATAAATCAAATTCTAAATTATTTAAGATTACATTTATGAAACGTGAAACCCTAAATTCTAAACCATGAAATGAAACCTTAAATCCTAAACTATAAATGAAATCCTAAATCCTAAACCATGCAATAAAACCCTAAACCCTAAATCCTAAATCCTAAACCACAAAACCCTTAATCATAAACCATAAAACCATAAACCATAAAAGAAAATCATGCATCTTAAACCATGAATGAAACATTAAATAATAAACAATGAAACCCTAAATTGTAAATCATGAAATGAAACCCTAAACCTTAAACTATAAAATCATAAATCATAAACCATGAAATGAAACCTTAAATCATAGATCATAAATGAAATCCTAAACCATAAATATTAAACCATGAAACCCTAAATCACAATCAATGAAATGAAACCTTAAATATTAATGAAACCATAAATCCTAAATAATGTAATGAAAACCTAAATCATTAACCATGAAAAGAAACCATAAATGTTAAACCATGAATGAAACCCTAAATTCTAAACCATAAAATGAAACCCTAAATCATAAACAATTAAACATTAAACCATGAATGAAACCTTAAATAATAAACTATGAAACTCTAAGTCATAATAAAACCCTAAATCATAAATCATGAAACCTTAAACCATAAAACTCTAAATCATAAATTATGAAATGAAATTATAAATTCTAAACCATGAATAAAATCCTAAATATTAAACCATGAAACCCTAACACTTTAAACCACATAACCCTAAAAACCTAAATCATAAACCTTACATATTGAACACTAAACCCTAAACATATAAACCATAACCATGAAACCTTAAATCATAAACCATAAACACAAATCCTAAACCCTAATCATAAAATCATAAACAATAAAACCTTAAGCCTAAACCAAAAATCATAAACTTTGAAATTCAAAACTCTAAACCATAGCTTTGAACACTAAAACCCTAAAACATGAATAATGAATTCCAAACCTTAAAAATGTGAACCTTAAAACTCTAAACCCTAAAATTATAAACCATAAACACTGGACCCTAACCCATATAACCTTAAAAACATAAACCCTGCTGGTACATCATGATTCATGAATATCCAATATAATTTGATAAGCACAACTGGATAATGTATAACTCAACGTGGAAGACACCATTATATTGCCTCAAAATTGCATTCTACGCGATTCATAATGTATAAATACTTCATTTAGAAGCAAACAGGGTTGTTTTTTACTTCAAAAAAAAAAAAAGCAGGGTTGTTTTTTCCAAAAAAAAGTTAAGACGCATGATACTTTGTTTCCTAAAATACAGTTTGAATCGTACAAATGAATGTGAAGTCCTTAATTATATCTGCAAGGTCTAAAACTCAGCCGAGCCAGGCGTTCGAGGAAAAGGAATAACATCCCTTATATTGTCCATTCCTGTTGCAAATTGGACAAGTCTTTCAAAGCCCAAACCAAAGCCTGCATGAGGTACTGCATTCAAGAAGACACTGTATCATGTCAATATCATGAGCTAAAAGTACAAACTAGAATAAACCCCCTTAATTGATACAAGAATGGCGTCACCACTCACCGATTACATTTGTCTTCAGAAGATTTCTATCAACAAATTAATTCCTCAAAGAAATTTTGTCTTTACGAAAGACACTAACATGTATGAATTCAGAAACTGTCTATATACTCTAACTTATAATGTTGTAGAGGATTTGGGAAATGAGATAATTTTTTATTATTTTTTGGAATTAAATGACAGATAAAGGCTAGGGCAACCCCAAAAGATGAAATGAGACCGTTCAAATAAAAGAGAAAGAAAACTGGTTAGCAAAAGAATGGGTAATATATTATTTGGAAAATGTGTTTTTTTGTCTTATACAGTGTAGTCCAAATAGGGAAAGACATCTGACCTGAACCATATCGACGCAAATCAAGATACCACCAATATGCATCCTTATTCAGCTTTAAATCATCTAAACGAGCTTCTAGATACTCAAGCCTTTCTTCTCTTTGGCTTCCACCAATAAGTTCACCAATCTAACAAAGAGACAACACATCATAAGGACATGTACATAAGTTTGCATTGTCCATAAATAAGAACATAGTACTGGTATATAATCACAAGGCTCAAAACAACCCCAAATCAAAGAGTTATATACCGTAGAACTCCTATGTTATCCTATCAGGCAAACATACCAGGCCCCAGCTCAATAACACTGAAACAAAGAATGTTCCTTTTTTTTTTATGTACTATATATCAAACCTAAACCACTATTCTTTTAGATAGTACTGAAAATTTGCTATTCACAAAAACTACTTGATGCCAATAGTAAAGGAGATGTCTTTTAGATTACCCCTGGAACCAACATGTCCATGGCTGCAACTGTCCTTCCATCATCATTCTGTCGCATATAGAATGCTTTAATATCCTGAAAAAGTTCAATTCAACAACTTCATTACATCTTGTACAATATATGTATGTGGGTGATCATATTTAATAAGAGGAATGTCAATAAATCTTGATCATTGGTTCATTTCATATGACTTACGTGTCACCTTAGCAAAAAAGATGACAAAGCTGAAGGAAAAAAAATTGCATTTTTTCCTTTATGGTTTTTGAGCAGGGAAAAAAGAAGGGGCAGAAGAAAAAGTTGGTATTGTAAGAATGTTACTTCTATTCTATTTTCTCAGCCACTTCTTTCAGATTTTGTGGATTTTTTATATCTTGCCTCCAAGTTCAAAGGTTGTTGATCTTGCTATTACATTGACGCCCATTTTAAAAAATATTTACAATGCCATCCTCTAATGTCTTTCATATGCCATGTCCAGAAGATGAGGGGAAAAGTAGCATGCCTTTGGATAGTCTCTAATTATCACAGGGCATCCACTGAATACCTCTTCAGTTATATAACGCTCGTGTTCACTCTGCAGATCACTACCCCATTTCACCTATGAATGCAAGTAGTAAAATATGTCAAATACAAACAAATTGGAAGCTTATATGAAAGAAAGACTTGAAAGAAAGGAATGCATCTGAATTGTATTATTGACTTGTGTTTACAGAGATTACATATGATATTTAGAATTAGAAGGGGAATGTCCAAGGGATGGTTACAAGACATCCTCTTGATGTGTTTGATTTGCTAAACAATAAAAACTATACAGCACAAAATTACTTGTTCTGTGTTTGATTTTAAAAAAATGATCATTGGATAGAATAGAACAAAAGTAACTGCACATTCAACAGGATTACTGAAAATGAAAAAAAAAAATGTATACATTAGGGAGTTACCGGGAATTCAAATTTCTTAGTAGCTCCTGACAGCAGATCTATCGCTTCAGTGTAGGTTATTTGCACAACATCTTTATCTGCTACATCCTTTTTTTATAAAGACATCAAAATAATATAAAGAGATCAAACTGATGATTAAAATTAATATGCCCAAGTATAAATCAAATAAAGGACAGCAATATGATAGTTACACTGAGAACTCATACACTCAAGCGATCAATGATTCCTTTATTAATCCATGTATCAAAAAACTCCATGTCTTCCTTGCAGTTATTGAGAACATGTCTTATCTTCAAGAAACAAATACATGAAGTGCACAAGCTTTAATTTGAAGAAATAATATAAAACTAAGCTTTGCAGTATTTGTGGAATGTAACATACTACAAACTGGAGATAAGCAGTTGCACAAGCCATGTCATCATTTAGATCAGCAAATGCAAGCTCCGGTTCAATCATCTGAACCAACAATATACATGTCCTTTAATTATTGTTCCATTACACGTGCATAACAATAACTAATAAGAAAGATTGAGTAGCTTAGAAACAAAAAGGGATGCCTACACCAGCTTCCTGTTTATAAAAATTTAACACATAAGAAAAAAGAAAACACTGACCCAAAATTCAGCCAAGTGCCTAGAAGTGTTAGAATTTTCTGCTCGGAATGTGGGACCAAATGTATACACCTTCATAAGTACAAGATTCAAAGTTTATTTCAATTATCAATTCTAAAATACTAGATTTATAGAAGACAAAAACAACTACTAAAAATTAGAGAGAAGATGATGTATGTACATCAGAGAGAGCAGTAGCATAAGTTTCACCATTGAGTTGACCTGAAACAGTCAAGAATGCTGGTTTTCCAAAGAAGTCCTGATGCAAAGAATGCTTCAGATTAGTTCATAAAATACAATAACCGCCTAACACACTTATGAATATTGACAACTTGTATCAAAATAGTAGAGACATTAATCTGACTCACTTGTGACCAGTCAATTAATCCGTCATTTGTTTTTGGAATAGCATCAACAGGAGAATCAGTAGTTTCATGAGAACTTGGTACCTGTAAATTGAAGAGAGAAAAATCTAAAACTAAATGCTTAATAAGATAAGAAAAATCATTGCACCATTTTTAAATTACGGAAACGAACTTCCTTTGTTGAGGATTTTTTATTTATCAAAAGACCACTAGTAGTGACCACTGAGTACTGACGGCATGTCCTCGGTAGAATTTAAAGATAAAGTTAAAAAATTAGACATAATAAAAATTCAAATAAATTCTGACCATATAAGATTTGTTAATGTTGAACTCTTTTGAAGTATTGAGAATATTTTCCAGACAAGAGTAACTGCATAAACAAAAACATTAGGAAAAGCCATTCAAAAGGCTTTGCTCCAAATAGTTTTACTAAAAAGATTGTTTTTGATAGAGTTCAATGATGTTGATTGACACATGTGGCTGATTGCATATAATGAGATTTGGTTGTTGTTGCTAATGAATATTAACCAGTGTTTTTCAATTAGCCAAAGAGCAGCATCCCCAGAGGTCCCCTCCTACTCCAGACTCTAAGCTAAAACCAAACCTTCTGCCCACAGTCTAAAAGTAAAGGATAATGTAACATCCTCTTTAAAGATTGAGTTTGCTATATAATGTGAATTGCATGAGTTATTTCTTGTCTATTTCACAGTAATTTGGAATGCAGGACAGCTTCCCCCACAACCATGGTTTTGTAACAGTTTCCATTTTAATTAGATTTTTTGGTGGGACAGGGAAGAGGGGGGGAACTGAACCCTTGAATATTCAAAGTGCACCAATAACATAAAATTTGATTAAAAATATTAATATAAAGAGGAAGTAGCTCGTGAAATTGCGAATACCAAGGTAGTAACGCAGAACTGTTCACCCGCTCCCTCGCAATCTGATGCTGTGATGATAGGACTTGAGACCCATACAAACCCATTTTCTTGGAAGAACTTATGTGTAGCATAGGCCAATGCATTCCTAACCCTTGCAACCTGAATTCATTATGCATCACAAAAAGAAAATGATAATAGTAAAAATATAAAATAAGGTAATTTCCTAAAAGAAAATAGTAACAAAACTTACATGAGTTATCAGAATTTTATGCATAAAGTACATTAAAAAAATCAAAACATTATATGTAGTAAAAAATAAGGGGAAGGAAATTAACAATTCATTGCCACTGCACGAATTTCTGCATAAACCTATCAAGATTATGCAAACTGATTGAGTACCCTCTTGGTAGATAAATTGCAAAAGCTACTAAGTAGCTGCAATGAATTTAACTGATAAGGTGGTAATTAAGATTTTCTTGTTGGTGAGTTTCAAGGATATAAACCATTACTTAGAACTCCTACTAATTGAATAGACAACAAAACTAGCTAGGTCAGACTAATTTTTGCACTCCACATGAAGCATGATCAACACCGATGACATCCCACCAGTAAATAGAATGCATCAAATTTTTGGAGATGCCTACCCCCACCCCCACCCTCAAACAATTTTTGCTCGTAAAGAAATTCTTCATGATGAATGACAGGAAACCAGCTGCATATTCAATCATCTAGAAATTGGCATCACATAACCGGATAGATGAAAAACAAGAATATTTGAAGCATTTTAAGACAAAATTGAAACTAAAGCAGGCAACGAGTTGTTCTTTTTGCATAATGAAGTAAAGGTGCAAGGTATAATTATGCCCAAAAAAAAGGAAACCATACTGCACCAAAAGTATTTGTCCTAGCACGAAGATGTGCTTTTGTTCTTAAAAATTCTCTGCTGGCTCTTTTCTTTTGGATGGGAAAGGAGGGATCGCTCTTGCCAACCTGAAAATGTAACCATATACATGGCAATTTCTGATAAGTTGAAAGTGCATTTACTATTTAATCAATGTTAAAATAGAACAAAATGGTGTTTTGTTAAGAATGAAGGAGAACTAACCAGTACTATTTTGTTAACCTTCAATTCCACTTTCTGCTTCGATCCTTGACTCTTCACCACAACTCCTTGCACCCATACTGAAGCACCAGTGGTAACCACACCAGATTCTACCTAATAACAACCTCCAAACCTTCAAGAGAGACAGTAATAAATAAAGGGTATGTTTTGGTAAACTTCTCAAGAAGGACTTCTAAGAGAAAAAAAACAAAAATTTTAAAATTAGCTTCTCCAATAACTAATTTATAGAAGCTCTCTCATGTAGCTTCTCCTAATATATGGAGACGTCTACAAATTAGCTATTAAAGAAACTAATTTTAGTAATTTCCTTCTTTCATAATGTTTTCTTTTTCTCTAGAAGTCAGAAGTTTACCCAAACAGACCTAAAAATCCACTAACAAAAAGATAGCAAAAGCAACCACACCTGATCGTAACCTTCAGCCTCCGAATTCAACACACATTGCATGTTAGAAAGGCAAGAACCATCGTTAATCTACACACAATCAACAAATTACTACTGAATCAATAAATGCAATGTAAGTTACGAATAGCTAATTGCAATAAAAATATCTGTCTACTCTCTTGCCTCAATGAAGGTGACGCTGCTCTGAACGCGAAGCGTGCGAACCCAGCCCTGCACGACGAGGTTGCGGCCGAGCACGTCGGCGCCGTCGCCTTCTTTGATTTCGGAAACCCTAAGCTTCTTGCGGAACTGTTGCACTCTGTTGTTGCCGGAGGTGCGAAGAGTCGCGGCGCAAAAAGCGCGGCGAGAGGGGAAGAAGGGAGAAGAGTGAGGGAGGAAGAGAGGTTTGTGGAGTGAGAGAAAAGCAAGTGCTGTTGCGTAAGGTTTCGCGCGGAGGTGCCTCGCTGCTATTGCTATTGATATCGCTTTTGCGGCGCCAACGCCAACGGTAGCAGCCATTTTGCTTGTTGGTGAATGGTGGTGGTACCTCGCCGACCACACCCTACTCACTCTCCGACAACTCTTATCTCCGTTTAGTTGTTTTCACTATCTAGTATCTAACTCTTTCTTTTTTCAGGTGAGGAAAATTGATTAGTATTAATAAATAGTTTTTTTTTTTATAAAAATTATAGTTAAAACTTTAAAATGAAAATAATAAATGGTTATAATAATAATAAATGAATATTTTTTTATTATAATGTTATTGATACAAAATATTTATTATTAATAAAAAAATATCTATTATTTTTTTATCATTGGAATAATTAAACTTGTTGTCTCTTTCCATGAATCACATTTTTTTTTTATAATTGTTGATATAACAACTAAATGAAAATGAGAAAAATGATTGGATACTGAATTCTAATAGTTCAATCACTCATTATTAAAAAAAAATACTAGAAATACATAACATACCTTTTTTAGACACATTCTCTTAGTAGTTAAAATTTATTAAACATTATAAAATTGGATATACATGTATTCCTATTTAATGACCCTCTCTCATTATTTGGTAGTTTAAAAAAAAGAAAAAACTAATGAAAAAGGACGTGTCAGTAAGAATGTGTTGTTAGCCCTCTTAATAATTTAAATGAAGAAGCTTTTGATGAGAAGATGAGACAATATTACACAATTGAGTTGTGAAAACCATCTGAAATTTTAAGAACATTGAAGAGATACAATAAAATGTCTAATTTGAACGACTAAATTGAATAATGAGAGGTTTAAATAGTGCCTAGTTTGAATAATAGCTACTTTGATTAAATACCATGACATTATGCGATTCCATATTTTTTTCTAATTGACTTACACAATTGCTCATAATCTTGCAATTGTCTTTCCGGCATCTTGGATGTATCTTTGCAAAGGAGTTTCAACTCAAACTCCATCTCCTTTACCTTCACCTCTCTCACCTTCAAATCCATCTCCTTCATCATCAACTCATGCTTCTTCAATCTCAACGCTCTCTCCTTCAACTTGATTTCATCATTCCTGATACGTATTAAATCTGCCATAATGCGAACTCTTGACTTTTGCAACTCTAGCATTGTAGTTTGCTCAACATTAGCAGAAGAAGATGCTTCGTTTACTTTTGATTTTCTCTTTCTTTTTCCCACTTTTTTCTCAACAACAGCTGATGATGTATTCGGAAGAAAAGAGGGTAAAAATGGATGGTCATCATTTATGATATCTTCAATGAGTTCCCACTCAAGCATTTCTTCATCTGAATCACTTGAGCCCATTGCAGAAGGATACTTGGAAAATGGAAACTAAAAGTTGAGAGAATTTAAATAAGAAAATGAAACAAGACTGCACAATTGAGAGGTGAGAAAATCTTCTTAGATGTTAGGAATATATAAGGAGACAATATAATGACTAATTTGAATAACAACTAGTTTGAACTAATTTGAACAATGACTAACAAGTCAGCAATAAAAGGAACATGATGGATTTTGCCAATTGAAATTAAAACATGCAATGCAATGATCTAGCTCATAAGGACACATAATTGTCAGCAAGTATTTTTATGAAGTCATTTGGCCAGACAATGAAGAAAAGTGAAGCATAAAACATAACTAACTGTGCTTACTGTTTGTTATCTGTTCATTGATTATCAATGAGTTCTCTAAAGGCCTTTAATACTCATCCACCAGTGGTACATCATGATTATTTAACTCAGCCATATGACTCTAACAATAGTATGAAGTGTTCTCAGTTTCTGCATATTATGATGATGAATCTTTCTGAGTCTAGTAGCCTTCCATTATTAAAAATGAAAGATCAAAAACAAAGTTTCTGATCAAATAATGAAACACGACTACAGGATATATAGTACATTGAAAAAAAAAACATTTTCCATCAAACAAAGGCTTATATAAAACATCTTAAACAAGATATAAATGACACTTTTTTTTGTTGCAGAAACCTGAGAATGTTAAGCACTGTAATTAAAAAATGAAGTTGACTTGTTCCTAGTGTAGGTGAGACCTTCAAAATATATTCAATGAAGCTTCCTAATGTATTATAAAGACACTTAGGACTTGTTTGGTAAAAGATCTTCTAGGAGAAAAAAACATAAAGAAAAAATGAAATTAACTCCACCCCACAAATTAACTCCACCCTAAAATATGATAAGCTATATCAGAGAGCTACGAATTAGCTATTGAATAAGCTAATTTCATTTTTTTCTTCATGTTTTTTTTTTCTCCTAGAAGTTATTCTAGAGAAGTTTACCCAAACATACCCTCATTGTTATTGTAATGGACCTCCTCCAACTCATTTTGATTCCATTCTACAGTGTGCACGGTGAGTTGAAAGCAAATTAAATTACATAACAAGAATCAGTACAAAGTCGAATGAAGCAAACAAACACAAAACACAAGCTTCTCGACACTAACATCAATCCACATACAAACCTATTCTTAAATATTGACAAGGAGAAGTGAACGAAAGATATAAGTTAAGAAGAAGAAAAAAAAAAATGTACAGAACTTGGATCCAAACTTCAACAGAACTCACTCATCCTCCATAAAACCCATAATAATTACAAACAGAAAAATAAAGTTATATAATACTCACAAAAGGTTAGGGTGGATGAAAAAGATGGAAAGACCACCGAAGCGAACAGTGGGAGAGGAGTGAAGTGAAGGGCAGAGAATAATGAGAGGAAAATTTGGTATTTGGATTCAAAGGTGAAAGGAATGGGAATGGGAAGAACAGAGTGTGCTGGCCCTAGCCGTTGCACTTGCCATACTAATTTTAGTGGAAAGGGCTCAACTCCAACTCAAAAACTCGTGTGAGCTATTTTGTTGGACTTTTCAAAATTTATAGGAGTGTTTTATTATCCTATATTTTTTTCTATCTCAAGTTAAATTTTTATATTTTGTTTTACAGAATATAAATTTTACATATTAAAAAATATTTATTTACTATAAATTTTAATTATATTATAATTTATATATTGAGAATACTTGTTTTAATTATACAAAAATAAACATTTATTTTGACCATATGGACCAGTCGTACTTGTTGGTTATCTTTCACAACATAGTATAAAAGCTAAAATACAAATCTTAAAAGTTTAAAATAACAAAAAAAGGAAAATAAAAATATTGATATGGTAAATGACAACACTATAATTGGAATTAGATGAGAACTGAGAGAGAAGCAGCATTGCACGGACAATAGGGAAGGAAGGAAGGATTATTATTTTATTAATTAGTTCCGTTGGCGGCAGTAGCTTTGTTTTGTGGCGGTGCAGCCATGGCTGACTCATCTCAAGACCTCGACCAACTCCTCGATAGTAAGTTCTTCCTAACTCTCTATTTTTAATTAATTTTCTCTCTATCTGAGACTTCTTCTCCATTCGATAATTTCAGGTGCTTTGGATGATTTTCAGTCCTTCGACCTCAACCCTTCGCTTCCAAGGTCTCTCTCTTGCAATTTTATTTATCTATTTGAATTTGAATGTTGAATGTTGAAACGATGTGTTGTTGTTGTTGTTGTTGTTGGTTCGTAGTGGGGAAGCAAGTGAGAAGAAGAAGAAGAAAGAGAGTTCTCCTTCTTTGTTGCCGTCGGGGGTTCAAGGATTGGGGATGGGTTTGCCTGATTTGAGAACGAAGAAGAAGGGGAAACAGAAAGCGGCTTCGAAAGATAGCCACGTGGCGGAGGCGCTGAACAAGCTGAGGGAGCAGACAAGAGAGACTGTTAAGGGAATGGAGTCGATGTCACCACCCTCTTCCGATGATTTGGGCAAGGATGCCTTGATGGAGGATTGGGTCAAACAGTTTGAGCAGCTTGCTGGCACTCAGGTATTATTCCTTTTGTTTTTGCTTCTTCAAATCAATATGTTATGAGTTATTTATCTTGCCAAAGCACTTCAGGTTCATGTTATCTAGTTGTGGATTTCATGGGCAGTTGTTTGTGCACTGAGAATGGGGTATGAATATACAGGGTTTTAAATTGTAGTGCCAGTAGTGATTTTGTTGCGTTCCTTGACGTTGGAGGAAGAGTTTAATGGTTATGACTGACAGTGTAAAAACAATCAATTAGACATCATTGTTGAAATGACTTTTAAGATAGTTATTATAAAATACAACAAATTTACCATACACTTGATGATTTGTGATTGAATGACAATTTACACCGTCAATGCATGATCTTTATTTTCTTGTGGGAAATTGTGAACAAATGTGGCTGATTGGTCAAAGACCGTATTTTAGTACCTATTTATCCTCTGTCAAGTTAGAATTTGAGAATCACTGACATGTGTTGGTCACTTGGTTTGAGTGGAAGGAATTTGATAAAACATGTGTATGGAAAAACACCAGCCTTTTGTCATGGGAGATTGATCTCTCCCTCTCGTATTGGGTGTGAATCTCCTCTGAAAAACTGAAAAAAAAATATATGAAATTTGACATTTGTGTAATTTTTTCTCTTGCACTCAGAAATTAATCTGCCTGCTGCTTCTGTTGCTGCTGCATCAATGATTATGAACTGTGGCCTGGTTGGTGTGTCCTGTGTTTGATAGAAGTGTGTGCATAGTTAGGTATGGTGTGTTGGTGAAGAGATGGTTATTAAGAGGCTTCATCTAAGATGCATTGATATGATATGGGTATTAGATACATATCATATCAGTGGAGAGGAATGTCTTATTGTGAGAGGGGACTACATTAAATAAATAAATGGTTGAGATGTAACTTCCTAATAAAATTTGTGACCCACTCTTTCCTTCTGTTCTATCCTCCTTCTCTGGTTCTACTTCCCAACATTCACAAACCACCGTCTCTCATCCCTGCCCTTGAACAACACCCTTTGTACATCTGCATCTGAGACATCAATCCTCTTGCAACAGCACAAATTCACCACCATTGCATAAAGCCATAAAGACATAAACCAAAGGAATCTTTAACACCATCTCTAGCACAGGTTCAGTTGTTGCTTAGTAAGTGAGTGTTGCAAAAGACAAAAAGTTGTTTGCACTTACACGAGTTTCGTCTATTGGAAAAGTCAAAGGTTGTGTATCAGAAGCAAATCAGTAATGTATGGAGTTTTTATACATATCGGAAGCATATCGGTGCATCATAGAGCTTCATGTAATTTAGACTATGGTGTGTTCTTTTCCTGAGGTCCACATGGAAAAGTGACTAGTGACAGATGATAGCTGAGCAAAGCAACCATTGGGGCCTGGCATACTGCTTTCATATACAAACTTAGCCTCAATTATATTTAAATCCAATGTTAAATATGAGATGAGGGAGAAGTGGACCAAACTAAACCAAAATACTTTGCCAACTTTGGTTATAAATTTTTACTGTGAGAAAGCAAGTGATTAAGGTCTTCAAAGATTTTGTAACTACTTACTGTGCTATTTTGTAATTCTTCATCATGAGAATACTGTGTCTTGACTCTCTTTCCTGGATTTAATGCTAATAATGTTTTGTTAATTTGTTTAGGACATGGAATCTATTGTGGAGACCATGATGCAGCAACTTCTATCCAAGGATATTCTTCATGAACCAATGAAGGAAATAGCAGAAAAATATCCCAAGTGGTTGGAAGAGCACAAATCCAGCTTAAGCAAAGAAGACTATGAACGCTATTCACACCAACATGAACTGATACGAAATCTTAATGAAGTTTACGAAAATGAACCCGGAAACTTCAACAAGATTGTTGAGCTCATGCAGAAAATGCAAGAATGTGGACAGCCACCAAATGATATCGTCCAGGAGCTTGCTCCTGATTTTGATTTAGCCAGTCTTGGCCAGTTGTAAGTTCCCTTGGAATCTTGAAAATGCATGCTTAGGTCATGTCTTGGTGTGTATTACACTATGTACTTTTAACATAAATCTTTATTTACTTATTTTGAAATTAGACCCTCATGCAAGAATATGCATTGTTTATTACTATTAACTCCCTAAATACTCAAATAAATAAATGAATTGTCTTGCAATTTTAAGCAGTAGGTATAAGTTGACTCTAGAGCTGTTGTTGATGGGGTGAAGTTTGATATATCAATACTCAAAAATAAAATTAACGTTACGTGTCAGATTAAATGAACCACTGACATCAACAGTTTGATCGTCCTCTAGGCTACCTATCCCCCTCTCCCATGAGGATGCTTTCCAATATATTATTTTAGAAAAAAGAAAACGGGCTAGTTGGCAGCATGTGTTGACATTCTATTCTTATAGCTTTTCTGGAAACTTGGTCACTACCATTTTTTTTGAAATCTTGTAGTTTTCAAACTACATTCTTGCATGCACATTAACTGATATGAACATTTTCTCCTGCAGATCTCCAGAGATGCTTGAAGCTCAGCCAAATTGTTCCATAATGTGAAGCTATTTCTTCCCTTTTACTATGTTGTAGCAGCTGGTTTACATGTTTTTTAGGAATATTTGATTTTCACTTGTCACAATAAAATAGTTTTATGCGTTACAATGTTTTTCCTTACTTACTAAAAGGTTACAAGGAACCCACAACTAAAGCCTTTTTTTAAGATCAATAGAGTCTAGTTCAGTTGGTTGAGCAAGGTTGTAAACTCTAATACCGTCTTTGATACCTACTTGATAAAGAAAAAAGAGCCTCTTTTTAAGGTTGTATATGATGAGGGCTTGTCTATCAATATTTTCTGCAAACAATTATATTACTGCGTCTCTCTTGTTGCAAAATTTTGCTTTCTGATTTTTTGAGAATCATTTCCTATCATTCTTGAGATCCCTGAATACGATGTCCATAATGAATAATGATAAGCTATTTGCAAGGCTGAAAAGCACCAAATTGATGATCATATAATGGGACCCCATTGTAAGATTGCCTGTAACTGACATGGGTTGGATTCGTATAAGTATTTTCTTTAGGGAAGAATAAGATATTTGTAAGGACTTTCCTGCAAATCAAGCCATAATTAGTCACTTTATCCTTTGTATATTATCTATATTCATCACTCGAATCTTTTGACGCTAAGAGGTACTATGTAAGGGTGCCTCTTCGAAGATTGAAGTAAATCTAGCTCCAAGATAAACACGGCAAAAAGAGTTATTCATTATATAAGTATTAAGAATTTATTACATTTGAAAGTTGAAAGTAATCAAAGAATAATCAATATACAAACAAGGCCCTCAAGTATATTTGTCTGTTATGGAACAAGAAGAAAGGCCTCTTATAAAAGATTGAATGAATGAATTTCCTATGGTTGGTTGAATACAAGACAAAAAAAAAAATAATGACACCAATGATATTGTTGGATATACTATAGCTATTCAGTATCTTCTTTTGGGGGGTGGTTTGGTTGAGTTGAGTGAAATTGAATGGAATGGAACTTAAAAGAAAAGAAATATTTGAATTAAAGTAGAATAAGTATAGCTTTTTTTTTCTTTGGTCGATTGGAATAACACTTAGCTAAGCATCAGAAGGTGCAATCCAATGTCTTCCATTGACAAAACTCTTGGCCAAGAATGGATGGGCAGATTCGAAATCTAGCTCTTGGGCCAATGGGACTCCACGTATAGCTGCTGCACCTGGTCCCCAGCATTTGTACACTCCAAAGAACACAGTCCTGAATATTTTTACCCAAATCAAGAGAAAAATTTTCATATTAAATTGGAAGAAAATATCACAATGAGTGAATAAATAAAAAGAAGTGTGCTTTTAAGAAATGAAGGATAGCCAAAAGAAAAATTGCATGATCTAAGACAATTAGTAGTATTCTCTAACTCTTCTAAAAAATACTAGACAGAAGCTTTTGGTCTTACTTGTTATTGTTGTCGGAAGTGTTCCAATCATCCCAACCACCATGTGCAACTATGTCGTCGAAGTAGGTGTAGGCATAGACAATCCTAGAGTACTGGCCCATTGCACGGCCCACGTAAATTGGGCCTGTTCCTGTCACCTTGCACCGTACGAATGAGAAGCCCGTCTTCTCGTATGGGGATTGCCTATCTTGGGCTGCTATTGACCCAAACCTCGTCGCAATTGAGTGTAGCTTGCAATCCTGCACCAGAAATCCTTTTTATAGTGTAATAAAACTGAAGAATTGTAATATGACAAAAGAATCTAAAGTGTGTGAAACAAAGGTTAAAGGTACATTAATAAATATATGGCAAAGTGGCAAAAAGCTCATACCCTTTTTCATGCAACCATGTCGTGCCCCACTAACACCCTAGCCAATTTAAAACTGCTACATATAATATACACTACAGATCTTACTCAAAGTGGATTAAAAACATAGAACAATAGTTTATTTATTGAAATGCGTGTTTAATTAAATATAATATAAGAGTGGTAAAATAGTAAAATAAATACAAAAATTAAATACCTTGTACATGGACCTGCCATTGCCAAAAATGAAATCTATGGAGCCCTCGATGTAACATTCTTTGAAATAATGGCGGCCAGCGTCGTCGCAAAGAGTGTCTTGTGCACCGTAGAAGCCACAGCCGGAGAAATAGGCTTTGTCACCTGATATGCGAAACGCCGCCGCTTGCCACCCCTCCATTCCCGGCATCGGCGCCGGCGCTGTGTTCTGCACCATTTCATATTTTAATTTAATTCTATATAAACTTTTGGCCGAAAAGGAATCGCACTCCCCATATTCAAATTAATTAAATTCATATTAGTATAAAGTAATTAATTCATGCAATCCATGCATGGACGGATGGACCCATCTATGACTTAATTATTGACTTTGTAATATCATCTTAATTAGCTATACTACAGCAACTCAAGTTTAATTAGCTCATTTACCCAGAACCAAAATACAAAATTTAATACTGAACCCTACTATACTGATTTTAAAAAGAAAAATGGTTTTTGTACAATTATTATTCTGAAGTGTACAACAGTTCCTTTGATGTTTGTGAAATATTTGTAATATATACATGTTTATGTGAAAATAAGACTTAGGTGAGAAATAAAAATACTACCTAACCGTAGTACTGTTATAGTAAAAACTAAAAAGAATCTTGACAATACAATATGGAGTGAGGAAGAAGAAGAAGAGTGTCGTTTTATTAACGAATTCATTTAAAGATTAATCGTTAATTATCGATTATAAATGAATTGTATAAAAAAGCGAAGTGTGATTATTATACCTTGAAGGTGATATTCCTGGCTGAGAAAAAATTGGCAAAAACAGTAACAGAAGCAGTTCTGTAAGTACGAAGTTGTTGGCCGTTGGGACCAGGGTCACTCGCCCGATCATGCCATTCTATCACCGTCAAATCCCTTCCCGCGCCTTCAAATGTTACATACGGCTTCGTCACGGGCACTACCACCTTCTCTCTGCACCCAACATTAACAACATCATTAATATAATTACTATATCATTAAGCATTTAATTACATATATAAACAATTTGAGGAGTACGTACATGTAATATCCGGCGCTTATTTGAATAAGCACGTTCATTCTGTTGTTCTCCGGGACGGCGTCGACGGCGGCTTGGACTGACCGGAAGTTGCCTCCGCCATTAAAGTCAACTGTGATTACTCGGTGGCCGATGGGTCCGAACCACTTGGACGTCACGGTTGTTGCATGCAGTAATAATATGCAAGTTATAAAAACCAGAAGCATTTGCATATAGATGAAGAGAGGTGCCATTAGAATAAGATAACACTATAGATAGAGAGAATGAAATGCCTGCAGGTGGAATATTAATATGCAATCTACAAATTTATTTTTTCTATTTGCAGAACATACAAGATATATATTCTTCATTCCTCGTCTAACGGTCACTTTTTATTGGGCTGTAATTAGTTTCCCCCGACATATATACCTTTTTACACATTTTTCTGTTTAAAAAAATACAGACATATATATATATATATATATATATATATATATATATATATATATATATTTTAGAATGTGTGTGTGCCTCGTTAAAAGAAATTAAGTTATCCACGAATAATACAAAAATAATAGTAGTAGTAGTAATTTTGAGGTTTTCTAAGAACAATGTAACTTCATAAAATTGGTAGAGTTCACAAAATCGGTAATTTGTTACTTTTATGTTTGGTTTGAAGTTAATTTGTCCCAATACCCCAAGATAAAGACATGTGGGGTCATCTTCTTCTTCTTCTTCTTCTCAGAGGGATACGCAGGTAGGTAGGTACTGTTGTCACGTCACGTCCTTAAGGCTTAAAGTCCAATTCCAACTTAACCCGTGACTACTTTGATAACCCCACAATTCTCTTGGGATATGTAGTACGTTTTCTTTTCTTTTCCAACTCAATTCACATTTTTTATTTATTTACAGAAACTTCAGAATTAACATAGTATTTGCATTAATGAATAGTATTACTTCTAATTCTTTCTATAAATGTTTCTATTACTTTATAAAAACATTAAATAAAAAATAAACATATTCAATATGTTGTCCTTATTTTTTTGTGTATATTATATATAACAAAAAAATCAGTTTTAAAAACATTAATTTATGCAACTTAATACTCGATAGAGGCAAAGGAGGTGAATTGATTAATTAATTGTTGGTGTGTTAGTATATAATATATCCTCCTTGTCCACGTCGAACGATATTGTTGCCAATTGCCATTGTCGTAACGCAATTGTGTTTTTGTGCCTCAAACGGTCATTTGGAGTGGTGTGTGTGTGTGTGTGTGTGACACATGATCATGATGGTCCCTTCCCTGCAGCATGATGAATAGTAGTGAATATTATTTTTTTGTATGATACCATAAAACCTAAATAATTAAGAAAGTGATGAACAAAGCTTTTTATCTTTGTGGGGTAGACAGACAAGTTCACCCCCACCCAACATTTTTTTCGAACGTTGGAAGTTGGAAACAAGACCACTGTCTACGATCCTCGGTTTCGGCCAATTGAGATAAAATTATATACTACTACTACATGCTTTGTAGTGTAGTATTGGCAATTGAGATCAAATATATATGGATGCCCATTGCGTTGTGTTGTGTATATGCTTAATTTAAAACTAAAAATAATATGGGAAGCAGAAGTCAAGGAAATCAAAGCAAGAAAACTAGATAAATAATGATTCTAAGTTTGGAAGCAGTCCCGAAAAAACTAGTGATTTTTTGCTGTAATGCAACTAGTGAGTTCAAATTGAAAAGAGGGTTTAGGCAAAGAGATTCACTTACTCCTTTTACAATGATGACAATTGACAAGAAGGTTTGAGTGGAATGATGGACAATTGGTAGGAATATGTTTAAGAAATTTATTCCAATATGCAGGAGATTCAATTTTTTAGTAACGTGGTGGTCATTAGAATTATTTTGCGGTGTTGTGAACTTGCTTCGAATTGCTAAGCTAACTTTTCAAAAAGTAGATATGGTGGTGTTGGTGTAAATAGTCAATTAGTTGATATAGTACTGGTTCAAGTTAAGAGAAGCCTAAAATTAAAGTTTAAAAAAAGATATAATAGACTTTTTTTTTATCAACATATAGGTGCTTTTTTGTAAGTATGAAATCTTTTTTTTAGGAAAACTTATAACAACTAATTTTTTTTGTTTGAAGGTTTAAAGTGAGGGATTCAGTTGTTTTATCTTTGGATTAACTCTGAATTGAAAGGTATTATATACGATAAAAAAAAAAGTGATCAAGGAAATATAAAGAAGACAGAGGTATATATAGAGAGAGAGAAAGAAAGAAAAAAGATAGAGAAAAGAAGATAGAATAGAAAATGAATTTTCCACTTGCATTCACACATGAGCACAAATAATTATATTTTTAAACTTTAATTTGTGGGATAATGTGGCGTTAGTCTTTTCATTAACTAAAAAATCGCATTATTTTACAGTTTTCAAAGATCAAAACTGATTTTCCATATAAAAACTAAAATAAAATATCATTTTTAAAAATTAAAAATATATTAAAATTGTTTAATACAAACTTCATACAATTGCTATGGGGATAAAACTTTTTGCACCTCCCAAAATTGCTTCTTGTACCTCCCATGCATTTCTGAAAAGTATATTCCAGGATGTAAATTAGATTCAGGAATTGGCTTTCTGCAGGAAACAGCTTTGAGAGGTGCAGGAAGCTCAAGTGGCTCATTTATTTGTTCTGTTCTTGGAGTAGAAGTTTCTACACCTCCAAAGGTGCAGGAAGCAAAAGCCTTATTCTTGGGATGCCTATCTGGACGCGTCTTTGGGCTATAGCACCTTTTCTTTCATCCCAGCTAGGCTACCATACAACAATAATAGATAACGATGGCAAAAGTCAATCAAATAATGACTTTTTTATTTTATTTTTTCACAAGCAATCAAATGACTTTTTTATATTTTTTTTTAAGTAAAGTAAATTTTCATATTCATTCAATTTCTATTAATAAAGTGTGAAATCAGATTATTTAATAGGATTGACATGAAAATTTACTCAAACAAATGAAGTATTAGAAGAGTGATTTTTTTGCCACCATTCCTAGTATTCTAGTCAATATATATATAAAATGTTGTTTGGACATTAAAGCTTTAAGCTTCTGTGTTGTGAATTCGTACTTTCATCAGTTATTAAGCTCCCCTAAGTTTACCTCTAATCAATATTGATTTCTAATGCAAACCTTTCTATGTGAGTACCGATATAAAACTCCAGTTCTGGTTGAAAAAAAAAATACTAAAAACACCTAAGAAATTGCGTAATTTTTTTTTTTCAATATCAATATGTTGTCGTGACAGTGATATATCATGTAAGTAAATGATTTTTTTTTCTATCTGAAGTTTATATATAATATAGCAAAGAGATTTTGTTACTAAATATTCTCATGAGGCCAAACTCTCTCAATCTTATCTCACTGCCTAACAAGCTTAAAAATTTGAATACAATAACCAATCGTGCAATTGATACAATAATATATCTGAAAAATAGCAAAGCAATCTTATATACACACCAACTCCCCCGAGTTCCTCCTCCTGGTAAGTGCAGCATGGCCATCTTGCTCCAAAAAGAATGTACATAATTTCAACCGTAACATCATAATGGTGCTAAATCCATGGCACTTCCTCCCCTTCAATTTTCAGTGAGCTAGTCATCTATGTCCCAAGCATTTAATCATGCCCAATTAGACAACTCAATATAACTTGTTAAACCAAGAAGGTGGTGAAGATTCTCCTAATCTTGGCAAAAAAGCTTCCCTCTCTAGAGACAGATGAAGCCCTGCCATAATCCTAGTCATAGACGCCCACACAAACGGTGCAGCACCGAATGCATAACCAAAAACACACAACGCTCTCACCACCCCATCTGAATACCAAGGAAAAGCCATGACCATCAAGGCACCGATGATGCCGAGCCACGGCATCAGAACCGGCAACATTGGCAGCAAAAAGGCATTGACTGCAACAGAGCACAGTGCAAAGACACCAAGCAAGTAGAGGGGCCATCCTAACAAAGGGTGAACCGTGTGAGGAATGATGAAGAAGGGTGTTGTGTAAGCCGCAAGGATGCTCCACAATGCCACCAATTTGAGGATGTTCTGCACCAAGTTTATGCTCTTGTCGGAGCGCCTGTTATAGCACAGCTTTGAGAGACTTGGCCTTGCAAAACGTGTCATTGCTATTATTCCCAAATATATTGCTGATTGAATAAATATCACAGCCATCTCCGTACCATACCTGTGTAGTGAATAATAGGCCAATTGTTAAAAATCAGCTCAAATTATGTGAGAGAAATCAAAGTGCTACTATAAACAAAGAAACAAAAGAACATAATAAACCGTGGAATTATCCATGTGTTTATAGAAATTGGTCTTGTTTGGATTAACTTTTCAATAAGAGAAAAAAGATGATGATAATTTTACATTGTCAATCAATCACAACTCTCCATTAATAGTAAATATGTTGATTTATATAAAATTATCTTAAAAGTCATGTACATAATAACGATAGTGTAAAACTATTTTATACTGTGTCAGTGTATGGTTATTAAACTCTTTCAACAAACACCTATAGTATAAGTGTATATTTATTGAAAAGTTTATTAAAACAAGGCCATATTCTGAAATTCAGTGTTTTTAAGTTGAAATGTACAAATCACAAAGGATCACCGTCACTATTTGTTTACAATTCATGGGTACAAAAACAGAATACATCCAATATTATGGACCTTACCCCAAAGTTTGGCGACGTGTATCATGCCACTGGAGGCCTAATGGAAGAACAGGCCAGGACCACCAATACCATGGCTTCAACCATGGTGCCCCTGGGAATGTGATCACACTATTTGGTCCACAGGGTATGCTCCAGCGAAGTTTAAGATCTGAAGAAGTTAATTAGGAACCATATTAGCATGAACTGAGATATTGATCAGAATAAATTGCAATAAGCATTCAGAAATGCAGATTCAAAAACTAAAGTATATCTATATATATATATATAAACTTACAATAGTAAGAAGCATCCATCTGATAACCTAAAGGAAGCCTATATATTCCATCAAGCTTGGTGCCATTCGTTGGTGGGTGAAACATTGGCTTATCAAGCAACTCTGGGAAATAGCTAGCTATGAAACCCTGATCAGCACCATCAGGATTTTCTCTCCCATTCTCTAATTCATGAACCATGTCCTTGAACACGGCCATTGATGGCTGCAAATATCAAATTATTAGAACCTGTAACATAGAGATCATTATTAAGTGTGTACTTGGTTTCACGTCAGATTGTTTTTAAAATATTACCTACCATGATTTTTAGATAAATGTTCACATGTTTGATTCCATATTTCATACTATTGACTTATTGAGCAATTGATTCCGATACATAATTGAGTTGAAATAATTCTCGGTAACTTGTGTATGAAATTAAGATTTTATACTAAAATTCACTACCAACTTTTAAAATAAAAGTATCTAAATATAAATGCTCTGATACCATGTAGGAAATCATCCGTGCTTCTCATATTCATTGATTTGGGATATATACAAAATACAAACTATAATTTAGGTTGTTGTTACAATTAATAAGCTATTATTTAGGCTAACTTTTAGGCAACTAATGCTACAAGATATTATCAAAATAATTACAAATTATTTTAGATAATAATATCTATAATATCTATCAATAAATTGTATTTCTTCAAAATCAATTTTATAAATTAATTCCATTCAAATGCAAGGTGTCCCAAACATTTAATATACTCTACTTTTGTAGAGTATATTAAATTCCCTAAGCAACAACACGTGATCAGATAAATGCTTTGAAATCAATCAAGACTGAAATAGTATCTTAACATAATAAATGTTTTCAATTAAATATTTTCTTATTTTCCAGACGAGCATCGTCAGAGAACCCATTAACATTTTCCTTTTTTTATTTATTTTTACTACACTGATAAAATGTTAGTACTATTAATATTATTGTGAGAAGGACAATATTGAAGCATTTAAACACAGTTTGATATATTAAATTATACTCGGTCAATCAGTCATATTCTTCTCGTTTCAAAGATTTCTTAGATAATTTTAAAAAATCAACTTAATTACCAATAGATGATAAGTTGCGATAAAATAACACAATTTAAAAGTGGTAGCAATAATAACGTGAAGTTTGAAGTTATATAGGAGTATATTGCAGTTTCGTAGATGGTTATTATATTGTTGGGGTTTTGGAGAAATGAATGTATGTACCTGCAAGACGAAGAGTCCTGTGTGGAACACACAAGGATTGATAAAGACCGCACAAAATTGTCCACATTGAAACAACTCGTCCGTATTATGTAGGAAGAGGTTGTCTGCGTCCAACATCACCACCCTGTCATAGTCCACTAAGCTCCACGCGTAGAGTTTGTTCAACGATAGCTTGAACCTCTTGTCAAAATTATCTTGATGCTTGTAGGGATTGTCCAGATTTTCCACTCTCACTACTTTCGCACCATCTTCCTTTTCACTGGACGATCCACCAATAAAAACAACCAATGCTACTAGTCAATTATCAATCAATTCATTAATGCCAATAATATCAACATAATAATACGGTGCATACACGCAACAACGCAAGTGAACTTCTCTATTCTCTAGTCCAACACACACAAAAAAAGGCAATTATATATATTATACTTCCGAGTTGTATACGGTCAGACTCAGGGGTACTCCAACAAATTGAATTTCTTACTGATTTGATATGCGTCCAATGTACAAACAAAGTGTGATACACTGATCTACCCTTTGAATCACAACTTTCCGTTTTGATAATTGTACAAAATTTATCATAAATAATGAAAGATTGTAACCGAAGGATAAACTCTTAAACAAAGTCGCTACTAATTGTCCGGATCTTTTAATTAAAGGCAAAGGCATATTATCAATTCAAGTGTCAGCAAGGCCACAAAACCAACACAAAATATCAAAGCAAAGAAATGTTGCTGTCACATTTGGACTAACTTGTTATGATAACTAATAGTATAATACTATAATAACTTCAATTGAAAAACTAGATATTGGGAATTCCACTAGGCAAGGGACTAGGAATCAAAATACGAATAGTCATTCACTGTGAAATATACATGATAGCTAAAGTTATGAAAATTCAGATAAGACAAATAGCTGGTAGTCAAATTAGGCAACCATGCTCATTGCTCAGTCTCGTTCTCTAAGCAAAGATTAATCTCGACTTTCAAGTTTCAAGTGTAGGGCAGCGGAGATGTCCCAACAAAATTTTCATCCAATTAATTGTTGCGTGGTCGTAGCATAATGTACTACACACATGGTTGTCAGCGAAAAATGACTCATTTTGTAAAAGTATTATCACATTTCCTTTTCCTGATAGATAGATTTGATCTTAGAATTCGTGAACACCAAATTCAACGATTATCCAAATATTTCCTAAAACTCTCATTCCGCCAATCACAATGGAAACATGCTATTGGCGGATCCTTTTAGTGATTTATTTTTCAATTATATTTTTTAATATTTCAATCCAAATATTATTGAATGAGACCAAACAAGTACCACTGATATAGTTTAATTGATTATTGTGTTAATAGTGCATATTGCAGTATATATTTTATATAATTTAAGATTAGACAAGATTTAAATAACTTTTATGTATGTACCATTAATATTTCAATATCTGTATTTTCATTCATTTAGGGTTTACTAATTTATATATTTTAAAGAACATATAAAACATTATAATCTTTTTTTTTTACAAAGATAATCTTCTAATTACTAAAAGAATAAGTGTTAATTAGTATCTAGTACATTATAAGAATATATATATACACAAAAATGTTTTCACAAATAAATTTAACATGCAAAATTTTTTTGTAAAAAATAAATAAGCAAAAAAAAATTACTTACAAAAATGTTTTCACAATTTAACAAGGTATATTATTTTTTGCTGAAGATTTAACAAGGTATAAATAATTTTAGGAAAATAAAGAAATACTAGTAAGAAAGAAAAATATATAACTGATATAACAAGTCTACAAATTTTTTTACCTTCTTTTTTAAAATCTTTTTATACTTCATATTTTATTTTATTAAATCTCGTAATTTTGTCTCAAGAATTTCCTTTTTCTTTTTCCAATAATGTATTTATATTTTTTTCACCATGACATTAGTGCAATCTCTCTGCCAAAAAAGTCTTCCCTTCCAATTCTATCAACAAAAAACTCGTATTAAGTCCAATTTCTCACAAGTCAACCACATGCTGCTGTTCATTCAAAAAAAATAAACACTACATGCTGGTGTGTATTTATTATATCTTTGAAGAAGGACAAAAAAAAATCATAAAAAAATGTTCAATTCAAAACTGTGGAGTAAATACTCCATTATAAGATAGAAATTTTAAATATAGTTTTTTAAATATCGTCGATATTATTTTTCATTTAAATTTTAAACTTTACTTTAATAGTACTTGTATTAATTTACAATATTATTTTTTATTACATAAATTATGAGGAATACCGAATACTACGTTTTATCCTATTAGTAAAAATCAGGGTATAAAAATATCAAAATTAGTGTGCTAAGTACTAACTAGAGTAGTATTTGCCGACCGGAAGAAATAATAGCCAAATAGCAACTAGACACGACGAAAGAACCTTGAACAACCATCCCATTTTTCAAGGACGTTGAAACCATCGTCAAACCCCTTGAACTTCACGCGCAATCCTAAAGTTTCTAACACACAACACATGATGTGACCAAAAAACCTTAGTACTATATTAAAAAGTTTCTAATTTTTATTTAATAACACAAAATTATCATATACAACAAAATTATAGATAACTACTTGATAATACAATTTCATAATAATAATGTCATTTTATAACTACTTTAAAAAAATTTAAATGTAATTCTTCATTTATTGACATAGAGTGTACAAATTTTAGACAATACCCAGAGGAGAGCAGTGAACTTAGTCTTTAAGACAATCTTTCTATCATTGGTTAACTGAGAACAAAGATTAGAAATACTCATTAGTCAAATTGACAAAATGTTTAATAGTGTTCCTACCATTTTTCATTAATAGAAATAGAAATTACCAATTCCAATTGGCTTGAGTGTTGAGTGGGGACAAGACTCTCTCACTCTCACTATAAATTTCATTTTGAGTTTAAGAATTAATACATCTATTCTTTGCCTTGCGTATGTGAAAGGAAATTAAAAAACCGATCCCTATCTCTAAGCCGAATGCAGAAAATGAGTGTGGAGCCAGGCAAGCAAGTTAATCAATGGGACTTGAGATTTTCCAAAGCGGACCAGGACGTGGACACATCCATGATCCATGCCCGCAAACTCGTTAACATAATGCGCTGTCACTACACAATCAAATCCAACGGTCCAAATTCCCCAACCCTATCCTCGTGAATGAACCCCTTTTCATTCTCCAATTATTTTTTCCTCAATTTTTAAAAATAAAATGGAAAATAATAAGGTGCTAGCATACATATCCGAAACACAGGACAAGAAAACGGTAATAATAAATGAATAATTAATAATTAATAATAATAATAATAAATGAAAAAAGAAAGAGAGTGAGAGTGGGGTGGAACTTACAGAGCACGAATCCAGCGAGGAGGAACATCCAGGGAAGCAATGACAACAAGATCGGCTTGAGCGTCGAGCGTAGCCAGCGATTTGAGAAGCACGCGTATGGCTATGTAGAATTCGTAGTCTCTCGGTGTACCTACGTACATCATCGTCGCGTACGCGTTCTTCTTCGCTGCTTCCACACACAACCCCGACGAAGAAGACAGCAACAACAGCACCGCCACCACCAACGATCGCACAAAACATGCATTATTTGAGCCACCGCGCTTCGTTTCCCACGCCATGCCTCCAAAACCAGAGAAATTAACTGTTGTTAATTGAAGCGGTGGTGGAATGGAAGGAAAGGGTTATGTTATAGGAAGTGAAAATATCTTGCTCCAGTGGAACTTTTTTCTTTTGATTTTTGAGCGTGTGTTGAAAAGTAGTGGAGATGGTGGAATAGTCGTTGGTCAGTTTAATTGGGAGGAAACCGAGAGAAAGAAAGAAGCACTTTATCACTATTCACTAATCGACGAGGATAGAGAGAAAGAAGAAGGAAGGAAGCAGCTTTTTAAATGAGAGACTAGCAGTACTTCGTAGAATGCTACCCCCCAGACGCAAAAGGAATCTCCTCTCATTATTAACTTTTAATGTCTTTCTTAATACTAATATCATTATTAGTACTGTGAAACCATTAAAGGAATTCATTAATATTATTTCCCTATATATCATTTTACTTATTCATGTATACTTATATAATTAATATTTAATTACCCACAGAGATGTAAAAGTACTCCCTCCGTTAAGATTCGTCATTTCTTTTCTCACAAAAAACTTTATATATATCATTTGAACTATATTAATATTTTTTATAGTACTAATTAATGTCATAAAGTATAATAATTTCTTTAGAAACGTTACATAAAAGCATATGCCTAATATTTTTTAATAGTACTAGTTTATTGCGAAATGAGTGACTAAGAAACGTCCGAGTTTTCTAGTTACTTGAGTTCAACATTTTTTTAATTCATTACAGTTAATTTTAAATTAAATTATTAATTTCTCTATTTTATTATATACTCAGTCTTTAGATTAAGAAGCAAATCGAGTAAAGTTAGCCTAGCAGTGTTTAGAATCAAATTTTGTTTTTGTTATTGTCATTGTATATATAGGAAAAAGATTAAAAGACATTAAACATATCTCTTAAATATCTTATTTGATAAAAGTAAATATTAAATACAGTAAATTTGATAGTTTTTAATTAAAAATTCTTATTTCTATTTTTTCAGCCAACGCAATTGGTGCCTGAAATAAAGAAAAGAAAAGCTGAAAATATTTCTAGTCCGTACAGCTGTGCTATCTACCGAACTCACCATGTGGCGTCCGGAAATCAATGCATGTTTGGTCGGTCCGGCCTGAACCAACAAGAAACAAATTCAACTTATCATTGTTTGTAGCCAACTTAACAATGACAATTATTAGTTTATTTTTATTAGTAATTACTAATATATCAAGCGTACATTCTAATTCTATAGTGAAATTAAATTAGAAATAATTTAAAATATGAAAACTATATTTTTACAATTCAATAAAGAAACATTATTATAAAAAAAAACAAATAAATTATATAATACTAAAATGTATTTATAATGATAAAATAATTTTTTTTCTTCCCTAAAAAAAAGATATAAAACTTTAAGATGGTATTAATAATTATGAAACAAATAATGAAAATGAAAATTTTAGTTACTTTTGAACATTTGTATAAATAACATTAAAATTTATAACTTGATCTTTAAACTCTTCTTATAAAGAGGAATATAAGTGATTTTCCTTTCTTTTACGAAAAAATATTAATAATAATTTTTCATTTTATACATTACAATAAATATAATTATTTATTAAAAATAAACATCTCATGTTTATTTTTGAAGTACTTAAAAACATTTAGCAATATGTATTTAACGTCCTTTACGATCCAATCGTGCTGTGAGTCAATACAAAATGGAATAATTAGTATCCAAAAATTAAACTGACGAGATGCTACACGTATTGCAAGAAAAAAGAAAGTTGTGTACTGTTATTAATTATTTTTCTCATTGGTAACGAAGTGCCAATTTTTTATTGTTGACGTTATTTGCAAACGTTTTCAAAATACAGCTTCGCATTTGGATTTAGGAACTTTCGCCCAAAACTCAACTTGTCCTCCATGTGAGAAACGTTGCATCAACACTGTCTTACATAGGAAGCTAATAATACGATGTTATATGAATTGTCCACTTTTATATATAATACGTTACTTTGCAATACTCGTTTATAATAGTACGTTACTTTCTATTATATAAAAGCTATTCTGTTAATTAGTTTATAATACGTTACTTGCATTAAGCGTTATTATTTTCCCTGAGTTGCAGTATTATTTAATTGCATTAATAAAACAAAGACTTCTTCTTTCAAGTTTATCTATTCGAATTTGCGTGCATAGCATTTTAAAACGAGTACACTGTACAGAAGATAACACCCTCATGAGATGTGGGTAGGACTAGAAGAGCACGAACTATACGAGAGGCAAATTAAGCACTGGTATTTGACTGAGACGTGAAATACGATTTCCCTACTTAGTCCTACCTCAGACACCTCTTCTACCAAATATAATTAAATAACTGGCTAGAAGAATTTTGAGGAGAAAAAATATAATTATTTTTTCTTAATATATTTTAATAAATTTTATACAAAACTTGTCATTTTTTATTTATTTTTGACCGAACGAAACCTTTTTTTTTTTTAGCAGCAAAAAAGATATATATATATTACTGAAAGGGTACCAGTGGTACCAGTACACATCCAAAAAAACATTGAACAATTGACAGAACGAAACTTGCATATTTATATGGGGACCAAAGACTTATGTAGTGCTTAGAATATTTATTTCCTATACGTGCACATAAAGACAAAAAATGAGAAAGTCGTATATTTTTAGAGATTAGAATGAAAATGTCATATATTTACAAGAACCAAAAACTGAATTTTAGTAAATATTCGTTGTCATTGTCCATACAACTTTATAAAGTTTGGGTAGTTGGTTTTTTATGTGTATTTTCGAATTAATTACAACTTAACTTTTACTTTGAAAATTCACATAATATTTGTCTTTATTAAAAATTACTATGCACATATATTATTACACTGAAATTCTAACTTTAGTTTTAAAAAAAAAACATTATAAAACAAACTTTATATCTAAGTTTTGTCCTGTAAACCTACATGAATGTTTCTATATTGTTGAATGTTGAACTTAAACTTTTAATATGTGCTGTTATCTCTGTCTTGTAACTCAACGTGCATCAAACGAAGTCATATAATTATCCTTGACAATTTAACTTAGACTCAATGATAGATTATTAATTTTTCTCCCGTTGTTGAACGAGTACGGTATTAATTTTATGAATTTTTTATTAATATTTATATTTAGGAAATAAATTGTGTTTATTTTTTATAGTTTTGGTTCTCAGATTAAATCTTTATAATAGAAGTAGCAGTACTGCACCCTGACAGCAACAAGAGGTCTGATTACAAGTAAGAAGAGCCCCGTAGAGGATGCATAAATATGTCATTGTTTATTTATGTTGCCATCAAAGGAAAAATGAGTTTGGGGATTTAAAAAATAAAAATATGAGTTTGGAGATCGATGCATTTATCGGTGAAAATCTAAAGGATAGAAAATTGCTTATGACCTCATGCCGGTGGCAATGCCATAAATCATATGACTTTATTAATCGCTAAATGCTTCAACATCATATCACCAAAAAAAAAAATGTTCAACATTGAAAAAAATAAAAGTGATAAACACATAACACGCAACTAAGTCACAAATCATTCGTCTGAGTAATAATAAATTAGATATCTTTAGACAAGATTTGTTGTTCAAAATTTTATAGCTGAAAAAATAAAATGTAATTGAAAATAAAAAAAATCTACTAAAGATAATCATAATGATTTTTTAATAGAGATTAACCGTTGATAAATATTCCTCACATGATTATTATTGAGAAAATATAAACATATAACACCTGTTTTTTTGTTTTTTTTTAGGGAATATAGTCTTTGTCAGTATGCACATGTATTTTCGCACTAAACATCAAATTATTTCTGAATTCACAATTTTACACATACTGATCATAACATGTTGTGGGCATAATTGACTTGAATTTTAGCTTTACCCACTTCACATCACACGTATAAATCTCTTATGTACATAGATATTTTTCCCTGGACAATGCACAAGGTACACGTTTTTTGCCATTATTTTGATTTTATTTTCAAATGAAAAACTTGGGAAAAATTTACAAGGCACAAACACTTTTTTGTATCATTCCATTTAATCACTTTAGCAAAGTTACAATGGATCTTTTTATGTAATTTTACATATTATTTTTGTTTTTTGTATACTTGTTTATCAGAATACATATGAACAAAAACTTGAGTTTAGATATAAGAATTAGAAGATATATAGATCAGATGAATCTCAAAAACGAGAAGATGGAATGAATACATAAATTGTTAGATTATAAGCAAGTACTTAGAGAATAATATTAACATGTTCCAATGAAAATTAAAATTGTGTCTGTGATTCATAAAGAAAAATTATTTTTTTATAAACAAATGTGTTAATTGTTAATTTTTTTTTTTTTTATCACGGAACTCAGAATTCATGACTTATTTCCCTTTTTTTTTTTTATCACCGGAAAAATTGTATATAAATTATATTATCCCTATTTTGAAGTTTCTTAATAATATACTATAGGAAAGAGGCAAAAGTTTCGTTTAACTCATAAAATCAATAATGTTATAAAAAATATAAATCAAATAATTTAATAAAAAAGACATGATGGAAAATATTAACCATCGCCTAACTTGAAAATATTGTAAAGTGATTCGTAGTGATTTGGGGTATGAACACATTACTATTATAATTATATGAAAAGCCTCACATTAAAATTAAAAAACATGTAAGTGGGAGATTATATAAAATAAAAAGTATGTGATGAGAAAAAAAAAATCTCTCAAAGGTTGAATGTGATTGTTTGTTAGGTTTGATATTTATATAATTAACTAAAAAGTCCATAAAATTTATCAAAATCCAATTAAAAAAATAATCTTTTGAAATTTTTATGATTTTGAATAATCGATGAACTTTTTTAAGTTATTCAAAATCTCAATCGAATACCACAAAATTTCGTTGTCCTCTAAAAAAATTCTTGATAATCATGATTGAATACCATCGGATTATTTTTTATCACTTAACAATCCTGATTGAATACCCAAAGACATTTTTATCAAAAAAAAATATTTTTAAATCCTAAACCATCCTAATCCAATACACCCCCTAAAATTAATCTTTTTACATGTTATTTGATGTTTGTCTTTATTAATGGACATTTTATTTATTTGATATTCACATGTTCCTTGATTGAAACTTCTTGTACACTTTACTTTTAAAAAAAACCTTAAAAGTTATTAAATATTAATTAGTAAACCTAAGCTTGAGGTTTTTCACTTTTGCAAAATGTTAAATATAATAAAGCAAAACAAATTAGAGGATATTAGTATCACACCCTTTCAATTCTTTTGGATACCTTACCTAAAAGTTTTTCAATTGGTTGATGGTGCTAATTCTTTACACCAAGAATTAATATATAAAAATTAGTCATAACTATAAATTTATGCAGATCATCAACATGTCGCACCAAATTGTTTTATCGTGGAGTCAAACCGTATAATAGTCCCCAGAACAATGATATTTATTCTTGTTATGTATTTCATGAATATTAAAAAAAAAACTTAGAAAGGTACAATAAAATCAAATCTTATATAAAAATATCAAAATAATTTATTTAATTAGAGGTTCCATATTCATTTTATATACTGTATAAAATTTATTTAAATTAATAACAATCACAATATCATAAATGAAATTAATTTTCAACTCAACGAGTTGAAGGATATCATATCTCTCATCTTTGACAAAAATATAAAGATCCATTACCAATAGTAACTTTAAAAAAAAGAATAGAACAACAATCCAATTAAGTATATCCAGCACTTTCGCTTTGCCTGTCAATTGTCACGCTTGCTGTGGATTTTAGATAAAAAGACATATAAAAAGTTTGGATATTGGCACTAAAAACTGAAAAAAGATACCACAAATTCACAAAAAGTGTGTGAGAAGAGTTAAAAGGAAAAAAGATACCTTCCTGATTGTTCCTTGGGTATATTCTTGGCACCTTTCTTTATCATTTACATATTTTTAAATGTAACTAAATAAATACACTAGAACTAGAATCTTATCCGCGCAAAGTTTCCTGAGTTTTTGAAAGAATAAATAATTAACAAAGTATGTTTATATTTAACTTAATTTGGACAAAAAATTGTGAATATATGCATATTTAAAATTGCTAT
This sequence comes from Amphicarpaea edgeworthii, assembly GCA_014843725.1. Taxonomy (NCBI): domain Eukaryota; kingdom Viridiplantae; phylum Streptophyta; class Magnoliopsida; order Fabales; family Fabaceae; genus Amphicarpaea; species Amphicarpaea edgeworthii. The sequence continues at coordinate 4,644,117 of CM026324.1, read as the reverse complement.
TGTAATTTACAATTGAATGCTATATTTAAATATCCACTTCTTGGTTTGTTTATTGTTGTTGTTACCTATGAGTCAAACTAAAAGTTGCACAAAAATGTCAAGCTGCCGTTTGTCCTGCTCTTGCATATATTGCATAACATGTAAAACAAAGTACAACGTTGTAATAAAATAAATACAAATAACACTTGCACACCCTCTATTGATTGGTACGTCTCATTTTTGTGGATGGAAAATCTAAGTTTGAGTTTGTATAATCAATCACTGAGGATATTAAGGTGGGGTTTTGGTTTCAAAAATATTTTATATTTTCATTTTTAGAAAATATTTTTTATTTTTAAATTTTTAAATATAATAAAACTTATTTATAAAAATAAAAACAAAAATGTTTATAAAAGTAAAAATATTGAAAAACGTTGAAGCTTTGTTTTAAATTTTTAATCTCTTTTTAGAAAGTATTTTTTCTCGAAATATTTTTAAAAATTAAAACAAACATATTTTTCAATTGTATTTTTTATTTTCTATGAAAATATTAATGAAATCAAAAAACAACAATAAAAATTATAGAATGCGCTTTTTAAACTTAAAAACTATAAAAAAAAAAAAAAATTAGAACAATTTTTTTCACCATAATCAAACACGTTCATTTCTCGAGTAGCCACATCAATTGCACGATAGGATCATAGAAAAAGTTTGGTAAGGTAGGTAGTTTAAAAAACCTTACCAATAATAAGCGCTATGATTTAGCAAATTTAATTGCTTAAATAAATAAAATATACTACAAAACGTCAAATGCTGCTGATTGTAATGTTTTTATTTCTATTAGTTTTTCCTTTGCATTGCGCAAGACAAAACGTTAAAACCCAATTGCAAGTTGCAACATCTTTAAATTGAAAAAAATAAATAAACTAGGGAGAGTTCGACTCATATGCATAGTACTCTCTCAAATCTGGTTTTGGGGGGTGGGTGGGTGGGTTAGAATTATATTTAAAGTTTAAAGTTCTTCACATGAAATTAAATTTATATTTAATTTATCTCATTTGAGTATTTGACTGACGGTTGTTTAGTTAAGATAAAATTGGACTTTCCGAAACATGTTCAAACGAAGAAAATAAATTCTCCATCCAACAAATGTTTATGGTGTGATTCACTCAATACAAACAGATTATGAATTGATTAACTTTTATTTAGTGTTTAAGTCAATACAAAGAGATTATGAGTTAATTAACAGATTATTAAACTTAACAGAATTATCAGCCAACAAGGTTAAATTATGCTATAAGCTGATAAAGATGGAAAAGTAGAAAAGAAAAAAAACAAAATACAATCGTGGTGAAAGGATGATTTTCGTTTTTAAGATGTAAGTAGTAAAAAAAAAAAAACTGAAGAGTTTTTTTTTTTTTCTTGTAAAGATGTGTTCATCCTTATTATTCGTAGATCTTGCAAGATAAAAATAGAAATAAGGTACTTACCAAAAAAAAAAAAAAAAGAAATAAGGTTAAATTAATTAATAATTTTATTTGAATCCCACAACTTTAAAGGAGAGATTTTTTTAGATGGGTTTCACACAAATATTTTCTCCTTTTTCTACTCTCTTTAACCAAACAACATAAAATTACTTTCTCTTTTCGGCATCTCTTCCCAATTTCTATTGAAACAAAGGGTAAGTGCGAGGTCCCTCGATGACAAATCTTAACTTGTAAAAACTTTGTAATGTAAGCGCAAAAACCTAAACAATGAGATGTAATTATTAATTAGAAACAATAACCTGTAATGTCTATCCGCATTCTTTAAATGTAGCAAGGTCTCAAAGATGATATTGGTCTCATCTCAACTTCGCACAAGAATAATATATTATGGTCTGACTCTTAAACCCAATTGGCATTAACAAGCATACACCAAGTTACAGCAACTATGAGTAGCATGTTAAAGTACGTTAATCATACACTTAGATACAACTGCAAATTAACAAGTTCTGTTGAGTCCAAAGACCAAACAACTCTGACTTCAGGCACAAGGACTTACTTCATGTATTTGTGCAGGAATTTCCTATGGAAATCATTCCTAATGGTGTCATTGATGAATCGCTTAGCCGTTTTGGTTTCACCACGGGCTTGGTTCTTAAACACCACATCATCATCCCACCTAAACAAAACAAGTGCATGCAAAACCCAAAAAACATGAGATCGAGACAGCATACCAACAGGATTAACAGAAAAAAGTCTAGAGTCAAACCTTCTTTTCACATTGAAAGATGTTGCTGTTGCATTATTTAGCAGTGGGTTTCCGCGAAGAAGCTCTGCCTCCTTTACTTTAAGCTCCTCCTCCTGTAGTTGTTGATCCTGCAAAAAGACATTTACATTTTCTTTTTATATTTTTGTACATGAGGGCAATTTACAATTAAGGTTTTGTCAATCCTGCAACCAAGGTTTTTAACTTGCTCAAAAAAGAAAGCGATAATATGGATCAACCATCCACCTTTCTTCCAAACAAAGTGAAGTAATAATAATACTAGAAAGATTTATAGTGTAGAGAGAAGTTCAATATCCCCCATAAAAGCTTTAAATGACATGACATACATAAACAAAGCTAGGAAGAGTAAAAGAAGGAATAAGACCTTGCGTAGCTTTTCCTCTGCTCGTTCCTTCTTTATTTGTTCAAGCTCAGCCAGCAATGCTTCAGTGTCATCCTCGTCATCATCACTGAGAAAGTTAAGGAAACTTTAGTATATATCCATTGGCGGATCCAGAAAAATTGTTTAGTGGGGACAAAAAATAATTCATAATATTTTCATAGAAAAAATATTTGCTTAACAAAATAAATAATTTTATTTGACAAATTTTTTTAAAAAATCTAAATTTTTATAAATTACACAACTACTTTCTTCCCATGTCAATGTATTTTCTCTTTAATATCATAACATTTTACCTTCATTTTAAAAATAATTGTTTGAGGGCAAAAATATTTTTACTAAAGATGTATGAGACAAAATTACAGAAAGATAATGCCAAATGCACCCAGAGACAAGAGAGAACAGCTATAATGTGAAACCACTTTCCCATCCAAAATACCACACATCTTCCGGCAAAACCAATGTATGCATATTGATGCACATGAAGGGCCTATAATAACTTGAAGTATATTCATATGGCTGTAATAATATATAAGTTTTTGATTATTATATATACTTGTGCCCTTGCACTTTTATATAAAAATTGAGTTCATTTCAATTGCATGTATTTACCAAATTACCAACTATACATTAAATAAACATTTGATACTGTTAAACATAAAGTTCATGCCAAATCGTTAACCTGTCATCATCACTTTTGACTTCAACGTCAGAATCATCTGCATCAACACTACGTGCAACAATGTGATCTTCAATTTCTCTCTTTGATCCTGTCAAGATAAAGGACCCATCAATCAACAATACTGAATATAATATACAATTATGGTTTCTTTCTCTATCTTTTTTTTTCTCCTCCTCTTTTAGATGGAAGGCCATGAACAAAGTATTTTAGTAAATGTATACTGATTAGTAGATAGACTACCTTCCAAAAACAGATGGCTACCCCTTCCATGATCCCTGTCATCTGTCAGAGCATAGAATAGAATTGAAACAGTTACAAATTACAGTTAAAATAAGAAAAAGAGAAACCTCATCTGACATGATTTAATTCAAATGCTACAAATAGAAATTTAGAGAAACATTACACACTGATAACTTTACCGTAAGATTTATTTTTTGATGAGAAATGCCTCCGTTCACGATCTTCCAGTTCATCACGTAGGTTCCTTCTCTTTAATTCATCTTGTGTGTCCTGTCCTTCTCTCCTGGCAAGGTATAACTACAATTATTAGCGAGGAAAAATCCACCACTTGTATCATCAAAACTATATACCAACATGATAAGTATTAGAGCAGTGTAGCTTCATAATCATTTAACAAGAGAAAAATGAAAGGGAAAAGAAAGCATTTCAATCATGTCAGGACACATATTTAATTTAAAGTTTAAGCATAGGGTACAATTAAACACTGGATATACAGACTATATATATGAAGAGTATATCAGCCACTACCCAATTAGTCCCAGTTGTTAGTACAGTTGACAACTACTTGTAATAATCTTCACTTTCACTCTCTACACAAGTATCTTTCGGCACTCAATTTAATCAACCAATAAGATCTGAAATTATTCCTTCCACTCATAATCCAAGTTTCTCAAAACATAATTTTCCAATAGATCTTGTTCTTGATCCAAATCAATGAATTCCAATGATCTTCCACCGCTGGTGTACTCTTCTGCTCCTGTCATCTTCTCTCATCCGGTCTTTAAAAAGTTTAACAATCACAACTTCCTTTATGTGGAAGCAACAAATCATATCAGCGATCACAGGTCACAGATTATATATCTTTGATGTATATCTGATTATTCCTACACAATTCTCAATGAAAGATGATCCTGATCAAGGCAAAGTGAATGATGCATATGCTGTTAGGGAGCAGCAAGATCAACTCCTCTCGTCATGGCTTCAATCTTCACTTGTGTCTTTGTGGGAAGTGGTTGTGGATTTGTTCCAACAAAGACAGAAATAGACACAATACCCTTTGAAAATTGTGACTATTCGATTGCCAGAATGATAAATCCAGCAACAAACTTGTCAACAGGCATAGATAACCGATACAACAATTAGAAGAAAAAAAAATACAACAAAGTTTCCAGAAACTGCACCTTACGAGCTAGGACCCATGAACTTAACATAAACAAGACAAGTCAACGATATTGATTGTTATGTACAACAACAATATCGAGCCAAATTAAACTGAACCAGAATTAAAATACCAAGAACAAGCACCACCAAGGGCTAAAATGTAAATATGTGAATCGCGATTGCCCCAAACAAGATAGCCTCAAACTAACCCTAATTATTAATTCCATTATAAATTTCATCTAGGAAATGTTCCATTCGTAAGAAAACCTAAACCTAGCTTGTCTTCCAACCAAAGAAAAATTGGGGGAAAAGATAACGAGAAAAAAAGAATGATACCTGGGCTTGAGAGTGGTGTGAGATGCGATGTCCCGAGAAGAGTACTTTTGTGAGGGACCGAAAATTCGAGTACCGCCTTGTTCGTTGCCACCTTTAGCCGGTGCCCATGTGGGTCGCGCAGCTGTCGTCATCGGATTTCACGATTTGGGGATCGAGCGCCGGTAATGGAAGAAGAAAGAAGGGTTTCGGTGATAATGATGAAGAGTGAGAATGAAAAAGAGGATTTAAAGAGTGCTAAAAGCCCTTAACAAAAGGTATTTGACCCGGAAATCTAATCTATCTATCTTATATCTTCTATCTATAATCTATCTATCTTCTTCTTCTATTTTTTTATTTTCTTATAACTTTTTTTTTCTTTTATAAATTTTTTTACAGTATATTTATGTTATTATTATATTACTGTTTTATGTTTTTTATTTCTAAAAAATATCTTATTATTTATATTAAAAAAGTAATACAAAATTTTGAATAATTACATATTTTTTTTATTATTTTTATTCATTTAAAATTATGATTATTTTTTAGATTTTTTTTATTTAATTATCATTTTTATCGTTTTAATTTTTTTCTTATATCATTAAATATTTTACTTTTTTTATTCTTATGTTTTATATATGCTATTTGATTTAAAATATATTTTTTATTTTTTTAAATTAAAAATAAAAACTACATGTAAAAAAAAAATTCATCATCTTTCTTTCCTTCTATTGTTTTCTCTCTCTCTATTGTCTCCGTCCCTTTCCTTTGTTTTTTTTTATTATTTTTTTTTTATTTTAGCTCTCCCTCTCTCTCATTGACTCTTTTTTCTATCAAATGTTTGTATTTTTTTTTTTTATCTTTCTTTTACATTTTTGTTTTATTTTTAAATGATATAAATTATTATTCAATTGAGAAATTGATCCCCATCTTGATTTCTTATGGTCAAGATTTATGATTTTTGTTTTGAAACATTGTAAATAAGGATAGGTTGATGAATTTATCCAACTCTAAATGAACACTAGATAAATATAAAATTTTATTCATGATAAAAATCACAGAAAGAGAGGAGAGTGGAAATGATGACGAGGACTGAGATGAGGATGACCAGATATGGAACAATATATTCATTTTTACCTAACTCGGTTATCATGTCTACTCAATAAAAAAAAATTACATATTTGATAAGATTAAAATATATTTTAATATTTTCCAGAAAAAAATAATTTTTAATTATTTTATTTTTTGTTTTAATTTTATTGAATAAAGATAAAAACAAGAGAGAAAATAACATATATGTTCACGTCTTACTTTGTTACCATGCATATTCACAATTATCATTATACATTTTTTTTGTTTACAATAATTACATAATTACATGTTTATATATGATTAAAATATTTTTTGTCTTTTAATTGTTAATTTTTATTTTAATTTTTTTTCTAAATTAAAAAGTACTCTGATTCATTAAATGTCTTTGTTAAGTTAATTTATTATTTATTATTATATACAGAATAATTTATCCTCACATTAAGAAATTGTGACGGATGACCAATTTGTTAACTGAATAGTGATTTGTACCATTTAAATAAATAATTTTTTAGATGTATTATTTATATACAATTTTATTTATTTTATATTTTTCGTGTCAAAAACTCTAATTTCCTTTTGTATTATATATCTATTTTATATAGAATTTTTTTTTTTATGTTATACTAAAACATTTATGTTTTTAAAATTTACTTTGTTATAATCATCATCATATATATTTTTTATTTAAAATAACTACATATTTATATACGATTAAAATATTTTTTATTTTTTAATTATTATTTTTTATTTTAATTTTATTTTCTAAATTAAAAAATACTTTGATCCATTACACATCTTTCTTAAATACTCAAGCAAAGACAAGTATGTGCTAGTTAAATTAAAAATATAGGTAAGAGAGAAATATTTTTCTTTAATTTCTTTTTGATAAATCAATTATACTTTGTTAAATGCATTTTATTAATTCATGTAAGAAGAAATTTACATTTAATTATATTCTTGAAAATAAAAAATATGAAAAAAAAGAATTTAATGACAACGAAGCAAAAATTATTATATTTTATTCCTTTACATTATATACTATTTAACTTATTATAATTTTATAATTATAGATAAAGAAGATTTTTTTTTTAAGAAACCGTGTTATCATATTTGCATCATCAACGAATTAAAATAGTAATTAATAACACAAATAATAAAATAATAATGATTTATATTTCTTAATCAAAAGTGTAAGATTCAAATTCTAATCATTTTGAATAAAGATATTAACATTCCTTTAGACTATCATAGTTTAAAAAAAAAATCAAACAAATCAAAATTTTGATAGATGATAATTTGTTAATAAACTTATTAAACATAATAGACCGTAGTCTCATGCACTAATCCTATAGATAGTTACCATTGACATTGAATGATACTGTATTATAAAAATTATTTATATTATTAGTACATATCTTAGATTTTATTAGTACATAGTATCTTATAAAAACTAAAGAAGTATATTTTATTGAGCACGAGCTGCAACATATTAAATTTTAAACCAATGAATGTCAAAGACAACTTGCAATCGTTTGGTACCTTTCCCAATATAATCCATACTGTTCGAAACGAAATCATGAGAGTGAGTTGATCGCAGTGAGGACCAATTTCTATCACATTGCTGCTATGACCCAAATATTGCAGAAATCGCTTTTTAAAAAGAGTATTGCAGAAGTGGAATTCCAAAAAATTATGAGATTTTGGGTTTCAAATAATTAAAGCTAGACAGTCTGTTAATTACCTTCGTTGTTACTGTGAAAAAACTTGTTAAATCTTGAGGGGAACCGCACCATGCAAATAAGTCCTAAGGATAATGTGGGTAATAGCCAATAGGTATTCGATTGATATAAAAACTATAATGCTTCTTGATTGTTCTTGTTTTTTTTTATTAATAAATATAAGTGGTTAAATTGTTAGTTTATTAATTATTATTGTATTTATACAACAAGTATAAATTACAAGCTCCTGTACAAAATCATATATACTATGAATGAGAGACACATAGTAAGTCTTATAAGAAAGGAAAACAGAAGACACAACAGAAAAGTGATCAAACTCAAAAAACATCAAACTCGTTCAGTCACAATTCAGGTCTCACAGCTTAGCTAATTAAAAATATTTTCACAATAATTTACTCAGAAATTAAAATTATCTAACAGCTTTTAATTAAATGTTATTCTGTACTACTCAATTTATATATTGGAGTAGAAAAAAAAAACAATGATCACCTTTTATTATTAATAATTGTGGCTAAAATTGCATAAATGTACTTTTTTTATTTATTTATTTCAACTACAGGCGAGGTCCTGAATAAACCAAGCCCAACAAACACCCAAAAATAGAAATAAACGGTGATCCGAGACGATCTTAATGTCATGATTAATTCCTCTTTCTATTCATCCGACAAAGTTTGTCATACAGAAAAAAAAACCCAATTATTCAAGCAAGCTGTAGTAAGATTAATTAGACAGACAACACAACCACACAAACAAAAACAACCCCGGTCCAACATGTCTCATGAAATTCACAGGACAAAACCGAATCATACCTTGATTAATTTCAGATATCCACAGTATGTGGTTAATATTAATATACAATAAAAACGAAGGGAAAACCACTTAATCGATTAAAGCGAAAGCATGGAGAGGTCGTGGAGGCTCTGTTGTGTGAACTGTGAAGAAGAAGAAGAATTGACGGTGGATGATGATGATTCAGCGGAAGGAGTGAGTGTTCTCCAGATTAGCCTCAAAGCCCGTTCCATTCGCGCCACGTTGGAGACCCGGGCCTCTCTGTCGAACGCAATCTGGCCCAATTGGAAGAGGAAAAGCCTGGACTGGTGGAGCGCGTCGTCGCGGAAGATCCTGAAGCCCATCAGGAACTTCAGAACCAGCGGGCACGCGAAGCCCACCACCGCGGGCCGAAGCCCATGGCCCGTCGCGGCGGCTTGTAAGTGGAAACTCGCTAGCGGCACCAAATGCAACACCATCGTGTGATATTTTCAAGTGTCAAGTGGAGTGAGTAGTCATTTTAATAAAGGGAAGAAGAAGAGGGTGTGGAGGGGCTATCCATTTATTTGGTCAGAGACTTTACTTTTTTTTCGAGCACTATTATTATGACTACTACTTTATTTCTTTCTTTCATCAAATAACAAATATAGAGTGTTAAAATCGTTCACGGATCGTGTAAAATCCCACGAATGAAGGGTCAGACATATTCTAATAATGTAATCAATATTTAAATATATTGTTATTATAAATAGATAAATATTTCATTTTCTTTAAAAGAATCTTGTTATATGATCCTGAATTTGCTTTTCCACTCCACCACGATCCAATTGTATTGTAATTATCGCGCGCTTGTTATATATTATTGTTTGATTGAAACTACATGAAAGTTGAAAGGACCACCTTCAAGAAATTAGAAAAAAAAACATTTTGGGATAAGCATGTTGGAATAAATTTAGAAGAAAAAAACCGATATGGATTGTTTAGTGAAAAAATATTTATATTGCAAATCAATTAAATTAATTATTAATATAATTTTTAGGATCTTGATTATAGAAGTTAATGGATTTATCAAATATAAGTTTATTTATGATTCGATGGCGATATAATTATGTTTTATAGAGCATGATCTATTTTTTGTTTAAGAAATGCTTTTTGAGAATAGTTTAAGGGAAACCTACGGATGCAATTTGCCTTTAGGGTCAAAAGAGAGTCTTATTGGATGATCATAACGAACATGCTATAAAATATCATTATATGGTTGCAATGGTGTCTCTTGGCTTTTCACAACTCTCAAAGGTCAGATTTATAAATGACATATGATATGAGTGCACGTAGGCCGTGGGTCATTTAACGTACAAGCCTCATTATCCTTCAACCAAGAAAGCCTAAAAGCCCCACCCGACAAAGAATTATGTCTAGGTTCAGAAGGTCCATTTTAACAACTGTTTTTAAATTTTAATTAATTATTATTGAAATAGTTTATGATTTATAAGTGCATGTTTCTATTTTCTTTTCAAAACTCTAAACTTATATTTGCAGAAATTTTAAAATATATCTAACCGTTCATTGCAAACGAAAAGTAAAAACAAGGGTTGAGATACTTTTCCAAACTCAATTTCGAATTTCACCAGCAATATAAAATAAGAGTACATTAATACTTACAATGTGAGATAGTATTTATAAAAGGATGAACAATTTAAATGGTGACTTTGATTGATAATTTATAACTTCACAATATGTTTCGTGTATGAAAGGAAAATGTGTCAAATAAGTGTTTGTTGAAACACATAAAATACATCCATTTAGTATACATGTGAAATGCAAAATAATAAATGTTTTAAAAAACATTGGTTTGCTTTGAATCGTTTCATTGAAACAACATTTGAAATTCAATTTAATTCAATTTTTTGTTTTGTCCGACATCACTAAAGTCCTCAACCTACTATATAGACTAATTTCACAATCTATGTTACAGTCAAGAGGGGGATGAATTGATACAAAATAAAATGACATATTTTTTTTACAAATAAAAGTTTTTCACTATCGCTCTTGAGGTTTTTCAGAGAATGTGATATTAATTGAATAAACCAGAAAAACAATCTCAACTTATGATAAAATTGATTAAAACAAATAAACTTAATAAAGATCAATATCTAAATTGAAATAGATGAAGGGATAGAGAGATTGAGCTTGTTGATTTATACTGATTCGATCAACCATCGATTTACATCTAGTTCTCCCTTTCACCAAGGAATTCTACTATGAATTTGATTACATACACCATATACACACAATTCACAGCAAATCTTGATTTCACAACCTGAAACAAGAACCTAGAAATCTGATTGTGAAAAACACCATTCACCATTCAATCTCTAAACACTAGAACAACACAATTTTAGAAAAAAAAATTAGAAATACCATCTAATTTCAACACAATGTGAGTAAGTTCAGCAGTCAAGAACAAGTATTGAATCACCTCAGTTCATGAAAGAACAAGAGAGGAATATAGCTGTATGAGCTCAGAGGATTAATCTCAAAAAGATTTAGTAGTAAGAACAAGAATGAGTTCTTAAGAAACTTAAAAGATTTGTTAATGTGCAGAAGAAAGAAAGAGAATGTTCAAGAACAATATCAAATCTAAAAATCAAATCAAAAGATTTAAATTTTGACAATTGAAGGAATGAAAAGATATTGTGAAAGGTTGGTCTCTCTGTACAGAATGCTATGCATTAAAATATATAGGATGAGTCAAAAAAAGATTCGAAATTAGTTAGATAAAGAATGAATCTTGGAGATATTTCAAAATGACTGTTATATAAGATATAATCGATTGCATTAAGGTGTAATCGATTATCCTGTATATTAGAATATAATTTAAACTTGCTGTCACCTATTGTAATCGATTGCAACTCAATGATAATTGATTATAATTGAAACAGGGCAATTTCTAAAATCTAAAAACAGAATTATAATCGATTGTAATAAATGGTAATCAAATAACCCAATACCAAAGATGGTTCAAAATTTAAGTTTTAAAAATCGATTCAAATTGATTTTAAACCAGTTCGATTTCAAAACAATTTAAAACCAATTCCAAATTGATTTGAAAAAAAAATAAAATTTTTGAACTGATTTAACTAATTCAAAAAATCAATTTGATCTGATTTTTGAACCGAATCGATTTTATACACCTCTACTAATGTATGATATATGGTTGATCCAAGAAATTTTTTCACATAGAAAATCAAAACACATATTCTTTCTAAAGTCAATCCAATTTGATCATTTATCCAAAAAGATAATTAAAAAAAAACTACTTTTATTTATTTTATCAATTGACAGTTTTAGTTAAAATTGGATCAGATCTAAACACCCCTAGTTTATGCTATAGTATTTAATGGTGCTAAGGTCAGTAGTAAGTAGTAATACCCCACCAACAGAAAGCAATGCGGGTCCCAAAAGAACAGAAATTCAAGCCGCATCCATCCCCAAAGCAACATGCAAAACATGCCTACTTAATCATCCCATGATATATAACATTTTTATTTTATATCATTATAAAAAATAAAATAATAACATTTCTCAATTATGTCAATCCATAATTAAATGATCATGTAAAAATATTTTATGTTATCAGTATATTTCAATTAAATTCTAGAAATTTTACCCTTGAAATATTTTTCACCATAAATTATAGCTGCATGGTCTCGTATAAAAACCTAAAGATAATTTTTATTCTCTAGTTTCATATTCTTTGTACACGTGACTATATTTTTGGATTTAGTAGTTTTTTATTATTATTATTATGAAAATAATGCCTGTTTGCTTCTCTACTGATTTGCCAAACTTCATTCAAAATTGCAGTAAACAATGATTGTATATTCGTATCATTACTACTCTAAGTAAAATTGTGCTACAGCCTACAAGTCGTTTTCAGCATTCGCCATTATTTCCCTGCATTACAACTGGACAATGGTGTTCAGTAAGATTACCAGCCTGTACTCTGAATTTCATAAGTGAATTTCATAGCATCAAACCATGTACAGTATCAGCTTTACTCCTATGAAATAAAAGCCAGTAAAATTAGTTCCACTGAAAAGAACAGAGTTCACCATGCATGCAAATCATAATAAACTCAACAAAAAAATCTCAACCAATGTTGGCTGACAGCCTGTTTTGTCCTGCCACCGATTGCAAAAAAGGCTATCAAGCCAAGGTATAACATAATTTGCTAGAGTGAAAAAGTTTCATAAGAAATCAAGTATAATTTCGAGTTCTCCCTGTAATGGATTGAAACAAGCTTCAAGAACTGCAGAACAACATGCTTGGACATTTCTTGATCTTTGAGTTTGAGGTCCTACTGTTCTAGGTGTTCCAAGAAGCTTTATTCCCTGCTTCCAATATCTCCTATCTGCAATTTTAAAATGGAAAGAATAAGCAATAGCTCATAGTATTGTTCTAAATCCTTTATAATATGAGTTTTGTCCTAGGTCTTGATTTAGTCTTTCATCTATAATTTTTGCCACAGGTGTTGGAAAGGGAAATGAGGGTGACCTGGACCAGTTGATATCACAACAGAATTTTGCAAATCCATCACCCAGTCAATCCACAGCACAAATCCATGACATACCCCGGTCTTGGTGAACTTAACCTGCAACAGACAATTTTCAATATTCTATGAATGCAGATATAATGAAAGAATTGCCTATGCAATATTCTGTTAATAACTGATTAATAGTTAGGTCAAGTTTTTCCCATGTGATGCTGCTCTCAAACTAATACTAAATCAATTCGGTTAGCAAGATACACCAGAGACAAACTGTTGTGCAATCTAATCAACAGACATCATAGTCCTTGACAACACTAAGTACCAAACCTGCTGATCATGCAAATGCATCCAAAACTTACATGATGATATATCATAATACCTGGGATTTTCCTTGACATTGGCCTATTTGTTTTGAAAAATCAAACTCCATCACATCAAAAGTCTCACTAAGCACCTGAAACATTATATACAAAATAAGGCCAAATTGATACTATTGCACTATTGTTATTGGATAAGTAGAATTTTCTCTCTTTTTCACCGAGGGAACCAGCTTATTGCAAAACGTGAATTGTAAGTAGATTTAATTACATCATGTTCTCCACACTGCCAGACAGAAAAGGGAAGACAAGGATCCTCTTCTAGTTCAGGTAGATGACCGCAAGCCCCCAATGTAGCATTTACCACTGAATGGTCAAAACCTTCAATATTACTCAGGCAACAACGACTTTTCCAAAGGTCCTGCAAATTGTTTGTCCCATTAATCCATGTATACAGCCCCACTACCAACCAAAAAACAGTAGTTGTGTTCTTAGTCCATTGATTGCATAAACAAAAAGAAAATCCCCTAGTAACAAAAGATATGCAAGTTTTTCTTAATCTACAGTAACTTACAGGGAGAGAGATGGCACATGCTCTCAATATTCCTTTACTAGGAATTATGAGAGCATCTTCTGAGAGGATATCATTAAGTGTTGTACGATCCCTCCTAAAATGAATAAAAATAACTTGAGAATGTTAAGTGCCAAATTACAATCATATATCATTGATACTTTATAATTATTAAAGCTTCACAACTGATATGACATACAAAATCAAATTGATCATTGCAAGAGTAGCTATTAAGAAATATACCAAAACCGCAGGTTCTGCCATGGAAGCATACCATCAAGTCCTACGTAGAAAGGTTCTGCTATTAACAGATCAACCTGCAGATGAAAAACATAAGGGTAGATATTTAAGGAAAAGGAATTCATGTCACATGTACAACATAGATATTATTTTCTACTGAATGCAACATATGGTTAAACATGAAGAAACACAAGCAAATTTATTACTAGGAAGAAACACGATCAAATTTATGCATTTACTATAATTTTAGAAAGGTGAATAAGTCTTCACGAGTTCAATATAAGTAATAAAGTTCCATAGAAAAAAAATATAGGAAACGAAAATTAAAAAAATATATTTGGTTAATTAATCTGTTCAATTTCACAGCTTCCAAGCCTCTCCATTCATGTGCAAAGTCATTTAAATTTTGGATTTATGCTTTATAGGCATAAGCAAAGTGATCTATGCTATAGGTATCCAATTGAATACAAAGAAAATCCACCAAACAAGTGGAATCAGGAAAATTTAACCTTTTTCTGGTGTGTATCATGCATGGTTAACTGTTTCACCCTTTTATCAAGAACTTCTATGCAACTACGTGACAAACCATTTGCATGGGCAGCAGCTTGCAAATATTGGAGGCCCCTTTCCTTCAGCCCCGGAAGTAATGACAATACATGCGGTGCTTCTGAAAGCTGTGCCACAAGAAGAGGTAAAAACACACTATCATCTGCAACCAAACATAACGGGCAATCTCTTCCCTGCAACTGTAAAAATTATTAGTTCTCATAAACAAATAGGATAGGTTAATTTGAATGATGAAGAGCAAAAAGATGTCTCTGTTTATAATTTGTTCCTTATACAAGTGAAAGGTCACATCATATGCCATGAGAAAGGGGGGTGGGGGATAGCTTACCATGCTTTGTACTGCTTCCAGCATTGAAAGCCTCCATCCTTTGTCTCCATAGATTGCAGCCCTTTCTGGTGGCAGTACAACCTGCAAATCTCTGGTTGTCCACCTATGGTTCAAAATCTCAGTTGTTGGTTCATGGGTATCTAAATTATACGAGATACTAGTTTCAGTATGAGTAGCATGCAAATGAATTTCTTCCCCTTTGAATATGGAAGTACCACTGCCTGGAACAAACCAAACACACTGTTTCCAGTGGTCACACCAACCAACAGGACCTAGGGAAGAGCCAATGCAGCATCATTAATGAAGAGTCTAAAATATAAACAGATAACAATAATAAATATTCATAAGACATGTTATGATTTATTTTAATATAATTCATATTTCATGTAACTTTCAAACAATATCAAAGCAATCAATCTATCATAACAATGGAATGTATTATATTGCAGTCAATACACCCTAACTAACAAATTAAATCGTGACAAACTCTCACTTGTCATGGTTGGCGAGCTTATCCACCTAGGAGCAGTGGAATAATAGATGGTCCCTTCATGATCAAGTTGAAGTACCCACCTGAAGCACAGACAGGACTGAGATAAACTGAAAGGAGATAAAATACTCTGCTAATACGATTGTAATAGTATTAAAAAACACTGATATGATTACCAAGAGACCACAGCATGAACTCTCCCATCATTAGTTGCCTTTATGCACAGCTCAGTTTCTCCATAACTCTCTGGCCGTTTCCAAAAATCAAATTCAAAAATTTTGAAGGGTTCTGAAAGCTGGAGGATGTTAATTTAAGTAGGAAAGATACTACTACTAATGTTTAATGGAGTTACAGAATTCTTATTAAACACACCAGTTTTATTTCTTCTTGTAAAGGATTGCAATGCATGGCATATTGCTGATGTTTGACACTTAACACACTATCAAGTCCTGGAGGAGTAAGTCGAATGCCATCAGATATAGTAGCTTCACTGTTATGCAAATCATGCAACTGCCATAAGAATGTGCTTTCAACCAGCTGAAGAAGGGATATTAGCGAAGAGGCACAAATTCGTATTAGACTCAAAAGAAAGGGAAAGAATACAATGAAAAGGATCTTCATGTTAATGACAACGCACTCTCTAACACACTATCTACCATTGATTAAGATTTATAACAAAATTACAAAATCAAGAAAGAGACTCATTAAATAAGAAGTGAGACCCACAAAATTGTGTTTTTTAATAATTTTCAGCAAATAGAAAAAGAGTGTATTCAAAATAGCACAAGAGAGTGTGTTACTAGCATTTCTCTAATGATTAATCCATATAAAAAATCATCTTTAGCCTACAATTCAATAAAACTAAAAAGTAAATGATGACACAGAAAACTGTAGTATGTCCTCTCATTACCTGTCCGTATGTAGTTGCTCGATATGGCACAGTCAGAGCGTTTTCTACCAACAAATTGTCATGTGCATGTTGTAGGGTTGGTATAAGCCCCTCACCCAGTAGCTCTGAATCAAGTATCTCACTTACCTACAACAATGACCTCAGTTTACCTTTTGTTTGAACTTTAGATGGAGGAACGATATTAAAGGTAATGCACTAACAATGTAGTTTAAGAGTTTAAAAGTAATGCACTAACAATGTAAACTAGTTTAAGAGTTTACCTTTTGTTACTAGCATTTCTCTAATTAAGAGTTTAAAAGTAGTGCCCTGACAGTGTAAACTAGTTTTACAGTGTCAGATAATCACAAGCATTTATTTATGATAAGTCAGTTGACTTTTATAAAACTATTTTAAAAGTCATATAAATAAATGACTGTGATTGTCTAACTATTTTACATTGGCAGTGCACTACCTTTAAACTCTTAAATTAAAGGCACTAGCTTGTGCTTAGAAGGATCTTACTCCTCTAAAGTAAGAATAATATCAGTGAGTAAATCAAACGTTGATATTATGTACACATGCATCACAAATTATAAAATATCAACCATTGATTTTCTCATTAACAACTTAGATTACTTACTTCATCCTTACTTAAAAAATACCAACATGTATTGAAATTCCAGCAATTAGCTTTTAACTTCGCTGCTCATTCTCTCAAATTGACAAATCATTCTTGAGGATTGCTAGCAACACGCTCTCTAACACACTCCTACCAATACTAACACACTCTAGGATGTGAGGCCCACAAATTTTTGTAATTTCTAATAAATTTCAGCCCACCAGGAGTAGAAGTACAGTCTCTAAAGAGCGTGTTGCTATCATTTCTCATCGTACATTTGTCTATTTATTTAAAACTAAAACGTGAAGATAGAGGAACTTCCAGCAAGGACACTCGCAAAAGTTCACCAACATGAAAAAAAATTAGGAATGCGACTTACAAGAACATCTGCGCGTGAAGGAATATCGAGACCAACTACGAGTTCATCAGAGCGCTTGTTGATAACCTTAACTCTTCCCTCCATGGCATTAATCCGCAGCACCTTCTTCATCAGCTTCACCATCGGAAGGTAAGATTCGCACGCCGTGACCCTCCCTTCGCCACCACCCATGGCACGTGCAGCCATCATCGAAAGCAACCCGGTTCCAGCACTGCCCAATTGAAGAAGTATAGTAGCATCGCATTATACAAAAAAAAATAAAAATGCACAATTAAGTTACATCTCTGAAGTTGGAGTACCCGATATCGAGAACGTGGCAAGGTTTGGTGATGGTTTTTTCAATGGCTTGGCGAAACGCAGCGTTTCTGGCGGAGTCGTTGAGCATGTCAAGATACGACGTCGTGGCAAGGAGGGGTTGGTGGAAATTCTGGGCGAAGCTTTCGTCGTCGTTGTCTTCGATTACTACCCATTCAGAGTTGCCGTTTAGTGGGTCCAGCTTGAGCTGGAACACGCGCGAGCTCATGGTTCGAATGGCGGTTAGTTTAGGAGGATGTGTTCGAGTGGCAATTAGGGTTTTGAGGAACACAGAAATCATGGAAATGTATCCTCCTATGTTTATGTTTATGCCTAAATAGCATTTATTGATATTTATTTATTTTGACATAAAATTGATGAATTAAAAACCAAAATCTAGAGATCAAAATGAGATTTGACTCTCAATAGTCAAACCTAGGCCTATTCCATTCACAAACAACCTGTACAACAACTCAGAAGCAATGCTAATTGTGTACTATTGGACTTTTCAAATATTCCTATCTTTTGTTTACTGATGTCACTAATTTTCAAGTTGTGAAGCCTATACTATGAATTTGTTCATTATCGGTTCATGTTCTGTTCAAGCACTACTTGAGCGATTCAGCCTTGGCCCAAGATTCACCAAGCTTATATAATATCCTCTGTAATGGTTCTTAGGGGAGAATGTATATAAAACATAAATAAATTGGTTGATAATAGAATTTTAATCCCACATTCGAATTCAAAATAGAGATAAGATCTTCAAAATGAAGATAACAATCAAAATATAATAAAGTTTTCAGTTTCTTAACTCGAAATACAGAGTTAAATACATGAATTAACTCTCATTTTTGTTTTTAAGACTATAAAAGTTAAGGATTAGTTAAAGAAAATGAAACTTATAAGAAAAAGAAAAAAAAAACTTAAAATATCTTTTAGTTCATAGACTTTGGTTTGCACCAATTGCGTTTGGACCTAAGAAACCCAATAGAGGTATCAGTTGACTAAGCTAAAGGTCAATTGTTACATTTAAGTTAATGGTTATTATTTTGTAAAGTCAACTTATGTTGAAATTAATGAACCTTTCGTAAACACTTTTAAAATAGCATTTTAGTGAATACTTGAAAATTGAAGGTACCTTCGAAGATCCAGTTCTTACTGTGGAGGGTATTCAAGAATCAAATTCTATCTGATAATAACTTGATACATAGAAATATTCGTGTAGGTGACGAAAAATACAATTGTAAATTTTGTCTATCTACTAGGTGCTAACAAGACTAAACAAATTATATAGAAGATACTATGATGTGCGGTGGTGTGGATGACTTGGAAGATCAAGAAATGATATCCTATTTAACGGCAAGACTTTCAACTTACAATTCCTGATCTAGGAGATTTTATTTTATTCTTGGATAAAAGCTTGTGATGAATCATTTTGCTACTCTCTCATTCATTGGAGCCTTAAACCTAATACTTATTTTTTGAGTACATAAATCATGATATTGAGATACTGGATACTCTTTGTTTGATTATAGATAGGTTGTATAATTTTTTGGTGATTACAGAACTGACGATAGATATAGGAACATAGTTAGTTTGGGTATGTTTAATTGGACACACGCTTGAAATTCTTAAGTAACGTAAGAATATTATGGGAATAAATAAGTTTTTATGGAATTCTTATAAAAAAATGTTTATATAAGACTACAAATAAGGTTACTTAATCATTGAAATAACAATTCTTAAGTTAAAATAGGGATTTGTATCAATGAAAAATAAGTTAAGAATTCTCGAGTTGAATTTCATTGTTAGAGTAAAATATTTTACTATTAAGTTGGTCGAGTAAAATATGTAAGTCTTTTAAATTTGTGATATTTATTATCAATTGTTACAAATAAAAAAAATCACAATATTTTCAAAAAAAAAAAAACAGAAACTGAATTCTTGGAGATGCTGAGTAGTCATGCCTAAGTTTACAAGTACAAGTTGTGAGTTGTGTCGGGGGCTTATAGTTCGTGAATTGGTCTGAGAATGAAAATGGCAACCTCAGTTTTCTGATTATTGAATGCAAATCGAAATATGGGATAATGGGATGTCCAGTACAGTTACGACATTGCATAATTTTGCATTGATCACTATGACCCTAACTTGGTAACTTTTTCGCCTCTATTATATGATATGGTAGTTCTAGTTGCCTCTCTGGTAAAGAATACAATAATTGAGTTCAAAATTATTTTACATAAGACATTACGAGAGACAGTACAGTAGTGAATGAAATCTTTGGCACTTGGGAAAAAGACAGAAGAAAATAAAAAGTATTGGATAATTAATATCTAATTATTTTGCAATTAATGGACGTTGATGTGTGGGACTACAGAAGCAATCAATGGAATTTATATGGCTGTTGTGACAGCAAAGCACACAGATCCTGAATATTACTTTCACTTCATTAACCAATTTTAGAGGAGAAATTGTTGATTGATCTTAGAGTTGTGTCTAGATCCCAAAGTAAATGCTTTTGTAAAGATTTTAAGCAACAACACACAATGTACTTAAACTTACAAGGTTGTTGAATATGCAAGTACATGTGAACTTTTTTATACAGAGAAAATTGTTGATATGACTTGATCATTAATAGGAGCTAGGGTGGAGTGGAAATGCCCTTTATATCACAATAAATCTGACTCAGAAATTTCCCTTTTCATCAGTGGCCAGTTGAGATTTTGTAATAAGTAAACCATAAGGTCACAATTATGAGAGTTCATTTTTGGGGTACAATGAATGAACTTTTTAAAATTGGGAGCAAAGGCCATAGATGATATTTTGAACTTTGGTCCCTTATTCAATGCTTGTGTTTTGGGGAGAACATGTACGAAGAAGATATTTTGCAGTGGCAATCAGACAAACCTTTAGCAACAAAATCTCACGAGCATCCCCCACAAAAAAAATTGTAAGTAGAACGCCTATGCCAGTTTTTATTGATTCACAAGAAAGAGAACACTAAAAAACATTTTGTGTTCATGGGTTCCAAATGAATAAATGTAGGCATCTAGGTGTAACTTGATATATGTAAACAAAGAGGGACGTACTACAGTTGTCAAATCCCACTATTGAGAAGTGGAATTATGAAAAATAATAGATGATCCATAATCTGAAAATTAGTAGTTAAGACATCTTATATCCAGCCTAATAATTTTTATATGCAAACAAAATACGAAACCATACACAAAAATGGATTTGGTCCACACAATTTAATGCATGTATGACTTAAAGACCTTAGAAATTATTTGATTTACATAGATGATATCCATAATGAAGATTAGTAGTTAAAACATCATGAATTAGAAGCATTCAAATGAGTGGATGAATTGGATTTTGCGGGGTTGGCCTACATGAGAATTGGTTCATACTTCATAAGACTGATAATAGCCTCTGAATTGTCAAATATTAGGTGCATAGCCAATCTTGTTTATCTTGTTTCTGCCACCGCCTACAACTCATGGGACCATTATAATATAATATATAATATATAATAGCTTTATACAGAACCAGACAGAACATTACCTACTACTTTATTGGATTGGTGTTCCATCCATTAGGTAGAGAGTCAACAGACACTATATGGACTTTCACTTTGTTTTTCCAAAGCAATTAATCACATACTTTTGTCATATTGTTGACCATGTTATTATTATAAGTGTGTTTTAAATTATAAAGAAAGCAGATTATCCAAACTATGTTCACTTAAACTTTAGTGAAACTTGCCATATGGAATTCCCCAAACACCTTTTCTTTCTTCCAATGTTTAGAGACAAAATCGTTGGGCTTAAGTTGTTACTTGGAAGACCGAGTTACCTACTACCCACTGTCCCACCAATGCCCAGAAAGTGTGGGCCACGGGCCACAACCAGCAAATTGTGCAGCCATTATTATTATTTGGTCTGCGAATTGTGTTGAGATGACTCTTTTCCCTGTGACCTCAAGGAGTTTCAACTGAATTTTTTTACACCACAACATCTATTATAATAGATTCACTTCTTTTGTTGGAACATTATTAGATTCAGTGTATATTTACACATTTTTAGTTGCATACTTTATTTTTTGGGAATGACATACCACTTTTAATTTTTCACTACTGCATTCTTTTTACTCAGCATGTTACAACTTACAATGTGGCACATGAGCCACTACTGTGTACCCAAAAAAACGCACAATTGTTGATGCAAACAACACAAAAGATAGACTACCATTACCAGACACTGGATTTAGAAGAATAATAATTAAAGAAAGAGTAAGCTTTTGCTAAGAAAAACAACTAAACATAAACACAACTACACAAGCACTCGGACATTTTCAATCCTGATTTGAAGGCGAACTCTGTGAAAGAGCCATCAAAGTTATGAATATCTACAAACATTACAAAATAAAACGAAATCCCATTTAACAAGCCCCAATGAGGGTTTACACAAAACGATTATGATTTTAGCACACCACAAATCATAACTAAATCTTTACATTTGTAAATTAGTCACCTTAAAAATATAAAATAGACCTTTAAGTTTTTTAAATAAACGTGGTCTTTTAAATTTTGAAGAGTGCACGAACAAAAACAAAAAAAGATTGGTGGGGCAAAATCAAAAAAGATTTAAGAGTATACTTTTGAAAATGTAATAAAGTTACTACTCTTGCTAAAGAAGATAATGCTGTCCTAAAATACGCTACCAAATCACAAAAAGTGGAAACTTCGTACTCTTTAGCCAGCTGTCACTCCCAATCCCACTTTATAAACCCTCCCTTCGTACTCTGCCACTAACTTGAAAGTTGAAACAACTCAAGCACTCTGTTTTCGTTGCATGCACATAAACAAATGACTTCAACTATGTTGTTGCTGGTCGTGGTCGTATTCATCATCCTATGTATTTCACACCCTTCATTTCAAATGGTACTCATGCCTCTAACACACACTCTTTCCCATTCCCAAGCCCAATTCAACAGTATCCACCACCTTCTCAAATCCACCTCCAACCGTTCCGCAAAACGGTTCCGCCGCCAACTCTCCCTCCCGCTCTCCCCCGGCAGCGACTACACTCTCTCATTCAGCCTGGGCCCTCAGGTCCAGGCCCAGCCCATAACGCTCTACATGGACACCGGCAGCGACTTAGTCTGGTTCCCCTGCGCCCCTTTTAAATGCATACTCTGCGAGGGTAAGCCCAACGAGCCCAACGCCTCTCCCCCAACTAACGTCACCCGAAGCGTCGCCGTTTCGTGCAAGTCCGCCGCGTGCTCCGCGGCGCACGGCTTAGCCTCTTCCTCCGATCTCTGCGCCACCGCTCGTTGCCCTCTCGAATCAATCGAAACCTCCGATTGCGCTAATTTCAAGTGTCCGCCGTTTTACTATGCGTACGGCGACGGAAGCTTAATCGCGCGTCTCTATCGCGACACGCTTTCGCTCTCTTCTTTGTTTCTCAGAAACTTCACGTTCGGTTGCGCTCACACAACTCTCGCCGAACCAACCGGAGTCGCTGGATTCGGTCGCGGCTTGCTCTCTCTCCCGGCGCAGCTAGCTACGCTCTCTCCTCAACTCGGAAATAGGTTTTCGTATTGTTTAGTTTCTCACTCGTTTGACTCGGAACGAGTGAGGAAACCGAGTCCACTCATTCTTGGACGTTACGAGGAGAAGATTGGCGGTGGCGGAGTGGCTGAGTTTGTGTACACGCCTATGCTTGAAAACCCTAAGCATCCTTATTTCTATACCGTTGGCTTAATCGGAGTCTCCGTCGGGAAAAAGACTATCCCGGCGCCGGAGATGCTTCGGCGCGTGAATGCGCAAGGCGACGGCGGCGTGGTTGTGGATTCTGGCACGACGTTCACGATGTTACCGGCGGGGTTTTACAACTCGGTGGTGGACGAGTTTGACCGGCGAGTCGGGCGAGTCAACTCGCGCGCGCGTAAGATTGAGGAGAAAACCGGACTCGCGCCGTGCTATTATTTGAACTCTGTGGCGGAAGTGCCTGCTCTGACGCTGCGTTTTGCTGGGGGAAATTCGAGTGTGGTGCTGCCTAGGAAGAACTATTTCTACGAGTTTTTAGACGGTAGTGATGGGACGAAGAAGGGAAAGAGGAGGAAGGTAGGGTGTTTGATGGTGATGAACGGTGGAGATGAAGCTGACTTGAGCGGTGGGCCCGGGGCCACACTGGGGAATTACCAGCAGCAGGGGTTTGAGGTTGAGTATGACCTGGAAGTGAAGCGCGTGGGGTTTGCTAGGAGGCAGTGCGCGTCGCTTTGGGAGAGACTCAATCGCGACAATAACTAGTACTAGCGTATGGTGCACTGTTCTGCACACACTGGATTCCCTCCCTGCTTTCTGTCACGGGTCGGGTCTTTTCTGTAAATTTAAATAAAGCGGGCTTTAGAGCCATGCGCTTGTATAGTTGTGTGTCTACTTAATAGGAAAGTTGTACACTATTTTATTTATTTAAAAGCCTGAATTGTATTAACAAAAAAAATAAAATTGTAAGTAAACATAAATGGTTAGGGAATAATATTTTTTGAGGGCTCAAATTGATGTAGTACTTTTGAATGGCAAGTTGAAGCTGCGTTGGAGTTGATAATGAACAGTGATGTCATGGGGATGATGGAATCTGTCCAAAATCCAGCTGTGACAAACGAGCCATGTAGATAATCTAACGTTCGAACTGCTTTGGTTAATTTCTATTAACTCAGTCTCAGTTTCGGCCATCTCTTTGAAGTTGGGACCATTGCTGTTTTTGAGTTTGGACAGTACAATACGAAAGATTCGTGTCCATCCATGTCATCGATCACGGATTCTTCAAGTATAGTATTATTAATAATTAATGTATGAAATATGATGTTCCATACGTAAATTATTGGATTTTGTGGTGTTAATAAATAACTTACATCACACTAGTACTAATTAAAGACCTGAGTTTGTACTTGTTAGAAATTGTAGTACATTTAACTAGGGTAAAAGAAGTTGACAAAGAATGAAGCAGTAGGGAGGTTGAGAGAAAGGTGATTGGTAAGAGTAGTAATTGGATGAAGCGCACTCCATTGGCCAAGTATTAATGATCAATGAATGCAAGATAAACTTACTACAATGAATGAATGAACAACTTTTTTCTGAATTGAGGACACTTTCCAGTTTCCACAGCTTGAAGCTTCACGGTTTTTTGGAAGCTTTCTCTGTTCTTGACGCCATGTATATGTCTACGTTTAACAAATGGCTTGCGATGCACGTTGTTTTGATCACGTGCACTTAAAAAAACAAATGGTTATTGAAAAGAACGAGCCATTCGCTGGTTCGGGTTCTATTACATGTACTTTACGTGAGTATAAAATATATCAAAGGGTGTTATATATTACTAAATTATATGTATGTTGCATGACATGATCGATTATATACTCGCATAATGGAATGTGTGCATGTAAGTGACGTACGGATGGTAGCGAAATAAATCAATTAATGAAAATTTCCGCTTTTCTTCGCAATTCAGCGCAGAACATTTTCTTGCAGAGTTCCACAAAATTTTCATTTCCATTAACCATGTACTCCAATTTTTCTTCTCCTAGAACATAGGCTTCATGTTAGTACAGTAGTAATTTTAGGTGAGAGAGAGTTGAAAAGGTTAAAGTCCCGAGAAGCTGACGAGGTGCTGAGTGGTGGTGTTTGAAAGTCTGGATACAGCTAGCTTCGCTGTCCCCAATCCCCACACGTGTGCTTGCTTCTAGAATCTAGATATAGAGTTCGCGCGTGACGTCCACACTCTTAGGAGTCACTTTTGTCAGATTATGTGATGGGCCTAATTGATTTGCAGGAAAGGAAAGAGGTCCTATGGGCCAACGGGCCTCACTGCACCATGGTTCATGACATGTACACCAACATAAGATTTGGTCGTACGCTGGTGAAGAACCACTTTCTTGTCTCATTACTCCCAACAAACAAAACAGGGACCAGCCTGACCTTAGTGAAAACGTTGTGTCTTCAACCTTGTGTCTTCAAATACAGGGTCTTGGTGCTCTTCTAATTGGTTCCCATGCCATCGTAAGTTCGTAAGTCGTAACGTAATGAAAATGTTCACCGCCCCACAACAACCATCTTATCTTAACAGCACAGCACTGTAACTTTGGATGAGATTCTTCTTCCACATTAAAAGTAAAATAATGAATGCTATGCTATCCAATCAAGATTGTTTCACTTTCACTCCTAAATTTACTTTTTCCACTCTCTGTATTATGTTATGCTATCCCACACCTTTTGCTAAGTCATTATTAAACCAGTTCTATTCAATGAGTTTAATGATTGTCCATTGAGTTAGTAAATATTGTTATTTAATTAGAAGTCCTTTTTTTTTATGATAAATTGATTAAATTTTATAAAATTATCATAAAAATGATATTACCTATAATTCTATATATAAGCAGCAATTTTACTTTTTCTTTGGTCCTATTTATATGTAATAAAAACTATTCTTTAAATAAATTTTTTTATACCCTTACTTTATTTTATTGTTAACACTATTTGCAATACATAATGAGTTTCATTCATATTTGTACCATGTCTAAGGAGTAACTAGTCTAGGTATTTGAAAATGATAGTTACTACTACTGTTATATAAATCAATAAATTTATTGTATATAGAATTATTTATAATTAAATAACCATACAAATTTAGGAGTTTAACTAATTTATTGAATACGGTATTCACGTTGTTATAAACTTTTAGTATTCATCTCCTATGGACAAAAAAAATGTTAATAGAGTGTTTACAATTTCGAATGTTCAAATATTATCACCTATTGAAAAAAAAATAAAAAATACCCATGCCTTATCATCTCACACCGAAGGTGATTCTGGACTTGTTGTCCCATAATGCCAAAGTCCAGGCTGTTATATGTGAAAATATAAAGTTGGTATGAATGCATCCGTACTATCTTAATCATAATATATAAGTTTAGAAGGATAAGACCAAAGTTTGCCCCGCAAGGGGCATAGCACCTAGATACTTGAGACAATATTCCATTGACAAATTGAAGATGTCATCTTTATCCCTGTCTTATTCAGCAAAAAAAAATCCTTATCCCTGTCTTTGAACATTGCATTGTCCACGTTTTGTCTACATACATGTGTATATAAAAAATAATAAGAGTATGCTTTACTAACACACTATTTAACACAATTCTATCATCGTAGTCTTCTGGTTGACCATGGCTCTAATGAATATGGAAAACCATTTTTGAGAATGATCCTTTACTGTGTTCGGTTGGAGTGCAAGGTAAGAATGAAAGTCTATGTAACAATGAAATAAAGTGAAATTGAAACTTGCAGTTGTTCGATTGAAATTAAAGGAATAATGAAAACATCAATGCGTATGTGCCTGTCCTTTGCACCAGAAGGCTTGAGAGACTCTCTCTACCAAAAGCACTGTATAATAAAAATAGTTTTTTTTTTCTTTCTATTATTTATAATATCATTTTAATTCAAATATTTTATTATTTTTCGAATCTCTTTCATCTTTACCAACAACTAAACTTTCATAGTTCTTTCATTCATCACACTTTCATTTATTTATTTTCTTACAAACCCAACAGAACCTTATGAACCAAGTAAGAAAAAATATTGTAAAAAAATAAAATAAAGCCAAACGTCTTGCTTACCTAATGTATTCGACCATAACCTAAGGTTTACTTGCTTAGTGCAAGTCAATTAAGGATGAACTATTGAATATGGTCTTAATTGATTTTTAGTTGTTACTTGAAGACAAAAGATAAAGGAGAACTCACAATTTTATTAAGAATTAATAATTTCAACTTATATATTTACTTTTGTACTATCATCAAGATGTTGATATATATTGGATCCAAACCTAATTTCTTGGACATAGCTTGTTCTCCAAGTCAGTTTAGATGAGGAAAATGGGTGTGGTTAATTGGTGAAGTAGTGGTAAAGCACAGTATAACATGTCGATATAAAAGATGGTCATAGTGTCATACCCAAGGATTTCAACCTAAGAGACTTTTTTTTTTTTTTTAATAAAGGAAACCTGTCTCATTTTGTATAACGGAAAAGAGAGAAACACATGAAAAAAGAAATCAAATTTAGGCTGATTTTGTAATTTCAGTTCTACAACAATTAATTGGGCTATGAACATTAAAAAAATAGCCCAAGTACGATCACGAAGCTGGGCCTCCACAAGACCTCACAGTAATGCTGTGTGAAACTGAAAACGGATGCCCAAAGCGAAAGTTCCCTTTGTTTGTTTTCGCAGTTTTGTTGGAAGGCATGTCCCCGATTGCTCTTGAATTTATTTGACAAAAGAACAATGACTCAACGACGGAGTGAAAATTCACGAAGTGCACAACAGTAAAGAAATTATTGCTATCGTCGTGCATGGCACGTGCATAGTTGACACCATCTATCTATATCATTGCTTTTGGTCACGTAATAACGAGAGAGAGACACATATTATAGTTTTTTCTTTTAATTAGTATGACCTATCATTGTCTGTGTTGGCTTCATTGATTTTGTTTTTATTTCTCTTCCATGACATGAGATTATTATTGTTCTGGTATAGTCTAACATTGTTTAGGAGTCTAGATAAAGTTTATATATAATCTTATTTCTTAACTCATAGATACACATTTTATAAGGAATTGTGACAATTATTACGTATTTAAGTGACATTTTAATTATAAAATCATAAAGATTATTAAATACCAAAATAGACAATAATTTGGACAGATAATCCTAATAATGTTTGTAAATTTATGATCAAAACATTAACGTTCATCGTAGGATCAATTGAAAAATTTATATACAACTTTTTCTTTTAACTTTTGAAATACTATCAAGATTATCGAGTATAAAAATGAACACTACTTTTTATATGGGATGAGTCTTAACTACGATGATGGAATAATGAGTAGAAAAATTATGTTACTATTTGCTAACCCAAGTAAAATTTCAAATTTTAATTAAGAAGCTCTTGTCCACTTTCCTAGATGTATTCACATTGCGCTGTAGCAAAAATTCAAGTATATATTTCCCAAAAAAAAAAAAAATCAAGTATATGTGGATCATTCAATTGAATACATAATTTTTTTTGGTGAAATTGAATATATTATTTTATTCATACCATACTGAATCTCATAGTTGTATCACTCCCAAAGTCTCTGTTTACGTTGAACATATATGAAAGATTGCTGTTAAAGATGTTGGATTCTAAATTCAAATTATCTGAGTATGTTGCTTTAGGTTGATAAAAAGTGACTTACGTAAGTTTAAATGAGATATGCATGATTTGTTGTCATTGAGACAGCTAACACGGAAACACACATTGCTTCTAAGCTAGCTATCATTACAAAAATATTAATTAATTGACTTACAAACTACTCTCGGAGACACCAAGGTGAGTTTTCATATAAAATTCCAATTCATTTTTAAACAAAGTAATAGAAAATGCCAAACGGATTTGTCCTTGATAATATCTACATAAAGCAGAAAATCACGGTATTCGAAAAGACAGCCAAGAATATGTTGAGCTCAACAATATTATAGTATCTAGAAATGGGAAATTCTTTCCCCCCTCCCTTTCTCTTTATGGTGACTGTTCAGAAAGTAAAAAAAAAATTAATTAAATTCAGGTTTTATAGAAGAACATTGACTCTATGGACTTCTAGGAAAAAAAGAAAAAAAGAAAGACAAAAAGTGGCTTTGTGGCGCATAATGAGCAATACAATGTTAAAGAGGGGAAGAAAAGCTTGGTATATTGTTATAGAACCGATCATGATTGATTTTTGAGATAATGTTAAAAGAATAGATAAGTTATTAGTATGAATGGGAATGGTTTCAAACTCCTTTAATAAGTTATTGATATGAATGATAATGGATTTAAATTTTTTAAGCAATGTTCCTGTTTGAATATTATGAATAAAAAAATTGTGATTGAAAAATGAGTTCTTTCAACATAAATTAATTATAGACAAGATTAATAAATATTTTGTATCAAAGAATATGGTTACCAACAAATATAATGGTAAAGAAGTCATTTTCATGATGTTAAAAAAAAAAAGCTAAAATAATGCGTATGGAATGTCCTTAGGCTGATGGTCTAGTTCACATCACACACAATTGCCAAAGACATAAAAGTTAGTATAAAACAGTTGTTTTGAAATTTTTGTGCAACCCCACCTGTTCCTTAAGGATCAGTGATCGTGTGAGATAATCTAATCTTTCTAGATTTCCCATGTTTTTCACTCGACCAACTAATATGCTTGGTTGGTCAAATCCTTAGTACTGTCCAAAACAAGTAAATGAAAATGTGAAAAGAAGGGGAAAGAGACTTTCTTCTTGTCGCTTGTTATGACCATATTATGTATACACCTGGTATTTAGGCATTATTCTTTTGGAAGAGAGTAAGAAAGAGTAATTCTTTTGGAAGAGAGTAAGAAAGAGTACATAAACACGTGGAAATTGAATCTACTGGTCTAGTTTCTACTTGGTCAATACTTGAGGGGTTAGGTTTAGTTTAAACCTACCAATCATTGATTTGGCCTTTAAATGCATGTATTATAATTATATTATGAAAACCATTGACCTGATCCGCAAAGTATTATAAAAGCTTGGAAGAGAAAATATCCTGCAGTTTAACGCTAATTTGTTAAAATTTTTGAGTGTGACTAATCAGTGTACTTAGACCAATGCAATTGTCTGCTTTCCCATAAAAGTATTTATACTTTAAGTTTCTTAACCAATGTTCTAATAAGACACTAATTAGTATTTATCAAAACTTTTATCCCTTTATTTAATATATATATATATATATATATATATATATATATATATATATGAGTAAAATTTCTTCAATATCTTCATTTTATTATTGATAATTTGTCAACATCAAAACTTACTTTGGTTTTTCCTCATGGTCTTTATCTAACATACTCAATCACCCAGAACCAGTCCATTCCTTTTGCTGTTATTATAATTGAGTAGGGAAGAAAAAGATAGTAGTACTTTGTTATTAAGTGATAATAACTGACAAGTAGATTGAGTTATTGCGTGCTTAAAAAAACAGGTAGCGTGATCAAGGAGGTTGGTGTAATGATATTAATGAGGTGAATATTTAATCTTTATTGTTTGGCTTTAAATTCTGAACTTAATTAGAGAATTAATTCATTCCATAAAACGCACATGACAACATTGTACCGTCTTTAAAAGTTAAAACTTCATAGGTTTTTTTTAAGACATTAAACTTTATAGTTATGCTTTACTTAGCTGCAAGAAAGCTTTAAAGATAGGAAGGGAGTGGAGAGAATTTTTATTTTTCGAGCAAGCACTGCTTTTATGGTATTAATAATAATAACGTTTAAATAACTTTTG
Organism: Amphicarpaea edgeworthii; assembly: GCA_014843725.1. Lineage (NCBI taxonomy): Eukaryota > Viridiplantae > Streptophyta > Magnoliopsida > Fabales > Fabaceae > Amphicarpaea > Amphicarpaea edgeworthii. The sequence continues at coordinate 4,612,849 of CM026324.1, read as the reverse complement.
AATACCAACAACAAATTTATTTTTTAGTTTGAGGTCAGAAATTTTTTGCTTTATCATGAGTACTTCTAAAAAATTTTAATTTTATTTTAAGTTTTTATGAGGTATCATTATCTTCAACTATTAGTTAAGTGATAATTTGATATTATCTTAATATAAATTAATAATTAATATGATGTTACATTATTAATAGGATTTAAAGTAATTTTTTTTAACCATCTATAACAACGTAAAATGATTTTAAAGACTCAAATTAAGAAAATTTGTGTTTCTGGAGAACCAAAAAATTATTTAAGCTTTATAATAATACTAATATTGATATTGGACAGGATTTAAGGTTAATTAAACAATTAATTAATTGTGGCCCCTGCCAACCAGCGTTGTCAACTTCGTAAATGCCAAAAGGTTGCCGCAAACGTAAAAGCACCTACAGACGGAGATTCCTAAGAGAGCGTGGCAGATTCGAAGACCAATAACTAATACTTTTATAATGAATGATAATAATTTCATAAATAAATAAATTAACCAGTCTTAAGTCTATCACTATTTCAATAATAATACTTTTTAGGGTGCTTGTAGGAAAGAAAGTGAAGGAAGAAAGATTAAAAAAAATCTTTCCTTTTGTTTGATCGTATAGAAGAGAAAAAAAAAAAACACAAGAAAAAGAAGAAGAAAGTATGCATATATGAAAGATGCATCAATGACCTTGACAAATGAATGAATTGTGATAATAAAATTTTGAGTAAAAATATATGTATGGAAAATAGTTTTTACTTTTATGCATAGTGCAAGATAAATAAATAAATAAAACATTAAAGAAAGTGTGATAGTTTATGTTTATGATTAGAATTCATCCGATTGGATGTATATATCATTTAATCATTCTAAAATTAAAGCACTATCCTATTTGGACTGATTAAGTTTTGGTATTTCTTTTTATCTTTTTATATTAGCTGTTGCATTTTAATTAATTTATTGTTTATATTAGATGTTCTTCTTGTGATTATCATCCATATTCAATTTTGTTTATTTCTGATGTATTAAGTCAAAGCTAAGATAAAGTGTTTTCTAAAATTAGTAGGTTCCACCTAATATATTAGACCATTGACATCACATGTCATTCTCATATTAACTTACTATATACGAATTTAGATATATTGAAGACTTTCCCAGTTAACGAAGATAGTAAAAGATATGAGGCCATGAATCGTATAAAATAAACAATTGAACTAAACTAGTAAAAGATATTATTGTGGTTTCTTATGACCTGGATTTGAAATGATAATAGAAGCAGAACACTGAAAAGTATAAATGATGAACATGAATAGTTTCATGAAAAAAGAAAAATCACTTACCATAAAGTGGCTTTCTTTGTCTGTTAATTTTAAGATCACAACCTATTTATTAATTAATATTTATCTACTTATAGTTCATTTTGAAAACTCTGCACTCTGCTGCTGAGTCCTCACGTTTTTTTCAATCTTACACTTTTGAAAATCGAATTCACCACCTTCCAATTATTATTGACGGGCCAATATATGACTTTTGCATACGAATTGTCAAAATCATGTCAATTTAGTTATAATTATAGGGAAAACAATAACTAAATTTTTTTTATTAAATAAAGAAAGTACTATTAATTAAGTATTTTCAAAAACACTAAATACAGACATGTATTTATATATTAATATTTATAAAATATTAATACATTTTTTCCACTAAAAACAAACAACAGTACAACAGTGATTAAGAAATAAGAAACATAACTAATATTATTGTTTATATTAAATTTATTTTTAAGTTCTCAATATAGTTTTATTACTATTTTCCTGATCTATAATAAGTAAAGTAAATAATTAAGAATTAGATAAAAACCATATTTATGTTTGATAGTGTGAAATGAAATATTAAAAATAAACGTTTGAATCAAAGTAGTACACTCGTTCCCAAACAGAATAATACAAGGGATCTAGTCAAATCCTACTCTGACCAACACTATAAGCAGTATAATATAAAAGCTGTTTTCGAAATTGAAAATTTATAATTGTAGAAAAATAAAAACAAAAATTCTCTTTTGTAAATCCCATCAGTTTTTCTTCTTCTTAATCTTAACAATTAAGCCGTGTTTTTTAATTTAAAAAATATATTTCCATTGGTTTGGTGGCGAGTGAGGTGGGTGGGTACTGAATTCCAAAACTCTTTAGTATTCGGCGTCTCTAAGTTTGAACGCACTTTGATACGGCCACTTTCTCCACCACAAAGAAAAAAAAAAAGGAGAAGAAAAGCGAATCCAGTGATCTCACACGATTCCAATTCCAATTTCTCTGGATCTCGTCACTCCATCGATCTCGAACATGAGCACTGGGGAGCTTCTCAGCATCGAACCTATCGAACTCAAGTTTCCCTGTGAGTTTCCATTTCTTTCTCTAATTCTAGGGTTTCCATCGCTTCTCTCTCTGATGATTTTTTTCCTTTTCGTTTTATTCGCGCTTTTTAGTTGAGCTGAAGAAGCAGATCTCGTGTTCTCTTCAATTGTCCAATAAGACTGATAGCTATGTAGCCTTCAAGGTAATCAACAACGCCGATTTTTAATTAGTTTGGACTGCGGTTCGATCGCGGATTTCTTTTTTTTTTTTGCTTCTGTTGTGAGATCTGGTGGTTTTTGATCCAGACGTGTTGTGTTGACGTAATGTAGGATAGTGTTTGTGTGATAATTATGCAAAATTTGCGTGTTTATGTTTTTTTTCAGGTGAAAACGACGAATCCAAAGAAGTATTGTGTTCGTCCGAACACTGGAATCGTTGCGCCACGATCTACGTGTGATGTTATCGGTACTAATATGATTTATTCTGAATGCAACTTTTTAAAAAGTTAAAAATAAAAATTGGTAGTTATGCTTTTTATGGCCGAGTAATGAATTGGGTACTTTTTTGTTTTAATGTATGGATGAAAGTTACCATGCAAGCGCAGAAAGAGTCTCCTTCTGATATGCAATGCAAGGATAAGTTTCTTCTTCAGAGCGTAAAAACTGTTGATGGGACCAGTCCGAAGGAAATCACTGCAGAAATGGTATGTGTGTTATGCTAGTTGCTTTTGAGTTTTCATTTGATTTGTGTCTGTTGTCTGAAATTTGTAAGATTTGTTGTGGCTTCGGGATTTTCTAGTTCAACAAGGAGGCAGGGCATGTGGTTGAGGAGTGCAAATTGAGAGTGCTGTATGTTTCTCCACCTCAGCCACCGTCCCCAGTCCCAGAAGGTTCCGAGGAAGGATCTTCACCTAGAGGTTCTGTTTCAGAGAATGGAACTGCCCATGGTTCCGACTTCACACAAGTGGGTTCTTAACTTACTCTGTTTTAGGTGAACATTCCGTTTCCCCCTCAAAATTCCCTGGATATCAATTGGGATGCCTTTTTCTATTGTGTATTTCAGGCAGCAAGAGGATTTACTGAAAGACCTGAGGCTCAAGACAAATCTGCAGAGGTAAAGTAGAAAGTTCTAGACTTTTTTTTTTTTTTTTAATATACGCAATTGAGTTATTACAAAAAAACCTCATGATCTCACCTGTTAGAAAATTCCAATGTCAAGAGTTGTGTTTAAGGGTTTGCAATGCCTGTTTTTTTCAATTGAAGACTCCTTGGTTGGTACTAAATTGTTGTTTTGATAGTTTCAAAAAGCCTTCTTTTCTCATTTTCATCTGAAGCTATTCACAGTTTTTATAGATTTTGAAGTTTCCAAGCAATCCATATAATATGGAGTAACATAGATGCATATGCTCATGTTGATGCAGATTACTTGTGTAAAGAGATGGCTTTGAGAAACAAAACTTCTTCTTTCTTGAACTTCCAAGTGATTTTATATGTGATGTTTTATAAAGGCAATCCATATAGCTTTAGAAATTAGAATGTATGCACTATGTATCTTTTGTGTATTATTGCAGAACTGTGGTGCTATTAACTTCCTTATTTGTCTATAGTTACTAATTACTAATTTCTCATAAGCACGAGAAAAAGAAATACTTGTTTCAAGTTTAAAATGTTAGGTATGATGTGAATGCATGTGGTGGTGAAACAAAAGGATTAAAAAGAAATGTACCACTGGGATGGCTCTAGTATGTCATGAACAACAAATTTGAGCAGCAACAAAGTGGTTGTTTTTGTTGTTACAGCTCAAAGCCCAGTGCTATATTTTAACCGAATATGTCTTCATTCCTTCTACTTTTGTAATCTTTATTTCAAATTACCAGTGATTGGATCATGCAATTCTAGCTTCTATTTGAATCTGAAATAATATAACTACAAATATGGAAGTGAGCAGGCTTGGTTTTTGCAACTAAAATGAGAAGCACATTAAAATGCAACACAAAAAAAAACCTCCCCTATTAAAGAACAGTGCCTTTTTGGAGAAAAGGCATGGTTCTTACATTAATTTTAGTCCCTACTTCCTAGTATATTATATATTATGTACTTATTCATTAACACCTTCCCCTCATTCCCTTCTAATCCATTGCAAAATGGATCCATTGTATTCAAACTCTTCTTTTTGGTTCATGTGCTGTAACTTTGCTCCAGCCTGTAATTTCTAGATTTGTTATTGTTTTGCAACTTTATTTTGATTATAGTTGCTTTGTTGCAGGCTAGAGCTCTTATCTCAATGCTGACTGAAGAAAAGAATAATGCAATTCAACAAAATAGCAAGCTCCGCCAAGAACTGGTGAGGATTTACAGTGTGATAGATAATTGTATTTACTCATTTGTATAATCTATATTTGTTTTCCTTTTGATGATGGAGGATTTTAATCTGGAATATGAGCTACCTTCTACAGAATGAAAATGATTCTGTTTCTGATTGTGGTGGTTGCCTTGGATATAATTATATTGTCTTGGTCTCTGAATTCTGAAACATCATCAGATATCCTTTCTAAATATTTATTTTGAAACTCTGCTTGAATTAAAAAGTATCTGCAAACAAATGATTTCCTGTGTTAGATGTGGGGGAAAAAGTGACAGGTCTTGTCAAGGTAACTTGAGGAGAATGACTTAAATAGAACTCATGCTCTAGTTTTCTGTGATAATTTTTTTTTGGGTATTCAATAAGTCTTATTCTTTTTCATGACATTGGGTAGTGTTTGTGAGATTCGATTATTTGGTGTTAGGAAAGCTGATGAACGTAGATTTTCTGCATTGGCATGCGAGTCCAGTTTTATGAAACATTTGTGATGTACATGATTATCATTTGTGTTTCATATTAATTCACAGCTAAGCAACTTTACCTTAGGTTGTGTTAAATAGTTGTTTTTTCTCCTCTGCCTGAATTGTGACCGAATTTGTTTTTGTTAGAAATGCAGATGATAACCAAATAACTTAGTATGATTTCATTAGTATTAAAGCAAGTGCTTTTTTTTTTTCTGCTACTATTGTGTTGGATCTTATTTATATACTATTGCCAGCTTTGGATGTAAGGAAACAATTAATGCAATACCATAATTTGACTACTTGTAGGAGCTGCTGAAGCGAGAAGGCAACAAAAGTCGTGGTGGAGTCTCGTTTGTCATTGTCGTATTAATTGGCTTGCTTGGCGTAATTATGGGGTATCTCATGAAGAAGACATAAGCATTTATGCGATTCAATCTTTCGCCATAGTTTTCATTCTTAGTTTTTGTTCCTGACTATTCAAGCAATTATGAGGAAAGTTAAAATAGATCATTTCAGCAGATGTTGGTTTTTCTTTTTCCGTTTCTTTTCTTTTCTTTTTCTTTTTTGGGTGGATAACATTTTGGAAGTAGAAAACATTAGAGGAAGATGTGAGTCTGTGGTTACTCATATTGTGGACTGACTCATACTTTCGGTAACATGCATTCTTTTTGTAACTTAAAAGAGGGAAGCTTCTGGTTTCTTCTTTTTGTGGTTCGTCTAGTGACTCTGAATGGTAATGTCAAGTTGTCAACGATGACCACGAATAACATTAATCTTCATGGACCCTTACCGTCTTTTCCTGTCAAAAATGATCTCTAGGATTAGATGATAGACCAAACAGAAGCTTGTCTATAACTCACTGTTAGTTTTTTGGTCTTTTTGACTAGGGTATTCTTTCAAGTATTGGCGTGAAACGTATCGTTTTATAACTCTGTTATAACAGGTTCTTTCTTACTGTAATGAAAAGCTCACGTGTTATCAGATTTAGATGTGTCTGTTATCATTTTTTGTTTTCTAGTGCAGGGTATTTTGGCGATTTATAGGGATTAGGGAGAAGAAAATTAGTTATTGTTTAACTAACAATTTTAGTCCTTATTAGACACAACCAATTAAAAATACAAGATACTTAAAATAAATTGCAAAAGACAAATAAATCCTTGTTGAAGTTATTTTTATGTTATTTTAAAATTTTAATTGGCTAAACTGGTGAATGAAACAAATGAATTAATCTTGTATCAAGTAACGTAAATTTGAATGCTTAGGCTACCTCTTCTGTTTCTTTGCGGTATGAGTGAGCCTTATAACTTAAACTAAGTAACTAGGATGTGGCTATTGTTTGATTAATGTTTGTCAGAGTGGGTTAAAAATGCAGACAGAGACTTGGGTGGATCTTTCGCACTCTGCAGTGTTTTGCTTCTAATGGTTTCATCATGGAAAGTGTAATTTGCTTTGAAATCTCCCTTAATAGTTACTTCTTTCTTGTGCACATCTACTGTGTACTCTGTCAACCCTGCATGTAATAGTTTGCAACACAATTACAATTCACTTACTAAAATTAAATGAGCATCAGCAGCTAGAATGCTTACAAAAAATGGAATCAAACTGAATAGAGTGTTTTTTTTAGGTTAATAGTTTGTTTAGTTTTTATTTATCAGTTTAATTAATGGTTTGAAACAAGTGAAATGGATTCTTGACTTTGGCATGGAATTTTTATTTTATTTTTTGACAATTCTAAATCGTTTTACAATTTTTTTTTTTTACCAATCCTCTTGCTTATTAGATAAAGAAAATATTAAATATTTTAAAAAAATTTAAAGACATTAAATGTATTTACTTTCTCATTTAATATTTTATCCATGAAGTATGCAAAAGATTTGTAGTAGACTTTTTTTATATACAGACTGATTTCTAAATTAATACTAATAAGTAGCATCTAATCAAATGATTAGTTTAATTATAATTCATAGATATATATCCATTAAAAAATGGTTTGACTTTCTTTGAGTTGGTTAGGTTGAAGATGGCTTTGAAGCCGATTGGGATGACAAAACCTACCAGTCATTTTAGACACAACTCTGGAAACTCTCTCCCTGCACCCATTGCAACCCATATTTGCTGCTATCACTACAACCTGAAACTGTTCATCAACCATTACAATTTAACAAAGCAAAGCAGTGAACTTGGCAAATTTACAATCATCTAATCTGTGATCTGTGATACATATTGCAATAACATATTCGGAATAGTTGAAAGTTGAAACAATTCAAGCATTATGAATGAATAATCTAATGACAAAAGACAAATATTAAGGGTATGTTTGTATAAGATGATTTTTAACTCATGCGTTTATCTATGAAAAAGTTCATTTAATCTTTTTCTTCTTATTTTCTTGCATCTTTATAAGCTTATCCGGAGATGCCCTAGGATTATTTAGATTGAAAAATTGAAACTATGGAGAATGAATTGCAGAGAATAATAGTAATCTAAACATACATACCGAAGGGGGCGTCAAGTTCTCCATGTTTAAAAGGGAACGATTATGATAGTTTGTAGTAGTCTTCATGCAAATCTTTGATTCTGCTTTGTTAATGGCCATATGATTCTCTTTGTTATGGAACCAACATCTTCTGTTCTGTTACCGACCAATAACGGTTTTCTTCATAATAAGCTTCTCGTATTAGGACTATTGGAAACTAAACCTTCTATTCAATTATGTCATGTTTGGATAAACAATTATAGTTTGAATAGTTCAATGGTTCCATACGCAAACCCTTTTACCAAGTATTTGATTTGACACATGAGATTGGCTGGCACGTTCCAACAACAACCAGATTTAACTAGCAGACTTTTTTGCTTGATGCCACTCAGTCTTTTTTAACAGATAAACGTGTTGTATTAAAAGTCTTTTGATTCGAGTTTTGTGGGTGATTTTATAAAAGTGACCAGTCAATTTTTTTTTATAAAAATTAGTCATTGACAAAGTAAGTAAATACTCTTTGAATGGAGATAGATTAGTTCAAACTGCAGATTTCTAATGAAAGATTTAAACTACTTTGAGTAGTACTAAGAGGAATCAGTGAAAAGATTAGCATATAGAAAGTTATATTTTATTTACTAATGGGATTCGAAGTCAATTATAGAAACGTTTATCTTTAGACGTGAAAAACAACGGGAAAAGACGTGGTAACAGCTTTCCAACAATTTTATTATGGAGGTGACCGTCAAAAGCAAATCTTACTTAAGTAATCTACTGAATAAATCAAATGTGTAAGCATGTAGGTTATACGTTCACTAAATGTCTAACGTGAAAAGGGTAGGAAAGAAAGTGTAATATTTATAGGTGATTAATTCATCATTTATATCACTTTTAAAATGATTTGATAAAAGTTAACTGAGAAATTGAGAGGTGTGATTATATATATAAAATTAGAGTCACCTTTCAACTCTACTTATATTTTCAATTTTAAAAAAATAGTTTCATTTAAAGGTTATTATAAACATACATCTATTTTGAATCTTTCATCTTATTTTTTCTCCTATAATCTCATCATCACATTTATTACTTTTCTTTTTTCCACCTAATCCACCCAAATTCATCTTTTTTTCCTCCTGTTTTTTCTCTATTTATTTCCCCTATAATCATCTCGTTTATTACTTTTTCTTTACTTTTTTTTTTCATCTATCATATCATATCACTTTTTCCCACCTAATCCACCCAAAATGAGACAAACACTTATTATTTTCCTTCTTTTAAAAAGTCAAGCCTCTAATATAAATTCCAAAATGGGATTAAACGCCAATTACAGAAAAATTGCATGAGTTTTGTCTTAAAAAGCAATTCAGACTTGATTGATAGTTATGGAGCAGCTTGCTCATCCAACATCCGATAGTTCTTAATCCTGTACCCGTGGAAGTTTATTTTATCCATTATTAATATTAATTATTTAATTTCTCTTCATGTAGAGTAATGGGGAAGTTTCTACGAATGTTTAGCACAAAATGAATGCACACATGCATAAAAGTCATCAGAACATTAGAGATTCCTCTCAATCCCAACAATTGCATTATTCTAATAAGGATTCTTCATATAAAAGGCAAAAATCAAAACATAGCTAAGCATTTGATTCAGTTGCTACATGCTTGAAAATCTCCAAATAATAATATATGGTGAAGAGGTTGATAAATAAATCCATAACACTTCTCTTAACTCCATCATTGCCTGCAAAACAATACAATATGCCATTTCACAAAACAAACTAATGAAAACTTAACTGAGAAACCAATCCCATTGTTAATCCAACAAATCAGCCACAGCACACGCTTTTTAAGTATCATCAATCTGGTGCAGAATCTTACAATTCCATCAACTTTCATAATTCTTGTATGTGCAAGTGGGAAACCAGCTTTGCATTGATCCAAGCTAATAACTTTTAACATGTAAAAACTACAGCCAATAATTATAAACAACAATCCCATTTCTGCGCTATGATACTTCAACAACACTCATCAGAATTTTCCTTTCTGCAACATTCCACTAGCTGGCAATATCTGATTATCATACACTTCAGGAAGGAAGAGTACAAAATATTAAATCAAAATGTATTACATATGAATATGAATTTTTGTTTCAAGCCATGGAGCATTGCCAATAAATCAATCTTAGGAAATGACAGCATTGAAATAGTGACCAGAACAAATTCCATAACAGCATATTCTGAATTATTTTCTATACAGAGTTTTTGAAACCTTTTATCATACAGTGATAATCCACCAAAGACAACATATCTCGAAGTTCACTACACATGGTTGACAACAAAACTGCGACTGCAATTTAAAAGCTTGATTGAAAATCATACAAGCATAGACAGATTGGCAGCTAATAACAAATTTTCATTAATAATTTTCTTAACAAAGGAAGGCATTGGTGTGTGCATGTATCAGCTCATGAAACAATTTGATGAAAGAAAAGCAAACCACTATATGAACCTATCATCTTCCTTTATACAAGACTACTGAATCCAAATTACACAACTTCAATCTCCTCTCAAACTAAGTTCATCTTGTGAACCTCCTTCTAGTTCCAGAAACATCTCTGTGTCTCAAAGCCTTCTCCCTGTCCTTCTCTTTTCTCTCCCTTTTCAACCTCTCTTCTCTCAATTCCTCAATCGTCTTCCTCTTCTTCTCACTCTTATTCTCTCTCCTATCGCCGTCACCGCTCTCATCATCCTTATCATCACCAACAGGTTTCCGAAGATACCACGGCAACTGAACACCCTTCCCGGCAAGCCCATAGCCGAGTCTATATTTCTCATCCTCCGGGCCCACGACAGGGGCGGGCTTGGGCTTGGGCTTAGGGCCAGCATCTTCGTTCCTCTTCCTCTTTTTGGTCGTGCCGTCGTCCGCCTGAATAGGGTCAAAAATCTTGATTCCTTGGAAGAGGTTGATGTGGCCAGGGTCGGAGGAAGGCGGCTCCTCGGGCTGAGGTTCGGTTTGGGGAGGCGGAATCGACGGCGCCAAGCCTTTGGCGACGCGGAGGCGGTCGAGGCGGAGCTCGGTATCGCGTTTTCGGGACTGTTCGCGCTTGAGCTGTTCCTCCTTGGCGGCTTGCTCCTCGTCGCGACGGACCTTCTCTCTGTTGTCGAAATTGTAAACGTTCCAACGCTTCTGGGGGAGAATGTTGAGACCTCCGTGCCCTCCCATTCTCGATTGCAGGGATGATGAAGATTACCGTACACTGTAATTTGGGAATTTCTGTAGTCTGCGAACCCTAAACTCCGATCGAGAATTATTAGAGGAACATGGGATGGGATGCTCCAAGCAAACAGATTTATTTTTAGACTGTGGCTGATTAGTAATTACAAGTATTCATTTATTTTTACCTTTTCCTCCATATTTATAATTTTCAATATAAAAATCGTGCGAATTACTTAAAAAAATTAGATTATTTATTTAAGTTTGCTCGAGATTCTTTTTATTTTAAAATGAAGTTTGCTCAGGATTCTAAGAAAATTGATTTTGTTTAATGAAATTAATAAATTAACAAATTGTTTAAATGAGTTATTATTAAAAATATATTAAAATACTTTATTTTATCAATTGATTTAGTTTTAGAAATAATTTATTTAAACTATAAAATATAAACTCAATTACTAAAATAATTTTTTTTTAGTCATTATGTTATATTAAAACAATATTTAATCTATACATACTATAATTTATTCAAGTTCATGCATCTACAAAACTTTAAATTTTTAGAGTTGCATCAACAAAATCCTAAATTCTTAGAGTGCGATCCATAAAATTTTAAATCCTTAGAGTTGCATTCACAAAACTCTTAATGCTTAAGATTGCATCTATGAAACCTTAAATATTTAAGTTTGCATCCACGAAACCCTAAATACTTACGGTTGTATCCACGAAACTTTAAATCCATAGTGTTGCATCTACGAAATCCTAAATTCTTAAAGGTTATATTCATAAAAATGTAATTCCTTAGGGATGCATCTATGAAACCCCAAATCCTTAGGATCTCATGCACGAAACCCTAAATTCTTAGGATTTCATCTATGAAATTATAAATCCTTAGGATTTTATCCATGAAACCCTAAATTCTTAGGGTTTCATTTATGTAACCTAAAATCCTTAGAGTTTCATTTATAAAACCCAAAATCCTTATTGTTTCATTTACGAAACTTTAAATCTTTAGGTTTTAATTTATGCTATAAATCCTTAGAGTTTCATTTACAAAACCCTAAATCCTTAAGCTTTCATTTACGAAACCCTCAATCCTTAAACTTTTATTTTTGAAATCTTATCTCAAATCATCAAATCCTAAATGAAACCATAAGGATTTAGAGTTTCATTAATGAAACCTTACTTTAGTATTTAACATTTAGAATTTTGGGGTTTTAAGATTTATGATTTATGATTTTAAGATTTAGAGTTTTCAAGTTCAATGTTTTAGGATTTAATGTTTGGGTTTACGGTTTATGCTTTAATATTTTAAAGTTTCATTTTGCATCGTTTAAGCTTTCGTGATTTATGATTTAGTGTTTCATTTCATGGTTTATGATTTAGGATTTTGTTCCAAGATTTATGATTTAGGGTTTCTTAAGGATTTAAGGTTTCATAGTTTATGATTTACGATTTGATCTCATGATTTAAGATTTAAGGTTTTATAAATGAAACTCTATATTAAGATTTAAGGAGTCCATTCACGAAATCCTAAATTTTTAGGGTTTTATTTACGAAACCCAAAATCGTTAAATTTTTAGGGTTTCATATGAAACCCTAAATCTTAAAAGTTTTATTTACAAAACCCTAAATTTTTAGAATTTTATTTACGAAATCATAAATTCTTAATGTTTCATTTAAGAAACCACAAATTCTTTAGGTTTCGTTTATGAAATGCCATATCCTTAGGGTTTCATTTCCAACCCTTTGGATTTCATGAACCAAACTCTAAATCACAAATTCTAGAACCGTAGGATTTATGGCTTCAAAAATATGAAAAATTTTAAAACTTATAAAAAACCAAGAGTAATGTGTTGAAAATTTTAAGAATATGAAAAAGAATAGTATTATCTTGAAAATTTTAAAAATATGAAAAAAACAAGAGAAGTGTCTTAAAAATTTGTTTTAAAAAATGAAAATTGTCCTAAAAATCTGAAATTAAAATGAAAATTTAAAAAATATGAAAAAATAAGAGTAATGTCTATAAAATTTATGAAAAATTGATTTTGTTTTTAAAAATAATGAAAAAACAAGAGTAATGTTTTAAAAATTTGAAAAAGAAATGAATTTTAAAAAAAAAACAAAAGTATTAGGGCCTATTTGTTTTCAATTTTTAAAAATTATAAAACTATAAAACTTGTTTGGTTAATAAATATTTAAAAACTATTTTTAAAAACTATTTTCTATTTTAGTTTTTAAAACTAAAAAACCAAAACAATTTTTATGTGTTTTGCTTTTTTATTTTCTTTTTTCATAGAGTTCAACATCTTTTTATTTTAAGGATAAAAGGTAACATGATAATAATTTTACACATAAGTCCCACATCTTCTAATTTATCTTTCTCTACTAGTAATTTTTAAATATCAAACAATTTTTCTCTTTTTAAAAATTGTTCTAAAAAATAGTTTTGAAAATAGATTTTAAAATAAAAACTAAAAAGTCTTTCAAACAAGGCTTTAATGTCCTTAAAATTTGAAACATATGAAAAAAAAAAATAAAAAAAAAGGATTGAGTGTTTCATGGATACAACCTTAAGAATTTAGAATTTCATAAACAAAACCCTAAGATTTGGGGTTTAAGGTTTCATGAATGAAATCCTAAGTATTTAGGATTTAATGTTTGAAACCCAAAGGAATGAAAGTTTCGTGCATCAAATCCTAAGGATTTAGTATTTCGTAAATATAACCTTTAGAATTTAGGATTTTGTGAAAGTAACCCTGATGATGTAGGGTTTCGGGATATCACCATAAGGATGTAGGGTTTCATGAGTGAAACCCTAAGGATTTAGTATTTTGTGCATGCAACCTTAAGAATTTAAGGTTTCGTGGATTCAACTTGATGGATTTAGGGCATTATGGATAAAACCCTAAGAATTTAAAATTTAGGGTTTCATGGATGAAACCCTACGAATTTAAAATTTAATTAATGAAAGCCTAATGATTTAAGGTTTCAAGGATGCAACATTAAGGATTTAGGATTTTATGGATGCAATCCTAATGAGTTAGTGTTTTGTGGATGTAACCCTAAGTATTTGAGGTTTCATGGATGTAACCCTAAAGATTTAAGGTTTCATGGATGCAATCCTAAGAATTTATGGTTTCATGGGTGTAACCCTAAGTATTTAAGATTTCATGGTAGCAATCGTAAGGATTTAGGGTTTTGTGGATGCAACCCTAAGAATTTAGGATTTCGTGAATGAAACCCTTAGGATTTAAGATTTCATTAATGCAACCCTAAGAATTTAAGGTTTCATGGATGTAACCCTAAGGATTTAGGGTTTAATGGATGTAACCTTAAGAATTTTATGGTTTCATTGATTTAACTCTAAGAATTTAAAGTTTTTATGCAACTTTAAAGATGTAGGGTTTCGATGATGCAATCTTAATAATTTAGAGTTTCATGAATGAAATTTTAAATCATAATATAGGTTTTATTTATGAAAGCTTAACTCTAAAAGCATGAAATGAAACCCTAAATAATAAACCATACAAGCCTAACATATATCCTAAATTAAACCCTAAATCTTAAACTATGAAATGAAAACCTTAATTTTAAACCATGAATCCCCAAATCCTAAACCTTAGGGTTTTATCTATGAAACTCTAAATTCTTAGGGTTGTATCCACAAAACCTTAAATCATTAGGTTGCATCCACAAAACCCTAAATCCTTAAGTTTACATGTATGAAACACTAAATCCTTAAGCTTTCATCTACTAAATCCTAAATCATTAAGGTTTTATTCATGAAATCCTAAATGCCAAATCATTAGGTTTTATTCATAAAACCCTAAATTCTTAGGGTTGAATCCATGAAACCATACATGCTTAGGGTTGCATTCACGAAATCCTTAATCCTAAGGGTTGCATCCACGAAACCCTAAATCATTTGGATTGCATGCACAAAATGCTAAATTCTTAGGGTTTCATCTAGTAAATCCTAAATCCTTAAGGTTTCATTCACGAAACCTTAAATCCTTAGGGTTGCATCCACGAAACCTTACATGCTTAAGGTTTTATCTACAAAACCTTAAATCCTTAAAGTTAAATCCATGAAACCCCAAATCTTTAAGGTGGCATCCACGAAATCCTAAATACTTATGGTTGTATCCATAAAACTCTAAATCCTTAGGGTTACATCTATGAAATCCCAAATACTTAGGGTTGCATACAAGAAATCATAAATCTTTAGGGTTTCATCCATGAAACTAGTTGCATCTACAAAACCCTAAATCATTCGACTTTCATGCACAAAACCCTAAATCCTTTGGCTTTCATCCATTAAATCTGAAATCCTTAAGATTTCATCCATGAAGCCCTAAACCTTAAATCCTTACGATTTTATCCATGAAATTCTAAATTCTTAGGGTTGAATCCAAGAAATCCGAAATCCTTAAGGTTGCAACCACGAAACATTAAATCCTTAGGGATGCATCTTTGAAACCTCACATCTTTATGATTTTATTCACGAAACCTAAATACTTAGTGTTACATCTATGAAACCTTAAATCCTTTAGATTTTATGCATGAAATCCTAAACTTTTAAGATTTAATCCATTAAATCTTAAATCCTTAGGGTTTCATCCACAAAACCCTAAACCTTAATTTCTTAGGGTTTTATCCACAAAACCTTAAATCCTTAAGTTTGCATTCATAAAACCTTAAATCATTTGGATTTTATACACGAAACCCTAAACTCTTGGAATTTAATCCATTAAACTCTTAGGGTTTCATCCATAAAATCTTTAATCTTTAGGGTTACATCCACGAAATCCTAAATCTTTAGGGTTTTATACAAGAAACCTTAAATTCATAGGGTTTCATCAACGAAACCTTAAATCATTAAAGTTTCATTCATGAAAACCTAAATTCTTAGGGTTTCATTCATGTAATTACAAATCATTTGAGTTTCATTTACAAAATCTTAAATATTTAGTTTTTCATTTACGAAACCTTAAATTCTTAGGTTTTCATTTATGATATCCTAAATCCTTAGGGTTTCATTTACGAAACCCTAAATTCTTAATGTTTCGTTTACACCACCCTCATTCCTTAAGCTTTAATTTATGGAGCCTTATCTTAAACCATGAAACCCTAATGACTTAGGGTTTCATTTACATTTATATTTAATGCGTAAAGTTTTAGGGTTTTAAGGTTTATGGTTTATGGTTTATGATTTTAAGATTTAGAGTTTCAGAGTTTAATGTTTTAATATTTAGTGTTTAGAGTTTAGGGTTTATATTTTAAAAATTATAAATTCAAATTAAAAAAAATATTAAACTTACTTGAAACTCCAAAATAAAATAAAATAAAAAACATGAATAATGAAGTCATAAGTTCAAATATCAAGAATATTATAGTCAATTAAAATCATATGTTGGTAAATGATTCATAGAAACATGATTACTATGTTTTCTTTGTCTCATTATTTTCTTACCATACTTGCTACAATCAATAAAATACTAACCTTGTTTTATTTTATTTCATTATCAAGAGTAAAAAGTTTTCATAAACTACCAAAAAATGCATTTTACTAATATGACAAATTTTAATACCAATTTAATAGTTTTATAATTGATTAAAGATATTCTTTAGCTTGGAAAATGACGGCCAGATCATAAATTTTTTAAGGTGTGTTTTAATGTGATGAGTGAATGTTTGAAGATGGAGGAAAATTATGAGATTGAACAGTAAAATGATATGTAACCAATTAAGCTGATGTGTCAAAAATCAATAAACATGCCGATGTATAACTTTGTATCTTAGGATTTATATTATATATTGATAGAATTCTCTCAACTTTTTATTAAGTTTAATGACTATGTTTTGTTGTTTAAGACTTACAAAAAATTATTGATTTGTGATTAAAGTATGAGTTCTAAATTTTGAATACCCAATATTAACCAATACATACTAAATATTTTCTATTTTTTTTTTTTTTTTGTTCTGATCAACTTATATCACCTATCATACATACGTTTCTCTATTTTTCAAGTGTATAATAATAGTATTTGGATGTCAAATGATCTTTATTCTTAAACTATTTTACATTGTCTATTTTTTTTTTACCAAATTTTAATTGTCTCAAACAAGCCAAAATTTGACCAAAAAAGAAAACTTTTTCTTAACGTAGAAAACAAAACAAAAGAAACCTTTTTTTTTTTTTTAAAAAAAGAAGCTAAAATCTTTAAATTTTAGTTGTCCCAAACACACATTATGTCGCAGGTCCCATTTTTTTTACCCAAAAATTCCACTTCATCTAAATATATGTAACAGGTTAACAATGCTTCATTCTATTATATGAAATCTTCACCAATGGTAAAGAAGAATGAAGAAGTGAGCAAGATATTCACCCCACTATCCATTGATCACATATAAAGAGCAATGTCAAAACGTAATTCAAAACTCTGGAACAATATGTTGAACTAGCCAACTTTGATGAATTTAGAATTGTAGAAATATTGAATTACAAACTAGTGTTATAATCAATTTATAATGCTCGAAGGCTAATCTAGACTGACTAACAAAAGTAAAAAAAACTCTTCATAACAAACTAACAGATTAATCAACTTCTGAGCAGTTACTAGCCACAAACTTCCAAATTTAATTGTTAGTTGCAAGGCGAAGTGTCAAAAAATGAAGTCACTAAGTTGCGAACGTTTGCCCTTATGCCTATGGCCTTTTAAAATATATGCACTTTCTTCCACATTTGCATTCAAACAATTCATCCTGTGCCTGGCCAAGGGTACAAAATAGTTAGTGAGGGGAACAAAATAGAACATTGAAACAATGACAGATATACCTTCACCTAGGCCTCAAATATGTCCAGGCTATGTATACTATTTAATTGTTATTATATATAAAATTAAGAAATAGTACAATAAGGGTAAGCAAATACTAATATCTAAGTATCTTGTGACCAGACATCCAAAATTCCAAGATATCTAAGAACCAAACACCTCGTATTAGGAGTAGTGGCAGATACTTACCAGGTGAAATGGTCTTCACAGCATATAGAACCCCATATAATTGCAAGCCCGGCTCCTTTCCTTCACATGACAAGAAATAAACAAATTTGTATTAAGCTAAAGAAAGATAAAAGGTGACAATACATAAAAGAATGAACACAGAAGGTTAACACATCTATACTCTTTAAATATATACATGACACTGTTAAATGTTGAGCAACTGATATTCTGATCCTATTAAACTCAAAGTTAGCCTTAGGAATTGGTATTTATAGTCCAAAAGTAAACTATAGACCATAAATGCTCTCCAGTCTCCACCATCAAAATTCCTCAGGGAAAGGCAATAAAAAGGGAAAAAGAGACTATTCAAAACTTCACAAGCATAATTGGGTAGTACAATCCAATCCAGATATGTTTCTATAATCACACTGTTCGAAACAGGGCAATGATGAGACAAATTGAAGATACCTACCATGTTGCTGTATACATATCATAGAACTTTTCAAAGGCTTTATCAAAGCAATAATGGCAAACCAAGAGATCCTTGATGTCAGTGACCTTGCATGTCGACTTGCCACATTTAACCTATATTAACACAGCTTGAAATAAGCTTAATAGGATGAAACTGTATAGTTATTCAAAAATGTCATACGAAACATGTATATGCACACATGATACATTCAAAATGATATTCTTGGGTCACAAGATTCAACTTTTGTTTACTTACTAATCCATCCATCTCCCACTGTTTGGTTCTTCACAAGTTTTGCAATTTAAACAATTCATTAATCATTTTCTTCTAAAGACATGACTTGCAAAAGAACACATGGAAAATACAGAAAACAAGAAACTGGAAAGAAAAAAAAGGTGACGGGGGACAGTATGAATCAAATTATCATATCTTCCATTAAATTTCAGAGTTATATTGGTAGATGAAATATTTCATGGTCAAGACTAATACAAGGTTTAGCTCCAAAGATGTTAGACTTTTGGGTTAAAATACATTCATATCATATAGAAAAAGTGAGACTTTAACTGTTCAAAGCATGCTAAAGTAAACAAAGAAAACTCACCAGACGTTTAAGCTTGTGTGAATAATATTTTTGATGGGAAGGGTGTGTTCTTACATGCTCATCCAAGTGACCTTCCCTGCAAAATAGGTATCTTAGGATCAGTTGGAATGCAAGAATACACAGAAGAAATATCACAGGTGGGGAGATCAGAAAGATAATGGGGAATTATCAATAGGAATTATAGAAATGTATTTTTTCTATCGCAATTAAAAAGCCATTTTCCCAAGTGTGATTAATTTCTATATTTCCATTAAATTGTTTTCTTTTTTGCTCTATAATATGTTCTACAGTTACAATATATAAGAGTAGCATCAACTACTAACAGTTCAGCACAAATTTATTTGATTGGAAAAGAACATGAATTATAGTAAAACTCAACAAGACACTAACTATAAGTGCCTAAACCATATGACATCAAAAGCTACTTACTATATATCACTCAACTCAATAGAGCAACACTGTTCCAAAATGGGAAAATTAAAAACATCTTCCATAATTTGTTGTTGCACAGCATCAACTACCATCATTCTTATGAATATGGAAACATATACTCATCATATTTGCAAGTCAATGTGCTGGATTTGGGTGGGGTGGGGGTGGGTGGGGGGTACAGAAATTCTTAGAAAATGCTACATATTGTCATTTGTAATGACTCAAGACAAGGTACATAGCCAGAGTAAAAAAATTCAGCTTACCCATCACAAAGGACAATACTACAATCAAGACATGTTGCCAAATTTGAGGATCTGTGGCACACATTACAGTTTGCAGCCAACAAGTCTCTACCAATCTGGTGGCATCTGCAAACAAAAGTCAACTAAAATCTGCTGAGTTTGTTTAATTTACAAGGCAATCTCCACAGCAGATCAAACAAATGTACAACCATTGGACAACACATTTTCTTCAGAGAATGTAATAGATGAAATTATAAAAATACCCATAAAACAGTCATCTAAATAACTCAAGTTATTTTCTACACCTTAATGGTCACCATAGAAAATAAAATTAGCAACATCTCTGTGTCCTTTGCTCAAGGATAGAAGCATTCAGCAAAATAAAGCACAAAGCATATGGACTTTTTCAAACTTATATTTATCGTTCACATTTGCAACAACCCAACAAGACAACATATGCACTTCAGAATATCCACTGAAATTGAAGAAAGAATGGATGAAAAACGAATAGGTAAATTATATTTTAGAAAGAAACTTGATAGTAAACTAAGATTACTTTAGTATTTTTCCTGGTATCATGCTAGTCTGTTGAATAAAATATAACAGCAGAAACGTATAATTACAAAGACAAGTAAACAGAAATTTCCAAACCTTCTATACAGTTGAAAAAGATCCTTTGGAATGGAACTACATCTATTACTTCCCTCGGTGACCTACATATAAGAAACAAAGTAAAATAAATATCTATAATAAAGAAAAAGGTGAACTCTTGTGCTTGAAGGGCATTGATGACAAATCAGACTGCAATACTTTACCATACAATCTTCAGCCAGGTGGCCAGGTCTTTGACATTTCCAACTACAATAAAAAAAATCCCATAAACATAGACCAAATCAGAAAAGGGTGAAGTAATATATATATTCATGCAAGTGAATAGCTGTGAAACATGTGCATGGATTTGCCATCAATAGGGATGACGATATTCATGAATTTGAAGTTGCTCAAGCATGTGGCCACAATTGTCAGTATTCGATTATAGGTATCCATATTGTATTTCATATCTGCGTCAGCTTATATGCACAAAATAACATATTACATCATTTTCTTTATTTCTCTGTCATGCCAATAGAAAACCTAGAGAAGCCTATTTTAATTGTAGAAGCATGGGTATTTGACAAAAGAATTTACCATTCATAAGTAGAAAGACTACATGTCTTTTTGGAAAAGCGATGTTGATTATAATCCCAGGTATCATCACCAAAAACTGGAACTGGTACAGCAGCATTAATTCCAGATGAGGAGAAATCTCTAACTTGGCTGTGGGAGGATCCCTAACAATATAATGAATGAAGAGGAGAATATTTAGGAGTTAGAATGGCTAGAACTTTCAGACAAAAAGATTACATAAAACATTAAAGTACCTCATTGAGTTTAAGAATTTCCAGAAGTTCACTTTTGCACTCCATACTACAGACATCATCATTTGTCTATGAAAACAAACAAATATTACAGTCATTTCAAAAAGTGAAACTTGAAAAGTACAAGTTGAGGAGAATATTTATATCACATAACTTACCTCATTGCATATATACTCACCATATCTTCCACATATAAGACAAACAGGTTCCCCAGAGACAGGGAATCGCTGCTCATTTCTGCCTTTTCTTACTCCATCAAATTCTTCTTTTTGACCTTAACCAAGCAACAAAACTCAATAAGACAAATAAGCATTGCTTAATGAATGGTTAAATGGAAATAAGAAAAAAATAATACTGCAAAAGCAGAGGTTTATTGCAGATTGAAAAACAAACCAGAATTTGGAAGAGTATGCGTTTCTTCACATTCTGAAGGAGTATCTTCATCACCTAAGTGTCCATAATATAATTGAAATTATTAGAAGAACAGATGGACTTCCAGCTAATAATATTTTCATTAAAATTTTCCAAGGAAAGAAAACACTGGTGTGTGTATGTCAGCACATGTAAATACTCAATAACCCAAGAAAAATAAAAGGCACATTTATTTTCCATAAAATATAAATAACCAAAAAGTATTAGAGGCGCAAAGAGAAGGTGAAATAAAATCACTAGGTGACATAAAATTACTAAAAGAATCAAGAATATCAGTTCCAAGCTTCATATAAATATATACATGACTTGACACACTTTCTCCATTTAATTACATGTTGATTTCGAACCAACAGTTGGATTAAAAGTTCTTATAAGTTAGATCATGCCCGTAATTTTTTATAGAATAATGTCAAACCATTAGATTACACAGTTGAGTTATTATGACTATCATTTTGATTAAATCCTAAATGACAACATTCTAATATAGTAAATATTAGCAATCATATAGAGCAAGACTTCTTATGAACAGTACTAATAAAGGGTTTTTCTTACATTCTAACGTAAGTGGAAGAATATATATTCTGATATGTAACTAGATTTTTGTAATGATTACAAGTTTTTCTTCTTAATCGTAATTATCATTTATCACCCACTAATATGCATTAAAGAGAGTGACAGTAAAGTAAAAATAAATAAGTAGAATAAAACTCACTTGCATCATAATCCACCAAGGGAATAGCAGAAACAGAGTTTCCCTGCCACAGAGAAAGCAAAATGTGAAAAAAAAAAAAAAGAATGACAAAAGAGAAACCTTCGAAGATAAGCAAACACGAACCCAATCTGCAGTAAGTAACCTAACTTACCAACACTTCTTCAGTCAATTCAACGCGATCGTGATTCCGAGACAAAGCGATTTCTTTCCTGGTGTTATTATTATTATCACGATTTATGAATTCAAAGGGCAAAGAGAGTGAGAAGCACAAACTTTATTATCTGCGAAAGAATAAGGATAAGTTATCATGTAACCTTCTGTTTTGGATGTAATCGTGGTGTGACATGGAGGAAGGGGCATCATCGTCACGGTCATCGCGTCGGGATTCCGGTGGCTCGGGATTCCGGCGGCGTTTGAGTCCGGCGGCGGGAGTGGAATGCGGTGGTTCGCCGGGAGGGGTGGGAGTCGGTTGCGGTGGATCGCTGGGAGGAACATTGCCGGTGACGATGTTGTAAGCTGGGAAATGAAAAGTGAACGAAGTTAGAGCATCGAATGAGTTAGTTAGAGAGAGAGAGTTGGAAATAGGAAAGAGAATGGACCATGGAGATTCTGCAGAACGGAGGAGATGCTTAAGCGTTTGTTGTAGGAGATTGATGAGTTCTTGTAGAAATTTGTTCGGGTTCCCATTTTGCAAATCACACACACAAAAAAATCTTATGTAAATACTTCATACTTTTATATATATAACCTTTTTTAAACATTTATATTTTTCCAAAAAAATATGAATTTTGTTACGTAAATATTTCACACTTTGTATATGTTTATAACATGAAAAAAAACTTTTCCTCAAGATTGTTAGCACTAAAAATTTGCTGAATCAGAAAAATTGTTGTTTTTTTTTTTTGATGGAGAGAAAAGTTGTTAATGAGAAGCCATTATTGAATTAAAAATAGTTGAGTCTAGTGGGGTTGAACTGAGACACACTAGAACTATCATTTGAACAAGAGTTTGATCCAAGAAACTAGTTGTTTAGTTGATAGAATCTCCATTTGGCAAGCTTGATTGCAATCAACTAAGATACACAACGGTCCACAAGTTTAGTATTTGACGATCAATGAAAATATCAATTTTTTTTGGTAGCATGGTACTTAACAAAATTTTACCATTTGTTTAACAGACAAGGTAAAAGAAGGGAATACAAATGATGGAAAATATGAAAATTATATTTGAAGTTTAAGATATTTTTAAATTTCATTTATACATATTTTCTTTTTTCCCGTTTTTATCTAATCAAACAAAAAATAAAATGGTTTTAATTTTTTTTTCAATCAAATCATATTACATACATAAATTTCTGGTGTAAAATAGTTTTAGTATACATGCATCTTTATCCATATTCAAAAGAAAAAATAAGTAAAAATAATTAGTAGTTACACCCTTAACTTGCGTAAAAAGTAAAAAAAGAAAAAAGAAAAAAGATAAGAGTGTTGAGTGATGCTCTAAATGTTTGAAGACATCATAATACACGCAAGATTCATTGTCTTCTTCTGCATTAACCAAGGTACCAGATAACAGATCCCCAGATGATTTGACGCCCGCCATTAATCAACACACACACTAGACTATTTCTCAATTCCCAAAGCATCGATCCGTGTCAATTTAGTCTATGACTTTTAGCCACCTAATTTGTTTGCAGTCATTGTACCATTGACTTCAAGGAATCGTGTTTACTATTTTATTTACATCCACAAATTTAGAAACTAGTATATATTTAAAAATATAAACACAAATCACCAAGTCACATTAGAATAATTCCCATAGAATAGAATTGTCAAATTTGGATTCCTTTGTAATCTAGACTGTGTGGAACAAAAGACATCACTGTTGCAAAAAACTAGAAACAACCTTAGATGCTTGTGCATGATTGATATATACAACATACCTAGAACAAAAGCATCATCAGACTCCTGAAAAAAACATCATAGACATGGCAATAATCGGTTGCAGCAGCAATGGACAAATGGACGACACAAAGTTCAGCAAACCAATGCCATGGATCGGCATATACATAGCAGCAGCATCTCTAATCTGTCTCATAACAATGGCCGCTGATCTCGTACACGGGATCCGCGGCCGGAAGCTCTGGTTCCCCTGCAAATTCTTCTGCCTAAACGCCACTTCCCTGGCCATAATAGCAGTAGCAGTGAAGCTATCAGTGGATCTCAACACCCCCATGCCTCACCGCCAAGACCAGCTATCCAAACTCAGCAGCAGCGCCTTGATCTGCACAATTATGGCTCATTCCATGCCAACTTTAGGCATCACAGAGAATAAAGACACCATGATGAACCTCATGGCTGTGGCAATACTTGTGATTACTATGATTGTGAATATCTGCATACAGTTTGGAACCGGTGTTATCTATGTGTTTTGGGTGGAACATGCTGTCATCATGCTCCTTATGTTGATTTTGTTGATGACTATGACCTCCTCAGCTTTGAGTCTTCCAAAGGTGAAGCACTATTTTGAGATCAAGTATAAGATGAATGAAGCGGCACTTAAAGAGGGGTCAAAGCTGTTTGGTGAGGAAGGGAATCAAATTGTTAACATTCTCAGAGATCAATTGATGAAAATTTGGATGATGACTCACACTAGCAGCCCTCAATTTGTTCTTGGAAGGTCAGTTACTTGCACTGCTTCTGGTGCCTTTTGTCTTCTGAGTACATTGACTTTAGTTGAGGCTTTGCTTCGATCTTACTTGATGCCATGGTCGTTTGATTTTTGCACTGGTGACACTGATTACAAGTGGTCCATAATCTTGATTCTCATAGTTCAAGTTGCTGCAGTGGTGGTTGGCTCTATTGCTCCTACTTTTAGATGGTTCCTTGCCATAACTTATAAGTGTCCAAGTGTGAGGAACAATAGCTGTGGGAGAAGGTTCCATGTAGAAGGGTATTGGACTACCAAGCTAGTGTTGATTAAAGAAAGCCCTCTTGGTTTTCGGATTCATAATAGATACTACAGAAAGCTTGCACATGATGCAAAGCTTGTTCTTTTGTGTTTGTGTGTTAAATTGCAGGTGGGGGTTGTGTTGATGTGCAAAGGCACACAATACGTTTCAATTTCCCTCATGTGCTGGATCTTGACATGTTGTGATCATTGCAAGAAGCTGAAAGCCAAGTTTGTTTCAACTCCCTCGAGCGTTGGCCCGGGAACAACGACGGATTCAGCACCTGGCCCGAAGCTAGACCTGAGAAGTTTTGTTTTGCATCTTGAAGGTGAGGAACAGTTGGTTGAGGTGATGCTGAAACAGAACCGTGATGCCACTATTCACTGGGTTCAAGTTGGAGAAAATATGCAGCCAAAGCTTCTGATTGAGCTGTTGGAGAAGAAATGTTCTTTCTTGCAAGGGTTCAAGGGAGTGGAGACATTTGACAGTGATCAAGTTCTTTGTTTGCATAATGTGAAAGCTGCATATAGTTGGTCACTTCCTTTGGTGACACTAGCTAGCATTGTAGTGGCGCTGCCAAACCTCAATAGGGATTCTGTCAAAAAACTGATAAGCACTATAAATGAAGGACTCCACTTTGTAAAGTTCATAGAAAAAAACATTGACAAAGAACGAAAATTGTTTAAACTTAGAACTGCAGCAAAAATTGTGTGGCTTGGAGTTGATCTATATGATAAGTGGTTAGATGTGGATCTTCATGAGCTTTCACTTCAAGATAAGACCCCCAGAGAGACACTTGAGAAACTAGTTGATGCTGCAAAAACCAGGTATGAGAAATTTAGAGTCCAATACAACTACATATGCATAAAGGAAAGTCCTACATTATGGCCAATCAATGTGTCTGCATCTCACACTATGTACAGAATATGCAAAACTGTTCTCTTGAACCATGAAGTCCTAAGAGACAATAACAGTGAGAGGCTGTTTGAAGCACTTACAGTGATGATTTCTGATATATTGGGTGCATGTCTCACCAACTTGCCCCTTGTTATATCCAACAGGTGTTTGTATAGCACCATTGAAGAGAGGGAGGAAACTGTTAGACATGCAGTTTACGTTCTTGGCAAGACAAAGAAGATCATAGAAATGCTGGAAAAGAGAACATTTCCTCGCGTGAATTTCTGCAGAGGGACCTTCATTGAAGATTGGCGTTTGATGCATAAGCAAAACAACCTTTCGCACTTTGTTCCATCTTCACTGGTGAATGAGAATGACACTGATACAGATCCTACCAAATCAAGTGATGTTTATCTAAATGTTGACTAAAAGCCAGAGGTACTGGTCTTTTACAATTTTGTACATTATTGCTGGAAAAGCTTTCAGATTTTGCTTGATGTATAAAGTTTATGTAAACTAGGAGAACTTAGGTGTAACAGAAATATTAGAAAATAGTACATCACTAGTTTTTGCTGGAGTACCGTTTATAAATGTTGAGCATATCATCCATCACTTGTTTGTGTTGATTTAGTTCAATATGGCAAAACATAATAAGAGTCTTTTGAGTAAACTTCTTTAGAAAAATAAAATATGAACTTTTTCATAAGCTAAAATTAGTTCACGTGCTAGTTAATTTGTAGAATTTCTTACATAGCTCACATTGTTTCAATAAGATGTTTGTTCCCTGGTTCACTCTGATTAAAATTATTCATATTACTTCCTTTCAACAGTAAAAAACTTTATGGAATCGAACATGATTAATTAACAACCACCATGCTCATATCAACACTTCATCTTGCAAAACTGTGGTTCCGTAAGCCATGTTTGCTTTCATGTTAAACTGTTACGGAAAGTACACTAATTGACACTTAGGTATATGTAGCAGAGGCAACAGCAAAAACAGCAAACTACACAAGTTTTATGATGGAATCTAACAACTAGATGCATTACTGCATTGCAAATGTCACTCCTGACATGTATCATGTATGAAATCCGATCCTAAACTGCAGACAATTTTAAGTTTTAAAATATTAAAAATGTTATTTACAAGTTTTTAGTTTTTGGATTATGACTTGCATAGTTGCATCACTTTTTTTTTTTCAGTCAATATGAACATATCTATTAAATATGGATACAAGGGCTACCCAACTCTTAAATCATAGATACTGTCAAGAGTACAGTTTTCCAACTCAAAGAGAACCTTCCAATTTTCCTATAACAGGTGCAAAGATACTGTCAAAATTTGTCAAAACTTTCCTCACTTAATAGTTTTTAATAACTATAATAACTGATCTAATTCTCAAGGGTTAACTTGACCCAACTCTGGCTTGTTAAGGTGTCGATTTTTATAACAATAATAATAACAATTCCCAAGAAATAACTTTTGTTCTCTATTAATTTTTAGGGCATTTTTATATTATATATCATTATTCTTATAATATTAATCAACTATCGCAATTACTCATTTTAACAACTAAAACAAATTATTTAGTTTAAGAGTTTTAAATGAGCTGCCAAAATACAGATAAATCAGAATTCACAACCCAATAAAAGAAAAAAAAAAAAAAAAAAAATTAATAACAGAATATACCCATTATTCCAAAACTGATGATACCCTTCTCTCTCATACTTTCACTTTGATGATAGCTGTGTTAGCAGATGAGGCTGCCCAGTGGGGTTAACTACTCACCATTCACCAATGCAATGAATAACGATCATTTGTTTTTTTTAGAGTGATAATTAGCTTTTTAAATTTATGAAAAAAATGATTTTTTTTTACGCATCAATTCTTATATTACAAAACAAAGTTTTCACTTTTTCTCAATGTCTAAATAAATATTATCAGCATTGTTTGTCTTCTTTAGAATTGGCTAAAAAATATCTTTCTCAAATCGAAATATTTAACAATAGCAGATGAGGTGGGTCGGTGCCGTGGCCGGTGGGCATAGACATTTAGTGCTGCTGATAACTTTAATAATATTTTCATATTTATATATGCGATTAATTTCTGAGTTACAGTTATTAATTTCTCTTCTCAACAACATCAAAGAAAGCATAAAGATAAAGAAGATTTAATTATTCTTCTAGTTGCTGGTCAAAAACTTCTACAGTCAGAAAGCACATTTTGTTAAACACTTACGATAAATAAACTCCTCCATTATTTGAAAGCTAAATTGAATATTAAAAAAATTATTCTATAATATCTTTTTTGGATAAGTTATAGTAATAAAAAAATATTTCATTGCATTCACAAACTTGCCATGAAAAAATAATATAAAAGAATTGATGAAATTTTAAAGTTAAAATTTAGCTATAAGATTTCGTTAAAATTTAAAGTATATACCAAACCTCGTAAAAAACCATCAAATTAGTTAATTAAATGACGATATAAATAGTTGAGACAGAGAATATCTATATTGTTGAAGCAAACACAGCCTTGTTGGAGTTGCGAGCAAGAAACCGGAGCGTTGATTTTCTTCTTTCTATTTATCGATCGCCTTCACGAGGTTTAGTTTTCTGAACTGTATACAATCGAATTCGAAAACCTTGAGGTTTGAGTTTCGATAATTATTAATTAATCATCGGACTCGCCGATAGCAAGTAAATTGTCGGAACCGCTTTGTATCTCTCTTTCCCTGTTTTTTTAAGGAAAGGAAAGATTGTCTGCAATCAGAGGTTTTTCTCTTTTCCTAAATTCCGTTCTTGGAAGAGTTGATCGGAAATTCCACAAAAATAAAATATATACGAAATTTAGAACTGTTTTTAGTTTTATATCATATATCGAAGATTCATGCTCTGTTAAGAATTTTAGGTGTAGGTCCATCTTCAATCTTCATCTTGTTTTTTTTGTGATTGTTGCTGGGTACTTGTTTGTTAATTTTATTTTTGCTGTCTCTCAATGATGTCCCTTTTTAGTTATCTATTTATTTCTAAAACTTAATGTTTATGAGTGATTAACCAATTATTTGTCCTCTGTTGGAAGAATGGACGATGTTTTGATTGACTTTTGTTTGATGGTAATTCCAGGAAGAATGGCAAAGAGTTACTTCAAACAAGAGCATGATCTTGGTGATATGCTGTATTTTTAATTTTTATTGTTGGTGAAATACTACTATAATTGTGTGGTAAGCTGAATAATTTACAAATAAATGGTTTATTTTTTCTGCAGAGAAGAGAAGAGCTGAGGCTGCTAGGATTAGGGAGAAATACCCAGACCGTATCCCCGTGAGAACTAACTCTGATTTTTCCTCTGTTACTGATGCTGTCTATGTTGTTCTTTTATCTGTTTTGCCTGCTGAGGATTGATGCTTTGTAGTTTGTGACTCTTTTTCAATCCTATAAATGTGTTCTGTTGTTTAAACTTTAAACAGTCTCTTTCATGTCATAATTTGGCAGCATAGATAGCTAACTAACACTTGAGCTTTGTGTAGGAATATTACTGGATGTGGGATCTAGATACTTCCATGTTGATAGTGATAAATGCATGTCGTTTGGTTGCATAATTAGTTAATTACAGATTTGGTATTCAGGATTTAGTGTTGTGCTGTCGTTCATTGTGGTGGTGATATATACCCTTTTGAAAGACTAAAAAATGTTGTAAAAAACAACTATTGAGATCCCCAGCTATTTTGTTTGCTGCTTTGACTTTGAACTATTTTGTTTGTCATTTAAGGGCAATTCATGCTCACTTATGCTTCTACTTGCTGCCTGCTGTATGTGTGATACTTGAAAATGTACGCCAGTGATATATCACTAGTTATTGTGCTAAAATGTCTCTCAATGTGCTTGAAGGTGATTGTGGAGAAGGCAGAAAGAAGTGATATCCCAAGTATTGACAAGAAGAAGTAAGATTTTGTCAATACTTTTCATATAATCTGGAAACGTCACATTATTTGTTTCTACTCTTATGTTCATATCTTCAAAAGGAAAGGAAAATGATATTGGAATTTTTGGTGTTGTATTTAAACTAGAACATAATCAACAATAACATATATTTTGAAAACAGAGGTCACTAGGCAATGTAAGTGGAAGAGAAATCATTTTTTTTTTCTAATAGCAAAAATCTCTGGGTCTTCAGGATTTTTTCTCTATTTGTCTATAAATGGTTGCAACCATTACAAGTTTATAGGTTTAGAAGCATACTCCAATAAATATGTTCAAATAGATGAGCTCTTAACAAAATCCACATGGATTGAAACTGTATATAATGAAAGTCATGCTTACACAAAGTTTTGCATAAAATTAGAACTTTTACCCACCATCCATTGCTTTAAAATTAACATACACTTTACTTTTCAAACAAAAGATAATTCAAGCTTTTGATAATATTCCTGTTTTTGTTTAAATTTTCTAAAATTTGATATGAAATTTTACATGCTAAGCACTTATAATTCAATAGATGGATTGATCAAAATTACTTTTCTGCAAGTACTTATTGATGTACTAAATTGATCAAAACATTCTAGTTACGTTGGCTCGATAAGCTATACTATTTATTATTGAGAAATTTGTTGACATTGATGAGTTGTATGAATAACTAACTATCAATTCTTTATAATGTGGGTAGCTAAAGCCATATTTGCTACTTCTATGGTATATGCATTTCTGATTTTGTGAAAGTACCTGAATTATTAATTAGATAAACAGAATTTGTATTTTCTGCCTGATGATAACAATGTGATAGAATGGACTAGATATCATTTGTTGTAATATTTATTTATATTATATTGCCAAGTGACTTTTTGGCACATGACATTTAAATTTTTCTAAGGTGTATAATTGGCAGTAGCAGCCGTATATCCTTTGTTTAAGCCATCAAACTGAATTAATTAATTGTATTATTGTAGGTACCTTGTCCCTGCTGATCTTACAGTTGGACAGTTTGTCTATGTTATCCGCAAAAGGATTAAATTAAGTGCAGAAAAGGCAATCTTTATCTTTGTAGACAACGTCCTTCCACCTACAGGTTCAAACTTCAGAAAATAATATTATATTTTCATTCAATATGATTCTTTAGCCCTTTCTAATAGAGAGTAGTAGTAGCAGCCTATAACTTTTCTGTGTTTCTGTCTATTTTTTTCAGGAGCAATTATGTCTGCCATATATGATGAGAAGAAGGATGAGGATGGGTTTCTTTATGTTACTTACAGTGGGGAGAACACCTTCGGGGATCTGATTTCCCACTAGCATTTTAAAGATTGGCATTATAATCTGATTGCTTCTTCATTAGCCAGTCTCATAAATTTGTATCGGTACTCGATATCAAATAACATTGCTCTCAATATTATGTACAGTTGTATATAAATTCTAAGAAGAAGCTGTTTTTAATTTTAAAAAAGTTTCCTTCTTTTCAGTCTTGCTACTCTTTCCTCGGTTGTTCATTCAGCATATATATCTGGCAAGTTCATGCTAATTGTGAATTGATACTTTCAAGTAGTTTAGGGAGCATTTACTTACAATTATGTTTTCTGTTTTCACTTTTTTAATTACAAAACATTCACATGTTCTGGAAACATCACTATTTGTTTCGACTCATGTTCATATCTTCAAAAGAAAAGGAAAATGCAAATCTGTGGAAGAGTTAATTAAAAATCAAAGATGGATGATGGTTAATTTTGAGTTATATGCTATCAGTTCAAGATTTGTATGATTCTATTTCTATCCAAACTATGGCCTAAACTCAATGACCACCACCTCCTGTGTTAGGACATTCATCAATATGGCATATACCGTCACATTCCTCATGATATGAAATGATTCAATCGTAATCATAAAGCCAAACGTATAGTCTATTTCTAATTATGTTATTGACTTTCAGCAAACAGAAAAAATGAACCCATGATGATGGTTACCTTCAAATCTCTGTAAGACATAATGATAATGGCTAAAGTAAACCACAAAACTCAGCTATAAAAATAAATATCTTCCTGAAGGGGCAATAATTCAAATTCAAATAATATAAAAACCAAAAATGGAAAGCTGAAAATGGCAACTCTCCATGTAAAAACTCAATTGTCGTGACCACATTCTGCTCAACGAAATCAATTACTGCTACAATTGACAATGAATGGGTTGATAAATTTGATTAATTGAGATGTTCGGATCCCTAGCTTCAAATCAACCTCACCACCACCCAACCAAAAGAAATCTGGAGTTAGTTTTACAATTGCTTCATCCAAAATCACCTGAAATGGACCCAAAATATCTAATCAACAAAGGAAGAAGTTGAAGGCTAATCTTCTATACACAAGCCATCATGCTATCTAACTGGAAAAAAGAGAATGCAATGGGATTTGACTATGATGGGATAAAAGGTGCAGTGAAGTATGCCTCAATCCTTGCTCTAAAAGGAAAAATACAGTTTTATTAATTTCAATCTAGTCATGTTCGCATATACCCCCAAAGCCAAGTGTGTGTGTTGATTAGTCCACGTGTCCATTCTTACCGGAATGTCTGTTTTCATGCCAATACAAGTCACTGCATTGTGCCCGAATCCAGTTAACTCCATTGATGTCTCCTCAGGAGCTAGCCTCACTGCATAATTAATAACAAATTAACAACCATTATTATCTTGGCATGATACAATGATTACAAAATATAAAAGATATTTTAAAGAGGTGAATATATTTTTCAGAACAGTGGTTCTTTAAAGTGATGGGTGTCAATAAGTGTCAAAGATCCATGATGGATGACTACCACCGCTAAGTTAAAGCCAATCAAATATTATCAACCAAAGACAAGAATTAATTTTAACATTAGCTGTCTTCTAATCCGCCAACACAGAATTGCTGCAACACAGTCCTTACAACTCATTGAGACCATTCAATTCCCAAACACTTTCAATCACATTTATCATTTTACAACTATACTCAGCTTTGGTCATTGACATGTCCTCTCTCACATCCCAGTTTTTCAAGGCTTTCCTCGATACTGAGCACTTGACCCATTTTCAATATAAAAGTTTATTTTAATAACTGAATTAAGAATTGGATTGCAGCACCATGGGGGAGTGACTCTTCGATAGCATGAGAAGGAGAAGCCCGTTGCCTTGAGGAGTGTTAGTAGGAAACAAGGATAGCAGTTAGGTTTTATTTTAAACTTTTAATAAGTTGACAAAATCTACACTATAAACTGTTGCAAACACGTTCTAGCCTATCCCACCCAACTCAAGGAGTAAAACATTTCTCCTTCATGGCTTCACAGAATCATACTCATATTTGAAGGGGAAACCTCCTTAACCAACTACCTCAAAGTTCGTTTGATAAAATTGACAATTACAACAACTAAGGTGCCCAGACAGAGATCATTTTTTCTCAAATATACTAACCAATTGAATAGTGTTTGATATGGAAAAACCCGAGAGGGTCTCACACTGAAATTTCCACTACATTTCAGTTTAGTTAGTCATTACTCGACCATTCATCCACAAACAAACGGAACTCTCAATGTCACAATGTTCAACAGGAATTCATTCAACGCAGTTACCCCTATCCTCAAAAAAAGAACTCAATACACATAAATGAATAGACAATTACTCAGGAGCTATAAAAAAAAAAAAAAAAAAAAGTGCAAAACAAAGTAGCTTAGGATGTATTTGGTTTCTACTTTTAAAAACCGTTTATAGTTTTCAAAATGCAACTAAATAATCAAACGGATCCTTACTGTTGAATTTCTTTTTGGCGATACTTCCATTGTTGAGCGAATACAGAAAATTCTTGACAGCCTCGGCGTTGAAGCGAGCGGTGTACTGCAAAACAAACGAATCCGTAACCGTAAGAACAATCCGTGAGAGAGTAAAGTTAAATAGATAGAGAGAGAGAGAGAGAAAGAGAACCTGAATGACAACGACATAATACTTGGAATTATTGCGGTCGCTGCAATCGATGACGCTAGCGGGCGCTTGCGTGTTAACGAGAACGATGCTTTTGCAGAGATGGTGGATTGAGGCGGCGGAGAGGGCGTCGCGGCGGGCTTCGAGGGGCCAGTCGTAGTAATCGGAGGGGACTCTCTTGAAGGAGAAATCGGGAACGCCGTTGCTGCGCAGAATGGAGGAGAGGCGAGCCACGGTGTCAGTGCTGGTGTCTTCAACGGTGTCGTTTTGGGAAGGGGGTGATGGAAGATTATGAGAATGCTCCAGGTTCGATATGCGTTGCAGAAGCTGGGTTTGCACTCGCTCCAGCTTCGCGAGGGCTTCCTCCATTCTCACTCGCTGCTGCTTCAACTATGGTCAGTTTTGTCATTGCCCCCTCCTTCATGGGAAATCAATTATACTCCTATAATAAATTTATTTAATAAATAAATACTCCTACTTTAAGAATATAAAAAAATAATACTTTGTTGAATATAAACAAAAAATACTCCTATTTAAAGGTATATTTTCTTTACAAATAAGAGTTGAATATTCTTTTTATTAGAAAAAAAATTGTTTCATTGGTTTTGAAATTGATTTCCGTTGTTTTAATCTTCCTGTGATTATATGCTATATTTCAAAACGGTAGTGTTGATGAGAATGTGAAAATTGTGATTGGAAGTCAAATGTGGTGACATTGATTTGGAATACATTTTGGTAGCTTGAGTTGATTTTCGTTGTCATGTACTATATTCTGATTTTATGTTTTGATTTTTTATTATAGGTTCTATGTATGAGCCTAAGGAATGTCATTTTTTTTTCTTTTGGTTGCTGTGAAATAAAAATATAGTATATGTGCTTATATTTCCTGTGCTTATTTAGTAATGAGAACATAATAGGAAGATAAACTTATAAGCCTGGCAAAGCCCACAACTTATGATTGAATTGAACGCATGAATGTTCAAACTTGAAATATCAACACTAAGTATTAAACTTTAATTTTTTTTATTTTTGTTCAAATACGTACAGTCATCCTTTATTGATTTTTTTTTTTGGATGAATAAAGAAATTTAAAAAATGACACTAAGGCCTACAAAAGAGAGTGCCTGAGGCATCAGCAACTAAATAATTCGAAGTTAAAGCTGGACAAGAATTTAATAAAATAAACGGGGAGGAAGATTTGGCTCCTGACTTAGCAAGAATGTCTGCCACATTATTTCCTTGCCTAAGCGTATGCTTGAAGCTAATATTCCAAGATAGTTGTACGTAATCACGAATGGCCGAAACCACACCTGCATGAGAATGAACAACGTCGAGCCCCTCAATGATGAATTTCAGAGAAGTGGTGGAATCCGTCTCACAAATAACATTAGAGAAACCTTTTGTGTGGGCAAGTTTAATGCCATGAAAAATAAAGACACACTTTCAACGGTGGTGTTTGAAGTAAAACCACAATTGTCCATATAACCCGTGATCCAATTGCCTGCAAAATCTCGTAGAATGCCACCAAAACCTGACAAGCCAGGATTACCAAAGGAACCATCGTCCGTATTGATCTTGATGTAATTTTGCGGAGGAGGTTCCCAGTTAACCAGTATCCTATCTATTGAGGATGAGCTGGTCGAACTAGTCGAGCTTGTCCCTTTGGCTAGATGTAAAAGAGAACTTATCTGGTTATGCATATACCAGTCTAGCCAAACTATATTGTTAAAAACCACCTCATTCCTCGCACGCCAAATCATCCAACAAGTGATGCCAAATAAGAGCTGAAAATTTCCTTGAATGTTACTTCTAAGCCAGTATGCAGCATCATCAATGAAGAAATCAAGACCATACTGCAAACGGATGTATTGCCACACCTTATATGCATAGGGACAATCATGAAGGATGTGAATCCATGTTTCATTGGCATCTCCACACCTGCAACAAGAAGAATCAATAGTAATATGCCGCATGAAGCGGAAAGAGTTAGTAGGAAGACTCCCTCTATAGGTGAGCCAAATAAAGTGTTTAACATTCTTAGGTAGCTTGGACTTCCACACCCACGACACTTAACTCAAAGACAAGTAAGATGAAAAGCGGGCTCTCGGCTCAACCACGCATAGGCGGACTTGGTATCATACCTTCCCGAGCTAGATGCACTCCACCTAATAATATCCGGCATAGACGGATTAAGAAACAAGTACGGAAAGGGTGTTCCGAATGTCTTGGGGCAAGGTTGTAGTAAGGACGTCAAAGTGCCAATAGCCATCAAAATAGACATCTTTAACGCGTAATTGCATGTCCCTTTCATGGACCTCATCTACCATGCCATACAATGGTCCCTCCTCTAACCAAGGATCAAACCAAAAGGAGCAATCCTCGTCTCCAATCCTAAACGTGAAACCTTGTTTGAGATGAGATAAAGCTTTCATGATAGAGGACCAAACATACGAGCTGCTTGTGGAATTCTTAAGGTGAAGAATATTCTTTTGGCCAATATATTTCGCATATAGTAAGCGAACCCATAACTTATCCTTGTCGTGCAAAAGATCCCACACATGCTTGCCAAGTAGGGAAATGTTAACTTGGCGACATTGACGAATGCCCAAACCTCCTTTTGCACAGTTTTAGAGATCGTAGACTAATCTACCCAATGATTGTGATTCCCTCCCCAAATGAAGCACCTTAACCTAGAGTCAATTTTATTACAAATTCCCTCCGAGATCCATAGGTTTTGCATAGAGTAGGAGGGGATAGCAGATATAATTGACATAGCCAAAGTTACTCTGCCAGCACGGCTAAGGAGTTGGCCCTTCCAACCTGCAATGCGGCTATTGACACAGTCTGTGAGGGAGGCAAAATCTGCCTTAGTGGTCCTATCTACCAAGAGAGGGAACCCCAAGTATCTGACTGGATTATGAATGTGTTGGAACTCTAATATAGTGGCAAATTGCTGGATTTTGCTACGTGGAACATTCTTAGAGATGAAGAACTTAGATTTTTGACTATTGACTTTCAAGCCAGAAGCAAGACAAAATAGACGAATAATATCCTGGACCAACTGTACTTGATTTGCTGACGCCTTAGTGAACAACAAGCAATCATCGGCAAAAAATAAATGTGATATCTTAGGGCCACCTCTGGAGACCGTAACTGGTTGCCAATCCCCACTACTCACTTTCTCTTGAATGAGAAGTGCTAACTTCTCCATGCATAGCAGAAAGAGATAAGGTGACATTGGGTCTCCCTAACGAAGACCACGTCTCGACGAGAAAGAGGGCAATCTCTCATTATTCCATTTTAAGGATAAGGACGTAGTAGTAGTGCAGTTCATAACCAAATCTATTGTGCAGTCCGGAAACCCAAATTCCTTCAGAGTCAATCTCAAGAAGCTCCAATCAACCCTATCATAGGCTTTTTCAAAATCAATCTTGAACATAACATATCTAGTCTTTCCAGTCTTCTTATGCATACTATGAACAATCTCTTGGGTGATGATGGCATTATCACAAGTTCCCCTCTTGGGGATAAAGCTACTTTGAAGGGGACCAATGATAGAATCTAGGTGTGGCCGAAGGCGATTCACTAGGACCTTGGAGACCAATTTGAATAGAACATTACAAACACTGATCGATCTGAAGTCCCTGATGGACGTGGGATTCTCCAACTTAGGAATGGGAACTATCAAAGTGTTAGTCATTTGGGATGGGACAACAGTTGTGGCAAAGATCTCAGCTACCATGCGTGTAATATCATCCTTGATATGTGGCCAGAAGGTTTTGAAAAATATAGGTTGAAATCCATCTGGCCCAGGGGCTTTGTAAGGGTTCATGCTAAAAAGGGCATCCTTCACTTCCCGTAACGTGACGGTAGCGGCTAGGCCGAGGGAGACATGATCCTCTAATCGAGGAACATGCACTAGCTGTAAGCAATTGAGAAGACATCTAACAGTAGATTGGAAAAGACCTTGGTAGAACGATTGAGCTTCCTTCTTAATAAGGGATGCATCAGTGCACCGAATATTATCGATAAACAGGTCAAAAATGTTATTCTTGCGTCTTTTGATAATCGTTTGAGTATGAAAGAATTTGGTATTCTTGTTACTAAATCTTACCCAATTCTCACGGGACTTCTGGAACCATAACATTTCTTCGCGAAAAAGGATCTGGTTGTACTGGTCCTGCAAGGCTTTCTCGAACTGAATCAAGTCGAAAGTAGCTCGAGTCTCTAGTTCTTGGTGGACTCCTTTGATATGAACTTTCAACTTCTTTTTGTCCTGAAAAATATTCCCAAAGACCTTTTTGTTAAAGGTGATAGAGTTGTCACGAACCTTATTAAGCTTATGGAAAGTGTCTCCGGTAGTTTGACCCCATGCTTGTGTCACAATATTTGCATACTCCGGGGTGGGAAAGCCAAGCTACTTGAAAATGAAAGGAAGGGTTTATGCGAGAGTCAGCTTTTTGACAAGAAAGAAGGAGAGGATTGCGGTCCGAGTTGTGGGGAAGAAGAGTTTCCAACAACGCATTAGGGTAGGCAAGACGCCAGTCAGCGTTAACCACGCACCTATCGAGTTTTTTTTGTATGAACCTCCTTGCTTGAATATTCCTGTGCCACGTGAAGAAGCTCCCTGTGGTTTCCATATCAATAAGGCCACACTAGGTGAGAACGTTGTAAAGAGCATTGGCCCTGGCTTGGTAGAAGGCTCCCCCCTGTGACCTCCGATGGTTGAGTAATCTCATTTCAATCGCCAATGACTAGCCACGGTCCTTCCATGTCATTACCAATCTCGATCAAGTGGTCCCAAAGAATATCCCTCATCGTAGGAATATGGGAGGCATACAGCGCAGAGCAGTTCCACTTATTATTCACCTTCTCTAGCCTGAAGGTAATACATTGATTCGTGGAGTGTAAAAGAGTAAAGTTGACATCCAGCCTTCTGACAAGACCTAAATACCTCTTGCATGTCCTCTAGCCTCTTGAATAAATACTTTCTCATACCCCAATGACTTCCAAAAATTTTCAACCCTATGGAATTGAACATGAGTTTCGTAGATGAAGAAAAGGGAAGGTTTATGGGTTTTAATCATATGTTTGACGTGCCGTTTCGTACAACGGCCAACTGCTTCTCTTATGTTCCATGATATGATTGATATATCTTGTAAACAATTCATGACAACATAATGAAAAAAGGAGGGGAACCTGAGCCATGGCCCTACGTTGGCATGGTTTGGCTTATAGGGACTAACTCTTGAGACACATTGGCCACCTTCTTACCTTGAGAATCTTCAACCATAACCACATCAATATTAAGGTTCGATGCAATAGCATCAGCATGCACACCAGGTACCGTGTTAACCCCATTTTGATTTACATGATTATTCACATGAATATTAAACATGGACGATGATGGCGTTGATGTGGGGTCCGGTGGAGTAGTATGAGTTGGAGGTAGTACCTTTTTATTTGTCTCACGTGAATTCATGTTAGTCTTTGCAGCATTTTGAATTAATTGTGCAACAGGGGTAGAAAAATCTAAACGTGGTCTTTTATGAGCAGGTGGGGCCATGTAGTTAGATTGATTTACATGATTGCTTTTTAAATTTCCCACTTTCTTTTTCTTGCCACGAATATTGGGATTCTGTTGTGAGAGAGAGAATTTATTCTTATCCTTTTTAAGAATAAAATCCCGAGCCATCATATTCTCTTTCTTTTTTTGAATTTGAATTATTGTTATTCTGTTTCTTCCTTTGTTGCATAACAAGCCAATCACTATGAACAAGATCATGATTGACATGTGTTATTTTTGTTGCGGTTTCCACTTGCTCTCCTGAATTAATGGGGACATTAATTTCAATAATTGGAGACGGATCTACTATTGTTGCGGTGGTTACCGGAGCAATTGGTGGCACTGTTCCTTGCGAGGTTGATAGTGGGGTTTCCAACGGAGATTCTAGTTGCTGCTTAGTGCACTCCTTTGTAACATGGCCGTAACAACCACATGTGGAGCATATACGATGGAGACCTTCATACTCCACTCGGTACCAAAAACCTTTCAACCAGACCTTCCCAACAACTAATTTAGTAAGATCGATTTCAATGCAAATTTGTGAAAACCTGCCTCGCCTTATGTCTTTGGTATTGGAGTCCACCTTAACTAGTTTCCCAATGGCCGCTGCTAGTGCAAGCAAAATGCTTTCATCATAGTAAATAAGGTTGAGACCCTAAAAAGCGAATCCACACCACGTTTTTCAATCTTCGCGAGATGGAGAGATAAATTCAAGAGACCAACGTTGCACTGTAAGGTAATGATCAAATAACATCCAAGGCCCTTCATCCATAATCTTTTGGCGATCACCTGCGTTGTCAAACTTCACCATGAAATAACCATTGCCAATGTCCATAATTTCAAAACCCGCAACTAGCTTCCATAGTCTATATAGCTTATCCTGTATCAAAGAGTAACCTATACTTTTGCCCAAAAGCTTCACCACTAATGCATCTTGCCAAGGAGCACATAGCCCATCGAACACCTTGTCAGAGATATGAACCATTGGTTTGAGGGGATTACTGTCTTCATATTCAATTCTTGCCAATTGTTATTGGATTAGATCCACCTTAGGCCTGGGTGCCGAAATGAGTCTATCTCCCATGAACATATCACGGAAGGATGATCGTGGAGGTGGAGTAGAAAAGGGATGACCACCGCCGCCATCTGGTGGTTCGTTGCCGAAAAGCCAGAGCTGTTCATCAAATCTGCAGAAAACAAAGTCTTGAGCCATTAGCCCACTCCTTATCATTGAGTTGTTTTAAATCAATATCTCTGTTCCAATCTATGCAATGACAATGTAAGTAAAAAAATTACTATTGATTTTCTTTAAAAACAAAAAACTATTACTACTTTATTTGTTTATTTAAAATTAAAAAATAGGAACTGTTGGCTGAGTTCCTGTGAAAGAACGTTAGTAGTACTAGGCAGCAAATAGCAATGCATCATGGTGGTTTGGTTCGGAATCGAATCAAATGAAAGAAGAAGCATCCGTGTAACACAGCACAGCAGTGAGCAGTCTCATGATGTCACGACACTTTCCTCTTTGAAGTTTGAAGTCGTGTCGTGCAACTCTAAACCAAAACCGCTCTTCTTTCCTTCCTTCCACAGACCACAGTATTAAATTTAGCCCCAATACCTTGGCTTGGTCCTCCTCATTCTTCATCCACACACTTACTATCTATTAGTATAAAATTCCCCCCTCTCCTGCTTCATTTGTCTGCTGCAACAACAAATCATCTTCATCTTCATCTTCATCATCATAATGCACAAGAGCGCTTCAGGTTCGACGTTGGGCCCGGGGGGCCTGGACCTAACCCAGGCCTTCTTCAGGCCCATAACTAACGCCACCCCTCCCTCCCCCACGAAGCGCCACAACAAGATCTCCGTCATCGGCGCCGGCAACGTCGGAATGGCCATCGCTCAAACCATCCTCACTCAGGACCTCACCGACGAGCTCGTCCTCGTCGACACCAACGCCGACAAGCTCCGCGGCGAGATGCTCGACCTCCAGCACGCCGCCGCCTTCCTCCCCCGCACCAAGATCCACGCCTCCGTCGACTCCTCCATCACCGCCGGCTCCGAAATCTGCATCGTCACCGCCGGCGCCCGCCAGATCGCCGACGAGTCCCGCCTCAACCTCCTCCAGAGGAATCTCAACCTCTTCCGTGCCATCATTCCCCCACTCGTCCGTTACTCCCCCGACACCATTCTCGTCATCGTTTCCAATCCTGTCGACATCCTCACCTACGTCGCTTGGAAACTCTCCGGTTTCCCCTCCAACCGCGTCATCGGCTCCGGCACCAACTTGGACTCTTCCCGCTTCCGTTTCCTCATCGCCGATCACCTCGACGTCAACGCCCAGGACGTTCAGGTCAATCAATTGATACATATCATTTCAGCTTATAGAGTGTATATTTTCAGCATTATTATCTCACTTGCTAATTATGAAATTCTTAATTTATAATTAGAATGGAGAATTGATTCTGATTCCAACATTGACATATTAGTATTAGTATTCAAATTATGAATTAAAGAATGTAGGATATTGTTTAATTGTGCATAGTATGTAAAGCTTATTATAGTAAGTAGTGAATTATGCAGGCTTATATAGTAGGGGAGCATGGGGACAGTTCGGTGGCGTTATGGTCCAGCATTAGCGTTGGGGGTGTACCTGTTCTGAGTTTTTTGGAGAAGCAGCAGATAGCGTATGAGAAAGAGACGCTGGAGAACATTCACAGGACAGTGATAGATAGTGCGTACGAAGTGATCCGTCTGAAAGGGTACACTTCGTGGGCCATAGGGTACTCGGTGGCTAACTTGGCACGGTCGCTTCTGAGGGACCAGAGGAAGATCCACCCTGTGTCTGTTCTGGCTAAGGGCTTTTATGGGATCGATGGTGAAGTGTTCCTGAGTTTGCCGGCGCAGCTGGGTAGAGCAGGGGTGCTGGGTGTGACCAATATTCACTTGAATGAAGAGGAGACGCAGAGGCTCGTTGATTCGGCCAAGACCATACACGATTTGCAGACTCAGTTGGGTATTTGAATTTTAAGTCACGTCGATGCTTACTGCTTTTTGTCCTTTCATTTTCTTTTGTTCTTCTATGGTTTACTTCCACTACTTGCTACTGTTTATCAGTGTTATTACTCCTGGCCCCTTTCTTCAAGTGCAACTGTTTTTGTTGCGTCAAATGTTGGCCGGATCTTGTGATATGTGTTCTGTTTCTTTCCTCTATGATTTTTAATCTGCCAAGTAAAATTGCCGGGTTTTGCGCCTCTATTAATTTAAAATCAAATCAAATTGATTTTTTTAATTATTAACTGAATCATTCATGCTTGGACCTATAGATTCTTATCCGTTATAGTCTCTTGGTACTTCGTATTTATGCATGATGGTTAAATACATATATACAACAACAATAGCACAAAACACTCACAATGAATGACACATTTGCATACTTTTATACATTTGCTGTTCTTCTAATAGTTTTCACAGAGGACCTAATGTCAAACATTAATTATCAATTATTATTATATGTATCTTTAATGGTAAGTTACTTGATTTTTTGTGAACGAGCATTAAACATATGTAGGTTAAAAGTAATAAAAATAAAATTTCAAAGTAAAACAAATAAGCTCTTAAATTCTTCTGTTAGTGAGCATTAAACATATGTAGATTAAAAGTAATAAAATTTTGAAGTAAAACAAATGAGCTCTTAAATTCTTCTATGTCTTTTTATCTGTCAATACATAAATTAAGAAATGTAGTTAATATTTTTGTTTATATTAAAATTATTTTCAACTTTTTAATATGGAGAACTAAATCGTGGATTGAGAATTAAAAGGGATCAAAATTATAGTTTGGCTAAATTATTTTATGTGATCTTTGCTAGATACGTAGCACAAATAAAATAAGAAGCATAAAGTTATTTTTTTGCAATGCAAGATATACAAAATGCCATTATGTGTGAGTAATCATTTGTCAATATAATTTTTGACAGTGTTTTTGTAAGAAAAATTAATGAAAAAGATTATTTCCATTGATCATTTTCTTCTTCAATTTATACTGTATTAATCAACTTCATCAGTCCACAATTCCTGATTTTAATTTGGAGTATATATTTTTTTAATGATTTGGAGAATTAGTATGCATGTGCATAAGACACTACTTAATAATAAATCAATTAAAATAGACAAGAGGTCGACAAATATTGTACAATGACAAAATATGAAATTTTCAGACACAGCCGTCCATTTTTTTTCGACTTCGAGCTCTTAGCAGTGGCTTCCATCGCCATCTTTATCTGGTTTCTTCATATGTTGTAGGAGGTAAGTTTATACTTTATATTGAGGTATTTATGGAAACTAATACAAAAGGAGGTAAACTAACAAGAAAGGGAGGTATATATATCAACTCCTTAATTTTTAAATAACAAAAGCAAAAGCCGAAAAAAGGAAGATCCAGTCCAAGCGTAAAGCCCAATTAATAAAAAAAATGGAGGGCAAAAAAACAAATTAAGAAAAAAATCCCTAAAACGAAGTCGTATCATTAGTGAGTGACAGTAACATAAGGTTGTGAAGGAAGAAAGGGAAGAAAGAAGAATCAGGAGAACGAAACAATCATCGACCATGGCAGGGAGATTGACGAACGCAGCATCGAGGATCTTAGGCGGAAACGGCGTTGTTTACCGATCCGTAGCTTCCTCTCTTCGCCTCCGCTCCGGCATGGGCCTCCCCGCCGGCAAACACTACGTTCCAAACAAACCCGTATATTTCTCTTAATTTATCACATTCGATTTTGATTTTTTATAAAACCCTCAAAATTAACATCTCTTTGGAATTTGGGGGTTTCAGCTTCCCATGAATGAAGAACTCTTGTGGGACAACGGCACTCCATTTCCCGAACCGTGTATAGATCGTATTGCTGACACTGTCGGAAAGGTAACTTTTTTTTTTTTTAAAGTATAATATCAATTCGTGAAATCAATTGTTCTTAGTTTTTGATTTTGAAACCAGTATGAAGCATTGGCATGGCTGTGTGGGGG
The DNA here is from genome assembly GCA_014843725.1 of Amphicarpaea edgeworthii. Taxonomy (NCBI): domain Eukaryota; kingdom Viridiplantae; phylum Streptophyta; class Magnoliopsida; order Fabales; family Fabaceae; genus Amphicarpaea; species Amphicarpaea edgeworthii. Next base: position 4,568,288 of record CM026324.1, on the reverse strand, counting down.
ATTGAGTTTTTTTGCGTCTCTGGGATTGTTGGCTGTGTGGAATGACAAAGCCTCCAAGACACCGTTTGTGAGTCTTCTTCTACATTAACTTTCTCCTGCATAATTCCTTTGAATTTATGCTTGGTGTAGACTTTGACTTGGTTCTATTTAGCTATTTATATTGCCTTTAGGATGTTCGATGATTTCAATTCTAAGATAGTAGTTGTTCATAAAATATTTTATGGAAAATTGACTGTGGTCGACATTGACGAGTGTTAATGTTGGAAGGGTATTAAGTTTGATTGGATTTGGATGCTATTGTTTTCATTCCCTGTTTAGGTTATTTGAGTTGTTGTGTTCTTTTGCTTTAGATCCTTTGAGCCTACTGCTAACACTTACAAAGCTTGCTGTATTGAGATTTGTAGGCACAAGACAAATAATTTATACTATACATGTCCAAATGCTCACAAATAAAGAATCATCTAAAGTTGAAGACATTCATAAATGGACCATCACCATAAAAATGGAAGATGATGGAATTAATTAAAATAAAAAAACAAAACTAAAATAAAAAACAAAACAGAGAGAAGGAACCAAAGTCTAGTCTCTAGATAAGGGTCAGATTCATTATGGGTCTATCATAGGCAGCCTTACCTTACCTTGATGCTATAATGAACAAAAATCTTTTTGTCATTTCCACTTTCACCTTCCAAATAACAATGCAATCACCAACGGACCAACAAACATGGGAGAAATGCAGTACTTGGAAGCAGATGGAAGGGGAATCACTGCACCCAGCTCTTGAGTAAGAGCTGCAGCTTTAAAGTCTTGACACTCATTTGGCAGTTATAAAACCAAAGTCCAGACTTCCGGTTGAGCTCATTGCAATTTGTATCAGCCAATGGCTCTGTTTTTTTTTTCCTGGGTTTATTTTCAGTTGCTCTCTTGTATAGATGAAGTATTAATTTTTGTAGGTTTTCTCTGGATTTGGACTGGGTTATTTCCAGATTTGGTGCATCAGATCTCATGATGACATCATATATCATAATTTGAACCTAACATCAGACTGAAGATGTTATTAGATGTTTTAAAATTAAAGAAAGCCTTTTATTAACCTGTGTGCTTTTAGATGAAAGGATATTATTTTGTTGGATGCTTTAAAGTTGAAGAAAGCCTTTATTGTTACTTGTGTGCTTTCAGATGATAGGATATTGTTCCCCATTCGTTCTCATGAAATCCTATATTTTTGTCATGTATGATTCTATCGAAATAGTCTGGATTCTCACCTAGTTCATTATGGCTATTGTTAATTTCGTCTGAAGCTAAATGTGAACTTACTTTTCTGTTTGGTTGAAAGAAAAGTACAGTTTGTTTGCTAGAGTTGGGCATGGTCATGGTCTATGGACTAATGGAGGTTTCTGTCCGGCATGTGTGTCCTTGTTATAGTCCATGTATCCCGATTGCACTCTTGCTTGTATTAGTGGCTACCTTCTTTTTGATATTTTCATTTTTTGAAGCTTCATATACAATGCTATTTTGCAGCTGTTTAGTACTCATGTTGATTGATTTCTGTCATTTTCTTTGTATCAGGCACCCAAAGTATATCCATATGACAATCTGCGAGTGGAGCTTGGTGGTGAACCATAGGTAGAGCCAAGGCAATGATCGGATGAGAAGTTCTTGTTTGATGTATTTTTCTTTTACATTTATTTGTGCTTTTGTGTAGTTCAAAATAAGGGATCGTGGAGGACTTGTTGAAACCATCTAAAGGAATGGAAGAGCCAAATCTGGTTGTTCTTTTGATCATTGTTATGCTAATGGTGACTATTGTAAGGAGTGAGCCGGTATAATGCTCAGCATGTATTTGGATATGCATTAATGAAATTCATTTTGAATCAATATGATTTTAATATACTCCATCACTGTTTTGGCAGTGACAGTTAAAAATAGATGCAATTGTCATTTAGGTCTCACCCAACAAAACACAAATTAAAGTTAACAAACAAACTTAATTTATGACTTTCAACTTCCTCTACCAGTCGCTCCAACGAATCCTAAAAGGTTTTAAAAGTAACCATTACAATCACATGTCCTACTTCAAAGATAAACAGAGTTGTTAAAAGTGGTTCATCGGAATATAGTGTGAGCTAGCTTAATTAGCAATTTGCAAGGGGAAAGAAACTCACTATCTCAAACTCTAAATTATCCAGTGACAATTTCTTCATAAATCACTTGAAGTGAAACAGATAAGGAAACTGTCATCTCTACTGTTTAGATCAATGCAAAAGCTACTCCAATTAGCTTCCAATTGAACTTGCTTTTCCCTTTTTGATTCACATTTGAAATCTGCCTCCAAACATCTCATCTCCAGAATGCTGAAATTACATTGTGATGGCTAAGACTCACGTTTGACAATTCTAAACGTGGAAAAAAAACACTTAATTTCTGTACTCTGTATGGAGTTAAGAGAAATCTTACATGATTAAAAAGTGAAACATACCCTTCACCTGGAAGGCTGGAACTAAATTTGTTGTAATGATTTTCAAAATCCAAACCATTTTTTATGAGGGGAATTTCTATTCTCACCCTCTTGTTTTGAAATATTTTTTTTCAAAAATATCCTTTTGACCGAATTACAGAAATATGATTCTGCTGTGCAAACTGTATAGAAAAATCATATTTCTATTTCTCATTTGTTTCTACCCCCCATTAATCATAACAGAAATATGATTTCGATTAGTAATGTACAAAGGAATCATATTTCTGTTGTGTAATATAGCAATTTTAGGAAAAAAGGGCTAGTTTCGTCCTTCCCATTGAATTTTAGGATGTGAGAATAGCAATCCCTTTGATGGAACCTTGCCATGGGCGTGGCACAACTCAAATGTGCAGGCCAACTGATTGGGTTTTCCATTTAGGCGCTCTCTGCTGGGCTGGCATGATTGGGCTTTTCTTCTTATAACATCAGGCCCAATTAAGGTAATGAGGATAATACCATAGCACTTTAAAGAATTGGTGGTAATCTTCCATAGTTTTTTCATACCTTGACTGATACAATGTTTAAACCTAAATGAATACGCATTTCAATCACTTTTAATAGTTGAAAATTAATTTTATCAAATTTTAAAACAAATAATTAACACTGAAATAATTTATCCTCCGACAATCTGGTAAATGTAGAGATGGAGAAGATGAGGACAAGTTTGAAAAGAATTTTAGAAGATCCCATAATGCTGCTAACATGACATTATTTATGATCAAACAAGTTTTTAGCTCAGTGGAATTATGCATCATATAAGGAAAATCTACTTGCAAAAGAGGGGATGGAATAAAGTGTGATATAGATACATTGTGCGTATGGTTTAGGGTTGAAAATAAAACTAATTGGAGTTCTTAACACGGATCTACTGGTATGGGTAATTAATGGGTTTGGTTATGAGGCATGGTGATTAATAAATTACGTTACGTGCATGTTATTGTTTATGGATGATATCACTATAAATTATATGATTAATTGCGTGTATTTGAGTACAATATCAAACAACTGGCAAAGCAAGCATCAATAATTATACACCTAGACCTAGGATTAATTTTCCATTGAACCAGTACAAATAGACAAATTAATATTCCCGACAACACATGCAAATTTCAGTTTTCAGGAAGTTTTGAAAAATTGTCGTATACGCGTGTCATACAGTTTCTTGTCTGTTGTCTAAATATAATTCATAATTAGTTTGAAACAATTATCTTAATTACAAATGCTAATTAATGAAATGACAATATCCCCGGATTGGTGCATGCACCAACCATATGCTGACACTTCTTATCCTTGTTTTTTAATTATTCATTTAATACGATCTTAAAAATTTCTTAGTCTTACTAATATGAAATTAGTAAAAAGTACCGTAATACATTATATAATACTGTAATAAAATTTATTACCTAAAAATTTAAATGAATGATAATGTGTATATTGATATTAGTGTAGAGTATTCAATGACTTGTTGGTTAATTAATTAACCAATGATGCTATTGCTTACTGCCCTACTGGTTGAGATCACGAGACCTTATAATTTTATAAAGAAGTTCGGTGGAACTAGAAAAGGACGAGAGAAGAGTTAACTGTAATCTTTTTCATTTAAATCTTTTGACAATCATGGCCAAAAGTCTGAGGTTTAAATATTAAAATCAAAAGTGATTCTTATTAATTTGACAGAATGTTTGTTGGAGTAGTATTGATATTCTCAGTTAGAGAACAAAAATATATGAACAGTTTTTTTATACAGTGGTACATAACTTTTCTCAGTTAAAGGTTTTCATCTCGCTGCCCTAGATAGATATTATTGATTAAGGCTGAAGTTTCCATCACAGGTGCATAGCTTGGAATGCTGATATTAATGGAAGATAATGAATATATATCACGATCATAATCAGCCCCAAAAGTCAATATTATGATCTAATGTTCAATATTTACGACCATATATGATATTAAATTTAATATATTAATTTGGATCACAGGTGCTGCCTTTTTCAATGACATTAGCCTCTTAGATCCACATTTTCAGCAGGAAGCAATTTGTCAAATATGATCATGCTCACAACTTCATAATTGTGATTTTACTTGTTTTTGATTCATCCAGGCCCCCCCCATTCTAAAGCTTGTCCTCGACAATGAAAAAAAACAGATAATAACGCGTACTTGTAATATTTTATGTCTTTTCAAAAATACTACATTATTATTAGCACGAATTATAATCTATTTTTTTTTCATAAAAAAATAAAAAACAGATAATTTCATTTAAAAGTCACACGATGGAAATTATTGGTAGTTATTAACGATCAAGATAACGACCGAATTTAATGGGTGTTGATAGTAATTAAAATTAACGATGGAAAATCATAAATAACACATTAAATATCAAATTATAAAATTATTTAAATTACTAAAAGTTAACAACTTAAAATTTTGTAACAGATTTTTTCTAGTATATATACACTAATGGACTAATGATGCATAACCAAACATAACAAATCATGAGTGATTTTTTTTTTTTGGAAAATTCCATTCATACGTAAACCTAGCTAGCTACCATTTAGCAAAACTTCAATACTTAATTAGCTAGCAATATTTGAGGTCAACATTTACTACTCAATTTTGTCCACGTCTTTCTTTATTTGGTTTTGCTAAGAACATCGATTGTGAGGTGACTTTTTCGAATTTACGCGTCTGTGCTAGGCTATCACACCTATTGTCGCATAGAGATGAAAATGATGGTTCCTCTTTTTAGTTAGATAACATAGCTATAGGGATATCTAAACTTGTGGTGTTAATAATAACAAGATAATCCAAAATGACACATTGGAGGATCAACGTATATGTTAGGGAAAAGCTGGTTCTCCAATGGCCTACAAAGCCTAATAATGGTTTTACTTTAGAGAAAAAAAAGGATAATGTCTAATATTTATTTATACTTTCATTAAATCATAATTCTTTATTTGTGATAAATTAGATTACTGATATAAAGTTATCTAAAAAAATTATCTAAATGGTTGATTATAATTGTTTTACACTCTCACTCCCCATCAATCACGTTAATTCCTAAGATTATTATACATTGAATTATTTACTTTAGTCCTTATTTAATGGTTCTGTTCAAGATACGGTGATCTAGCCCACGGTTTTTTTCATCTAATTGCCATAATATGCCAAGAGTGCATCTTTGCCCAATTGCATTTTGTTTGTCCTGTTCGCAGCCTTAATAGAAATTACGAGTCAACCATCTATTGAATTTTGAACTTGCGCGTTTAATTTATATTATTGGAAAAAGACCCCCACACCCCTAAATTTGGGTGCCGACTCGTGAGCATATCAATCTAAAAAGAAAATCACTCTGTCCTTACCACTAATTAAAAAATCAATGATCAAATAATATATTATAAATATGTCAATATATCAATCGTTTTTAATGACTAAGGTCATGACAAGTGACGGAGCCACTTGGGATGTTAGGGGGCCGTGGCTCCCTGGATTTTTTACTTTTTTTTTTAATATATATATATATATATATATTATTTTATAATTATATCTTTTAAAAATTTTAATTATACAAATTATATTTAAATATTTTTTATTTTTTATTTTAATAGAACAATTAAATACATTTTTATAATATTACTATAAATTAATATTTTATTCTTTTATTATAAAGATATTATATATTTTTTATTTTAGTTAAAATATTTGGATATAATTATTTTAATAATAATTTATTATTATTTAAAATAATATAAATGATTGTATTTCCAATCAACTGACATTATTTTTGTTAAAAAAAAATCAAATAACATTATTATTATTTCTTTATATTAATTTAATTTTTATATTATATTGATTATAATTGATTTAATAATGATTTTTTTAAAAAAAAAATTGATTCAGCAATGATTAAACTTATTTATTAATGAAAGTCAATTTTTTTTTTGGTGAAAATGAATGATAATCAATTAATTATATTAACAAATATTTTTTTCATATATTATTATTATTTGTGAGATTTTAATATTTAGTGTGTCTCCACATTAATTATTAATATATAAAAATTCTAAAAAGAAAGTAGGTATGAGAAAGTAAATTTTATTATCATGGATAATAATATTGAATTTTTAAAAAGGAAATTAAAGATATTTAATTATTTTTTATAAAAAAATATTTTATATTATATGTTATTAAATTTTTTTAAAACATATAAATATAAATATTTTATCTACACTAATAATTATATTTATAATAAATATATTATATTTTTTAAAATAAATTTTAATTTATCATTAAAATAAAAAAAATTTGGCTCCCTACTACAAAATTCTGCCTCCATCCCTGGTCATGACAAGACATTTTAATTTTTTTTACTTGTTAAAAAAATTGTTTGAGTCTTTGATAAATAATTTTTTTTAGTAATTTTTTAAAATACTAGTTTTTAGCTTTTTTACATTTATTTTTATTTTATCCTTGTTTTTTTTTTCTAAATTAGTTAAAAATTAGGTGAAAAGTAAGAGTACTGTTGATAAAAGAATGATTAATATTTAATTTTAAAAGAAAGATATTATCATTGTAAGAAGTCATGAGATCGACTAATAATTTTAGATGAATAGACATCATCAAAATGAGTTTTGTCAATCTCAACAAAAGCTTCTATCAATTATATTGAACTATGTTAGTATAATTAATATTATCTTAAGCTTTAAAAACAATAGATAAATAAAACAAAAAAAACTTCTAAAAACTTGACAATTAAAAATAATGAAGTTAGCATATAGTAATCTCAGCTTACAAGTCAAGTAAATCAAAACCCTATCTCAATGTAATCAAGCATCCTACGACTACAAACCTCATAGCCCTAAGTATGGTAAATCATATGATTTTGGATCATACCATTTTGATCGATTTTCACGTAACATGCAACTACATTATTCAATTCCGATTTTCAATTTACTTATTTTATTATTGAGTGAATTTTATGTACGACTTAATAAATATATAGAGAGTTGGCCTCTAATATTTACTAAGACTCAGATAAAATTTACCAGATAATTAATAGGGTGAAAAAGTTTGTTGCTAAGATTTTCTTAATAAATATAAAATCACCAGTTTGACTAATTTTTCCATAAGACATATATACAAAATAAAATAAAATCAATCAAAGAACCAAAATAAAAAATATTAAATTGTTCTTATTAGTTGTTATAAAGCACAAACATGATCCAAATAGTCAGTTCATTTTTACTGACATAAGTATGAGTCACGTATGTTAGAGACCTTGAAACAATCAAACATGGAGTAAAACCTTATAGATAGATCATTGTTTTTCTTTTCTGTATGGAAATAGGAAAGGTGAAAAATATTCGTGACTGGTGAGTTTCACATGTTGCCATATTTTCTGTCTTTGAATGAATGATTGAAATAAATTTCCTTAGGCGCTGTCTTTGATTCAGCATTATGGATTGGCCAAGCTAGAGAATCACACACAGAATAGACAGACTATTAATTAGTATCTGTCAATTATTAAAGAAAAAAAAAAGTGTCTCACATTTTTTTAAGGTTTATTTGTCATAAATGTAATTAAACATGAATATAAATACAATAAGAATACACTATTAGTGTTAAAGAAATATTTTATTTTTTACTGCATATAGATAGATCTTGAGTTTTGTTTTGTGTTTTTGATCTGGACACAAAACAAATACTTTATCATCATAGCTTAATTATTAACTCGAGTTAATTAATTTATGAACCAAATTCAACAATTAATTTTCTATTGCTAACTCTGTCTTTGTGTGAGTTACTTTGGACTTGGATGTACTATCAATGACTATTCATACATATCAGGTTCCAAGGTTTCTATTTTCAAGGCCAAGCAATATTGACAATATTGTTTCACCGCTTTCACATGTTCAGCACATGATCTTCGAGCTTCAGCTGCATTATTAAACCACACTTGAGTTGAAAATGAATAACATCACACAACTGCAAACTCGTGTTTATAATTAAACTTTTTTTTTTTTTTATCGATCAAGTTGTTAATATGTTAGTTTTTGTTTATAATTGAACTTAATTAGGGAGTGTTTTACTTAAACATCGTGGCTCCTCGATCGGCTGACATGTGTATATATATGTAGTCTTGTAGCGGTTACTTAATTAAGGAGATCAACAACTTTGATAAACTCATTAAGCAACGACAAGAGTTGGGTTGTAAGAGACACATACAGAGTAATAACAACAATCTTGAGGCCTCGTAATTATTCATTCTCAATAATCCATGAAAACGGACAAAAACACCCGCAATATCTTATGCGTTGTTGAAATTAATCAAACCACTTCGAAAATTTCAGAACACCTAATGCGTGAAATGATTTCATCGACTTGACAACTAACCACACTGCAAAATCCATGTATGATTCCAAACTAGATACATATTACGTTAATATCATATTCCATCTTATATACTACGTGCTGACCCGGTGCCAGCTTGTCTGATTTAAACCTAATGGGCTCACTCACATCATCACATGGGCCTGCAAATAAACCTAATTATTTTAAACCTTCAAATTAATTGAAGAAACACACCCCAATCTTTTTATTGAATCATATTATTGATAAAAAGTAATTATTATCGAAATTAATGATTAATATTTATCAAATAATATATAATTTTGATATTTTTTTCTCTAACATTTATTTTATATTTTTATATTTAAATCAATAATAATTCAAAATACTAAATTACTTGATTAAAGAATACAAACTATTATGTTGATTAACACATCCCAATCTTAACCCTATAAAACCCTCACACTCATTCTCTCGAAGCTCACACACCAAACCAAAGCAAGAGTTTAGTACTCTTCTAAGAGTAGTGAGCAACTTCAAACACCATTTTGAAATGGCTTCAAAAGCTGCACTTCTCCTGTGTCTCAATGTTCTTTTCTTCACCGTGGTTAGCTCCACATATGTGCCATGCAACCCACCACCCAAAACTCCAAAACACCCACCAGTCCCAAAGCCACCATCAACAAAGCAACCAAAGTGCCCCAAAGACACTATCAAGTTTGGTGTGTGTGCTGATGTGTTAGGTTTGATCAACGTGCAACTTGGGAAGCCACCAAAGACCCCATGCTGCAGCCTCATTCAGGGTCTTGCTGATCTTGAAGCTGCAGTCTGCCTTTGCACTGCACTCAAGGCTAAAGTGTTGGGCATCAAACTCAATGTTCCAGTGAACTTGAGCTTGATACTCAACTACTGTGGAAAGGGTGTTCCAGAGGGATTCGTCTGCTACTAAATCAAACACTTCTAATGTGTAGTTTCCTAATGTTGAGTGTTTCTTAAGGTTCTATATTTTTTCGCTACATTCGTTATTCATCCAAGTACTGCACTCTGTACTTTTGTTATGTAGCCAACCGAACATTTCGTTCGTACTGGTTATTATTATTGTGATTGTTGAAAAAGGTTTTCTTGTGGTCTTTCTTGTAACCTCACTACTCCTTTGTATTCTAAGTGAAAATTTCTACCAATAAAAATTATAAATTTAAGCTACGAAGCATCATATCCCTTTTCTTTTCTCAGTTTCCAATATTTCATTTTTATGAAATCTTGTGAATGTATATGGGCTTAACAGTGGAAGGTTTGGGTAACTAGTCGTAGGTGCATTTAGGTTCAAAAAACTTTATTATACCCATTCTACATAAAAATAATTAGAACTCTAATAATGAAGATTGAAGAGACAGAGGTTGTTGAGTAAAATTATTCTTCCATTGTTTTCTTCTCTTTAAATCGAATCAATAGAAAGACTGAAAGTCTGAAATGGAATGGAAGCTTTTCAATAATTCCCGCATAAAGAAATATCGAAAGTGTACAAAAGCAAAACGACAATGGTGAAGATTTTCACTTTCACCAGTGAAATAATTCTAACACAAATGATATGACGCGGGTTTAAAATAATTTATCCTTTATAATATATTTTATTTTATTTTATTTTTTAAAAAAAATATTTATTTTGATCTTTATTATTTATTTTGGTTCTTATAAAATATATATATTTTTATATATAATTTTAGTACCTAAAATATTTTATTCATTTTAAATAAGTCGCTAAACAAATATTTTAGGGACTAAAACAAATTATGCTCATATTACAAGCACAAAATAAAATGAGCATATTAAGGACCAAATCAAAATAACAAGAACATTTTTTTTTTACAAGGATCATTTAAAAAATAAAATTTAACAAATGCTAAACCAGTGCCCCTAAAAACTAAAAGGAGAAGATATTTATTGGGATATGTAAAATTGCGTTGCTCATTAACCAATACATTTTAGGACAGTGGTTAGCAAGATTCATAATTTTATAATAAGGACCAAAACTAAAGAAAAACCATATATTATACAAGAATAAAAAATATATTTAACCTACAATGAAAAATTGTTTTATGTATTCGATCTAGGAGACGTAGTCAAGTGATCAAGAAGGAAGAGATACATCTTTCTATTACATCTTTGATTCACACATCAAGTACTGCTCTTCACAACTTAGCTCTCTTCATTGGTATAATTGTGCTTAATTATTGGATTCTTCACATTTGGTGAATTCTTTCCTAAACCTTTTCTTTCTAAGGGTTGTGTAGATCGATCTGAGATAAGGTTTCTTATATATGGAAGCCAGGTTTCCACAAGGGTAGGGTCATTGCGTTTTCTTCTTGAAGGGGAGTTTATTTTTAGAATAAAGATTTCTTGGACATCCAATGTTAGATTACATCTTATTGAGAGAGAAGTATAGATATAATAAGTAATAATTTGATAGAAAGAAAAAAATGGGAGAAAAAGAAACTGTAAATCTTGATCAACTGTATCCAAATTATTGAGGTAACTGGATGTAGATCAATTGTAATTAAGTTAGTAGAAAAATCTTTGTGTATCTTGATCTCTTTCTTTTTTATTTTGAATAAATTAAAGTGTTAATTACCCATTCTATCTTTAATGATTCTCTGGAAACATTGTGTTTAAGAATGAATTATTTTCAATTTTCATAAATGTTTTCATAATCCAAATATGATTTGAAGAAAAATATTTTTAATTTTTTCATGGTTTTGAACAAAATGATGAGACACCCATTCTCGATTTCAAACCATTGTACTTACAGGCTTGTGAGGCTAGACTGAGGGGCCTATTTTGGCACTTCTAGTAAATACTACTAAGTAACGATGATTAATACCTAACTATGAACACAAACAAAGAGTTTAGAGTAGTGAGCAACTTCAAACACCATTGTGTGAGAAATGGCTTGAAAAGCTGCACTTCTCTTGTGTCTCAATGTTTTTTCTTCACAGTGGTTAGCTCCACCTATGTGCCATGCAACCCACCACCCACCACCCAAAACTCCGAAACACCCACCTGTCCCAAAGCCACCATCACCATCACCAAAACCAAAGCAACCAAAGTGCCCCAAAGACACTATTAAGTTTGGTGTTTGTGCTGATGTGTTAGGTTTGATCAACGTGCAACTTGGAAAGCCACCAAAGACCCCATGCTGCAGCCTCATTGAGGGTCTTGTTGATCTTGAAGCTGCATTGTGCCTTTGCACTGCTCTCAAGACTAAAGTGTTGGGCATCAACCTTAATGTTCCAGTGAACTTGAGCTTGATTCTCAACTACTGTGGAAAGAGTGTTCCCAAGGGTTTCGTCTGCTATTAAATGAAACACTTCTAATGTGTAGTATTTTGCTATATTCGTTATTCATCATTATTCGGTGTATTTCGGTATTGTGTCTGGCACGTGCCATATTTATATATAGCTATTAGCTACTACTGTAGTGATGGTTGAAGATTGAAACTTGAAAGCCCTTCTGGGTCTTCCTTGTCAGCCCAAGTGAAATTTCTACTAATAAATAATCTACATTTATGCTAAGATTCATTATTTTCTGTAGTGTAAAATTGTTTAATTGCTTTTTTACTTTTCTAAATCGAATCCAGGGAAAGACTGAAAAAGGGTTTTCAATAATCTTTCGCATAAAGAGGGATCGAAAAAGTACAAGAGAAAATAAAAAGGGAATAAAATTCTCACTTTAACCAATGAAATCATGTTATCCGTAGTCAGTATTGTCTGTATGACACGTACATGAGGGCTATCAATTTTTTTTTTCTCATAAATTAAAATATTAGATTACGTGTTATTTAAAGATTAGTGAGACTGCAATTCCGTAAACACTTTATTAATAATCTGAGACTAATAGTTCTCATGATACAAGGAGTTCCACGTATTCGCTAATGAAGGTAAACAGAACTGGGATTTGTCACTTAAGTCAGTAAAGTAGGTAAATTTTGAGTATAGGTTGATTTTTTTTTTCTCTTTTTGATGGGTGAAAAAGTATGGATTGTAAGCTGGATATGTTTTATAAATAGAAACATCGTGAAAGACATATGTGCTGTATATGGGTGTCCGAACGTGATTGATTGTCTGCGTGCGTAAGTTCAATTATTATTTATTTATGTTTTGGAATTTTGTTTCTCAAATTGTCATTTGTCATTACCTGCTTAAACTTGTTATATAAATATATGTATAGTGATATTCATCTCGATCATACATAGTGCATATTAACATTTCTGGGAATTTACGAGTTACACCAATATTTACAGTCGCGCATTCACCAGTAAGTACTATTCATAGAAATGAGCGCGGCTAGAATAAAAGGTTTTTCTCCTATGTCCTGCAAGTTAATTTGAGGGAATGAATAATAATGTTCTTTATAATGGATCATATGTACATAGTAACAACAGTGGCACGTACATTTTTTGCAGCATGACTTTTGAGAGATTTGGAGTGTGCTGTTACATGGTGTGTGTGAAGACACGGAAATTGTTGCATTTTCATAGAAAAAGTATGCTGGAATGGGTTTGTATCATTCCTATACGCAATTCTTCTCCCGAAGCATAAGCATGATCTATAAAAGTTAAATTTGATTTTTTTAAAATTAAGTTATAAAATCTCTTTTTTATCATTTTTCTTAAAAAAATGTGTAACTTTTATAAATTAATTATTAAAATAAATAATTTTAATTTATAAAAAATATTTTTTTCAACATAAAATATATTTAAGTCTTATTGATATTATTATATTCTTTATTCCATGCTGACCCAGTTTGTCCAAATTTCCGGCCAATGGGTTCAGTAACATGGGCCTCAAAATATTTTTAATTATTTTAAACCTTAAAACACGAAGACGTACACTCCCCAAATCCTACCCTATAAAACCCCCACTCATTCCTCTCCAACACACCAAACCAAAGCAAGAGTTTAGTGTTCTAAGAGTGAGCAACTATTCCAACACCATATTGTGTAAGACATGGCTTCAAAAGCTGCACTTCTCTTGTGTCTCAACATCCTCTTCTTCACTGTGGTTAGCTCCACATATGTCCCATGCAACCCACCCCCCAAAACTCCGAAACACCCACCTGTCCCAAAACCACCATCACCATCCACAAAGCCACCATCCCCAAAGCAACCAACTTGCCCTAAAGACACTATCAAGTTCGGTGTGTGTGCTGATATCTTAGGTTTGATCAACGTGCAACTTGGGAAGCCACCTAAGACCCCATGCTGCAGCCTCATTCAGGGCCTCGCTGATCTTGAAGCTGCAGTGTGCCTCTGCACTGCTCTCAAAGCTAATGTCTTGGGCATCAACCTCAATGTTCCAGTCAAGTTGAGCTTGATACTCAACTACTGCGGAAAGGGTGTTCCCAAGGGATTCGTCTGCTCTTAAATAATCAACACACAACACTACTTCATATATAGTAACTTGTTTAGCACCATGTCTTAAGTTGTTTTTCTATATTTCGCTATATTGGTATATTCTGTATGGCGCGTGCATGCCGTCTTGGCAACGAACATTTCGTTCGTGTATACTAGTTTGGTTGTGATCGTTGAAATTGAAAGGTTCCTTGGTCTTCCTTTTCGGCCTCACTAGTCCTTTGTACTCTGAAAGTGAAATTCCAACAAATAATAAATAAAATTTCTACGTATTTCCTCTTAACTTCAATCTTTTTTTTCTTCCCTTTTCCTTTCTTAATTTCCATTTGAGAATTGAAGCCACTAATTGTGTATGAAATGATATATATGGCTCATGAATAAAAAAAAAGTATCTATGGAAAGAATAAAATGGAAGCTTTTCAATGTGCTCTTTCGCATAGTGAGAGATTGAAAGAGTACACAAAGAAAATAAATTAAAGAAGGAGATTTTCATTTTCAGCAATGAAATTATATATACAAATGATTCGACGAAGTTCCACGTAAAAGAACTAGGTCTTGTCTTCTTTTTTTCCTTTTGTTGTGAGAAGCAAAAGATAAATATATCGATGATAAAGAGGGAAAATTGTGCCCAACTAGGATTTGTCATTTAAGTCTGTAAAGAAGGTAAATTTTGAATATAGATTGTATTTTTTTTTTTGTTGCGAGAAAAAAAATATGGCTTGTAAGCTGAATAAGTTTTATAATTAGAAAAAACATCGTGAAAAGTATAGATGTTTGAACGCGGTTGATACCCTGCGTGCGCAACCTCAATTATATATATTATTTATTTATATTTTGGAATTTTGTTTCTCAAATTGTCATTTGGCACTATCTGCCTGACCTTGTGATGTATAGTCATATTCATCAACGACCTAGACATAGTAAATATATACCTTGTTTTTATAAGCAAATGATTTATATTAAAGAGTCAAAGTTAAGCACACAAGATTTGCCCAATCCCAACCAAAAGCATTCAAATAATTGTCTAAGAAAGCTCAAAGTAAATGCTCCATGGTACAAAAGTTACGTAAATATATCAGTCCATGCTAATAAAAGAATTATGCAATTCTGGGATGTGTTAGACCATATATATATTTACAGTCCGGCAGTAACACGTTTATTTTGGAGGTACCGTTTCAAAATAGAACATTCATCTAAAACGTGGGCGGTATAGAATAAATATATTTTGACTGAAAGTATGGTAAATTGTACGAAGAATTAATAATGGTATAAAAACAGACAAAAATGATCAGATTTGGGTAACTTATACGAGATCAAAGTCAGCAATCAGCATGAAACATGTTCAAGTGGGTATATAAAATCATGCCTCAGTATATCATAATAAAAACATGATAGCTTATTCATAACCTAATGCTACATATAACATAAGTACATAACAGAACAGAACCGATGGAGTATTATTTTTTAGTATAATAAATGTTATTAGACTCATAATTCAAATGATTAATAGTATAACTATAATCTTTTTCTTTTCAGTAACAATAAATGTTATTAGACTCGTAATCTTTTACAGCAAATAATAGAAAGTAAATATTTTAACTGGGACATTTATTTTAAATAAAAATATGAAGCATTACAACTGGAATGTACGTTTTAGAATTTATCCTGAAACAGTATGCTAGGTGGCGTGACTCTGAACTTGCATGGACAGCTAAGCAACTTCCGAATCCGCGTGGTCCAACATCTTGCTGTGAGTCGTGACAGTTCATGCACAAAGCCAACGCGTCAGTGGCCATGGACTCGCAGATAGCTAGGGATGATAGTAACAAGTAGGATTCAGATAAGATACTACAGTTTTGTTTTAGATAAGATATATATTACCCTAAAAAATATTTTTTATATTTGTATGGATAACAACTTGAATTACATTTCAATATCTTTTTTTTTTTTTTTATAGTGCTACTGGTATAAGTATTTCTATAAGAAAAACAATGATTAATCTATTTTGATACTTAGATATAAATATATTTGATAACTAGATAATTATACACCCCTGCTTATATTTTAGCTTATCCATTAGAGATATTTTCTGTTGGTATAAATTGAGTCCGGATTGAGTTTTTACAATGCATCCATCCACGAATAGATGAACACTTTGGCCTGGTTTACTATATACTAACATTAACTTCTTCAATCTTACGGCCAATTTGTTATTTGACACACATTTCAATATTAATTAATTATTTAAAATCAATTATACTAAAATCAAGAAATTTAGTTGAGCTGTATTGATGAGTATAGCCATTACTTACGGGTATAAACACTAACAGCATTCGGGTCAACATGGATTATCCATCGTGTTCTTTTGTTTTAGAAACAAATGAACTTTAAACATAAATGGCTTATAAACAAGCATCATCAAATCAATTGTTGGATATCATATCTAAAATAAATACTGTTATATTCCGCCGTCCCAGACTCTAATTTTCACCTTCACTATAAGAAAAAATTAATAACATTTTCGAATATTTATAAAGATTTTGGTAGTATTGTTAAGAAACTGCATTTCTAATTTTCTATATCTCTATATTTTACTGTAATCACACTTCAACAATTGATAAACAATACCCTTAAATTTGTTACCTCTCTAATTATGTATGCTTCCTCTGAATTCTGATTAACCAGTCGGAAAGGAATGGAGAAATAGGGAAAACAACTTTCATCAGAGAAGCCGAATATTGCGAATTATGTATAAGAAAACAATGAAAATCTTTGACTGTGAGACTGTGTACACAGGTTTCAGAACTCTAACCAGTAGTTCACGGATTGTTCTGATTCTGAACGAGTCACGGATTCACTCTCGAAATCAGATAAACCCCAAAGAAAACTCCAAAAACTCCAATTTCCTCTCTCTCTCGCTCTGTCACTTAGAAGAAGCCTTGGTGGATGGATGTTCTACGTACATGCTGCCATGTGTAACATTAATTACCAGCACCACCTTCAATATTTTATTCAAGCTTTCCCAATGTAAACATAATTCAACCCATATAAATATACACTGTACTACGAGTCTGGGAATATATACCAAACTCATACATAGAAAATACTACACAAATAAGAAGAATTTAGAAGCCCTAGCTAAGTCATTATCATGTCTCCAAAAATATCAAAGGCTAAAGCTATGTTCTTCATCTTGAAAATATTAATGTTAAATGCTTTGCCACCAATATATGCATGTGGGCCCTGCACTCCGCCACGTCACCACAAAAAGCCGCCGCATCACGGAGGAGGCCGGCCGAAAGTGTCCCCGCCGCCGATGCCGCCGATCATAATCAACCCTCCGGTGGTGGTGCCACCGCCGGTGGTGATATATCCTCCACCAGCTTCACCGGTGTACCCGACGCCGCCGCAGCGGACATGCCCCATTGATGCCCTAAAGTTGGGGCTTTGCTTGGACGTGCTTGGAGGATTGGTGCATGTGGGAATAGGGAACCCAGCTGAGAACGTGTGCTGTCCCGTTATACAAGGGTTGCTTGATCTTGAAGCTGCGATTTGTCTTTGCAATGTTATTAGGGCTAAGCTTCTTAACCTAAATATCTTCCTTCCTCTTGCACTTCAAGTCTTGGTCACTTGCGGGAAGACTCCTCCCCCTGGTTTTGTTTGTCCACCGCTGCATTAATTAATTAAACCACTCTACATATGCACTACTTACGACTAGATTAATACCAGTATGTCTTTAATTGTCTCTTTTATTAGATAGGGTTTATGTAATGACTCTTATTTCGTTATATGTACACGTGCATGGGTTTACGCTTTAATTATACTTCGCAGGACCTGTTTCGAGTTTCAGGGTTCTAGTTTGTTTGCTACAAAGTCTGTTTAGTGTGTTACTGTTAAATATGCAAAAATTGTGGTTTTTTATTATTATTATTTCATGAGACGAGAAGTGTTAGAAAAACACTCCTAGACACTGATAGAATTTGTTCTATAATTCGTCTCGGGAGTCAAAATACTTCCCTTCATCCCTTCATATTTCATTATTCCTTATTCTGACTTCACCAAGTTGAAAATGATTTCCTTAACTTAGAAAGAAAGGTTATAAACATCCTCTGAAGAACAACTTTATGCATCTGCAAGTTTTTATAAACTGTCATAGCTAGTTTTCTGTTTATGAATAATTTAGATGGTTTTGAATATGGATAAAATTATGTTAAGAAAAGAATCCTTATACGGTGTGTTCAAGTCTTCGAACATTAGTTTTTTCTTGTACAGCAACTTAAACCATCAAATATCTACTTTAATTTCTAACAAATGCATGAATCCTCGTTGCTGTTGCTGCAAACTCAAAAAGTTTGTTTACTTATTTTGTTAGATCGATAACTTATTGATCTAACTACAATTCGTATAGATATGTCTTTAATTTGCTGCATTTGCATGTCATTATTTTAAGTATTTTGGTATCTGTACGTATACTGTCATTCATTAAATGTTGGTTGTAAAAAGTTATACCATGCATTTCATTTTTAACAAAGATTGATCTAATTTTTACCGTGTTTAATCTCCTGTTGCATGATTCCAATCCTTTATACGAGGGAAATGGGATAAAGTGATGGTATTTTGTTTTTAATCAGCTGAAAAAACCAATATATTAATAGGGGCACTGGTTGTGCCCAAGTACAATAAAAATTACATATAACAGTAGTATATCAACATAGGTTAGGCATCATTTACAGGAGTTGGCTTTCACTGAATGACATCTAACCCATGCTATTGTAAACAAAAGCACAGAATGACGACTTCATATTCTGACAAACCCAAATTGAATCAGTGCGTTTCAAAATTGCTACATCTACATGTAATTGCAAGGTCTATTCCGCCAGCCAAAAACAAGCCAGTTCCTTTTGCTGAACCGATATTCAATTCAAGTATCATTCAACCTTGCAAACAAGCTTGAGGATTACTTGCCCACTAAACAAACGAGAAGTTGTAGTTAGCTATTTTACTTGACATCCATGACCAAGAATTAAATAGAATATCATCAATTATGCATGCCTTTTTTATGCAGCTCAATTTGATTGAAAACTACTTTATTCTTGGTTTTCCAGATACAAAAAACAATAGAACACCAAATACAATCCCACATCAAATTTTTCACAAGATAAACCAATCCCTGTATTTTGCCACAAGAGATCCTCAGTGGAATGTGATAGCACAATGACAAAATTAGAAGAGTTCCACTCATATACTATCATCCAAATTGATAAAGCAACTGTGCAAGTAGAGAAAATATGTTGGGCAGACTCTTCCTCCAAGAGACATAGTGGGCAGATTGCATCTTGCTGTTGAATAACATTCCTCGTCCATAAATGTAATAGCTTTGTTTGGGGCCTTTATTAGCCACAATTTAGATTAAATTCTCAGCTCCGTCCATACCTCCTCACCACACAACAAGAACAAATAGGCAGATTTTGTAGAGTAGTAATCCGAGGAATTGTTCTTCCAAATCCAAGTATCTTCAACAGAACAATGAATGTGTACCCTGTCAAGCAATTGTTTCAATTGATAAATTAATTCATTTTCCCATTCAAAACCATCCCTTCGCCATGATAGTTCCCCAGAACTAATGGTATAAAATGTTTCTCCATGATAGTTCCCGGAACCAATGGTATAGAAGGTGTTAAAAGAGTTATTTTCCTGTTGTGTTTAATCATATATACAGTATCGGGTGTCAGAACAAAAGATTGACGAGATCAGGCCAACGACGACCAGTCGGGACCTTATGAACCAAGTTCTTATCAGAAAATTTATTTCTACACCGTCTTTGGACAATATTTTTCACAGTAAATTAAGAGAAAGAGATAGAAGAGTAAAATAAAATAAAATAAAATGGGAGATAACATTATTATTGTGATGAAAAGAGTGGACTAGAGAATCAACCCATAAAAAAATGGGAGATAAGCCATTTAGGGTTATTTAAGACTGAGAAAATATACAAGATTTTTTAAGTAGTTATATTATCACTAATTAACATTTAATCTTGATTAATATCTATATATGATTATTTACATTTATATTTTTTATTTCTCACAATTATATAATATATTTCAACAAAAGAAAGACTTTTTTACTATACATTTCATTTTTTTTAAATACATGAGTTCACCTTTTCCTTCAATTTACTATTAAATTATTTTTTTATTATAACATTAAAAATTTAACAATTAAAACAACATATTATAATTATTACAATCATCTAAATTAATTAAAACAAAACAAAATAATTTTTTAATTAAAAACAGAAAAAAAATGTTTAAACTTTATATCAAGGGTACCCAAATTCTAAATATGAAAGCTAAATAAAAAATAAAATGGGGATGTGAATTCGATTCCTCCAAATCCGAATTCACATCTTGATTAGGAAATGAAATTATTTATATTAATAAAATGTAACTAGAATCATTCATGTACATTTTTTTTTTTTGGTATATTTAAGTAAAAAAGTCTCAAATTCACACCTTAAACAAAAAATGAGATTATTTATATTAATAAAATGTAACAAAGATGGTTCATGTATTTTTTTCTTAAAATTTTTGGCACAGTATAAAAAAGTACAAAAGAAATGAGCCTAGTACGAGAGATAATTGTTTTCGCCAATTTTGTTGATATTGCTGTCTCCCATCTTTTTTACATGATAGAGTGATTTGTTTCTACCTCGGCTAAACATGGAAAGATTCTTTTGTCATTATAAAAGTCATATTCTAGATGATTTCAAGCTCTTTAATTAATACTACTAGTATCTTCTTCGTTCTTTCAGTTTCATTGTCATTTCTAAAAAATACTGAGATTTTTTAATCACTTACATATATCGATCTAGCTATGGACCAGACGAAGAAAGAGATAAAAATAAGCTTTTATCTAAGTCTAGGAAATAAACTAATTTAGGAAAACATGCATCTCATCAACACGAAACTAGCTCAACATATATACCCCAACCCTCAATGATTAATTTGCACAAACAACTTTCCATTGCTATAAGTTATAAGCACTACTAGTTAAGAAATGAAGATAAAAAAGTATTAACTTAAAAACATTTTATATTACCTAACTTCTCTTAAATATCAAACAATATTTAACAAAAATATATAAAATGATCTGAAAATCAATTTATTTATGACATTAACCTTTCTTTTCCAGCTAGACCGCACTCAGTCTATGTGGAGTACAGAAGTCAACCTTTAAACATCAACTTTTACGAAGTGCAAAAGCATTTATTTTTCACGTGATTTGTCTCGTAAATTCTTTTGGGTTTTATTGATCGAATATTGGGAAAGATATCTCCATGGCGTGGAATCATATTAGCTTTTGTAACAAGTGCGACGTGAAAGGGAAAAGGATATCCACTCTGGTCCGACATTTTTTCTTGTTCTTGAGTGAGAAGAAGAGTATCTTTTTTTTTTTTCTAGTTTCTCCACGTTGCATATCACGGGACAAATAGTGCTGTGATAATTGAAAAGCTAGTTGTCATAGACTTCAATAAAATTGACGTATAATACTACTATTATTGTCCATATATACAAGAAAACAACGATGTTATACCAGACAGTAGATTTCAGGTTTAATTAATCTGCGTGCATGTTGTCATGAAATACTCCAATTAATAAGAAATAATATTGTTCTTTCTGGACGAACTGAAATGGTTCAAGTTAATTTTTTCACTAATTCGTGGACTTCTCTTTAAATTAAACCTTACAGTAACTCTCTCTATACCGGGCACGCCAAAGTTACTGCGAAGACTTCAATGTTTAAATCAAAATTTGGCAGAATATGTAACAGCTAAGATGTATGAATTATATGTACTTGGCTAAGGTTGTCATGAGAGTATTTATAGCCAGTGTGCCAAGAAACTAAAAAAAATAAAATTTTAAACAAATTCATTCGAACATGCATATTAATTAGTTTGTTAATTTAGTTGGAACAATTATAGATTTTATATATTTAAAATAGTTTGACTATTAATTTCCTTAAGACTAAATTATAAGAAAAATATTTCTTGAACACAATTGAGGTAATGTTATTCGATTTTGTATTCTATTTTTCAGATACATGTATATAAAAAATAACTGAAACATATAGATGATTATATACAATATTACTAACAGTGTCGATTTCTCTATTTAATGGAACTCAAATTATAACAAAATAATGAATGAGTACTATATCAATTTGGTCCTTAAATTAATATATAAGTTATTTTTAAAGTATTGAATATTCATCATTTATAGTTTCTACGTTAATATATTAAATTAATGTCTTAGAGATTAATAATTTGAAGGTTTTTTCAGTACGCAGGGATTATTTAGTATGATTTCTAATACTTGAAAGATTACTTAACTATTTTCAACAATAAATTTTATCTTGTTTTGGGTTTAATAAGAGTTTGTTTGGTTTATTCCTTACATGTAAGTCCAAGGGAGAAAACGACATATAAGATGCCAATGGTTTCAGACATGCAATCATTTTTTTTTTTTCTAATAAGCAATGCAATCATACATTTGAAAATTCATTAAAATCTTCAACCTATACTTGATTAATTTGTCATCTCGTGATATATACTACAACATATGGCAGATAATATATGTAACATATTAATAACGAGCTCATTTGCAAACGCCTGTTTTTGTTTTTTTTTTTGCTTTCTTTTACTGAATTTCTTTTTCTCTTGTTGGACAGAAGTTAATTACACAAGCCAAGTAATTCACCAGATCAGTTGTTGATCTCATTTACCAAATAAGAAAAAAACAAAAAATAAGAGCAGAAATATACTAAGAAGGATTCTTTGTACGTAATATATATAATAATATTTTCTCAATCAAATTAAATAAATAACACACCAGTTCACCTTGTTTTTGGTTCCCTTGCGATTTACACACAAGCCAGCACCGGGAACTTTATTTATTGCAACACTCTAACCATACCAATAAAAAAAGGAAGGGAACAACGATCGGAAGTTAACCCTCCATGCACGTACAATAAGAATCATCACACGCTGATCAATGGAATTTGAAAAAAAAACAAAAACAAAAAATGGAAAGCCTCAAATTAATCCACAACTTGCAAACCCGAAGCAAAAGTAGATATAGTACTATAGGCTTAGGAACATTGGAAATCATGTGGGGCTTTCCTTGAGCAAACGTTGAGAAGCAAGGTGAGTGAGATTGGAAGGTTGAGGTTTATGCCCAAAATGTTAGCTTTTAGGGCAGTGCAGAGGCACACTGCAGCTTCAAGGTCAACGAGACCATCGAGGAGGGAGCAACAAGGTGTAACTGGTGGTTGACCCACAGTGGCGTTGACCAAGTTTAGCACATTGGCGCATACACCTAGCTTGAGTGCGTCACGGGGGCACGAGCCAGTTGGACTAGGGTTAGGGTTGGGGTTGGGCTTTGGCTTTGGGGTTGGACCAGGGCACGAATAACCGCATGCTGAGACAAGTGAGAAGAATACGAGGTTGAGTGTGAGGAAAAGGGCAAGGGTGGAGGATGTTTTGGAACCCATCTTCTTAAACTATGCTTTAGCAAATAATGTGCAAATATTGCTAGTTAAATGCTAGAGCTTAGGAGAAGAATGTTTGTGAGGATGGGAATATTTTGCTTTGGATGGTGGTTTATATAGTGCTCATGGTGTTTGGAAGTGGAAGAGGGTTATGATGAGGAGTCTATTAAAAAGTAGTAGTTAGTTTATTTTATAAGTACGATATAGGTAAAATATAAAAAAAAATTAAATTAAATGAAATGACATTTGCTAAATTGATTTAATAATTGGTAGGTTAATGATACTCAATAGGAAAATGTTTGTTAAATCCCTATGCTATTCTACATATTGACAGAAAAAAAAAATAGAGAAAATTAATTATAAGTATAATCGAGTATATGCAGTGATAGAAGGAAAAAGAAAAAAAATATTATTTTGATGAGGAATTTAAAAAAAAAATGTTGAAATATCATGACTTATTATTATGTATAAGAGAAATGCATTGCATGTATATATTTTTTGAGTTATTTTTTAATAAAAAAATGAAAATTTATTAATATATAATCTATTTTTATTTTATATATTTTGATAACTAATATAAAATTAAGAATAATTATCCAGATAAAATGCTAATTTTAGTTAGATAATAACACCGTCCATAATAATAATACCTTAAATACAGTATTTGATTTTGGACAATAAGAAATTAAACACTTGAATTTATTTGATAAAAATGAACAAAACATTAAGTTAATGGAATGATCATGTGTGAACATGAGAATTATAGCTGGCATGGGAAGGGCCTAAATTAGGTTTTGGACGCTTATGACTTGTGATGTAGGGACTACCATCAATCGGTGGATCTGTTCCGTTGGGCAACTTGATTCCACGACCGTAGGATCGTTGGAATCCCCAGAATTACGCAATCGCTAACTTTTGCACGTGGAATAGCGGGTCCCATTTAACTATCACTAATTGTGGTTGTAAATTCACGACAACTTCTCTACAAACCCTTGTCAGATATTTACTATAAACATAAAAATAAAATATTTCACATTGTATTTTTTTTATGATATTAGTAATGCTAAATATATTAATTATTGTACTAATAATTAATCTTTACAAAAAAAAAAAAATAACATGACTTCTCCATCTTTAATAAAATCTTTCATTTCACCTGTGTAATATTTTTTTTTCTTCGACAAAGTTTAAATCCCAAATCTTAAAAATTTAAGTTAGGTTTCGAATTAACGATTTGATAGTTATGTCATAACAATTTAGTTAATTTTATTTATTTAATTGTATCTCGTTAGAGAAACTTAAGTTTATTCTTCAAACGACTCTGCATGCTATTTGTTTTTTTCTTTTTTTTTACATTTCACATTGGCGTCTCCAAATCTATTGGGTAAAAAATTTTCATGCTATTTGTTTAAAAAACATTATTTTAGTAAAAAAATTATTTTAATTGGAATTTTTTTTTCTTTTTCAAAGTCTCTCAAATGATATAACGAAAATTGAAACGGTTATTAAAATAAAATGTAAATACAGAATGGAGATTTTTTAAAATAAGTTATAATTAGTTAAAAAAATGAATTACTTATTTATAATAAAATAAATTTTATATACAGAGGGCACATTGATTCGGAATTACACCTTTTTTTCTTGTCACACAAGCGGTTTTACTGGGATGGAGAATTTATGATTGGTTGGTAAAATTTCTAGTGGTTTTAATTTTGGTATATATTTGTGAGTAGTATACATTTATATATTATTTTTTCTTCAATTATAATGATATGCAATGTATTTTGTCATATCACATTTCTAATTTTTTTTTCTTTTTTATTAAAGTGCAGGGATATTTTTGTAATTTTTTTAATTTTATATTTTAAAAAAGATAACTTAATTATACTATTTTTTTTTCAAAAGAACTTTTAATTCTTACCGTTTCTAATTTTAAATTCTAATTTTCATCCCTAATAAGTTTTGACAATCTCAGTTTTTACAGTTACAAGTCATTGCCAACTGAAGTTTATGATTTAAAGACAAATAGTTGGATAGATCATCATTATGCCGACAATTAATCTCTGCTGTTCAAAGATGGCATATTCTGACTCTAGATTGTATTTGGAAACCCTTTCACCACTTGATTTGATGGTGTATAGACTAGACACAAGTCACTCAGAACATATTCCGACTAAGTTCTCACAGTCGTTGTTGGATGGTTATTTGATTGTTGGTACCCTAAAACATCTTTTTCTTGTTAGAATGATTGGCCTTTATAGTACTTAACAGAGTATGAGAATTTGGGAATTGGATTATGCCAAAATTACGTGGGTGGAGATCAGTAGGATGCCCTCAAAATATTTTCGTGCTTTATTGAGATTATCAGCAGAGAGATTTGAATGTCCCCAATGTGCAAAATTTAAGATTAGGAATGAAAATTAGAGTTTAAAATTAAGAAGGTAGGGATTAAAGAATTTTTTTTAAATTTTTTTTTTATTGAAGTCTTAATCCACCTAAGATTTAAGAAAATGATCAAGGAAATCTCAATTAAGTTGGCACTCCTAAGGCTCACCATCATAACCAAAGACAACTATAAATTATATATATAAAATAAAAGGTACAAAGAAAGAAAGATGAACCAAACCAAACCCATTAAGTAAAAATGCAAGAGATCAATACAAGATTGATCATGTAGCCTTATATGTAACCAAATTACATTGGTCATATATAAAGTCCATCAAGATAAACATCCTATTGAACCAGAAAAATTCATATTTAAATTCTATCACTTCAAGACTTGATTCCATCTTCTTCTCAGCCATCGTGGAATGTTGGATTGCCTGCTGAATGGAGGGCTAGAACATGCACTTCCCTGGGGAAACCATTAATAGACCACTCCATTACTGTGATAAGGTCACCAACGAATATCCAGGGGCATGTTCTTAGTAGCTAAGTCAACTACTAATTCACTCCATACCAGTCCCATATAAAGAACAAGTAGGCAATACAATACTAAATGCAGTCAATTAAATCATAAGAAAAAATAGAAAAAAAATTCTAAAATTAACAGCAAGATTTCAAGTCCAATAAAAAGAAGATATTTTAACAAGTAATGAGGTAGTTTGCGGCAAAAGTTAAAACAAATAGTTCATGTAATACACAAAAATTTTATAAGACAATTCTACAGGCAGGATTTCCAATATCTCTAACATTTCAGAAAATTCAATTCATTTACGCTTTGTACCTTTACCTCCATGAAAATTGTATTGAGTTTTCTTCTTATTGAACTTATAAATCACCGGATTTAATCCATCTTACCCAGCATGAATTTCAGCATCCTCAATGTCTTCATCTTCCTGCTCCGCCAGTATTTTTTAAGATGTTGCATGTCAACATTTGCTTGTGTTGAGATTGGCTGTCCTAAAGAGGTTTCAGCATCACCCTCCCTCATTGTGCTAGTAACTGCACTAGCCAGAGGGGACCCTAGCTAGAGAATAGGATTAAAAGAAACTAGTGTCCTTTCCGGAATAGGGTCATGAATATAAGTTCTACTCCTATTGGTGCTATCACTAAGTTCTAGAGATTTATTAAGTTCAACAGGAGTAAAGGGAGACCTACCATTACCCGCAGAGGGTGATTCCCTATTATGGGAGGATGATTTCTTATCATTGGTTGGTGGTGTCTCAAGGATATGATCTGTACTCATTTTAGCATTGTTCTCTTTGTTTTCCTCTGCATGATTTTCCTTTGTACTATTTGCAGGATCAGAATTCTAAGCATTCTTTGGGATATCAATTTCGGCAGACTTTGCATCAGCCTTTGGAACATATTGCTTGCTGGTTTTCACACTTGGTGTTCTATGCCTACAATCAACCACAGCATGACCAATAGTATTGCAGTGGCTGCAAAATCAAGGAGCCTTTCGTACTGGATATCTACAAAAAAGGCAAAGGTCTCACGTCCAACCAAAATTTGATCCAGCAAAAGGGCTTTGAGATCCACATTTACAAGAACCTTTGCATAAAGACCAAAAGATTTATTAGCAGTCGCATTATCAATAGAAATTGAAACTCCTATACCTTTCACGATAGAAAAAAGGATATTGTTTCACCAATACTCAAATGGCAGCTCGTAAATGCGCGTCCAGCATTAGGTATTTGTTAGCTTCACCAAATTGGGGTTAAAGTCCGTTATCCAAGTGGAGAGCCTCAAAACCCCAAGGTTGAGAATGAGCGAACCTCCCGCAAGAGCCCGATGCATGTCCTCCACGGGAGAAAGAGAATTTCAAGAACCCATTTCCAATTGTGGTCACACTTCAATTTTCTTTTTCAAGTCATGAAGGCGAGAGGGTGTGGAACCCTTTA
Organism: Amphicarpaea edgeworthii; assembly: GCA_014843725.1. Lineage (NCBI taxonomy): Eukaryota > Viridiplantae > Streptophyta > Magnoliopsida > Fabales > Fabaceae > Amphicarpaea > Amphicarpaea edgeworthii. The sequence goes on along the minus strand of CM026324.1, from coordinate 4,540,120 downwards.
GAAGAATCAATCTACCATGAAGGTTATTCTTACAGCTACGGAGCCCCGCTTGACATTCGTCTTCGGGGATTTTGATAACAATAGTGTCTCCCTTAACGCACTAAATTGGGAGTTGACTCAATGGAATGGAGCATGTGTTCTGTAAAATTTCAAAGAAGGATTTGCGTTGTAGTGGAGCATCCACTGAAGAGGGCGTCGCCGTGGGTTTCACCAAACAGCTTCGTTTAAAGGCTCCTTTTTCTCTGCAAGATAGTACTTTTATCCATAGGGTCCGTGACCGGAGCACCCCGTGGCATCACATTAGGGTGCGAATCCATGGAAATGCCGTATCGAGAAAAGGAGAATGAAAGAACGAAAAGACTCGAAGAGTCTCTACATTTTCGCAGTCTCTATTCCCCTACTATTCGACTTAACCATGGTCATGCTAAACACACAACCGTGCTAGAAAGACCATGGCTGTGCTTCCTAACTTAGAGTGTTGGAGCAATCTTGGAGCCTCCAAACCAATAGAATTAAAGGGTCTTTGAAAAAAAATAAAAATTAATAGGATTAAATTATTTTTTTTAAATAAAAAATTTTTAAAAAAATTATTCCTAAACTTTAATAACAAAAAAAATTAATATTAAATATGCAATGTGACAAAATATATCACCTTTTAAATATATAACAATATGTATTTAAAATCATTTATAAATATAAATGTAAATCTTGATGGATCATTTAAGTAGAAATCTTAAATGATTAGTTATTTCTTATTTACCATATAGGAAATTAACCTCCTAACTAGTTAATAGCTAGATATCTTTTGGTAGTTGTGATTGGTTTTTTTAATACGGAATTTGTATCAATGTTACATAATGAACCACTACCCTGCAAAATAGATGGTACCCAAACCCTTTTACATTATGAACCACTACCCTGCAAAATCCCATAAATTATTGACGCAGAATATAAAATGTAAAAATACCAGAGTCCAAGCGAGCATATTTGTTCATCCCCTGCATGCATACATAATCTGTCTTATTATTACATCAGTGTACGTACCCAACATATTTATTTTCCCAAAAGGATTATTTCTGATATAATGATCATTTCTCAATCAAATAAATAACACACTAGTTTATCATTTTTGGTTCCTTTCGTAATAGTTGTTAAGTTTTTTTTTTACTCTAACTAATAGAATCATTTATTCCAGTATTTTTTTTTATGAAAATTACAGAAAAAATGCACTTTCATCTTACCTTCTTAGTTCCTCCCTTTAAATTTAGATTCGGAGCATGTATATCATTAATTATTTTTTTGTTGAGAATAAGTCATTTATGGAGAAAACAAGAAGACTCGTTTATTTTTCTTTGAAGTTCTTAATTATTTAATATTTAATTTTATAAATATATATATATATATATATATATATATATATAATAATAATAATAATTAATGAGAATAAGGGCATAATTGACAATTTTTTTTAATTAATGTTACTTTGAGCTATTAAAAAGGAACCAAAGGAATAATTTATTGCAACACTCTAACCGTACAATTTAACTAAAAAAACACTGAAAGGACGGCCACAACACGAAGCAAAATTAGACAATATGTCTGTTGTGTATAGGCGATTGATCGATGATTAGTGACACTCGAAATCTTGTGGGACATTCTTTGAGCAAACATTGAGAAGCAAGGTGAGTGAGATTTGAAGGTTGAGGTTTATGCCCAAAATCTCTGTTTTGAGGGCAGTGCAAAGGCACAATGCAGCTTCTAGGTCAACAAGTCCGTAAAAGAGGGAGCAGCATGGGGTGATTGGTGGTTTACCAAATGTTACGTTAAGCAACCAGTCTAGCACATCGGCGCATACACCTAGCTTCACTGCGTCACGTGGGCACGTGCCTGTTGGACTAGGGTTAGGCTTTGGACTGGGACTGGGGCTAGGGTTAGGGCTGGGCAGTGGATGCGGTTTTGGACGAGGGCAAGAGCCAGTACCACAATCGTGTACAGAAGAAACAAGTGTGAAGAAGAGGAGGTTGAGTGTGAGGAAAAGAGCGAGAGAGGAACGAGTTTTGGAACTCATCTATCTTAAACTCTTGTTGTAGCTGCTGCTGATTATATATGTTTATATTTCTAATCACTAGAAAATGCTAATGTGTTGTGAACATGGGAATAATTTGGCGTGCGATGCTGGTTTTTATAGTGCTTTGAAGTGGTAATGTAACAACTAACAACTCTCTTTTTTCTCTCTCTCTCTCTAAATTAAGGTTAAGACTAAGTTTAACATGATACTCTTAACTACACACGTGAGTACGTGACCTCTATTATCAAATCTCATATCCTACACCAATTCCGTAATTTCTATCTTCTCAACGTACACAAGGAAGTTCTTCGAGTTTTCCAATAGTAACAACATTATAGAGAGCCGAAGAGAACATCACCCAAGCAAATTATTTGTAATCTCTATTGTGCTAATAGATGGAAGACCGTAAGATATTGTTGGTAGTTCTGGGCAACAGCAAAATCAGGACTTTGATTATGTAAATCCTTTTAAATTTTAATTCATGAATGTTTTTTCCTTATAAAATAAATTGACGTCGATCTTGGTATATATATTTGAGGTTATGGTTGAAATTAAATGGTGAATTTATATGTTTTTTTATTTGTGTTTGGTACACTATAAAAGTTCTAACGAATAATAATTTTATTTAATTGCACATTAACTATTTGTTATAAAACCTGAATGATCATGATGTTAATTTCACCAATCATTGAAAATCCAAATGTATTAAAACACCTTAAAGCTGAGTTGAAAGAGTTAGGAATTAAGCTAGAACCGAATCATATTTTCCTTGAATATGATGCAAGGTTTCAAGCCTTGAAGTTTACCGGTCTTGCAGAGCTTAAAAAGTTTACCGGTGATGGAGAATTGGCGCGGGACAAGATAACAAAAGGTTCTTTACCAAACACAAAAACCGAGGCCGCGTTTTTACTGTACCACATTTTTTAAGAGCTCTCCAGTTTCAGTGTTAGAAAATTGGTACGGCCGGGTGAAAAGATAAAAGGTAACTTGCAAACAAATTGGAAAGAAAAAAAGTCACGTAAGAAAGTTGGCTAATTTATGTTTTGATAAAACTAAAAAGTTTAGAAGTTAATTGATAAATAAAAAGATATTTAATATTATAAATATTTAAATTTATTTTTAATAATTTATTATCTCATAAATTTAGAAAATAAATATGAATTTAGATGTATATATATTTTACTTACATAATTACAAATTAAGATGTAGATTAAGTCTTCTTCCGATTTTCATTTTATAATGGATTATAATTTCTAATAAAAAAAAATAAGACAACAAATATAATTTAATAAATAATATAAAATTAATATGATTCAATAAATTTCTAACCTTAAATAAGAGTATAACGATAACAACAAATAACTTGAGTATCATATGTATATAAAAATATTAAATTAGATTAAGAATTTTTTAAGTTTAATAAAAAGATAAAACATAAGTTTAAATAAAACAGTGAAAATAAAATTGAAAATGAAAAAAATTAATAACTTAAAAGGTAACTTATTAAAAAAAAAAAAAACTTATAAACTCCTCCATAACCTTATAAAAACACTTTTAATCTCAGTTTTTCATTTAAAATAAAATAGAAGGTTTAGAATTTTTTATTTAAAACGAATAAATGAATTGTCAAGCTAGAAACTATTTACAACATTTAGCTCCGTTCTAAAATATATAACCTTTTAGGTTTTTACACAAATTAACTAATATATTATTTCTCTCTCAGATTAATTATTCTTTCATTTTTCCTATGTAATACTCTTGAATTCAAGTATTAGTTAAAGGTAATCTTAGAAATAAAAAGTATTTTCAAATAATTTTTTTAAAGCGTCGGAGATAGTAATAAGATGATGGAATCCCTAGAATTATTCAAACGCTAACTTTTGCAAGTGGAATTGCGGGGTCCAATATTATAAGTAAAATAGAAGGCTGAGTAATTTACTTGATCAGCTGGTGATCTCTCATTCACTGAAAATACAAAAGGAAAAGTCATAAATAAATTATATATATATAACTATTTGATACTGTATTTTTATGTGAGAAAAGATATTTTCATTCATTAAATTAAATTAAATGATAAGGATTAACTTAATTTTTTAAAAATTAACATACACCTACTCCATTTAATCTCTCAATATCCAAAATTTTAAAAAAAAAAAAATTCCTATCCTTACTTCGACGGTACGAGTGGTACCCAGACCCTTTTTACATTATGAGCCACTATTCTGCAAAATCCCACGACATACATGTATAATCTGCTCCTCTTCTGCGATTTACATACGCTAGCAAGCAAACATAGGGAACTTATTTATTAATATATTGCAAACTCTGACCATACAGTTTAATTTTAAAAAAACACCGAAAGGAAGGAGTAACGAGAAGTTAATAACCATCCTCCATGCATGTACAACAATCACACGCTGATCAATCAAATACGAAAAAAGTTGAAAGCCACAACAAGCAAATTAACACGAAACAAAAGTACATAAGATATATATGCTGTGTATATAGCCCATGATTAAGCACACTGGAAATCACGTGGAACTTTCCTTGAGCAAACATTGAGAAGCAAGGTGAGTGAGATTGGAAGGTTGAGATTGATGCCCAGAATGTTTGCTTTGAGGGCAGTACAAAGGCACGCTGCAGCTTCAAGGTCAACGAGACCATCGAGAAGGGAGCAACAAGGGGTAACTGGTGGTTGACCCAAAGTCACGTTCAGCAAACCGTTTAGCACATTGGCGCATACACCTAGCTTGAGTGCGTCACGGGGGCACGTGGCACCCGAAGGACTAGGGTTGGGCTTGGGCTTGGGCTTGGGCTTTGGGTTTGGACTAGGGCATGAATAACTGCCGCATGCAGAGACAAGTGAAAAGAAGAGGAGGTTGAGTGTGAGGAAAAGAGCAAGGGATGAGTAACAGGTTCGGCTGGAAGCCATCGTGTGTTTAATTATATTCGAGCTTACGAGAAGAGTGTTTGTTAAGATGGGAGTAATTTGGTGTGGATGGGGCTTTATATAGTGCTCATGGCGTGTTGTTGGAAGTGTCAATAATGGAAATATGATTAATGATTATCAGTCTAATTTTTTTTTCTCAGTATAAATCAAACACACACAGCACCTGAAAATTATAATTATACACTTGAATTTATTACATAAAGAATAAGTAAATAGTAGCATTAAGTTAATGAAATGATCATGTGTGAACATGGGAATTTTAGCCGGCGGAGAAAGCACTTAATTAAGTTTTGGATGCTTGTGACTTGTGATGTAGGGACTGCCATCAATCGGTGGATTGTAGAGTATGTAAGGTTTTGATGCAATATAATTAAGTTAACTAGTTTAAAGAGATCTTGCTAAATAGACTTAACAGAGTCTCACTTAAACCAATAACATATAAGTTAACTAGTTTAATTTGATACATTAATATTCTCCTCTCTATCTAACTGTGAGAAAGAGGTTAACTTCTTATATACATGACACCATTAACTAATGACATGTAATTGTCACTAGGATATCTCTGTTAAAAATAATTAAACAATATTTACTGGAAGAATAACATTGCATCAATTTTGAAAATTATGTTATCGAAATTAAACTTTTTTTTATTTAATTTTCAGGCTTTCACCAACCCTAAAATGGTTCTTTGGATTCTTTGAAAAAAATGGAACAAAACACACTCTATTGGTAAATCTCTTAATTTCCATATAACACATGTATATTGGGAAGGCAATTGTTGTGTAGACTCTTGGGCCAAATACAACTTTGTACATAGCTTAGGATTCACTTGGTATACATACCAATCTAGTTGATTAGGTGTTTTTGCTTTTCATGACTGTTGTGGTCTTTTGCATTATAGATTTAGTTAGGTTTCTTTAGTAGATTTTGGTTTGGCCCCCATTTGTAACCTATCTCTTTTTGTTCTTTTTTATTTTATTTTATTTATATATACAATTGGTAGTTAGATCTTAGTGTTAGGAGTGTCAACTTGATTAGAATGTCTGACTTATCATGTTTCTGTCAGATTGAGATTTAAGAGAAAAAAAAATTGAACTTTTTATAATAATAGAAAAAATGAATTGAAATAATTAAATAAATATAAAAACTGAATAATAGTTTAACCTAAAATTTTATAATAATATATGAAAATAACATGAATTGAATTGAAATGTATTATGTTGATTTTTTAGGCATATGATTGTAAATATTCAGTCGGTGACGACTGAGGTTTTTAATTTTTTCTAAGGACAATTACAGGCATGTTGTTTTCTCCCAATTATGGTTTTTTTTTTCATACACACTGTTTAAGATTTGAATCTCTTACCATATGTTTAAAAGATTCAGATCCAATGCAACTTAAACTAATTACTTATTAGTGTATTATTTTAATTTTTGTAATAATTATATAAAATTATATGTAAAATCATTTTTAATTAGTTAATAGTATATATATATATACATATATAGTTTAAATTAAACTTATTGATAAAAATAGAATTTATTCCCGTATACCTCTTGATTTAAAAAAATGAAATTCTATTTTGTTTAAAATTTGGAATTTCCAGAGACCTCACCGATAACTTCTAAAAAAGAAGAAAAATGTGTACCCGACAGCCTATCAAATCCCCACATTACGGCTAGCTAATTGGCTAATGGCTATTATTACAATTTTAATCATATCCTCACATTAACACAAGCTAATTGGCTAATAGCTATTGTTAAACTATTAATTTGAAGAAAACTTAGGCTTAGTTTCTCAATAGTTTTTAAATTAATCACATAATTCATTTTGATAATCCACGTAATATAAGTTAGAAATAAAAGTTAGATTTTTTCTTTAACCACGTATATTAATTATTAGTTTTGTTAATATTTTTTTTTTGTTGACGGAAGGAAATCAAATTCACAATCTCTTTCTCATTTTTATTTTTCTTCGACACTACACCAATCTTATACCTCTGTTTAAAGTTAAAGTTGGTTATCAAAATAAAACCTTAATTAAAAAAATAATTTAGAAAACATTTTAAGGTACAGTATTAATTATAAGTTATTATTTTTATTAAAGTATCAATAACCAAACAACAGAATTTTTTTTTGAATCCCAAATAATAGATTTGTTTCTTCTTAAAGAAGTAAATAATGACCATTAGTTATTATGGTTAGTTATATTTATAATAAATTTACCTGAATATATGGTTATTAATTTTTCAATATTTTTTATGTATATGTTTGTATATACATGTGGTTCTTGCTAAGGTTTTATTTTCGTCTCTTTCATCATATACAAGTATATTATTATGCAATCAAACTCGGCAGTCAGTCTGTAACCAGAAACATGGGAGGAAGTGTGGAACCATATATTATTATTTCAATACCTATCTTGTCATTTTGTCGTTTTTATCTGCGTCATAAAATCTTCAGGATTAAAAAAGAAACAAAGGGTAAAGTAGTATGTAATTTTATTAATCTAATTTATGTTTAAAATATTTCACAAAACCACTCATCACCAATCTTCAGGGTTTGTCATATTCCAAGGCAAGCAAATGTTCACACTGTTCTTCATAATTATCATTACATTCCTTCTTGCATTGCATTGTATTTCAACTTTTGAATGAAATAATATGAGTTGGTTTCTATCAAAAAAAAAAAAAATCCTAGTAAAACAATCAAAATTTGGATATTGAAAAACATAATTATTAAAAAAACCTTCTAATGGTAATTATGGGTGAAAGCACTCTGTTTCAAGACAAAAAAAAATCACTTATTTTATTAAAAAAAATGTAAAAATTGATAATTTTTCGACATGCATTAGGATCATATACTAGGTAGAAGCCTGGTAAGGTAAGCCTAAAGGTGTCAAAACGGATTGTGGGCCGCAGTTTAGCCCGCCAACCTGCAAAAAAATAGCGAAGGGAGTGTTTCTTACCTGTCTAACTCTTAAAATTCTTTTTTTTAATATATTATGTTTATAATTATTTAATTAAGAGTATCAATAAATAATAAACAAATCATCACATAGGAATTGAAGTGATACATAAATGATGAACAAAATAATAATATGATAAAAAATCATCTAAAAAAATAAACATATTAATAATCTTTATTGTAAAAAGAAAAGGCAATTAATTAAGATGAAGCAAAAGTCGAAAAGTGACATGGTCCTTTAACAAACAAATTACTTTGTATTTACTATTTAATCTTTATTATTATAATAATTTAGAATCGAATAATTGAGAATAAAAAATATGTAGATATATATAAGTTTTTTTTTTTTTACAAAAAATCAAATTTAAAAAAAAAATTTAAGTTAACAAGCTAACCTGCTAGTCCGCCTGATGGCAAGACGGGTTGCCCTTCTGACCCATACCGACCATAGGTAGGTCGGCCCACCTGCCCTATTTTAGGTGAGTTGACCCGTTTTGTCATCTTTAAATAAGTCCATGAAATACTGGATTTTTTATTATTATTATCGAAAGCACTAAAATTATTATTAGAATGTTATACTAAGTTATTTTCACTTAAGAAGTAGTTTGTTTGTTTTTTTTTTACTTAGGTCACATATATATTTCAACTTATTAATACATAAGCTGATCTCACTTGCAATATGATTATCACGGGAGAGAAGAGTTTTCTTATAGCTGGAATTAAACATGGAATATAATTTCTTTTTTCTTTTTTTCTTTTACAATTACCTGAGTCAGACCCTTTCCATAATAAAAAATAAATAAACTTGTTTATACATTCCTTTGTGAACAAGTCCGGAATTATTGACTTAAAGTGTGTTTTCCAATTAATATTAAGATCACATCTAAGTTTTCCACGCGTTTTGGCCCGCCCGTGAAATGTTCTTAAATTTTTGTGTATGTGTGTGGTGGGGTAGGGGATTGCGTGGTCACATTATCCAATTTTATATTTTGTGATTTTAAATTCAATAAACAAATAATTATATTACGCGAAGTTTGCAAATTATTTGCCTTAACAAATGCTAACATAATTTATTTATAATATACGTATTTTTATATATTATCATACAGTTATAAATTTTTATGCATAGTAAAATTTTAACTTTTACAAAAACTTAACTTTTTTTTTTAAAACTACAATAACTAACTATTATAAAAATTATATATAAAATATTTTTTAATTAATTAATGATGTTATAACTTTTACATTAACAATATATGACAGTTAAAAAAAAAAACTCTAATAAATCTTCTAAATATACTAGAGTTCAAAAGATATCCCAACTTATATATATACGCGTGACTGTTAAATGGGCAATACATTTTCTTTTTTTACTCCTTAAATTGTCAATATATTGTACATCTATTTTTAACAGGATCTGTTTTACACAGTGAGTTCATGCGAATCTCCTACAGACAATTTGGACCTCAACAAGTAACAACAAAGTTTTAGAATTCAGTCATATCCAACAAAGAGATCAAATCATATGATACATTTTAAAAACGAATTTGTAACTTATCAACCATAAAGGCCAAGGCATAGAGTGCCAAATTAAGCATATGGCAAAATCGTCTTATCCTTATGACTTTTCTTAAACGTGCCCTTGTGTTAACGAAAATGATAAATTATAATATTAAACCAAGTCATGCATTGATAAAATATGATCAAGTTATATAAGACTTATTGCAATTAAAAATACGTGAATAATCAATTGTTACACATGAATTAAAAAAAAAATTAAGCTCTTCATATCGATTAAGAAGGTTTTGATAGAGGCATAAATTAAAATAGTAGTAGAATACCAATTAATTTTCGATCACAGCAAGTTAAAAATATTAGAGTACACTGGTTAGGGTATCTATATCTCACAGGTGTGTAGGGGGTATTCGACACCAAGGTCAAAGATTATGATCAAACCTTATGATTAAGGGACTAATTAATCATTAAAGGTAGATAATCATTTTTTTTCTCAGCAAAAAGATATACTATATATATAAAAATCAATGGATCAAAATGTACAAACGATACTAAAAGTATCTTATGGTCAATAAATACCAACTCATCTTACCCTGATGGTATAAGACACTCTTACTTAACTTACCCTAATTATAATTACACGAGTAATATAAATTATTACAACCGTACTAAAGAAAAAAGGTAGATAATGTTGATGTAAGTCAATGGATCTTTGGGCCCAATAAGGTAAATAATGTAAATACTTGGAAGTTAGAGTATCTTTAGCATATATCCTGTCATTTAACACTACCCAATTTGAAAGATCATAGCGAATAATTTGGACTAAGGAGCCTCTAACAGAAGATAAAGTATCATGCGGTATTTGTGGCAGGGGCAGGATGCATGAACGATTTATTCAATATTTATGTTGCGATTATTTAACTATGTTTAATTTAATCAATCATGATGTATTTTTACCTCGCTTTTGATGGCATAATGGAAAATGTATATGCATTTTCATAATTTAAATTATTTAATTAAACTTTTTTTATTAATAGTTAAATTATTTATGCATGTGACTTTCGTTAGTTACGTGACATCACGTAACTTTACAGTTTGCTTTTGCTCTCATTACTTCTCTGAATTGGTCAGTCATAAATAATGCTAGATCGATCCTTAATTACAATTAATGGGAAATTTGAATTAGAGGTTCAAAATGAAGCTATGCAATATAATCGTTGATAATACTCTAGCAAAAATGCAAAATGATAGAGAGTGAATGGTTAAACAAATTAATATTAGTGTCATAATTAAACTCTCGTGTTCCCGACATTTTTACCCAACACTTGATTAATAATACTTCGTCTCGATCGTGATATATATAAAGTAGCTAATAGAAGTACAAATTAATAATGAGCTCATTTGAAAACGCCCGTGTTTGCTTTTCTTTTTATTCTTATTTTCCTGAATTTGATTTCCTCTTACGTTGGACGGAGCTAATAATTAGATGGGTTATAAGCTGCTGATCTCATTTACCAAAAAGGCAAAAAGAAAGCAGAAAAAAAGTTAAGAAAAATCTGCAATATACTAATATTTCCCCAACAAAACAAATAACAAACTTTTTTTTTACTATAAGCAAAACAAATTTCATTGATAACGAATGAAGCATGAGATGATATGCGTTCAAACGACAACAACAAATACAAAAAAGGAAATAAACCTTCAGTACGTACATTGCGATTTACAAACTCGTTCATCAATATCTTTTGTACGTGCATTGCGATTTACATAAGAAAACTTCTTTATTTATCGCATCACTCTTACCATATAATAACAAGAAGTTAACCCTCCATTCACCACAAGATCCACGCATGGAATTTGAAAAAAAAAAAAAAAAACCACAGCTATATATAGATAGATATATATGATACGCGCGTTTGGTACGTAATTAGGCACAATGGTAGTCACGTGGAACTTGTCTTGAGCAAGCATTGAGAAATAAGTTGAGTGAGATTGGAAGGTCGAGGTTGGTGCCGAGAATGTTTGCTTTGAGGGCAGTGCAAAGACACAGTGCAGCCTCAAGGTCAACGAGTCCATTGAAGAGTGAGCAACATGGTGTAAGTGGTGCTTCACCTAAACTCACGTTCAGCAGCAACCCATTTAGCACATTGCCACATACTCCTAGTTTCAGTGCGTCACGCGGGCACAAGCCACCTGAATAATTCGGGTTAGGCTCGGGACTGGGACTGGGGCTTGGCGTTGGACTGGGACTGTGTCTAGGGTTAGGGTTAGGGCGAGAGCCAGTACCACAATCGTGGGCAGAAGAAACAAGTGTGAAGAAGAGGAAGTTGAGTGTGAGGAAAAGAACGAGAGAGGAACAAGTTTTGGAACCCATCTTTCTTAAACTCTTGTTGTAGCTAGCTGCTGCTGATTATATATGTTTATATTTCTAATCACTAGAAAATGCTAATGTGTTTTGAACATGGGAATAATTTCGCGTGCGATGCTGGTTTTTATAGTGCTTTGAAGTGCCAAGGTGACGACGAGTCAGTAAATATGATCATATATAACTAAAAAACAACTTTAAACAAATATTTAAATTGATAATTAATTATTTCATGAATATAAAAACAAATAAAATTAGAAATATAATTATTTCTCTGGTATATAGAAATTAAATGGTTCTATATTTTTAACTTGTGTGTTCTGATTTGTTGAATTAAATTAGATGGTAAGGATTAACGTAATCATTTAAAAATTAACATAGACCTATTTTATTTGATCTCTGCTTCCTCTTTAGTAGATCTAAAATTAAAAAAAAATCAAATATTCAAAAGATTTATTTTATCACGTTCTAAAATATCTAAGACTTATTATCACCACCACCACCAACATAGTTATCACCACTAGGGTCACCATCACCGTCACCATCATGATTGTTATTTTCATTGTTTTTGTTGCCAATCGTGGTGGCGGCGACGACAACAACGGAGACGACAACTATGATGGTAGCAAGAATGGTGGTAGTGATGGTGGCCTTGACAATAACAATGAGGATAACACCCATGATGATAGTAGTGATGGTGACCCTAACAGCAGTGATAATTATGTTAGTAGTGGTGGTGGTCATGATCATGATGATAAGTCTTTAATATTTTAAGATATAATAAAATAATTTTTTTAAATATTTGGTAAATTTTTTTTTTTTTAAGTTTGAATGTAATAAAGAGGAAAAATAAAAAGATCAAATGAAAGAGGTGTATGTTTAAATTCCTAAGAATTTTTGTTTTCATTTTCACATAAAAAGTTCTAAAATGAAAAACTTTATTTATGTTTGCGTAATTAAGTAACTTTGTTATTTATTAAATTCTTATCAAAGGGAGCTATACTTATATGTTTGTATGTGAAGTTTACCGAAATAAGTTAAAAAAAAATTATTTTGACAGGAGTTTAGTTTTAATACCGTCAATATAATTTTTATTTTATTTTGCTGGGTAATTGGAAATCAATATAGAAATGATTTTTAAATTAATTATTATAAAATTCTACAATTTTACCATAAATGACATACATGATTAGATAATAAGAGTTTAATTTTTATGATTAGTTTTATTCTCTATCCTGAGTCAGAGTCTGTTAAGGATGACTTGATGCACTGTTAGTCAGTTATATAATCACTTATGTTGTGACAATCTCAATTAATTAGTCGGTCACGTCAAACCACATCAATGAGATATTATAAATCATCTATTTCAATTTTACTTTTTAATCAATATTGTTGTCTTAAAAACTTAATAATATACATCTATTGAAATCAAGATAAAAAAGAAAAAAAGAGTATTTTAATAAAAGTGTCTCTTAATAAAAAGTTAATTTGAAAGATCTACTTTTTTTTTATATAAAAAAAATCTTACACACATTAATACTCCGTGTCATAGCTAAAAGAAGTACATTCTAAGAACAAAATCTTAGCTAAAAAAGCATGTTATATGAAATTCCGCGTAGAGAAGGGGAATACGTGAATCTTAGCTAATGAAATAATCATGCGTGATTCGTGAACACAAGTTAGGTCATGGTCTTGACGTGGGGACTGCCTTCAATCCAAGAGCAAAGTTTTACACCTATTGAGCGATTCGATTCCACTGTAATTTGTGAATTTAAATCACCAGCTTCCTTAGTTTCTTTTTTTCTCTATTTCTGTGTCCCTAATATAAGAATTTGATATTTTATCAAAATTAAAAGTATTATTGAGAATGTATAATAAAATAAAGATAATTATATTTAATGATGTGTCATGTTTTTATTAGTGTGACATTAAATGAGACCAGAAAATAAAATTGATGATTTGAATCCGTAAACTAGATAATGGAATATTCAAAATTATTCAAATGCTAATTTTTGCATGTGGAATAATTTGGTATGAAAAAAGTTGCGTGGAAAGAAAAATATTCAATTTGTGTATTTTTATGCTCTGCGAAAGATTATACATTAGTCATTTTTTTTATGAGAATTACTCCTACCCATACCATAAAAAAAAAAAAAAAAAATACTTAGCATACTGTTGTTGGAACTTCATGACACCTTCTCTGTTCAATAAACGATTCAAACCCTTGTCACATGTGAATAATTTAGTTTGTTTTAACATTTTGCTGTAAAAGACCAAATTTAAGATTATTGTTTACAAAAATGATTTAGTTGATTTATAATTTATTATGCATGTATAATTTTGATGATAATTTTTTAAATTTATAGTACATACTGTACATCTTAGTTTAAAAGATTGAAATTCATTTTGTTTGAAATTTGGAACCCCGGCCCCATTACTAGTTAAAAAAGGAGAAATGTGTGACATTATCAACAGTATTGGCACATCTTGATTAGAAGGGTTAGTATTTGATTCTTATTTATACTCATCTGTTACAAATATACGACGTTTTAGATATGTGCACAAGGTATTAAGAAATATAAATAATTTATTAAACTTTGTAGACAATTTATTAATATATCCTTTTTTTTTTTCTTTCAAAATAACCGTTTACTCTATTCTTTCACCTATATATGCAAATTCTGGTAGTAATCATTTACTCAACATTTTTCTTTCACTTGAACTTAAATTGCAGCACATTCTTTAAGGGACTACTTAAGGTGAGATTGAAAATCCAAAACCCAGTAAGACTAACCACCTTCGGTTAGTGGTCTTGGTATTAAAAAATACTGTAACATAAATGTGAGTGGCATGGAAAAACTACACACAAACAAAAAATGATTTGTGGAAGTGTTTATGGATCTTCACACAAACAAGTTGTATTAAACGATTGAGATAATACTGAAAAAAAATGCATTTAATATACTCTTGGATTTATAAATCGTCATATATTTTGAAACGTAGTGAGTATATACTCTCTTTGTCCTTGGGGAAGTGTGATGGCTTTGAAAGGATAGAAAATATTTCATGGCTAACTAAAAGCATTTCAATTTCAATAACGTGCCTAAAAAATAGTAAGTGCATTTCAAAGAATACTAGCTAAATTAGTAAAATGTTAATAATTTAAAGTTAGCCGAAATGAAGCTTAGGTGGCTGAAATAGTTGATGAATTAGCCGAGGAATAATTAGTGATATTAATGGCATCCTATCACTTATGCACGATGTACACAATTATTTCAGCATAGAGCTTTGGAGTTTAGTAAAAGTAGATCTTGAAGATTATTGTAAAGAACTTTCAACCATTCAATCAATTTTCCTTTTTGACGACAATTGTTTGATCTTCCTTTTGGAATTGTGTTGGAGTTTGCATTACACAACCAGAAAAGCGACAGTACATTATTCCAAGAAAAGGAGTGTTGCCTAACCTAATGCATGCAATGCCATTGCCCATTGTTGACCTTTTCTAAGGCTTATCGATGGGCATGCATGTATTTTTTACAGCTAATTAATGGAAAAAAAAGTTGTCAGTAATTACCTGCTACGTTACCATCAGTATCCAGCTGTGACAACTGACAGCAAAAGTTAACACTGATAATCAACGTTTTTCGTCGAAAAAAAACATCTTAATGATCCATCAATGGCGACGAGGACCGGAAAAATTAACACTCATATTCTAGCTGTTTAACATTAGGATCTTCATCGTGCGTGAGCTTGTAGTGGAGCCCACTTTGGTTAAACAGAACCCGTGACTCTCTAATCTCTAATTTCCTCTATGATTGTTAGCATTAATTATAGTATAAATAAATTAAAAAGCTTAGGAGAAAAATATTTCATGCATGTGATGTGACCATGCATGCCATGGCAGCATGGCCAAACGCGTGGAAATCATTAATTAGCTTTTAATAGGAATCAGCAGTCGCGGTCACAGGCTAATCTGGATTGGGTTTATTTTGTCTTGAGAAAACTTCAAGTCAATAATGTAGTTACTGAAATTGATATAGTAATATTTGTTTTGAGTTTTGTAGTGATTGATAGTTTAATTCTACGCTTTTTTTTTTTCTTAATGCATCTTTCTTATTTTATTATAACTCATATTGCAATTGATTTTGATTGATCTATTCTTAATGATTTAATTTCTTTGGGATGGAAAGCAGCTGAATGATTACTTATTTAACAGTTTTATGCACATTTATTATCGTTAAATAAATTTATTTGAATCAACTAATTTTACATGATACTTTTAAAATTTTACAAACGTATTTTTCTATTGAATGCAAAAATTAGTTTTAAATTAATTAATTTTAAATAGAAACATTGTCTGATATTTTTAATTTAAAAGGAGCTTTAAAACTAAATAAATGAAAATTACTACTAAATACTGCTTTCATTTTTTAACTCTTATTTAAAATTTAAGCTTAAAAAAATACGACTAAAAGCTAGGACAAACCTCAGAAACTCTTTTCCAATGCACGTGCACGATTATAGGTTTATGCTTAACAATGTACGATTATATATTTCCAATAGTGTATTTATAATTAAAAACAATTGTATAGAAATTATTGAACTTCGAAAATCGAAAAGCCTGTTGCCATAAACCTCAATAACCAATGTACTGTTATTTGAGTAAAAAAAAAAACCAATTTACAACTTCTCTTGTTTTTTCAATAAAAAAAAAATGTACTACTTATCTTCAATAAAATAAAACAGTAGTTAAACCACTGTGTCATTCCGTTTACAGTTTACACAACAAAGTAATAGATGTGTGGGGTGGAATAATTTTGTTTTTTTAGTATTTATTTAGTTCTCATGTGCAACGGTACTGCAAGAGATACGAAATAAAAAATACACTAAGTGCCAAATGGTTACAGGTATGCAATCATTCATTTGAATGGCGAAATTATAAACCATTCTACCTAATTCGAAGTTCCCCAACTTCTTTCATCCATATGGGATGAACTTTAGTGTGTGTGTGTGTTCATTTATGCATCATTAAAAATACATCAGACCAAGAAATCATTACAGGCTGTAAGTTGCATTCTAAGCCACAAAATTTTTCTTTTTATTTTTTATTAATTAATTATAAAAATATGTGATTCATATTAAACTTTGCTCCTTCAGTGGTTTTTTGACAGCAGTGATCCAAACCCAGGCACAGAACAATGTATATTCAAATGAACGAGTTGGCCTAAAGCCGTAAACCTATCATTTTGATTCGGTTAATGGTAAATTAGCTAATTATATATTTAGTTTTCTAAAAATTTTAAAAAATAGTAATGCTCTCACGTGATGTCATATAGTACATTAGTCACGGGCTGGTTGCAGTGTTGATGCCCTATGCATTTTTTGAATTCGTAAATTCCTGGAGTTAGAAAGGGCAAAGCAATTTAATTTCCTGATCAGCTGATGCTGCTCTCATTCACCAAAAAGACAAAACGAAAAGAGACAAATTAAGAAGTACGTGTTCGGAACATTAATCCTTTTTGATTCCTCTTGCTTTACATAAGAAAGCATGGGGAGCTTATTTAAGGTGACACAATTTGCCTGATAAAACAAACACTACAGCGACAGAATAACAAGAAGTTAACCATCCATGCACGTACAACAAGAATCGATGGCACCATGAGCAATGAAATTTTGGGAAAATAAAAGACATGCAACAGAAACTAATTAATTAGTCCAGAACTAGCAAACACGTATTGAAGCAACTTGTGCATAGGGCATGCATTATGATTAGGCACATTGGAAGCCACGTGGGGCTTGCCTTGAGCAAACATTGAGAAGCAAGCTGAGTGAGATGGGAAGGTTAAGGTTTATTCCCAAAATGTTTGCTCTTAGGGCAGTGCAAAGGCACACTGCAGCCTCAAGGTCAACGAGACCATCGAGGAGAGAGCAACAAGGTGTAACTGGTGGTTGACCCAATTTCACGTTGACCAAGTTAAGCACATTGGCGCATACACCTAGCTTGAGTGCATCACGAGGGCAAGAGCCACCCGAACCACCTGAGCCACCAGATCCACCTGAACCACCTGGGCCTCCTGAGCCACCTGAGCCTCCTGAACCACCTGAACCACCTGAACCTCCTGAACCACCTGAACCACCCGAACCACCAGGGCCTCCTGAACCACCGTAGCCACCTGAAGGGGTTGGCTCCACGGGCTTGTGCTTATGCCTTGGTGTAGGGCTAGGGCATGTTCCGCAGGCAGAGGCAAGGGCAAAAAAGAGAATGTTGATTGTGAGGAAAAGAGAAAGGGAAGAGCGAGTTTTGGAACCCATCTTAAACTCTAGTAGTAGTAGTAGTAGTAGTAGTGGCTAGGGTTTCCTTTGTTTTCTTTCTACTACCAGAGCTTAAGAAGAGTGATTTTGGGGATGGGAGTTATTGGTAGCTAGGGAATGGTGGTTTATATAGGGTTTTGGAATATGCAAGTGGGGTAGATTGTTCAGGAAACTGGTCATGGGAGTCATAATTATTAAAATATAGCTAAAAGGGATTTGAGAGAAGTTATGTCAATGAAGCAATAACCATTTATTGAATAAATTGATTTTTAGCTGGCATATGAAAACCCTTTAATTAGGATTTGTATGTTTGTGAGGTAACAGGGTCTCTGATTGGTCATGTTTATTCTGCGTAACCACATGCTACTGCTACTGCTGCTGCTGTTATTTGTATTATTGTACATTGCTTGGGCACAGCCTGTGCCTCCTTTAATATGATCACTATTCACTAGTTTCTTTAATATGATTATAATCGTAACTCGTAAGTATAGTTCAACTTTTTTTCTGAAAAAGGAAGCATGGTTAAACTTTTTTTTATAGCAAGTATAGTTAAACATAACCTCACCAGAAATGGCTTTCGTTAATAATCATATAATATCCTTTATTACAAGTTACAAGAATACAAGATTGTTTTCTCTACCGTTATTATTAACATATATATATATATATATATATATATATATATATATATATATATATATATATATATATTCAATTTCTTTTCATCTCTTTTTTATTTATATTTTAATCACATTAATTATTTTATGTATTACTTCTTCTTTTTTTTCGCTTTCATTCCACCCTATTTTCCATACACCCTACGTTGTACTCTTCCGGTTACCTTATTAATTAGTTAATTAGTATTTCTATATTGGAAATATTATATGAGAAAAATGATGACTTGTACTGACGGTGAATTACAATAATTTTTTATTTATAATAAGTAAATTAATTTTTTTATAAAATATTATTAAAACCTATATTAACTGTGAATTGTGATGAAATTAATACATCATTATTAAATTCATATTATAATTTATTTTACTCAATTATTTTATCCTTTTACATTACTTTCAAGATAGGCAATATGATTCTATATATAATCAATCTCATGAACTTGACAGGTGGAACCGTGGGACGTAATTTCAATACCTACGTTACTTTTTTGTTCTCAACAACTTGCTTACATGTGTGTTAAAAACTTCGTTTGATTGCATAAAAATGGTGGGGAAATAGAGAATGAAGATAAAAAATAGATGAGAAATAAAAGATAAATCAGTGTATTTTTTTTTATCCATAATATTAATATGAAATATCTACCAATTTTGTTTATAATTAGTCTATGTTAAAAAATTTGACTAGTCACATTTAGTGCTTTCCTATCAATCAGGTATTTTTTTCATTCCAAAACTTTCTTTTAAAAGACCAAGTTCAGTGCACTCGAACGAGGAGTTGCTGATAAAGTAGCTCGGGTGTATTTTGTAGAGAAGAGATGGCGAGAAAGAAATAACAAAAAAATGATTGATATATATGAGATTTGTTTATCGAAAATAATTGATTGTTTTCATTCATAATCAATTTTCTTAGTGTGCAAAAAAAAAAAAATAGTTGATTGTCAAAGTTAATTCAAGATCGATTGCCATAGTTCAACAATCAATTGTCATATAAGAGATAATGGATTATCTTGTATTTTTTTCTTAAATTAAATATCTCACTACAACTATATTTTTTTTTTTATATAAATAGAAACGAATGTAATATTATTTATTCTGGTTATCATTTTCTTATTTTTCATGTAAGGTTGAAAAGGAAACGAGAGAAGCCTACTTATTAGGAGCCTAGAGTAGAAACCTGCACGCTGAAGCCACGATTCCCCGAAAAGTCTCCGTAATTTGTCACCGTTCATTGACAGCGACTTTTTTTTTTTTAATAATTAAATTGTTGATAAAAATTGATACTTGATTATACAATTTTACTGTAGTTGGAATAAATATATTTATCCTAATAATAAATTTGCTATTACGAGTATTGTCGTTATTAAAAATAATAATTAATAACAATAACATTTAATTGTCGCTACAAAAAGTATTACTAATGCCTACAACATTTATTATCGCTGTTAAAAAAAATGTGTCGATGATATTATTAATGTGAAAAGTATTTTTCATATTACTAACATGTTTGTTGTCATGAAAAAAATATATTAATTAATGATAATATTTATTATTGCTATAAAATGTACGTTAATAATATTTAGAGTCGATAAATTATTTTTTTTATATAAAAGTATTAATTATTTTTTTAGATAATATTAACAAAATTTAAATATATCTCATTAATATTATTTATTTAAATATATATTAAATACATGATTAATCGATTAATGTTTCTTAAATTATCTCTATTCCGCAAATAATTGTAATTCCGTATGTAACTTCTCTTAAATTATTTCCATCCATTAAGAAGTAAGAGAAAAATGTGAAATAATTAATTTTTAATTTACATAACTTCTACACACATATAAAAGTCTTCACGTTATATTTTTTCTTCTCTATCATACACTCAAGTCTAGAACGTAACTCTCTCTCTCTTATGTCTCTAACCTTCTCTCTCAAAAATAAATTTATACATATATAGCATATCTATTAATTATTACACCATTTCTTTCTATTCTATGTTGGTTTTAAATTTTTATTAAATTGAACTTAATTATCTTTCATGTTGTAGGTTGTTTTTTTGTTATAATGGTACTAAGTACCACCACTTCAATTATGACACTCTTTAAATTCCCAACTTTGACATAATTATTTTTCATGAAACCACACCACACTAGAAGTATCGGCATAGCACCAAACTTCCAATACTTTTTCCCTACTCAGATAAAAGTTTCTTCCTTTCAAACACGATTTTTGAAAACTACATTGATCCACCTAATAGTTTTCTCCATTCTAGGATACCTTCACTTTACTCACTCATCATGATTCAAAGTCATAAAAATTACATTAATCTTCTCCCATGTTCTAAACTCCGAAAGTGTTTCTATGAACAACAACAAAATAAAAAAAAGAGTTATAAAAGATAATTAATTTCTATTTATGAGAATTAATTTTAATTTTATTTATTTATACTCATTTTTCACCAACAAAAAATAAAGATTTTTTGATGATAATAAAATAATAATAATTTAAAAAAAAATCTACCAATTAATTTTAATTAAAATTACCAAATTTTTAAATTTAAAATACAAATTATTAATTACAACTATTTTTTTTTATAAATAAATGTATGTCAACGTGTTGATGCTTTTGCCGACACGTGACAAATATTTCATTGTTATAAGTTATTTTGATAGCGACATTTAAGATATTTCAACAATAAATATTACTACAAATAACAACTTTTCTTATCATGGAAACTCATATTTTCACTATTAGGCCTACACTAATTATCATCATGCTGTGCGTTGATTAATTTGATGTTCCATACATTTTAATATATAGGAGGAAGCAGCTTAATTAAATACCCCATTCCGGAAAATTTACAATTATTGACTTGAAGTTAGTTTTGTTAAAATAAATCCAATCCAGATTAGCCTGTGATCATGACTGCTAATTAATTACTACTATTAAAAGCAAATATTGATGATGATTTCCACGCGTTCGATTGAGCCATGGCAAAAGTCAGCTAATTTTTCTTTACAATATAATAATCGCGATTATTCTGAGAAGCACTTACAGATTAGAGTCACGGGCCTGGTTTAACTAAAGTGAGCCCCACTACAAGCTAACGCATATCTGGACGAAGATCTCAATGTCAAACGTACTGTTGCGAATCATCATCTAAAATGGATTTCAATACTTTGAAGGATTAATCTTAATTTAACTCCCTATTGAAGAATACTGAGTTCACATCTAAATAAAAAATTAATGAAAATTATATTTTATATAAGATGTTTTTGTTTTTACTGCTTTGATAATCAATTGCATGCATGATTCTAAATGGAATTGTATCTTTTCCACCAAACCGTGTCTACATATACTCATTTCAAAGAAGGCACAGATCATTGTTTGTAGTTTTCCATTGATGGTGAAAGATAGGTTGAGAACCAACCTGGGTAAGTCGGCATAGCCATCTTTGAAATAATGTATCGGAGTAAAACAACTAACGTTAGTATTATCCATAATTCTAACTTGCCTTAAAGAGTCCAATCGAATTTTCTTGCATTTCAAGATTTATAAACATCATAAAGTAAAAGCTAACACTACACATGCACGGCTATCCATTTATAACAAGATATGTGTACTGTGTGGACCATTTTCTAATTTGTTTCCCATTCTCGATCAAAATCGCATCATTAAAATGTTGAAGATAAAAAGATCTTTTAATATAATCATTGCAAACTTGCAATCGAAACCCCACTAAGTACTAATTTCAGTAATTTGTAGATGAAGCAACGCGCTTGACGTACAAATGGTAAGTAGCCATAACTATTATTGGTTATTTCTTCGGTTGAACTTACACAGTCGTAGGTTCATAGCTCATTCGGTAAAACTTACACCGATACAATTATTTATTGACACGTGCTTCATTTATTATTTGTCATGTAATAAATTTCAAATCTTAATTATATATTATTTAATTAATTTTGAATTAATTTTAAAAAATATTTAAATTTATTTTTAGTATTTCAAATATAAAGTATTTTTATTTTAGTCCCAAAATTAAAATTTGTTTTCTTTAATTCTTCAAAGTTCATGATGAAATTCTTTTATTAGTCATTTTTCTTAACAGCATTAGAATGTACCAAACAAGATATATAGAAAGAACAATTAATCTGTTGCAATTTTAACAATTAAAACCGTCACAAAATGAGAGAAAAAAAGTGAAACAAAAAATTACAAGAATCATATTCATATGTAACCTCATCTTTCAGCATTCCCACAAACAGCTATCGTTCATAGGTAATTACACAACTCATAACATAAAGTAACATTTGTGGATAAACATGATAATTATCGAATTCTATGGATTAAAAAGAGAAACTTTAGATTTAAAGGACTAAAAAAAAAATGACATAATTTGAGAGACTAAAAACATATTTAAACCTTTAAAAAATTTAACAATATATCCTCTCATCAGCTTTGAATTAATCAAATCAAAGTAGTAAGATATATCGATAAAAAAATATATTTTCAAATTAATTAATAAAATATTATCAACTAATTATATTTAATAAATAATTAAATTTCTTGCATTAATATGTTAATTTTATCATTTCAAAAATAAAAAAAATAAGCTTACAATGTGTATTACAAAATAAAATTCAAGCATAGTCATTGACTTACTCAAATTTAAAATAACATACTTAAACTTCATAAAAATATTTATATATTTAATATATATCATAAATATATTTATAAATAATATTTAGAACCCATTAAGAAAATCATGAACATTATATTGAAAAAATAGGAGTAATGTATTGACAATTTAGAAAGCTTTAGATGCAACAAAAAAAAATTGAACAAAATAAAATTTAAAAAATTTGAAAAAAGCAAGAGTAATGTCTTGAAATTTTTTTAAAAAAAATTATAAAATATGATAGAACAAGAGAAAGCCTTGAATTTTTTTAAAAAAATACTAAAAAATAAGAGGAAGGTCTTGAAAATTTTTAAAATATGAAAAAACAAAAATAATATCTTGAAAATTTGAAAAAATGGAATTTTTTAAATATGAAAAAATAAGATAATGTCTGGAGAATATGAAAAATATAAAATTTTAAAAAATATGAAAAAACAAGAGTAATATATTAAAAATTTGACAAAATATTTTTTAAAAAAAAACAAGAAGCAATGTCTTGAAGATTGAAATACATAGCAAATTAGGCTTTAAAGTTTCATGTTAAATGATTTAGTGTTTCAATCCTCATATTTAAGATTTCATGGTCTAAGGTTTAAGATTTCATAATTTAGGATTTAAGGTTTCATTTCATGGTTTCAAATTTAGGGTTTCATTTAGAATTCATGATTAGGGTTTTGTAGTTTAAGATTTAGGATTTCATGATTTAATATGTTGGATTTTATTTCATGGTTTAGGATTTAAGGTTTCATAAATGAAACCCTAATGATTTGGATTTCATCCATGAAACCTAAATCCTATTTTAGAGTTTCATTTATGAAACCCCAAACTTGAACATTTAAAGTTTCATTATGAAATCATAAACCTTAAATGAATTCCTAAATCTCAAATCATAAAATGAAACATTAAATATTAAACCATGAAATTATAAATCATAAACAATGAAACCCTAAATTTTAAACCTCAAAAAATTAAAATTTTTAAAAATAAGAAAATGTAAGAGTAATATTTTGAATATTTGAAAAAAAAATGAAATTTAAAAAATAAGAGTAATTTCTTAAAAAAAATTTAAAAAATTATAATTAAAAAAAATTTTAAAAACAAGAATAATGTCTAAAATTTTAAAAAAAATATGAAAAAAAGGATTAATGTCTTGAAAGATTTAAGAAAGAAAAAAAAAAAACAAGAGTAATGCCTTCAAAATTTGAAAAAAATAAATAATTTAAAATAATAATAAAATAGTAATGTCCTTAAATATTGAAAAAAAAATATAAAAACAAAACTAATGTCTTGAAAATTCGAAAAAATAAGTGTAATGTCTTGTAAATTTTTTAAAAAAAAATAAAAAAGAAGAGGAATGTATTTAAAATTTTTTTAGAAAAATGAAAACATTAAAAATAATTAAAAATATATTTATGTCTTGAAAATTTGATAAACAATGAAAATATTAAAGATATGAATAAACAAGAGAAATGGGTTGAAAATTTAACAAAAATAAGAAAATTTTAAAATAAGAACAAACAACTGTAATTTCTTTGAAAATAAAATAAAATTTTAAAATACGTAAAACCAAGAATAATATTTTGATAAAAACAAAATTAAAATATAAAGAAATAAGACTAATATCTTGAAAATTTTAAAAATGTAAATTCTAAAAAAATTAAAAAAGAAATAATGTCTTGAAAGATTTTAAAAAAAAAATATAATTCAAAAATACAAAAAAAACAAAAATATTAATGTCTTGAAAATTTGTAAAGAAAAATGAAATTTTTTAAAATACGAAAAAACAATAACAATATCTTGAAAATTTAAAAAAAAAAATTAAGTATGACATAACAAGATAATGGGTGAAAATTTGGAAAATATAAAATTTTAATATATGAAAAAACAATAGTAATTTATTGATTTTTTTTTTCAACAAGTTAAAATTTTTAAATAAATTGAAACAAAAGTAATATTTTGAAAATTTGACAAAATTAGAGTTTAAGGTTTCATGATTTAATATTTAGGATTTATGGTTTGATAGTTTATAATTTAAAGTTTCATGATTTAGAATTTATGATTTTATTTAAGATTTAGGATTAGGTTTCAATGGTTCATAATTTAGGATTTTATGATTTAAGATTTAGAGTAATGTCTTGAAAATTTGAAAAAATAAATATGAAAAATAAATGTAATACTAGAAATTTTGTTTTTTTTTAAATAATATTAATATCTTGAAAACTTTAAAAAAAAATATGAAAAAATAAGAGTAATATCTTGAAAATTTTAAAAAAATAAATGAAAATTTTTAAAATATGAAAAAAAATAAGAAGAATGTTTTGAAAATTTTTAAAAATATGAAAAAAAAAACATGGGTAATTTTTTGGTATATTTGTAAAATATGAAAAATTAAAAATATGAGAAAACAAGAATAATTTCCTTAAAATTTGAAAAATATTGAAAAAAAAAGATATCTCTTGAAAATTTTAAAAATACTAAAAAACAAGAGGAATATCTTGAAAATTGGAAAAAAAAATATTTTTAAAATGCGAAAAACATGAGTAATATCTTATAAATTCGTAAAATATGAATACTTAAAAATATGAGAAAACAATAATAATGTTTTGAAAATTTGAAAAACAAAATATAAATTTTAAAATATGAAAAAATAAGAGTAATGTTTTGAAAATATTAGACATATGAAAATTAAAAAAAAAAAAATATATATATATATATATATATATATATATATATATATATAAACAAAGGAATGCCTTTGAAATTTTTAAAAAATTGAAAATTTTAAAAATATGAAAAAGGATAAATAATGTCTTGTAAATTTGTAAAAAATGAAAAATTGAAAATAAAATATACAAAGAGACACTAACAAAAGGTTGAATAGTGAGTCAATTAAAACTATTAAAAGATTTTCGCAACAAGTATAGTTTCTAAAAATATTCTTTGTTGAGATATATGAATATTTGAACACAAACAAATATATTTTTTCAAAGACAATATTTTGGAATTTTTTTTAAAAATGCAAAGTGTTAAAGTAGCTTTACTTGAGTTAGTTAGAGGAGAAGATGCATGCTCTTGTCACTTTCAATACTTTTATTGATCTTGTTTATTGTACTTTTCTGAACAAAGTAGCTTTTAGTTGTACATATATAAACTTCACCATTGATGAGGCTAACAGACAAATATACGAGAAATAAGTGAAAAATTATATAGTAATATCTTCCTTTTTTTTCTATTAAGAGACAACATTCTTAAAGTCAATATATAAAATTATTAAGTTATCATTTGAACAAGGAGACCTAATGTCTGTTTAAGACAAGACTTTATCCATTTATACATAAGAATTCTTTTCCATCTATGCACTAGGAAGTTCCTTTCATTTGTACATTAAGAAAGGTTTCCTTTGTACTTGGAAATATGTTATGTTTATTTGACAAAACTCTTTTTCATCTAGTCCTGAGTGGCCTCGTCTGATTAAAACGTTTTGGACGTTGATTTACTTTGAAAATATTTTCAAACAATTAATCATAATATTGCGAATTTAGATATATTACCATTAGTCTGTAGTGGTTTTTGGTTCTCTGAAATTTGTCAATTATAACCCATTAATTTGATAAAATATTATCATATTTGTTATCATCAAAATCAATCAAACAGTTAGAGACTAAACATTATTCAAGGTCCTGGTTCTAACAAAATATGAAAATACACAAATAATGACTAAAATTTTTTAAAATATGAAATAACTTGAGGAATGCTTTGAAAATTTTGAAAAGAAAATTAAAAATATTATATAAACTAGATTAATATCCTTAAAACTTGAAAGAATTGAAAATTTTAAAAAAGATGAAAAACAAAAATAATGTCTTGAATATTTGAAAAAAATAAAAATAATATCTTAAAAAGATTGAAATTGTTTAAATAACATATTGTTAGATTTATTTAAATTAATTCAAAATTGATTTAATGATATCTAATTAGGATATGAATTTTATTATGTGACATGACAAAAATCACATGTCAATAAATAATTGAGTGAATTAGAACCTACACCCTTTGTAAGTTATTTATAACTTACACCAGAATAATAACCAAGCCCATTAGTACTTAATTACAGTGGAAATCCCTAATTATGTTGTTTTTCCCTCACATGCATAAATAGAAATCTGAATTCCTATTGGTGTGCGCACCTATAAACTATAAAGGGGGGCAAGACTCAGATTAATAATAATAAAAAAATAAGACAATAGAGGAAAGAAGCCAAAAATTCAGCATAAACGCGAATGAATATTCAAGGTGGTACAGCAATATGTTACAATAGATATCCAATTGTAAAGTAACTTCTTTTAAACAGTAATAAAGGTATATGTTAAGTATTTGAGGTCAGACAGCAATAGATGTTCATCACCTTATAAAGAATCACCTGAGTGTGAGCCTAATCCTATGGAACAATTCTCGGATCAGTAACTAACTATAAATTCTAGCTAGTTCATAGTTAATCTAGGTGATAAAGTATATATTAACATTCGTACTAACAAGAATGGGGTCCCTTAAGTTTCAAAATTAACTGCAGTGCGAGCAGTTTAATTAAATCCCGCCAATGGAATGTATTAAATTGATTATGAAAACTAAATTTATCATTTAATTAAACAAATGATATTGAACCAGTTCTTAATAATTTTCCAAACTGTAGATCGACGACCTTAATAATCCGTATTTACTATTTAACTGTAAGACCTCTTAATCAAATGGCAGAGGAGTGTATATATATAAGTAAGGCCAATTTTGCAGTGGGATCGGTGGTCAAATAACCTCTAACACCTCAGACGAATCACATCCCAATGAGATGACTTAAAGGATGAATCACATCCGAATGAGTTTAATTAATAATACTTATACCTGCAAAATGTATTTACTTTTTGTTAGTCAATCACTTAAAAATTTTACAGCTAAACCTGTTTAACTTGGAACAAATATATGTTGAACTTCTGAAAAATTTCGTGTAAAGTGTACAAGTAATAAGCAATGACAAAACACAGTAAAAAGTTTCATATTGATGTGTGAGGATAGTCATTAATCCTACATTCAAGCAAAACGACTGATTGTCTATGTCTAGAAAATGGCTACTTACGAAAGTTAACGTGGAGGTTCTATTCAATGAGAAAATTCAGTGAAATGTAACCCTGTGAAATGGGCCGTGGTCAAAGTTCTCTATAGATCATGATTTGGGAAAGGTAAGTCCAAATTGTTCTCCGAGTCTTGATTGTATCCTTGTAGGACGGACACAGCTTAGTTTGTCCATATTAAGGAGTACTATATTCCAAAGCTAGCCCTTTAGCCCCACATGTGGGAATCAAATCACAGGCCATGCAGCATTTTCCCACGCTGGCCACGCATGATGATCGATGAAGTTCACGGGAGTGAAACACTGATCACATGCCAAGTGGTTGGGTTGATTGATTATATATAGTATCTTTCTATAAAGCAAAACTTGAAAACCAGTAAAACCACCATGGTTTTCGAATATTACTTTAATAATGAAAAAAAATTCCTATTGGGAAATGAAAATTAATTAAGCCTATCATATTTTACGTTCATTGACTACTCCAGTATACAACTTGGTCCGTTCACATAATCACATGTCTGGTTCCACAAACACCAAAACTCACGACAAATTGAAATATTCTTGAATCTCGAACCCAAAGTATGCACCAACCCATTAACCCCTATATATAACCGCATCACAAATTACTCTCCCTTCACACAAAACTAAGAGTTAAGACAATGAAGTCTTCTTCTAGTTCTCTTGCTCTTTTTTTAAGCATCAATTTGGTTTTCTTTGTGATGGCAAGTGGGTGCTTCACTTGCACACAGCCAAAGCCAAACCCTAACCCGTTCCCTTATCCAAACCCTAGCCCTAGTACCGATAAGAGCTGCCCCAGGGACGCGCTTAAGCTTGGTGTGTGTGCAAACGTGCTTAATGGACCAATTGGTGCTGTGGTGGGATCGCCACCGGATCACCCATGTTGCTCGGTGCTGGAAGGGCTTCTTGACCTTGAAGTTGCGCTTTGTCTCTGCACTGCCATCAAAGCTAACATTCTCGGCATTAACCTTAACATTCCCATTTCGCTTAGCTTGATCCTTAACGCTTGCGAGAAGTCGCCACCCTCTGATTTCCTGTGCAACTAGAGACATAGTTGTAATTAATTAAGCACGTTGACGTTCCTGATCAATTCATGCACTGTTTAATTATTTTTTATTTTTGTGCCCTTTGTTGTGTTGCGATGATTGTGTTGTTGTTCGGACCGTTCTAACTCGTTTAGTGAGAATGCAGTTGTAACCCGTAATTTAACTTCTGGTGTCAGTATTTAATGACTTTCTAATTTTTGTAATTTAACGAATTGTTCTCTTGTGTTAAGTTGGGAGTAAGAGCATCTTCAACCTCGCTGTTAACTGAGTTGGCTATATTTAGACATGATTATTTAACTTTTTTTTTTTTATCCTCGGAGTTACTCTACGTGTCATGTTAGTTGTTTAATTTTACGTGTCATGTTAGTTGTTTAATTTTAAACTTCTATTGCTTATGAGTTTTTTTTTTTTTTTATCATTTAAAGGTCATTTAAAATGATTCATTTAAGGGCATTTTAAAATTATAATATTAGAACAAAAATATATGGTTGTTTATGATGTCGCGTTACATGAATCAATTAAAATGAGATAAATGAATCAAATGAATTGTTTAAAATTATAATATTGAAACAAAATATATGTATTTGTTTTTTTTTTTCTTATATATGTGATTAGAGAGAGTATGTCTTAGGGAAAGATTCTTGTAAATCGATATTATGTCATACTAGTGGGTAGCGAAGCACTTCATATCTCTCTTTATTTTTCATTTTAAATTTTAAAAAAAAGTAATTAATAAAAGTAATGGATAGCTATAAAAAAAAATTATTAAAAGGATATCAACAAAAAAAAATATTGTAAAAATATTCATAATTATTGTATTTTTATATTATTAAAGGGTATAGAGATATGTAAAAAAATAGAGACAAAAAAAAAAAACAGTTTTTTCTTAAAGTTACTCCCTTTTATACTGATGGTATAGATATATCATACAAGTTAATTGCCAAAGAAAATCCATTAGTCAAACATGGAAAGAAGCATTAGTGACAAATCCACGATAGAAATTGGAAAAAAAAAATAAAATTGGCAAATGATTCAGGAGAACTTGCTAGTCCAAATCTGTGGGTAGAAAAATATACTGGTACTTGGCAAGCTTGCTGTGTCACTGTGTGGTTTTGTGAGTTTTGTCGCATCTCCCGTGCAATGCTGTATTGCTATATATGGGCCTTCAACTTGGGCTGTTTTGCTTTCTGCCGCTGTTTTTCTACATTTTCGGGACAAAATTTAGAAGAATGAAACTCCCTTGATATTCTACAGATCCTAAATTTAACGACTCCACACAATGTTCAACACGTGAACCCATACTTCAAAAAATAAAAAAACAAACACGTGAACCAGCAGTACTTTGAGATTGAATCTACTGATATTATTTTGGAGTTTCTATGCTACCTTGGGGAGTTTGGGCATCTCTCGGTTTTTGTTTAAATATTTAGTGATGAATGAAATAAAACTAATCAAATGAGAGAGAAAATAATTAAGTTACTTTTTTTATGAGAAAGAAGGTTATGCAACTATATAGTATAAATTTTACGAAATCTTTCGATCATAAACTATAATATACGATAAGTGCATTATTTTTTTATAGTAATATTCATACTGACTATAATTTATGATTTAACGATATAATAATATTTTACATTGTTACTATATTACTATTAAACTCTTATTTATTTTACATTGTCAATTATATGAGATATAAGTTCATGGGCCGCAGTGGACATCAGAGTGGGCCTTGAGAAGGTGGAGAACATGGGCATTGCTTTCTCACTCCATTTTCTGCTCTTCCCAGTTCCCACCCCACAATTTTTTTCAACTTGCGATTTCTAAAATTACTCTTGGCGTTACCGTTGTTTGATTAATTTTAGATGAAATTACTTTTATTTTAAAAAACACCTATTAACAGAAATAAAAAATAATTTAATTATGATATAACTTACCCCTTTTATCAATAATTGAATTAAGTATGATACGAATTAATCACTTTTTTTTTAATTAAAATCACAATAGTAGTTACCATTTATAATTTTAATCAAATTAAGTTTTATACAAGTGACTTTTTTTAATAGTAATTGTATCATAACTAATTTAAATATTACAATTAAATTTTAAAAAAAAGTAACTTGTGTCGTCAATAATTCAAACTTCAATTACTGTAATTTCATTCCACGAGATGTGCTAAGATTAGAGGTGGGAGGCAAAAGAGATACAACGTACGGACTTCAACTAACAAGCTTGATCAAAGCATTATATTTAACACCTTTGGCGGGACTTGAATGACAAATAACCCCTTGTACTTGCACTTTGGAGTTTGGACTAACATGTAGCCTTGGTTGAAATCTGATAAAAGGAGAAAAACAAAATCTTAATAAACATATGATACTGAACTTTACATTGTTGCACACTCTTCTAATGAGTGTGCATTAAGAATTTGGCTGATTTCAAACAGTAGATTGTATTCGTAAGAAATTATTATTATTTTTATACTTAATTGCATTTGGTACTTCTATTTTGTAAAATTCATAATTTTAGTTTCTCAATTTTTAAAATTAAACACTTTTGATCTTACCGTTAAAATTAAAGGATTGACTATTAAAATAAACGTTGACTTAGATAATTTTTTTACTAATAACATAATTATCCATTTTTATTCTTGATTTACCATTTGATTTAAGTAATTAATTTAAATAAAAAAATTAATTAAATTTTAACAAATCTAGGATTCCAACCTTTTTAGCTTTTAAAGATTAACATAATTAGTAAGCTAATGATCAAATTTATAATTATTATTGAACATTTATATATATAAATATTTCACATAAATTTTATTTATTATCATATATTTATTTATTATTTCTTGTGTCCTCAACAAGAATTTAATATTTTGAATAAAATTAAAATAAATTGAGTGATTTATAAAATAAAAGGTAAAATATATATAAAAAAATACAATTAATAATCAAAGATGTTAAAATATAAAGGAAGAATAAATTAAATAAATTTTAATATTATTAAAAATTAATTAAATAATATTTTATAAATTTAAAATTTGTATATAATAAATATTTTTAATTTTTTCTATATAGGCAGGTCATGAAAGTCAATTTATTATTGACTCTCATGACCCGCCTATAAAGAAAAAAATTAAAAATATTTATTATATACAAATTTTAAATTTATAAAATATTATTTAATTAATTTTTAATAATATTAAAATTTATTTAATTTATTCTTCCTTTATATTTTAACATCTTTGATTATTAGTTGTATTTTTTTTTATATATTTTACTTTTTATTTTATAAATCACTCAATTTATTTTAATTTTATTCAAAATATTAAATTCTTGTTGAAGACACAAGAAATAATAAATAAATATATGATAATAAATAAAATTTATGTAAAATATTTATATATATATAAATGTTTCATAATAATTATAAATTAAATTATTGACTTAATGATTATGCTAACCATTAAAAGTTAAAGGGTGCTAGATTCAAATATTAGGAATGAAAAAACTTTTATTGTCTTTTATCCTTTTGAAAATATATTTGTAAATAAAAGGATATCAATCATGTTACAAACACTGTCCAGCGGTAATACATTATTTTTTCTTTTTCCCATCAAACTGTATCAATTATTATATTTATATTTATATTTTTTTTCTCACTTTAATTGTCTGCTAGCAATGTAGCATAATAGTATGTCCACACATATATCATTTTCTATCTGTAAAATACTTATATAAAAAATACAAATAATTATAAAAGAATGCTAAAAGCATATATATTATGTATCACTTTGTCTTAGACATTTTCATTATCAATATATTACAAAATTATTAATTAAATTTAATACTCACAAAATTTTATAATTATTAATAAAAGATGTGTTTAAAAACATATATTAAAAACATGTTAATATATAAACATTAAACATATATAGGTACAATAATTTGCACGTTAAAATACAGAAACTATATAAAAAGCTTAACCCTTCGTTGTGGCCTGCATACCAAGCTACTAACTTCTCTTCATATTAATTCCTTCCTCTGATCGATGAACACTCTCACCATCGCAGATGCCTGCGACTACAAAGGTCGCCCGGCAGAGAGGTCCAAAACCGGCGGTTGGACTGCTGCGGCCATGATTTTAGGTCTCTAATACAAATATTCATTTATAAATAGTCAAAATTATTTTAAGAAAATGCATATATATGTAGTCTTATTCACATATATAGGTTGTTGTTTGTTTCCTTTTGTTTTCTTTGATATATATGTATATGTATTTCAGGAGTGGAAGCATGTGAGAGGTTAACGACAATGGGTGTCGCTGTGAATTTGGTGACATATTTGACGGGTACCATGCATTTGGGAAGTGCTAACTCTGCCAACACAGTCACCAACTTCATGGGTACCTCTTTCATGCTCTCTTTATTCGGTGGCTTTCTAGCTGACACCTTTATTGGCAGGTTTGTATATACTTTTTACCTATCATTCCCTTGCTTTTCTATTACTTTTATAACAAGATTCAATTATTATTTTATATATTCAAATAAAAACTTGTTACTGTGTGCTCTTTTCAATAATGTTGCCTTCATTCTCTGATTGACAGATACCTCACTATTGCCATCTTTGCAACCGTTCAAGCCACTGTAAGACACTATTGCAATCTTTAATAGTTCATTTTCCTTCATACTTAAATATGCTTCATATAGATGATAAAAAAAAGAAATACATACATATAAATTGTGTTATGTTTTCATATTTGATGAATTTAATAATGATGCATTAATATTATCATAAAAATCATCTTAACCAGAATTATAATTGATTGATTTGTGTTTTCAGGGTGTGACAATATTGACAATATCAACCATAATCCCAAGCCTGCACCCACCAAAATGCATAAGAGACGCAACCAGACGCTGCATGCCGGCGAACAACATGCAGCTAATGGTGCTCTACATAGCTCTCTACACCACATCCCTAGGAATCGGTGGCCTGAAATCGAGCGTGTCGGGGTTCGGCACGGACCAGTTCGACGAATCCGACAAGGGGGAGAAGAAGCAGATGCTGAAATTCTTCAACTGGTTCGTGTTCTTCATAAGCCTGGGGACGCTGACGGCGGTGACTGTGCTGGTGTACATTCAGGATCACATAGGGAGGTACTGGGGATATGGGATAAGTGTGTGCGCTATGCTGGTGGCGCTTCTTGTGCTGTTGTCGGGGACGAGGAGGTACCGGTATAAGAAGCTGGTGGGAAGCCCCTTGACGCAGATTGCGATGGTGTTTGTGGCGGCTTGGAGGAAGAGGCACTTGGAATTGCCGTCTGATTCGTCGCTGTTGTTCAACTTGGATGATGTGGCTGATGAAACTCTCAGGAAGAACAAGCAGATGCTGCCGCATAGCAAGCAGTTCCGGTAATAATATCTTGCCCTACATTGTTATATGACTTTACGGTGTGTTTCTAAGAGAATGTTATTTTAACCTCCTTTATTTTTAAATGTTTTATTAATATTTTTTATTTTTTTCTTTCTATTATATCATATCATTCATTTTTTACTTTTTTTTTCATTTTTTCACTTTCTTAATAGATGTAAAATAACGTCTAAGAAACATTTTCTTAATTTAAATTAACATTAGAAATTCTCTTCTATTTCCTGCTGAATGTGTATTAAAATGTGTTCTTTTAAACTTATACATTTAATTAACAACAAATTATCCTTTGAAGTATTTTTAAAATAACTATTATAAATATAAATAAAATTTTCAGGATAATATATAATCAAAATTTATCAGGATAATGAGACATTTAAGTTTTTGTCATTTTTCATTCATGTATTTACTTTTTCTTTCTGATGTGGAAATATTAATTTGTTTTATATTATTTAACACACTCTTCGTGTACATAAAAAAATTTAAGTATGTCTCATTAAATAATCCGAATTAGTGAAAAAATTATGTATGGAAATAAAATGTTTGAAAAAATCATGCTAAGAGGATGCATGCGGGTTGTTAGATAGCAGACTACCGAATATGATTCGTTTATTTAACAGTAAGTACTGCTGATGGTGTCACCTCAAGTAATCCTTTTACTGTGTATTTTGTAACAATATGCACTTTAATAAATATATCCATACCCATATGTTCGTATTATAAATATGAGTTGTCTTCTATAAAGATTTTAACTCATGTACCGAATTGTCCGGGATCCAGTTCTTATCTTGTCACACTCTCAATTTGTATAAGGAAAATAATTCATCGACATCCAACACTAAATGATATTTAAAGAGAAAAGGAAAGAAAAATGTAAATTACTAAGTGTAAATAATAGGAAGAGAATAAATACAAATCATATGAGATAAAAAAAATATTGAGTTTGTGGATTTTATAACAAATATTTTTAAAAACATATAACTATTTTTTTTTGTGATTATTTGATAGTTTAAAATCCTTTTTCTTTCAACAATGCATAACCATTATATATAAACATTCAGCAAAAGAAAACCCATTATATATAAACTCATTTTTCTAAATGTACGTTCAACAGCTCACTAGCAATGTTATCATTCTCTTCCATTTTAATAAATTAAATCTAAACTGCTTTCTTTCTATTGCAAATTTAAATATAAATTTTGTTCACATCTGTTTTATCACCATTCTTGGTTATCAATATAATATTTCTCTAGAAAGCCTTTAATTTTTTTTTATTTGATATTTAGTATAACTGTATAAGTTTAATTACACTATGATTTATCATTTTCTCTTTTTTCACATGTTATATTTATGCTATGATACGATATTCTATTTTAAAGTTTTTCATTCACCGCAAACAAATTTGTGGTTAAAAGGCACAAAAAGATTATCATTGCGTGAGGTTTTAGGATACATTAAAACTTTTAGAAGGTCTTTTTTAGTTTGATAGAAACATATAAATAATTGAAACAAGTTAAATATCCTGGGTTGAGAGTAGTGGTAATGGTGAACGAACACGGTAGTGATTCGTGAACTTATCTATGAAAGTGTGGGCTCCCATGTTATAGAATCGTGGGAATTCAGCATTATTTCAATAAGTCGAACTTGGACTCTTCATTATTGGAACATAAAGTCGGTCATGAATGGACAACTAATTAATTAAGCTTGTTTTCGGTTCCTATATAAGCTCACTGTTTTGGTCATATACGTTCATCCACTATCTGAAAGTGAATGTTCAACATTACGTAAAGATATGTCTGGCTTTCATGTTTGCTTTAAATAATACTAGCAAATAGTCACTAGTTAGACATGTCACGTGTGTGATTAAATTTCCCACGTACTTGTTAAATATCTCTCTCATATAATTACTTTCATTCCTTGGTGATAAGATCATCTTTTTGGTACATTGGTTTATTTTTTTCTGGGTACATTGATTGATGATCTTTTGTCCGTGTATCTGTGCAAGGAGAAAAAGTAGTAACTAACTTTTTTTTTATTGTACTGATACAATCAAGTCTTTCTATCACTTTTTCTATTATATAAAACTTTCAATTTATCATTTTTTATATCAATTTTTTTCACAACTTAAATCAATTAATTTGTTTTAAATCTTTTTTCACTTAAAGTCCACCAACAAAAATGTCAAATTTTACTTAAAATAATTAGAAACTCAAAATCTTCTCTTCTCTAATTCTTAATCCCACTTTATACAAAATTATTTAAATATTTATCATTTTTTTAATTAATTTTTACTTTTATATTTTATATCTATCGTAGTTCTCCTATTACTTTAATAGAAAACTATATCTCAAATATTTTAAGTAATAAATTAAAGAAAGCATTAAATTTATTTAACATTAATAAAATTAATTTATTCAAAAAGCTTAAGAAATTAAAATTATATACACAGTGTAAGAAAGTTTGTTTCTTATTGCCTCTGTGAGAGGGGCATGCTCTCACCTTGTGGTACCTGTTCTTCTTATATACGACATGAATGGAATAGAGTGAAGAAGTATAAAATATCTCTATATTTCTCATTTTATGACATTATATACTACTACTATTTATTATATTTAATTTGTTTTTCTATCTCATTTTCCTTTGGATCTTTCTCTTTCTAGCTAGATATTTATTAGTATAATTGAACTGTTCATGA
Organism: Amphicarpaea edgeworthii; assembly: GCA_014843725.1. Classification (NCBI taxonomy): domain Eukaryota; kingdom Viridiplantae; phylum Streptophyta; class Magnoliopsida; order Fabales; family Fabaceae; genus Amphicarpaea; species Amphicarpaea edgeworthii. Next base: position 4,502,269 of record CM026324.1, on the reverse strand, counting down.
AACATTTTGTAATGGAATATGCATGATCCACAATGGGCAGCTCTGTTATTCCTTTTTGTTTTATTACTCTTACAAAATCTAAAACAAATTATATAATTTGTAAAAAGACTACATATAAAATAAAACTGAGAGAGCAGAATCACGAGGCGAAGGGGAACAGGTAGCAGTGGCAAGGCTGTCTCCCACGCCCCATTTGTCCTGCTTCATACCACTTTCTTTTTTTTTTTCTCTCCTTTGTCTCTCTTTCCCACAGCTTCACGGACATAGGTAGCTTTGTGTTGTGGTTTCTGTCTTTAACCAAAAAAAATAAAAATTAGAAAACTCTTTCTAATTTAAGAAATACAACAAATACTACTAGTATAATATAACTCCTTTTTGCTAGCTGCCAAAACCTTAACTATTCATCCACACTATGGTTTCAAGTAGCATTTGCACTCGCGATAATCTCTAAATCTTTAATACATATATATTGTGAATTCAGATCAATAGAAAAAAAAAAACTACAGTGGACATCTACGATTAAATGCAACTATATGGGCTGGAATTGAAAACTTCATCTCAATCCGCAATATTCATATCATGTAGCAAGCTAGAACAATTGATTTTCTTATTGTTGTGTAAACACATGCATGCAGTTTGTATAATCTAAAACAACCTTAGCAAATTTTAATGTAATTAACTTATTGTCTGATACTCTTCTATAAGTCAATAAAGTCCTCAAATTATAATTGTCTGAAAATATAAATTTGTTATTATTTATTAGATCCGAGAATTAATCGATTTCATGTTGTGTAGCTTCTTGGATAAGGCAGCCATAAAGGATCCAAAAACGGACGGGGAAGAAATAACAATGGAGAGGAATTGGTATCTCTCAACCCTAACAGACGTAGAAGAGGTGAAAATGGTGCAGAGAATGCTCCCGGTGTGGGCCACCACCATCATGTTCTGGACAATCTACGCCCAAATGACAACATTCTCAGTTCAGCAAGCCACCACCATGGACCGCCGCATCGGCAACACCTCCTTCCAGATCCCCGCCGCCTCCCTCACCGTCACCTTCGTCTTAAGCGTCCTCTTAACGGTCCTCATCTACGACCGCATCATAACCCCAATAGCAAGAAAAATCTCCAACAACCCGCAGGGCCTCACACCCTTACAGCGAATCGGGGTAGGGTTAGTTTTCTCAATCTTCGCCATGGTGTCAGCCGCGCTCGTCGAAATAAAACGCCTCAAGATGGCACGTGCGAACGGGCTAGCGCACGTGCACAACGCGGTGGTCCCCATAAGCGTGTTCTGGCTGGTCCCGCAGTTCTTCTTCGTGGGGTCGGGTGAGGCGTTTACTTACATAGGGCAATTGGATTTTTTTCTGAGGGAGTGTCCGAAGGGAATGAAGACGATGAGCACGGGGTTGTTTCTGAGCACGCTGTCTTTGGGCTTTTTTCTTAGCTCGCTTTTGGTGACTTTTGTGCACAAGTTGACGCGCCACCGTGAGCCGTGGCTCGCGGATAACCTTAACCATGGGAAGCTTCATCACTTTTACTGGCTCTTGGCTTTGTTGAGCGGTGTGAACTTGGTGGCGTACTTGTTCTGTGCTAAGGGGTATGTGTATAAGGACAAGAGGCTCGCCGAGGCTGGCGTAGAGTTGGAGGAACACGACAACACTGCTTGCCATGCTTAGGTTTATTTACTACGTACATTACACTTTGAAGAAAAGACAAAAAAAAAAAAAACATGTGTATTAATCTTCGTATATTTCCTGTGAAACTTAGTAATTTAGGTTAATGTGTTTTTATATTTTTCAAACGTTTAAAAATAATATGTGAATTTAGTACTAGTTTCATAATTTTTAAAAATGATAAATCCACATGTATTTTAAAATTACCTTTTTTTCATTTTAAGAATGTAAGAATAATAAATTCAAATGAAATTAAAGCTCATTGGTTACACGTAACTAGTTTAAAAAAAGTTATACATATATTTTTTTTAAATATTATCCATTTAATAATAGTTAATATTCATTGTTTATATTTTTTTCATAATAATAAGTGTTTTCTCTTGAAAATAATAAATTATATTAAAATTAAAAAAAAGAGTGATTACTTCAGAAAAAAAAAAGTGATTACATAGTTAATTTAAAAAGTTATAAATACTTTTTTTTCTTAAAAGTGTATACAGGCACATTCATCTCCTTCATAACCTTTCCAGACTCAAGTGGAATGTATACATGCGCTTATAAGCATGACTTGTTAGTTGTTAGGAATTACTTTGCAGCATAGGAAATGTAGGTGGTTTCTTCATTTTTTGGGCCTTAGTCCAAAACAAAATCTAAGAAGCCCACTGAAAACAACTAATCATGCTTGAAATAATGAATATTTTTTTTAATGTTTTGTGAATGTAGATGTAAACTAGAGGTGCGAGTGATGTCAAATTCATATCTTTGGTTATTTTTATTTGGCATATTTGTGTGCCTATTCCCTACATCTTTTGATCTCTCATTATTGTATGTGAAAAAAGATTTTCACCCAAACATAAAACTCCCTTCTCACAGTGTAATATTATTTATTTATTTTCAATTTATACCATTAATAATATTTTTAGAATGTTGGATCATTTTCAACAAAGTTAATCATAAGGTTAATTTCTTAGCATTATTATAATTTTTCTTAGTTTGTACTACTTCCTTTGAATTTCATAACAAAGAAAGTAGTTGTATACTTATGGGAGATAACATGCATGGTCAATTTATCAAATAGAAAATGAAAAGAAATATGAAATAAATTGATAGTCTTTCGAGTCATATCAAGATCAAGGAGAGAATCTTACATAAGCTAATACCCAAAATAATTACATTACATACTAGCAAAATTAAACTGAAGAAAAAAAAAAGACTGACAATCTAAACAACCTAATCTAACAAGTGTTGCTAAGCTGAAATCTTTGCTCAATCGATCAAATATACTCTCTCAACTGTATGAAGTAACAGCCTCAGGTTGATATTTCTCAATCGACCACAGCTCTCAGAGGAAGAGTGGTGTACGTGCAACGTTTGTTCCATATTAGGTATTGAAATCATTTAAATTCAGAAAGAAGCTGTTTTTTTTTCAGATAGAATGTTTTTAGTTATATATCCCTTTTTCTTTTTCTTGTTTCTGTTGTCAAAGTCGTAACACAAGGGCAATCCACAAACCTGTCCAACCACCAGAACTGCAAAGAGCCTCTTTTCCAAAAGAGCACTCTCCCTTCGATTCAATAAAACAAGTTGCCACCAGCAATGCAAGAAGGTTGAAGACAAACCCAACCCTCAAGACAGTAATTTGCATTCATTATCATGATCTACAACACAGCAAAACGGTATTAATTAGCATATCAACATCTTCATATGCTTATAAGAAAATGAATGGTGATAACTCTTTTATATATGTTCCACACAGGCATGCATGGAATAGATGTAAATGTTACCTGAATAAAAATCAAGATGCAGCTAAAGGATCAAAATTGCCTTCATGAATTTCACCGAAGATACTTGGGCATCCATTCCATTTTCCTTGAGACCTTGCTTCCCAATACCCACCAATATATAGAAATGTTCCATTTTCATCTTCTCTGTGGAACCACCTTGGCTGCCATCCATTTTCTTGCATTTTCCTTGACTGTAATGACATGCATGATGACCATCAAAATTTAAGTTAACAAAATTAAATGACTCAGATATTTAACATCAGTATATGGAAAAAACTTAATTTACTTATTTTTAAAAAGTGAAATCTTGCTCAAATGATGATAAGATATACATTAGCTTACAAATAAAAATTGAGATACAAAAATGCACACAATTCATACTAGACGAATAAAAATACAAATAAGCTTTAATAGTTCCATTATAAATTTTCACATGCGGATTTGTACACAAACTTATTTTTTAGCAAAATGCATTTTTTTTTATATATTTAAAGAAAATTTCAATTATAACTTGTTAATATACTTATAAAAAATAGGTATAATATACATGTTAAAGTTACACCTTTAATGTGTGTAAAGTAAGCTGTAACTTGATAAACATACTTCTAAAGAATACAACGGGTTATAAAGTTGGCCCGATAGTAAAAGAAAAAAGAACGAACAGTTACCAAAGAAGGGAACTCAATGTTCAAATTCGTTCAAATTCTTCTGCTAAAAAATAACTAACAAAACTAATAATTAACAAATTACACTTTCTATGTATTTAACAAAAGTAAATTATAATAACTTGTTACCATTGTCTTAAAAAAACTGGTGAGCATTTAGCAAATATCGCAAGAGTATAGGCTTCATAAATTACTCATTAAACAAGTCTCCAAACATGAAAATTGTATAAATATATTTTTAATCATTATACATATAGTCAAATTTAATTTTAATTTTCAAGAAAAAATTATTAAATTTCGTTCTCATAAACATAGAAAAATAAATAATCACTATTTAGTGATGTGGCATATATTTAGTAATGTCAAGATCCCATTCTAGAGTGAGAAATTCACAAGCACATGTCAAAAAGGACCCCAATTACAATGGAAGAAAAAGAAAAGGCAGAATGCACTTTTTTCTCTAATATAACATGAAAGAGTTTAAACATACCATTCTTTGCCTCTTTTCCAACCTTTGTTTTTCCATATTAGCCTTCTCGTATTCCCCATTCTCTAGATGCCGCTGATCTGGTCTCAGCCTGGAATCCGTGGGTGGAAGCTTCTCCTTCAATCCGTGATCAAATACCCAGATCCGAAAAGTCATGACAAAGATTAGAGATATGCATAAAAAGAAAAAGAAAAATGCACATTGAATAATGATTTAATACCTCATTATACCTTTAGGCCTGGAGTAAGCTCATTCAGTGTGATGGCAAATGATGTCAAATTGTAGCGAGTGAGATTAGAAGGTGGCTTAGTTCTTTTCCACAACAAGTTTGCTGCTGACATAGTGAAATCTTTTGGCTTCACATTCAGTTCACCATTAACATAATATATGCTGTCATCCCACTTGCCTAATAATGTTGCAAACTTTTTTCCATTTACATCTTCAACAAAGCCATGCACCTAATTAGACATACAACACATTCTAATGAACAATTTGTTAGGTAAAAAATACAAAGAAGATAAGATTCCTTCAGATATTTTGAGTAGGACCACATGCGGCGTGCAAAAGACAAGAAAATTAAAAATTCAGACAAACCAAACCTAAACTATAGGACAGGCTGTGTCAGTAATTTAGCTAGAAATAATATCTCAGGCTTAAAAAGGCAAAGCTGTGGTTACTAAATATTATTAGAAGACTCCTACCTGGTGAGGATTTCGATCAAGAATGGCCTGTTCTTTGAATTTGAGTTTGCACGAATGTTGGCGGTTACCACGGATGTCCATGTTCCCATGATGATCACAATATATTTTGCCTAGGATAAGATTATAAATTGTAGTCGTGACCTAGGAGAAACAAAAACAATTATAATAATTATTTATAATTTATTATAATTTGAAGCTTACAAAGCTAAGTCACGAGCACTAGGCAGTATACATAGTCCTTGTAAACAGAGTCATTTCACCATTTACTTACCTTGCTCCATTGAAATATTTCACCATCATCAAACTCTAGGGTCAAAACTCCCACTGGGTCAAGCTGAATTGACCTTCCCCAAAACTTTGACCGAATGTTACTGTCAGCCCAAAACCTCCACCCTCTACCCTCACAGTGGCAGGCAACGACAGTTGGATGGTGACTCACCTGTTTAACGCATAAACAGTCAATATTGGCAGGTTAATAAGTTAATTGTCTTACCTGCACATTGTATGCGACTGAACGTATGATAGGACCACTATCATTGGGTCCATGCTCCATAATAGTTTAAACAATTTTACCCCACCAAAAGAATGACACAACATTAACATGACAAAACCATTTTCCTCTTCACTTTCGTCCCATTTCTCAATATCAGTTACTTTACATTCTGTTCTTTTCAAAGTTTGTAAATGAAAAATGTCTTATAAGAAAGTCAATCTGTTGGAAACTTCACCTTTATTTATAAGGTGAAGGTTGAGTTATAGATATTCAAACCAAAACTAGACAACAAGCCCAAGTTAAATACACTGCAGCATAACAGCCTGTATCTAGGCCAATTCTCTGCATCATTAAATCATTAGGAACTAACCTTCTCAGAAAAGAACCGAACACCTTTGTCGGGAAAATCAGCTTCGTAAGTTTCACCTAACAATGGATTAAAGGGTTTACAATGACGACCTTCAGATGATGCGTATCCAGAAATTGCAAAGGCAGCAACATTCAGTGCCCGAAGGAGACTGTTTCCCTGAAAAATAAACTCAAAATTATTCAACGGAATTTAATTTGAGTCATTAGATCAGTAGATAGCGACCAATAACAAAATAAAAGGTCATGTACCAACACTAGTTTGAAATAGCACAATCAAGATCAAGATGTATATCTTACTGATTTTCCATATTCATAAGCTCGATCCAGAAGAAAAGAGTACTCCAAGTCCTCAAAACATTTCTGCAGAGATGATATTGGTTCATTAAAGTATACAGGAAGACACACTCGTGTGAGATCTTTGCCCACATTGTCTTTGATAATTGACCAAAGACTAACGCCTTTCTCTTTCTCAACAGGATCTGGAAGCTTCTTTCGCCTTGCTATCTGAGGGTACCCAAAATCATTGATAGTCTTCCCAACAAGACTGTTCTTCAAATCAATGCACTGTGTGTTAACTTCCCCAGACATGTTAATTGGATCCAAACCTCCTGTTGATCCACACCTAAAACCATGCTCTGTAAAATACTCTTTAGTGTCATAATATGAGATTTCATCTTCATCTGACACCTCCTCCATCTCCTGCTTCTCAATATCATCAGATGATTCAGTAGTACTGCATTCTGAAAACCAAAAGTATATGTGAAAAATAATATTACATTTACATATTAAAAGGATAAGATCTTATAAATATATCAAAGGTTGTAAACAGGTTCATTGGATATGATCATTAGAAACGACAATAAACATAAAAAAAAAAAAAAAAGTTGTTTTTTTTTCTATTTTAATGCATCAAAATTTGAATTAACTATTTTCATCAAGTTCATATTCATTGCCTTATAAATAAAATACAACATAACAGAAGAAACCAACAAGTATAGGGACGTGAACCCAAATCTACCATAGAAATAATTCAATTATTCCATCAGGTGCATGTGGTTAAAGGCATTAAATACATCCTTGTAAATGCTTTCAAGTAATACTAACAAAAGAAAACAACAAATGGCTTTTGTATTCCCGATTCATAAAAAAAAGATATTGATTTAACTAAAAGATACAATGCATACGCAATAATAGCACATCAGTTGGATTTTTGAAATAATAATTTCACGTCAATTTGAATCTATAAGACAGTTAAAAAGTTAAAGAATCGATTTTGTAGAGTTTAGAAACAACATCGTGAAGAAGATTTAGTAAATTATTCACTCAGTGGATTTCAAACTATATAGGTTAAAAAAATAGAAAAGCATGGATTCATTTTCTAACGACAATTACCAAAATACTTTCCATAATTCAAAAAGTACTTTGTAAGCAATAGAATATTGACAATATTCTTCATGTTCATATCACAAATCTATAGTTCCTATAATCACTATCGAGACAAAGAAGATTCTAACAAATGAATATTAGCACAAGCTAATCACATGGAATAAGCAAAAGAAAGGTCACAACACATGTATAAATTATCATGAGAAGTACAAAGTGACATATAAAGTAATACCACTATATTTTCCACGTCCTAGACTTGAAAATGCACTCTTTGATAATTGGTATTCACTGTCATGCAAGGCAGTGGCCTCGGGTTCAATATTAGCAGCCTGCTAAGATCAATAACAAAAGACTAGATTAGTAAGTCACATATAAAGGAAAAGAAGCCTCCACATCTAGACATTAAAGTATTAAACATGCTGACAGACAGATACAACATACATTGGACATATGTGTCACAATTAAATAATTTTTTTTTTTTTTTGGCTCAAACACTTTTTTAACATGGCTTGGACACGGGACAAGAGAGTAAATTCACACCTACTCTTAGCTAGACACTCCTGAAACATGAATGACCCCTCTTATTCTCTTTGTGAAATCATTATGATATGAAAATGGTAAAGAATAACTTTAGAAAGTAAATATATAAATCTTAATTTTTAAATTTTTACTTATATGTTCCCGGTGTCAAAGTTAATGCTGCACAGGTTTGAACTGCACCAATACATTCATAGCTTATCTTATTATAGGAAGCTAGAGTCATACATGTCTTAAAGAAATATGCCCACATGTTTTACAAACCTAGAAAAGTACAACAATAATGTAATGTAATAATGCAGTAATAAAGTAAATTCAATATGCAGCAGTCCAAGAAAAAAAAAATAACACCAATAATTTTAGAAAATATAAATCAAGGGAGAAAAAACTCTATCTCCACACTGCAAGGTAAAATTATGGGTATTTAGAAAGACCAAAAATAAGGAAAAACATCTTACTATTTGGTAGACACATGATAAGAAATCTTATTACAAGAGAAAAAAATATTTAAGTTATCAGTCAACTTAGCATTAATCTGTGGAGCAAGAAAACGAAAGCTTAAAATATAACTAAGTTTGAAACGGTGAAAACTGAAGCTTAAGTAACATTTATTTCAAATTATCTAATTTTATTCCTGAAAATAATATTTCAGACAGTTGTAAAAAATTATGTTAGGTTTATTGATTAAAATTCATGAGAATTTTTTTTATATTCTCTGGAATCTAAATTCTAGAAATGTGTTTGTATGATAATATACTTTTCCAGAAATAAATATATTTGAGAATAATTTTTTTATTGCACATAGGAATAGATATTTTTAACCTTATATTCCTGAAAATCAACAAGATAACTTGAAACCAGTATATAAATGTCTAATTACATATAAAAATAAAAATAAAAAGGAATGTGGAATAGCGCACACAAAGCATATGTCTGTTAGTAATTTCAGACCACAGAATTAAAAAAAATAAAAAATAAAACTTTAGAAAACAAATTACATGAACACATGGAAGCATTTTATTGTAGTATAATTCATAAATTAGAGAATATGAATCTGTTATGCTTCCAAATTTGACTTGGAGTTGTTGTGTGGGAGTGAACTAATACGCAAATAGTGTTATGAGCTTTTAAATAAACCAAACAAAGAAATTGTCAGAAGCATTTCAAAGGTAAAGCACACAAACAAGTGACGAAATTACCTCCAGCTGTCTTATTGTATCAAGCAAATTCATTCGTTCTTGACATAGTATCTGAAGTTGCTCCTGAAATCCCGAGAACTCAGCAAGCATGATTTGCTCGCACTCCTTGACAAGGTTCTCACTGCTACCCTCTTCAAGCAAGCGATTCTTGAGCTTCTGGGTTGACAAAGCTACATGATTAGGTGCGAGGGAGAGATGGTCACTGAATGGTCGTAGTGGGTACAATCCACGGCTTGAAACCAAAGCTTGTATCCACGCCACACGGTCCTTCCTCGAATCGGTCCTCAGATGGAGAGTTTTTGTTGCTGTGAATATATAGAACCGTCTATCGTCTGACTTGCTCTCTCTGAACGACGAGATCTGCTTAATAATGTCACATAAAAATAACCTTAAATTCAAATCAACAATAAGTAGTACCATTATTTTAATCTATTATATCCGATTTTCTTTTATAAATCTTTTCTACTGAGTATTTTATAAAAGAAAAATAGACAGAATTTATTACAGAAACCTAGAATATGCCAATGACGTAGTATTTACAATTTTTTTAATTCACAAGACTACAAGACTACAATGAAACATAGCAGCAACAGCAACTATCAAGTAGCAGAAGAGCAAGAAAGATTATTATTAAACAGGTCCCCATGAGAAGCACAGGTGGGGAAGAGAGCCCACCTTGAGAAGACAAATTAAGTTTATACAGAAAGCTTGAAAACGAAATTACCTCACCGGACTATCACGGCATGATTTCTCTACTCTCACTAGACTAAAATGATGATTCGAGACAGAAGGTAGTAATAATTATGTAAAAAAACAAAACTTACTGTCTCCAACTTCCTTTTGTTTTTCCCTTTTTATCCGGGGAGAACAACACTGCCTCTTCAATGTTGACCTTGAACAGTAACAATAGCAGCACACATTTTTTAAGTTAAAAAAAAAAATTATATATATTGAATTGGACGATACCCCACCACCATGGTGGCAAGTCCCACGTAAACATATTTCTGTTGACAAAGACAAAAGAGGGACCTTTCCATAAGTTCTCACTTTTTTTATTTTCTAACCATGTGAATATATATATATAAAAAAACTAATAACTGAATATGCTTTTTCAGTTTCCCCTCTTAAAAGTAACATCGAGACATTACAATCTACACCAAAGTTCACACACACAAACTCACTCCGAGACCGAAATATAAAAATAAAAAATAATTATTATATTAATTAAATTACAAAATTATTTATTAATGTTTTATCAAAATAATATTATATGCATATTTGTACGTGCATGTGCAAGCAAGTATGTTTGTTATAATGCATAATTTTATATTTTTAAACTCAAAATTTAAATTTTATAAGTCTTATAATTACTAGACACTTTAAATTTTGTGTAAGTCTTATAATTACTACACACTGCTCACTCGCACATGAATGAAGCACACACCTACGCAGAGTCCAAGATTCCTAGTTCAGGAGTACATAGATCATTACCACACTGTTAATATTTGTTTTTCTTCTCTAGAATGCATCGCCTTCCGTTTAATAAGCCTTCTATTAAAGTCGCAAACAAAAGAAAGCATCGGTTGCATTTCTTTTACCTCAGAAGGGCAAAAACAATGCAGTTACCGCTACAGTTTTGTGTAGTAATTTTCGAGGCTTTTAATGGGAAGAGACTGGAATTTGCGATGAAAAGAGCGGGAGCCAGGAAGAACGAATGAAGAGGTGCAGAGGCAAATTGATTTCAACCAATGTGGAAGAAGAAAAGGCAGAGAGAGGAGAGGCATGACGTGACTGCAAGTTAATGCCATAGGGCTTATGTAGACTATTCCTAGCCTCCGCGGCCACCTGTTGATGTGACCCACTACACATTAACAACCAGTTAAAACTGTAAAACAGGAATTAAAAAGTTGCATACAATACATTGCAACTTTGAAACGGAAAAGGAAATCCACGTGAGAGAGAAAACAACACGAAAGATGTGAGACGCAGTAGAAACCCGCGGATTTCCATGCTATTGCTCGGGCATCAAAGCCTCTTTCAGATTTTCCTCAACAGCTTTTGACACTGCCAGAAGAACAATCTAAATCTGAATAGCGCTGATCATTTTCATGGCCGGAAATCAATGAAATGAAATACTCTTTGATAATAAAATTAAAGCGAAAAGTAGTATAATTTTAATTTTTAAAATAAAAAGAAAAAACGTTCCTCTACAAGGAAAGTTGCAGTGAGGTAGCGCCAAAAACGTCAACACGACACTGCCAAAGCGAGACCGAGACCTGACCCACACTATATCGAGTGATTCAGATCAGCATCGAAGATAAAGCTCTTAGTAAATTTCCATAATCATAACGGAAACAAATAGTAATTCAAAACAATTAATAGTGTAAATTGGAAAATCGCATATATACCTTGAGATGGACCACGGAGGAGGAGGAGGAAGGAGGTTTGTGATTCTTCCAGCGCATGGTGGCGGCGGCGGCGGGGGAGGCTTCTCTGGCGAGGCGGTTGGCCGTGACTTCTCCGATGAGACGGACGTCGTCGACCGGAGAGAGGAGGTTGAGATTTTCCGGCCAGCGGATCTTGGCATAGGAGAGGACGCCATTGCGGAGGAGGAACCAACGAGATCTCCATCCCTTGCCGTAATTGGTCCACTTGTAGAGAACTCCGGCCACCGTGGCCTCCGATCCCCGCCGCGCAATGCCGTCGGATCCACCCGTCGGAAGACTCCTCGTCCTCGACAGCGCCGCCGCGTCCGGCTCCGGCGAGTCGCTCCCGATCCCCGGACTCTCCAGCGAGATGCAGCACAGCGGGTGCATTTCCTTCACTCGCATTGTCAAACCTCTTTCTCGATCTCTCTCTCACACACTCACACTCTCTCTCTTACTACTTATTTCACTTCTTCATTGAAACCGAAACTGCATTTGAAAACGGCGCGAGCTGAATAATGGCTTAGGGTTCAGAACAACAAAAATAAAAACACGAAAGAGATTAAGAGAGAAAGGTATGGTTTGGTTGGAGTGACGAGGAGCTCTGAAAATGAGAAAGAAGCAGATCGAAGGAGGAGGATTAATTAAATAGCAAAGGGTGTGTGTGGACTGTGGAATGAGAAAGATGCATTCATTAAATATATACTATAAAAAAAATCAAAATAATACATTTATTTATTCAAAATAATAAAAAGCGTTTTGTTTTAGAAAAATAATTAGAAGTGAATGAATAAAATTTGTTCGGAGAATAAGAGAGATATGGATAGATATATAGAGCAATAAAGGGGTGGGTAGAATGGTAATTAAATTAATTGCTTTATTTTATTTTGTTGTCGAACTCGTTGAAGCAGCTTTCAGTTCAAGTTGTTGCAGTTTGAGATGTTACTGCTTCTTGTTCTTCACTCCATTGTTATATTAGTTTTGGATATTTAACTTTTGGGGGAGATATTGAGGGAAGGGGGGGGGGAGTTTTCGCGAGTTCGATTGGGGCATCAAATTATCGGTAAAATATCGCGGGGGTGTGAGTTTGTGAGTGTGAAGCGAATGAAAGAGAAGGCAGCGAGTTTGAAGGGAAGGGAGAGTGAGACAGGGTGGCAGTTGACGACGATGAGTGGGAAACAGGGGCGCGTTATAAATGCTATTTACTGCGTAATCATGAAGTTTTACATCTTTCAATTTTTTTCCTTTCCCTTGTGTTTGTGTTTCTCTTATTTTTCCTAGAAAAAAAATCTCATTTAAGTGCTATTTATACCTGAAAATAATGGTTGTGTGCTTCAAAATGTGTCTCATTTCCATTGCAGGGAAAATGTGTCTCAATGTGTAACAAACAAGAATCCTGATGAAAGACATAATAATATGTGGTGCTTGGAACAACCAATTTAAAATTTGAAATAATTTATAATTGACATATTTCACTAAAGCTGCTAAACTGCATACATGTTACAATGATCACCAAGTGTTTTCTTGATTTTTTTTGTTTTCTAGTAATTTGTTTTGTAACGTTTTAAAATAATTGAAGTAAAAAACATGGAAAGAAACTCAGTCTCGTGGTAAAATGTGGTAAAATTTGGAAGGTTATGATCACTAGTGTCAAGAGAGCTTATGTTAACAAGTATCTATTATGTTAGACGGAGGTCTTAGTTTATATAGTCAATTTTTATACCCATTTTAATGGTTGAAGTCATTGTAACTGTCTAGATTATTATTAAAAATATAGTTATCAATGGATTTAGATAAGTAAAGAGTTTATGAATGATTATAATTAAGTTAATGTCATAATTAATGAGATTAATCAGTATTTATTATTGAAAAAAGTGAATTTATAAGAAAGGTCAGTCGATTCCAAACACATAAACACAAAATGATTAAGGTTGGAAGACTATCCATCAAAGATAAATTTAACTATATACGGTAAAATATGATTTTTTTTAGTCTCATATGAACTTGATGTTAATATCTAGCGTGTTAAATCAATCAACTGATCTTTATATCTTTTTAAAAAAATAAATTTATATTTACTTCTTACGTATTTATAACATAATTAATTATCAGATTAATTTATTTGAAAGGGAAGAAATATTGTGGATTCAACTCATTTTTATTAATAAAAAATAATTATTAACAACTAATATTTATAGGTAAAAAAATCTATTTGAAACAACAAGATTCAAATTAAATTTAACCATAGGAACAACAAAAAAAATATTTTATCTAAAAATAAATGTACAAAAATTTCTATGGAGGATTATAATAAAATTACATTAGAGATCTATAATAATTGTTCTAAGGTTACCTCGAACTCAGGATTTCTTTGGTGAAAAATAAATCATTGGGGTTATGTTCACCCATGCATCTCAGTAACCTCTGTAATAACTCGACATAACTTCACTTTAGTGGATTTGACTGTTAGGGAATGGACTAATGAACTAAAAAGAGTAAGTATTTATTATGTAAATCATAAGGAGGTTTTTCTTTTAAGGTATAGAAGGTATGGAGTAAATCTTTTAGAAATATAATAAAAATAATATGCTCTTAGAGGCTTGATACAAGTTTTGTAAAAAATATCACATGAGTTATTGATTCTTAGGAATAAAAAATACACATGATTTCCCATAAAAAGTAATGGGTATATTGGATTTTTCAGGGAACATGAGGTTATTTCTACAATAACTATTTATCTTCCCACTCCATTGTTTCACATTTTATTTTATTTTTATCTTTTAATTAAATCAGTTTCATTTTTTTAAAATTACATTTGTCAAACAAATATATTTTTATAAATATAATTTCATACACGGGAATAAAGACCTGCAAAATGCATCAAAAACTAATTATCAAACAAATATATTAGTTCCTTAACATTGTCCAAAGAAATCTAGTTAGCATTTATCTAAAAATAAGATAAATATTAATAAATACCCTTAGGAAGAAATATTTTATTGAAACACAAAATTGTGTTAGATTTAAGAAAATGTAAACATAATATACAATTAGCACACCAATCAGAATTCTCTCTCATGATTAGACTTAGCATGAGTACAATAGACGCTCAACTAAAAAACATGAGAGATACACATCTTTTGAATCCTTGTGATCTTTATCATAATATAATAACAAAGAAAATACCCTTATTGAATTCATTATTATGACGATAAATTGTCTTATGATAATTTAGAAACAAGAGTTTTGATGTTTAACTTGTCTTCATTCATTTTCATGCATTGATATGCTATAGCTAGTATTTTGGGCATGTGAATTTTAAGAACATCTATGCATTATGATTTTTTTTATATATAAAATTGTATTTTTATTAAGTTTAAACATGTTTTTAATCTAATACTTTAGAATTTTTTTTAATCATTCAAATTATATTTTTTTAATATTTTAAATATAATAAATGTTATTTTTAATCATTCATTAGAAAACTATTAAACAAGTATATAAATTTTGTAATATCAAATAAGTATACAAATTTTATAATTTATGTCAATTTTTATTGTAAATATCAAATTATATCAGTAAAAAATGAATACTTGAGAATTCTTATAGAAGGATTAAAACCTCAATTTATTATATTTAAATGACTAAAAAAGATTAAATTTAAATATAAGATATTAAATAAATAAACACAAAATTTGAGAAAGTAAAAATATATTTAAATTTTATTATTATTTAATTTTTTAGGGATTTATGTTTTTGTTTTTTAACACATTAATAATTACCTACATTATTAAAGCTGGCACCTATTTCTCATCATGTTTTTATTATTCTGATATTTATTGAAAATCTAATAAAAAATCACTTTTAATTTAAAGAATAAATGCTCCATAAAAATATTGATAACTTGTTTTTATTACTTAAATAAATACTCATACTTTTTTAAAACTAGAGCGGTTTCTAAAACAATAAGTTTACAAACAAATTCTTTAAATGAACTTCACACTCTAATTTTTACACAAAAATGAATTTTACTCCACTCAAAGTATTGTAAAATTCAATTAAATTATAGCATATTTTAGATTTACTTTACCTTTAATTTAATTGTATCTTTTACTTCTTAAAATAACATGTTACTAATCCCTTTAAATTCAAATATAAGAAAAAAATTACATATTAATTGATTAAAATATAAACAAATTTTAATTAACTCTTCATCATTAATGATACTATCTTAAAAATATCTTTCATTTAATTTAAATCTTTTTTTTTCTCATGCAATTAAATATAAACATACATTAGTAATTAAATAATTTTAATTACTTTTTTTAAAAAACAAAAACAAAATTAATTTTTTTCTTTTTTCTCAATGGAAGTAGTAGTTAGCACTGGTTAACTTGAAGAGTAATTAGTCTAATATAGTGACTTATAATTCACCAATAATGAACTTGGCATGTGCTAATGTACAGTACACAACACAAGTTGTTCAAGGCGGTGAAAGAGAAGAGGCAGGTCACTGAGCAGGTAAAAAAATGGCGAATGGGTAGCATTGAGTCTAGCTGGTGCCTGGTTATAACCCGTGAAGTGACTTCTGACATCGACTGTAACTCTTAAGTCTTAACATCACACAAAACTAGTCAATAGTAAGAAAAAAAACAACTTTACTACTCACTATTTTTCAAAATGACTACAGCTTTAGCTTGTATAAATTATTTTAAATTGATCGATGATTTCAATGTGAAGAAGATGTTTAAATGTTTGTTTCAAACTTTGTCATCTAATAAATATGAGAAATGGTATTGTTCATGTAATTATTAATGTATGGTAGATTTTTTTAATAAAATTATAATAAGTTTTAAAATAATTATATAAAATTTAACTGATCTATCGTAAATTAAAGAGTTTAATTGTTTATATAATTATATTAAAATTTTCACTACATTATCATTATTATCTTTAAATATGAGTAAGACTTTTACTTTTTCTTTCTATTTATAGGTGACACATTTTATTTTTTTAATAATTATTTTATATATTTATTATATTGTTAACTTTATTTATAATATTTGATTATAAATAGAACTAGAGGTGGAATTATTTTGAAATAATTAATGATACATTTATTTTAAAAAAATGAATACATATAGTATTTTTGTAAAAGTATTAGGAATACACTTTTTAATAATTTTTTTTTTATCATATTCTATTCGAATGATTATAATTTATTATTGACTATGTTACTTTTTAATAATCGGATTTTTTGGCATAAATTTTTGTTCATGTTTATTTATAGTTTGCAAAGTTCAAGATCACCTTAATTATTCTTTTGTCAATTATATTCATACTTATTTTTAAATGTTTAACTAATTTATTATTTATGCATGCATGGTAAAGTGAAAAGAAAAATATAGTAAAGTCTATTATTATTTTATTAGAATCAAGAAAATTTATTATATTTTTTTATTTATACAAAACAACCTACCATGACTATTAAAAATGAACGGATAAAATAATAATTTTAGAATTGATTAAGTTTTACGTCTTATTTAATGAGTCATTTTTTTTAATTTTTAATAAATTTTAATCAATAAAAAATATGTATGTACTATGAGAAATGTGTTAAATAATGTGTTGGTGGCGTAACTCTGATAAGTTTGACTACTCCGTCCTTTCTCTATTATCAACTACTAAAAAAATATTTTTTTCTCAAATATAAGTAAATAGTTAAGTTTTTTTCATTCAATTATACTTTTCCCACCATACACTTCATTTTGTGAACAAGTTTCAGAAAAATGTCAAGAATTAAACAGTTATTTCAATGATAATTTTGGAAGAAAAGTTAAAATTTAATACACTTAGTACTTTTCTTAATATTCTTAATATGTGTGATATGTAACTTTTGTTAGTTATAATTGAGAACAAAGGTAATATTCACTCCGTTCCAAAATATATGCACAAGTTAATATGTTAAATTTTTTAAAAAAATTATATAATTTATTAATATATAATTTATCTCTATAATTAATTATTCTTTTATTTTTACTATACACTACTCTTACTCTTAATAATGCTCTTAATGAAAAAATATATTTAATAAAAAAATATCATATATATTTTGAAATAATTTTGCTTAGAACGGAGGTAATATAAATTAAGAAAATAAACATATACGTGGGAATGAGAGTGCATGGCATAAGATTAACATTTATCTAGTTCACACTCCATCTTTGTCTCTGTCTTGTGGATTCTCTTCTTTTATGGCCACATTCACTAACATGTCACATGTGACTCGTTCTTCCACTTCCCACGCTTCCCCACTTTGGCCTTTGTATTTTCCTTTTTCTTCATTTCCTCTGTTCGAGGCTTTTGCATTGGCGTAGCCGTCTGTGTGCCTGTGTGCTATGCACTGTGAAAATGAAAACACTGATTGAACGCTTAACCAAGAAAACTCAACACATGGGAGGTTTTTTCATTTCGTTCGTTTTAGTGGATTGCTTTCTCCTTTATTTTACAAGCGTAAAAACCATTTTAGTAGATATGAATATGGTTAACGATATTTATGAAGCCACTTTAAAAAAATGTGATATAGAACTTTCAGGGACAAGATTATTAGAATCTTATTTCAATTGAATATGAATGCGGTATTTAACAAAATCATCAATTATTCAATAAACAGATAATTTAATTATCAGCGAGTGGAGTGCGTGAATCAACTAAGATGAGTTATTTCAAGTTTAACACGTAATTTAGAGTTTAAGTGTGTATTTGGAATAACTGAAAAATTATATAATTTCAATAATTATTGTTATAATTAATTATAATGAAAATCAATTTTTTATAAGTTTGCTAAAAAAAAATATTTAAAAATAATTAATTTGTTTGGATGTAATAAAAAAAGTTGCTTTTATATCATAAAAGAGTATATACACTATTTAAAGAATATATATGCTAAAAAAAAATTCATTAAATATTGATTGATTTAAAAATTAAAATTGTCAATTAAAATAACTAATTTAAAGATATTTGAGAGATTAAAAAATAATTAATTTATTAATTGGTATCTAAATTCATTAAATTAATTATTAAAATAATTTATACAAAAACGTTGTTAAATTGTTTTTTGAAATACTATCTAAATTAGTCTAAAAAATAGCTATCAACATTTTAGTTACTTATCAAATTAGTTTCTAAATTAGTCTTTGATTGATTTAGTAATCAATATAAAAAAAAATCAGAGACAAATTAATTGGTCGTTAAAATCATTTTTTTTATAGTAAAAAATAATATGAAAGAAAAAATAAATTGTTAAAAAAAAAAATTATACATTTTCAAATTATGAAAAAGAAAACGTATTTAAAATAAAACAAAAACTTTTTACAAGTTTAAACTGTGTTCCCCAACATAGATGTTTTTTTCTTAAACAGCATTGCCCAAACATGCTAAGTTATAGATATGTAACTGCATTTCTTTTTATCAGTAGATATGTAAATGGATTAAGTATTTAAAGTGAGAGTTTGGATTTAAGCAAGATTATCCTTTGTAAAAGAAATGTGTAGTCTAAAAAAGATAGTTTAATTTCATGTATTAATTGCATAGATATTGTACATTACAAATTTTATATGACATTTAAACTAGTTATTATAAAAATTTAACGATATTATGACATGTACTTGGCAATTTATAGTTAGATTTTTTTTGACAATTTATAGTTAGATGAAAATATAAAAAAAAACTTAGACTATCGTTACATTCTAATTAAATTCATTAACAGGATTATTATAGTCAATTACTTGTACCATTTTTTTTTATATATATCACAAATATTCTCCACTAGTGACAAACTTAAGTTAAATAGGACTATTTTGGATGATAAGATTCTTTATTCGAATAGTTAACACAATTACGTACATACTTATAACTTGGATTGATATTACTAGTTAAAGCTGAAAAAACTGTGTCACTTAATCAAATATTCAAATTACTCTTAGGAGTTTCTTCTTTTATACACAAAATATTGTTTAAGTTTTAAAGAATTTTTCTTTTATTTCTTTTAATATTCCATTAATACTCGAATGTAAATTTTTTCAAAGACCGTGAAACGATACAATTAGGCAGTTTTTATTTATGGCATCTTCCCCTTCAATGAAAGCTAAAATTTATTTATCGTAAGCAAAATGAATAACCAAGTAATAAACCTATAATACACAATATACAAAGCTTCTCATCTTATCTTTTAATAATTTATAAATCATCACTTGACTTAAATGCCTTTTCAAATATTCAAATTCAAGGCTTCTTTAGTTCTTTTGCGTAAGCACGAAAATATTTACTAAATCTCAAGCGCTACTTGTTATAATAACAGTAAAATAAAATAAAACGGCACCGTAGTCTTCAAGCAAAGTGTATAATTACACAAAGGCGTGCGTGGACTAAGTAATCCCTCAATGTTATTTAATTTAATTGCATTTTAAGGTTTTTATACACAGGTAAATAAAGCACTTTTTAAATCAATTTCTAAAATAATCTTTCCTCACTCATTAAATACATTATATTTATTTATTACATATGTAATCATTAATTAACGATAAATTATAAAAACAACAACAAATACACTCTTAAAAAGTGAGAACATTAATTATTTTGGGACATTTTTTAACATCTAAATAAGTAGATAAAATGAGATGGAAGGAGTATATATAAAGTTAGAAAATAAATTACATTTGTATAATTTTATTGTAAAAAAAATGTAATAAATAAGAAAGATACAAAAATAATTAATAAAGTAAAAATAATATTAATGTTGTAAAAAAAGTATTGTATTTTTCATTTTTTTTATACGAATACTAGTACATCTCAAAACAGAAATGATAAGATTACTTACGTCAGCAGTAAGCTTAATTTAATTTGCCCTGTTTTAAGAATTTGCATGCAATGTTGTTCCAATTGTAAACTATGGTACTATCACTAGTCCCCATATACGATTCTCATGCTAATGATATAGCATAAGAAATTTAGCTAGTAGCTACATCAATATTGTAAAAAGTGCAAATATTTATTACTTGTTGGGATTAGTTTGCATAAGTTCTGTTATACTCTACTACTAAAATATAATCAATTCAATCCACGTCTCCAAATAAATTCTCAATGAAGCTCCACGGTTACCTACTATTATTAATATTTTGCAAATTAATATTCCTCAGCTATAGCTAGACCTCATCGTTAACTATATACATCCCTAAGTCCCTTTCACGATATGGGGTGACCCAAAATTCTTCTTTTAGGCCAGAATGTTTTTCCAATAAGCTGCTCCAAATTTCAATAATTAAGTGGCCAAACTTGGCTTGAAATATCTTGCCATGTGCAAATACGAAGGAGGATATATAGATATGGTTTTGGAAGCTAATTAGAATAGATATTTTTTGGAAGTATAATGGTGGACAAAGAAAAAAAACGAAGTTGCCAAGTTGGTGGAGCAAGGAGATAAGAATTGAATAATGGATTTTGAAGAGAATAAAAACATATCTTTTTAAAAATTAGTTTAATAATTTGTATGACTTTTAAGATAATTTTATAAAATTTAATAAATTAATTATAAATTATGATGTGTGATTAAACAATAATATAAAATTAATTTAAGTGTCACGGCATCAACTTTTTTTCTCTATTCTAAAATCCAAATATTATATATAAGGTTAGGAATTGGTGAAAGGGACAAAACCAAACCAATTCCTTGTCCAGATTGAATTTCAAATGTCAATTTAGGAGAGAACAAATCAAATCAAAAACACTTACCAAAAAATAATAGTGCTACATCTTTGTGAGACCAAAATTATCTGATTATCTCTAAGCAAGGTGTCTGTATTAAGGGTATCTTAATGGCCCATGCCATTCCATGTGTTTGGCCCCACTTAAAAACCAAAGCAAGTAGGATAGTTAGTCCCAATCACAAGTCTAGTCTTTGCACTATATATAAATATATACCACACAAGAATTTGCATGCTCTATAAAACGAAAAAGGCAGAACTAGTTAGCTGCGAGTGTCACGTAAGAAACACTTTAATCTTGCTTTACAACCTTACAATTATCAAATATCCCAATTTTCTGTATGTGTGTACATAAAAAAACTTTATAAATATTAGTCTTTTTCTTCGTTGCACTGATTGATATGGGAACAGTTTTGGTTGTTTTGTTTTATACAGTCTATATGATTTAGATTTGGCGCTAATAAGTAATAGCTCTCTTTTTCTCCTTTGTTTTTTAGTTAGTTTGTTTGTTTACTTATTTATTTTTGTTATCAAGCTTTGGAAAAAAGTGATTTTTTTAGAGGATTGGGATTGGGGATCGGGGATCCGGGATCCCACATGTTCATGTGTCTAAAGGAGTAGAGAACGCCTTGACATAAGGGTTAATTAACTGATGTGATGTTACCATAAAAAAATAAAATATCTCCCTCATGCTTATTAACTATTAGGGCATAGTTTTTCAAACCAAAAATAAAATAAAATTACGGTCTCATAAAATTCATTCACCTTTTAATTTGACTTTAATTATTCGACCAACATTGAATTACATCAAAGTGACACATTTTAAGCAAATCATATCATATCAAGAAGCTAAGAAGATATATTTGGTGAAAAAGGAGCTAGCAGATCATCTATCTTATCTAATCCAGTAATAATTCTTATCAACTAAAAATGGGGTATTGATGCTGTGTGAAAGTAGATCCAAACAGCGACTGCTTCTGGGCTTAATAGTAAAGGGATATGTTTTTATTTTTTTTATAAGGAAAAATATTTCATTAATAATTATTAAGCACAAGTTGGCATTCAAACAATTACCAATGACACGAAAAAAAATATCTTACACACAATAAAATAATTATAAATTTTTATAAAAGTTGACTATGTTATTATAAAAAAAAATTATGATTATTTTACTATATAAAATTATTCTATGCTGAGAGTATATTGTATACCTTTAAACAATTAAATTCTATTCTTATTTCATTTTCAACTTTTTTTTCCTCTAATTGTCTTTTTCTTTTGATCACTAGATATGTGATGAGTAAATTTAAACTTGCTTAAGGATAAGTATACCCTACGCAGTAGCAGCAACAGTGAATTTAAGTCCATATATTGAACCCAAAAGAGTGATGATGATTTTCTTATAATTCAATTTGGTTATTAAGAAATGTATAAAATAAAATGTTAAGTGATTGAGATAGAAGTGAAATAAATAAAAATAAAGAGTGTGGTTTCATTAATAATTTGATTAGTTTGAACCCCCAATTTAAAATCCAATTCATGTTAATCACTAACTTGATTTTAATTATACAATTATTATAATCAAAAGAATTGTCTCTATTCCTAAAACGCAACCCCAATTGATCATAGGAGGTTTTTCACTTTAAAAAAACATTAAGAACAATCAATTAGTCAGAAGAATAGAAATTAAAAATGATCATACAAAATTTTTAAACTCAACTAAAGTGTAAATCTACGGTTTATCGTTAATGATCATAAGAATTCAAGTTTAAGATGGTCATTCCTTAAACAGACATTAAGGAACAGTAGTTTAATTAACAAAATGAATTAGAGAATTGGGAATTCAATTGGGGATTGGGGATTCAGGTTTATCAATTATTAACTACACTACAATCCTTAATTTAGAAGTTACTTATTATCAGAAGAACACAATATATATTATAAATTATAAGCAAAGTAGAAGGGAAAAGAGATTTACAAAAGAAAATTATGATTCTTGATATCCAGTAGCAGTTACAACTCGAAAAATATAGAAAAAGAGTGTCATAAATTTGCTTTCGTAAGTTCCTATTAATAAAAGAAAAAGTTAACACAATCGTGCTATAATTCAACACGGTTGTGCTATAAAATAACTAACTAAAATTGGGATTAACACGGCCATGTTGATATTCATCACGGCCATGATGATCATAAAATTACAAAACTTTAGCTAGCATAGTTGTGGTGTTGGTCGTGCCACAGAATGACTATGGTTGTGTTGAATGTTAACACGACTGTGTTAAAAAATGAATATCTAATCCCTCGTTTTGATTTCTTTTCTACTCTTTTCCTTAATTTTTAAATTTCTGCACACTTATAACATAAAGTTTGTCAATACAAAAATAATTGAATTCAATTGAAAACATGAAAATAATCACATGCAATTAAAAAAAAAACAAAAAACAAACAAACGGCTTATCAATATGTCTACTACGACAAGTGTCCAACTTTAATTGATATTTCACAAATTAAGACGCAAAATGGATCGCATCAATATCCCAAGAGACCTTCTGTGCGAAAGTCTTTGGGACTTGGCTGTTATGCATTACAAACAGCTACTGTCGTTCCAGCCATAGATTATTGGTCTTATGAGTTATGACAGCAAATCATTAACGACGTATGATTGTGATATAAATTGACTCATTACCCACAAAACAAACGAATTAAAGTTCATGGAGTACTACATATGTGAACAACGAATTATGTCTCGACTTTAAGTAAAATTATCATATCACTTCACTAAAACAAAGTAGTAATATATATATATACAGTACAATCTCTATCAAGCCTTGGTCCTCGTTTAAGAAATTCACATATCAAACTCCTATAAATACAACTAACATAATCATAATAGGTACATTAAATAATAAATATACATTGTTATTCCAATTAATAAAATTATCAGTAACTTAAGTGTCTATCAAAGTATCTTTTGTAAATACTTATCCCTATCCATTGCGTCTCAATCATGTTAGGCCAAATTAAATTTTAATTTTAGCTAAAGAAGCCTAATGTAAAGTAAAAAGTAACTAAATCACAGTTCACTAGCTAATTAAGGCATTAATTTGGAAGTATATAATATTCGAAAGATGTTTGGTGCGCGGCATAGAATCCTGACAACTCTGTCTCTAGCTTTTACAAAATATTTATCTAATACAAAAAAATAAAAATAGATATATATATATATATATATATATATATATATATATATATATATATTTATCTTGTGGTGTAAAAAAATGTTTATGTTCGATATCTTGAGTACTGTGATTATAAAAGCTAGACATCTTATATGTTCCAATAATGATATATACAAAAACACAGTATATTTGGTGTTGCGGCACAGTGATAAAATACTGAGTTCTTTTTTACAGTGAAATTAAAGCAACATTGGGATGCTTCCATTTTTTATTGTGATATTTGGTTGCTTACTGCATAACTAAACAAACACACACAATACTTACATGCATCTAATTGGCACACATTTTATTACCTATCAAAATTACATTTCTCTTTTTTAATCTCTTATATTTTTTTTAGGTGTAGATTAACATACACAAGGTGCTTGTGGATCATTTTTTTCCCCATGTCTTCACTATTTTTTAATGAAGATGCCTATTGAATATGATGAGTATATAATACTAGTACTATATCCTTCCAAACTCATTTTTCTCTCCTTAATTTTATATTATAAAAAAAAAACTTACAAAATCATGTCATTTTTCTATCTCTCTCTATTACATCACGTATCTCACACTTCTCTCTTTACTTTGTTGAGACAATTGTACGAAATTGATGTGCAAATATAATTATTCATTTCCTTTAAGAATCTTAAATGTTTTTATATATAATTTGACTGTACTTGAATGGGATTGCATATGACGTCGTCTTTATATTAATGTAGTTTAGCCAGGGAGGAGTGTCTTATTTGTTTGCTGTTTGCGAAATCCACATGAATATTCGAATAAGCTTTTGTATGTGTATTAGGAAGCAGCAGTGTGTGGGAGCATCATTTCCAAGTTTTATGGGATGGTGTAATCCTCAGATTTTTATTATTATTATTTTCTACATAATGACTTATAGCTAATGATCCCGCATATTCATAGAAGCAAACAAAAACAAATAGAAAAAAAAAATACAAAGGGCACGCACACACTTTCATTGACCTTAAATATTACACAGTACTAGTGAGTTGATTGTGTACAATTTTTAAAAGGCAAAAGTTATGTACATTTAAAAAAAAGCTAAGTTCCTTCTTTTTAAGTAATTATGCAACTTTAGATACTGATATAGTAGTATTTAATTGTGTCTTTACACAAAAGTAAATATCTCACTTTATGTGTCACACACACATATAAAAAGTACTACCATAAACATTGGTTGTAGTGATGAGTGATGAAAACTAGCTGATTAAGCTTGTGTCCCTCTGGAAAACTGAAAGGTTAATTAATATTCTTGCTTCTATTTTAAACATATGTCCTTTTTCACGTTCTACCTCACTAGCTAGCTAGCACCTAATTAATGCTGATAATGACCCAATTAAGCCAATTAAGTTACCATGGATTTGGTTAGTTACAAATAAAAATTTAATAGTGATACACTATCATAATTTAAAATGTAAAATATTTTATCCTTCTAAGATTGATTGATAAATAAGTTTCTCTTCAATAAATTTTAAAAATAAAAGTCAATGTATATGAAGGAGTTCAACAGTATTTCTTAATCAACTGCATGGGAGAATTTCAAAGATTTGATACCCGTTTGGAAAGATTTTCAAAGGAGTGAGGTGGGGCATATATGGTTCAAGTTCGGTACGTGCAGTATGGCCCCCAAACCCATGATCAGTACCCTATAGAATATAGATATACTTCAATTCGAAGAATATAGATATACTATACGTATAATAATGTTAAGAATAATGAATTAATGCAGTGTTCATAGAGATTTAATTCCCACCTTCCTTTTCTCTTTCTATGTTCTCAGCTTTGTGCAAGTAACACACATATCATCATCCTAATGAATTACTACTAAAGAAAACAACAACCAAACATCAAATCCATGTTTACAAAAGTACGTACCATAATAGCTATAGAACAATTTAATTAATAAATAATAATAATAATAATAAAAAAATTTTGGTCTCCATGGGAGATTGATGAGATAATGAGTCACCAAACTCTTGCCGTTGGGAAACAACTCATTGAAGCACTAAAGAAGTAGTAACAACCGGTTGGCCCCTCCCACAGCTCCTCATGTCTTCTATGGATGGAGCAACATTTCTTTGCTTCCCCCACTATCATTTCAATATTTTGTTTATCACTTCATCTAACTTCTATTTTTCCAGCATGGCATGTTCCAACCCATACTGCCAAGAAAAAAAAGATCTTATTTTTCAACCAAATGGATCTGCACCACCCAGTCCTCACTATATATATTAATTTCAATATCTAGCTAGATATACTATTATATATTCACCCATAAAATTATCTGTGTCTTGGTTAATTAATTACTTTGTCATATGATGGGTCCAAACCTTGTCAAAGTCACAACAACCTCAGTTGATTTGAACATTTAAAGTGTGAATAAAGGGAAATTAAGGTATGATATTATGGTGATTACGTTGAGCACCAATAATATTAATGCATGAGTGCATGGGGAAATGAATATATTTATGATTTATGATTGAAAATGTGTCCGTGTATTTGGCAAGTTGTAGGAAGGAGGGAGGGGTCGGTGGTACATTTTTGCATGTGGCCGTTCTGTGCAGAGAGACATGTAGCCTTGCCCACAATGTAGCTAGCTCTACCTAGGGACAAATTTCTGCAGTGCTCGTTGGGCCCATCCATCCCTTTTCTTTCTAAAGTTTTTATATTTAATAAGTTTCTTCCAAGCAAGCAAATAAGCAAACAGCCAAACACACTCAACAGTAATAGTAAACGATAAATAGTAATATATACAATTGTACAATCATGAAGAAAACCCTAAAAAAGGAATCATATATGAACCACAATTAAACTTATATCATCTTCGAATTTATTTATGTAAAATGTCATCAATCTTATGCACCATCCAGTATATTTCTGTACCTTGCCAGCTATTAAGAGGAGGAGCCTTACATCTTTCTCTGCTTGCCTATCTCTTCCTTTGTTTGGTATGCATTTATAAGATGAAAAATAAAGGTAAAAAGCTGGAGGAAGAAAATTATTCCTTGGCAGCAAATTAGCAAAGGAAAGGAAATTATTTGACGTGGTTAACTTTCTAAACATGTTACAAAACTGAGTTTAAGATTTCAAATCTCGAAATGAATATTCAAACACATCTTATATTTTTGTGTTCCTACTATTTTCTTATCCCTTCCTTGAAAATGATAACATAACTTAATTTTGTGAATAATTTATAAATTTACATACATTTGTTTCATTTATAAGCATTCAATTTTTTTTATACGAAGCCAAATAAAAGAAGAAAAAGAAAGTCTTTCTTTTCCAATATCAAACAAGATAAGAAATACTTCTTCCACTCTTTTGCTTTTTTTTTTTTTTTTTCTTTACTATCGTATCATTTCTTTGTTTTCCTTTCAAACATACCAAACAAAGCCTTGAGACTTTACACAAAAACCAGGATTCCTGTGTTAATCCTTTTTTTTTGTGTGCGCGCGCGCGTAAGATAATCAGAGTATTTCCTAGCTAAGAGTCAAGAACTAAATCCTCTAAGAACGGACATGAGGATTAAACTCCTAATCACGTGATTAAAAGACAATTACTTTGCTAACCATACCAAATTATGTAGGTTTTCATGCATTTTTTTTTATTACTCCTTTTGACCTAGGCGACAGTTTTTATCAATACCAATAATCTATGATGAATGATTAATTTGTCATGAAATAAATAAGTCAACGATCTCTTCTAAATCAGCTCAAGTCGATCAGCTTGGTACATTGTTGCAGATTCCGTCTGAATAATTTGGAGAAACTTTAGGGAACCACAGATTTTGTAGCTGATGGGATTGCAAACAGATCACAAAAAGCAAAAGGTAAAAAGGAAAAGAAAAAAAAGAAGGCTCACTCACGGTTCAAGATGAAGATCAGATATGATGAATATGATAGCCAGTGGGAGTGGGATAGTAAGTGGAGGCAGGTTTTTCAAATGATACCACACTGTCTTCATCTCTTGAAACTTATCTTCTACCGTTTTTTGGATTTCCACATGGTGTCAGAGTAACATTTCTCCCCCAGTTCTTCAGTTTGTAGCAGTACTGTGATAAAATTGGATATATGGCAAATATAGAAAGACATGTAAAGGTCAGCAGTCTCTGCATCCAATATCCAATTCGGATGAGTGGTCCTCTCTCTCTCTCTCTTTTTCTTTAGATTTTTCAGAGCAGCTAGCAAGGTCATGAACATGAGTCCAAAAATCGTTTTAATGCTTCCACAGCCATTTCCACAACCTCCCAAAAATAAAATCGTACGACACTGCTAAAAAGCCTCACTCACATGACTTTCTTGGACTCACAATCACAATAAGCAACAATTCACAAGCTGACTACTGATTAGACTAGCCATAAGCTTTGTTCATCATTGTCCTCCTCCATTCATCATTCATCATCATGCATGCATGCTGCTGCATGCATGTTGGTTGTTGCTGCAGGTTTCAGTTTGAACACGGCCCAACACAACATTTGAAAAAGCTTAATTGTGCAATGGTAAAAAGCTAACACAAAGACCAAAATTGGTGCTGTACGAATGAATGAATGAATAAGACTGCTACCATACTATCTATGACTATTGATGACCAAACCTATGGCCGTGCCACCCCCCTATATTAGGTTACATACGGGGGCTTCACCCTGTTTTAGCAATACCCGTTTTCAAGAACTGGGGTTTCAGGGTTGCTTCTTTCATGCAATATCAAATCTCCAAGACACCGACACTGACAGGTGTACTCACCACACTAGCATTGCCCTCTCTCTCTCTCTCTCTCTCAGCTAAATCATCAAAATCAATACAGTGTTTGACCAACCAGGATCACTCATGGGGTTCAAAAAACCCAGTAAAAACAAACAGCAATCAATATATGAAAAAGTGAATCATGAAAAACAGGTACGGTCAGTAATTCAAAGCAAAGCAAACGTGCAGTTATAGAGTGGGTGGTAACTGGTAAATCAGTAAATGTAAATCCATCAGCATATTCAATTCATGTTTTCCTATTCTACATTATACTCCCAAGACACATCAAAGTGCACGTACTAATAACACGTAGTTAGATTATAAATGCATGTTTGATTTTCTGAAAAAAAAAAAGACTTTTAAAATAAAAGTCATTTTGTAAAAGGATGATTATTTTTCTTTTACATTTATTTTTATTAGACGTTAAATTTAATCTTGAAATTTGTGTACAGGCAAAAGTAATGACTACCTAAACATACTCTAAGTGTATGTTTGGTAACAGTGTTGCAATCAAACCGTTCAACAAGACACAAATCTTAAAATTCTTGCTTCTTAATTTCATGTTTTTGCTAGTGTTAACCATTTGCATCACTACAAACAAGTTTCCAAACATACTTTGAGTATGCAGCAATTTTAAATACATGAAGTGACACTTTACACTTTATAATAGTCCTAACTTGAATAAAATTATCTCATTGAAGATATTTGGTAAATTGTAAAAAAAAATTATAGAATTCTGATTTTTCTATAACTAAATACTAATAAACACCAACTAACACTCTCATTTTCTTTATTTTTTTTTACTATCAAATTATATCACCTATTATATTTATATTTTTTACTCTTTTTCTCTCAAAATGTTTACTACAGATATCTAAGAGGTGTCTAAAGATTCTTATTAAAAAGATATCCACAAGATAATAGACTTAAATAACTTGAATGCATTTGTTTTTATTTATATGAGAATAGAATAGTTTTAAAATTTAAATATATTTTTAGTCTTTTTAACATGAGTCATAATTTTTTTTATCCTCCAAATAAAAAGTTATTTTTTTAATTTTTTAAAATCGAATTTTTTTTTTTAATCATTTTCACCAAAAGATGTCAATCAAGGAATAAAAAATTTACAATTTATAATAATTTTTTAGTTACCACAATTTCTTATTCTTTATTTGATATATATGGTAAAAAGTATTAAAATAAACATTTATTAATTTTAAGGGAAAAAAAAAATATAACATGTTTAAGAAACTAAAAACATATAAATCTATCATTAATAACGTTCCAGTCACTGAACTCATTGAAGAAAACGTTAAAAAAAGTTGAGTTCTGCAGAGAGCCAGTATCTCATTACTAAGAAAACAATCATGCAAGGAGAATATCAAAGCAAGGTGTCCCACAAAATACAAATTTCCAGTCACTCCAAATCTTGAGCAGTAAGTATTCACTTGGCAAAATACCAGACACGACGCAGAGCATCATGGTGTACCCCGTAGGTCCCTCAAAAGCTGTAGTGGATTCCACCAATAAACTGTTTGAGCAGTATCCAAGATACCGAATTTTCTTAATCCATGGTAGTAATAAATCCAGAACTTTAATGTGAATGAAACTATTTGTCAGCAAATGCACGAAGAAGCAGGCATGAAAAGAGCGAAATTGTCAATGTTCAGTGGACTAATAATAATATATGAATGGTTTCCTTCCAAATCAAATTCATGTGCTTAGATTTCTCGTGGAAGTTAACAGCAATCAGCCCCACATGTCAAGTCAATGAAACCAAAAACGACTTGATTCACTCTTCTTTTGGTGTTTTCCACATAACCACATCCTAACTATGGCAATGATGCTGCCAGCACAACATAACAACCACCGTCTGCGCTAAATTGGTAAGCTTATGAACTTTTCTTCCAAAAATTGAAAGAAAAGCAACAAAAGAGCAATCAATCAGTCAATCAAAAACATCTTATCATGATAAAGCATCTCTCACGCGGTAAGAAGGGCACATGAAAAAGAAGTAACTGACCTAACAACTTTTTATCCTTCAATTCATAATGGTCAAAATTTCAGACACATCAGACAAACACACACGGTCCCTCATACCAAATCCTAGAAAACCCTTCTTTGCACAAACTTAACATATCACAGGATGCCATTGAGCATGCACTTACATATAATTATCATAAATAATGCTCTATCCACCTGAACGGGTAAAGTGGGAATTGGATATAGACTACACATAAACCCACTTCATATTCTGGCAGCAATTGTCAGAAATGATAACTCGTTTCAAGTCTTCAGACGATACAGAACAAACTGTCTTTGCATCAGTACCTCTGCAAAAAATTAGAAACATCTGACAGCAGTAGCAAATTTGCTCAAGGCATAAAGAACTCGATGTAAATCATGCATCTTATAGTTCTGAATAGAACATAAGACAAAAAGCTGCAAATAAATGATACACAGGTCAGCTGTACCATGCATGCTATATCACATGTCTACATTTATGTAAGGGAGTAAAGAGAGACAGATAGTTAAATGCCAAGGAATAAATTACTGACAGCAATGCAGCTCCAAAGCATTTTTAACAATTGAATAAGAGAGTTCAGAGTTGAGAGAAAGCAATGTTTGCAAGATGGTATTCATAAAGGTCTCCAAAATTATCTGGTGAGAACCAAGCAGTCAATGTGTTCATTAAAACATTCATGACTTCATTATCCGTTGGAAAACCCAATTAAAAGGATTATTTCCCCGTGGGAAGCATATGTTCAATGTACTACATGAGAACCTAAATATGTAGAAGGAAAAAGCACACAGCCATCAGATTCCGAATCATATATGGTAGACTAAAAGGTTGTGAACATAAAGAATAAAACACCAACCTTAAATTAAAAAATAAATGTGATATTCATCTAATTTTCACTCTTTTGAGAAGATGTAAGCTTCTTTATTTCATACCATTAGCATTCATTATAATGCTTCACTTTAATTCTTGCTCCCAGATAATGTTTCTCACTCTTTCCGAAGATACACTGATTTTCTTTCATCTTCACAGCTTCATAATCAGGGCAAGGACCACACTATACTTGACTCAGACAATAGTACTACAATAGGTCTTTTCCCCCATCACTTGTTTTCCTTTCATTTTTTCGTTGGCTAAGTCATTCTCATTAATGAAGAGTCTAAAAAGGTCCTAGATGCCAGAGCCAAGACATTTGGAATTGACACTCTATCAATACACACTCCACAGAGTCAAGTCAAGTAAACTAACTTAAGGAGAGAAAGTTCTTTTAACAAGTATTGTTTTCGTTCTCAAACTTCAATCCAAGATCTTGTTTAAGGTGAAACAATTTCTTTACCATTTGAACCAACAAGCATATTTGTAGGAGCCTGATGAGGTGAAAACTCAACTCTATAACGATTAACATGTAAGACTCTCTACATTAAAAATGGTGAAAATTTAATGATAACAATAACAAATGACAAGTGAAATTGGAGTAATGCAGAAAGAAAAGGCAAACGTTTTTTAGTTGAAAAAGGGAACAAAAGTTTGTGAAGGGTTAATCAGTGATGGCATGTCGCAGCAGACTATATACGTATAAAAAATAAAAAATAAACAGTTTATATTTATATTCTTTCAAATAAATTATCCATTTATCACATGCACAGGGCATAAAAAGATCTGTACATTAAGGACCTGTTTAATTCTCTTTCCATTCTTTGGTTTCAAAAAGCTGTTTTTCAAAACAATTTTATACTACTTACCAATTAATTTCACGCTTAAAATCTATCATCAGCAGTTTCTCTATTCTATCTTCTTCAACAACCTACTAGCATTTTTTTTCAGTAATCAAATTTCATGAGAAATTCTCGACTCCAACCATACTTAGTACTATGTACGAAAACCTGCATCGTCAAAAGCAAGCAAATAACGCAGTAGCAAGCCCAAGTTACTGCAGGTTGATGTGGATCGAGTTGGACTTGATCCTAAAGCAAACACACACACCAAATATGGCTTGGTAGAGAACCTCTTTTGGCAAAAAAAACATTTCTTGTGTTATCTGAAATCTGAATTGGGCCTTTGGAATGGGAGATGGGTTTTTTGGCAAAGCGTATGAATTTAATTTTGAGGGACCTTGACTAAAAAAGGTTTATGTGGGCAATATGAAAATTCTTTACAAAGTCTCCAAATCATTAACCAATCATTATTACATCCTCTCGGGAACATGCTTTAGGTTCCAACTACAACTAGGAAAGATCTAAACCAATGGAATTATCAATGAACCCATCTAAGCATCATACAGTAGATTCAACCTAAGTACCCAATGCTTAATTTCCTTTCAGTTTATATACATGATTCAATTTAAGCATCCACAGTGTGTCTTAAAATCATTCTCCTTTTGAATTTGGAGGTTTTATTCTCGTATTTAACAGAATTTTACTTATAACTTTTGGAGTAACTCTCTCAATACGTGTTCTAAGTTTGCAATTCTTTCAGCGACACATTCAAAGACTAATAACTCTTGTCCATAATTCTGTTACAGTCATCAAACATAATCACCAAAACTCAACACCATCATCTACTTCATCTCAATAGAGTATCATAAAAAATATTTATGAGCAAATTACATTCACCACTGGATAGCTAAGTAAAAAAAAATCGGAAATTGATTTGAAAAATATGCATTACAAAACTCTGAATATGTCACTTCCGAAAACTCGGTTCTTATTAATCTTACCTCAAATGAACCCTCGTGATTCGAGAACGCGAAAGGTGAGCATCGCTTCGAGGACGCCGCAGCACGCGCCGAAGAAGACGTCGATGACGTAATGCCTCCCGAGAGCGACTCTCGAAATCACGGTGATGACGGCCCAGGCCCAAACCGCGGCAATCAGAATCTGAATGGCGAGAGCTTCGTCTCGTTCGGGGAGCCAGCGACGAACGAGGATTGTGACACGTGGATGGTTGAGATCCGCGAGGGAGAAGATTGAGGCGACGAAGCAGACGCGGGAGGAGTGGCCGCTTGGGAAGGAGAAGTTGTCGACTGAAACGACGGCGTTGTACTCGGACTGGTTCGCGTAGGAGGGGCGGGATCGGCGGACGAGGAATTTGAGGAGTGCGATGAAGAGGAGGTCGAGAAGGGAGCAGAGGAGGAGCGGGAGGAGGAGTTGTGACCGGAGAGGGGAGGAGGACGGGGCGGCGAGGTAGAGTCCCAGGGTCACCGGAAAGAAGAATCGGAAGTCCGCTAACAGCTCTAGGAAGCGAAGGAGGGGGCGTGGAGCGATGGGGAGGGTTAAGGTGTGGATGTACAGAGAGATTGTGCTGTCGAGGTTGTGGATGCGGCGGAGTAACGGTGGAGATTTCGGGGGTCCACGGCCCTCACCCATCGGAGTTTCTGAGGACGCTCGCTATTGGTTGTCACGGAAGATTCTAACTTCTAACGGATCCAAAACGGTTAGTTAGGAATACATGTGACGTTGATCGGGTTTGGACCTATGAACCGAAGAATCAAACCAAATTAGTTAAATTGGTTTAAATTTTCACTTAATTAAAATTAAAAATAATAAATACATTATATTAAAATTTCAATTTTAAGTTTCGTTTATCCCAATTTATTTTCAACTTATAAGTTACTTTTACGTAAAAGTTGGGCCAAACACCAATTAATAAAAACTCCTTATATGAAACTTATTTTCATATTCTCTTTTCGAATTCCAATAAGGTCAAATCTTGAAATAATTAGTATTTTTTTATCGAAAAATAACATTAAGGAGCTTTTAAGTTAAAAAAAATAAATTAACAAACAACTTTTTATTTATATTTTTAAGTTCTCATTTTTAACTTTAACTTAAAAATAACTTATAAGTTAAAAATAAGTTAAGTCAAAAGGAGTGTGTTATTATGAGATCCTACCCGTCTCTCTCAATTACTTTTCTCTCTGCCTCTTTTTGTCCAATTATTGACGGCACAACATAACATAAACACAAAGGTAGCACGAGTTGTCTCATCACTATAATTACCGTCGTTGTGTTACTGTTGCTAGAGCCACCATCACCGTCAAGAATTGTCGTCATCACTATGACCACCGTCACCATCATCAACATGGTCACTACTGCCAGGACCATGATGGTAGCAATGACAATGACCTTGGCGGTGGTGGTAACCATATTGTTGATGGTGGTGGTGGTGGTTATGGTGATGAAAACAACTCTTACTGCCTCTGTGCTTATGCTGTGTTATATCGTCAATAATTGGAAAAAAAAAAAAAAAAGGTAGAGAGAAAACCTAACGAAGAGTTTTTGACTATGTTAAATTATCATTATTTGATTTATAATTTTGAATCTTTGACTATATTGGATTATTTAGTGTATGCTGGATTATCATCTATTTGATTTGTAACTTTTAATCTTTGAATATAATGATTGAATTTGGCTTAGAGTTTTTATTATGGTTAAACACTTTATGTTACTTAATTTGGTAGCAAAATTATTTATTTTTTCAAATCAATTATTTTTTTTTAGATTGGATATTTGATAAACCCAACTGAACCAATCCATTAATTATTTGGTTTGGTTCAAATTGAAATTTTTTTTTCCTAAAATTTGAATAAATTAAAATCAATTAGTTTGGATATTAAATCACCTTAAAATTGAATCAAATCAATCTATGAACAGTCCTAAGAAATACGATACCATGAGACATTGTTTTAGAGTTTATGAGATACCATATTATATTATTATATTATGACAAATTTAATTACTACTGTCTTGGTTAACAACATCTTAAACACAATCAATAGTTTCAATTAAGGTCCAGGGAGAAAACTTATTGCGATAATGATGGGAGATATTAAGGGAAAAGGCTAGAGAAAGAAGAAGACAAGAGACTTCCCTTCAAAAAATAAAAAAAAATACAAGAACAAGAGACTTCAAGACTATGGCTAGTTAGGTAATTCATTTCATCTTTCTCAATTCAATTTGTGACGAAAACAATATTTTTCTACCAACGTTTAGGTTGTATTGTATATGTCTATTTTTTTTGTTTCAAATCATGTATTGCAATTGCATTAACCAAGTAATTTATCAAGAAAGCTTTAAATCTTTTGCCCCTTTGTGCAATTGTTTGGGCTGATATTTTATCAATCAGTTTTGGGTTCATAATTGATACAAGGGTGAAGGGTTACTCCTTCAAGTGTTTTGGATCCAGCCGTGTATTTTTTGACCCAACCAACATGCAATATATCCTATTAATGGGGATTATTATTCTCATTCCTAAAATTGCTATGCTCACCTCTTAGTCCCTTACCTTTTCAAATTCCGTGGGAAGGACCTACACCCCCACCTTTCATCCTTCTCTTCTCTTCTCAATCTCACTACCTTATTTCTTTGTTTCTTCTTCACCTCTGTGAGAGGTACATCGTTTGTTTTGGCACGTGTGAGTTCAAGAAAATGTGATTTCGCTATTAGCAATACACAATGAATTTACATTTATGTTGCTGTGTGTTTGATAAGAGTGCGAAAATGTGTTTCCTTTGTGTATCTTGATGAGACATACAACAAAATCACACTTCCATTGTGCACCCTATGTTTTATTTTTAACTTTAAATTGTTTCAAAATTTTATGTAGATATATTTTAAGATTGAATATATTTTTAATGTTTACAATTTAGCGTTTTTGTTTTTATTCCTTAGATAACGTCTTGAATAGTAAACAAAATTAATTTTTAATTGACAATGGAGAAATATCCTTATGCTTAATATATATTTGAAAGATAAAAATATTGCATTATGCACGCATAACTGAGTTTCTATTTTATTTGAAATAAAATCAATTTTACATAACATAAAATATGTTCTAAATTTGTACTAATATCTGTAATTTGTAATTAAAACTAAATATTATGAAAAAATAGTTATATAAAAATATTAAATTAAATGAAGAAACAGTGATAGTACAGGTAAACCCAACCTCTTTTTTGCACTCACTAGTCACATGGCAAAATTATGAGCCTTGGGTTTCAGCAAAGCTTATTATAGAGATTTCACGCGATCCGTTCCATACTACTACTATAGTTGGTCAAAGTGTCAGACATATGGGGGAGAGAAAGAAACAGGATCGTGATCATTAGCTCCTATATACAGTTAACCTATTATTTTGCAAAATCTGTTTCCCAAACATAGCGTAAGACAATATGATTTCGTAGGAAGCTCATGATTCTCCATTTCTTTCAACAAAAGCCATGCTAGATTTGGTTCCGGGCCCCTTTCACAAATTCATTCCACTCCGTATTGTAACTATCACTCAATACTTTTTGTTATTTTATGTTACCATGCACTGTTACACAACATTTTTAAACAGGGACTTATTTCAACTTAATTGAGTTTGAATTTAATGTATACACCATGCTGTGTTTGAGATAGTGGTAAAGTTTAAATTATTTTAATACTATGTATAATAGATTATAACTAAATTTACAGTAACATACTCTTTTTTATTTAAAAGAGTGTATTTGAAAATATAACACTCGTCTTAAAATTAATTTTTATTTGAATAAATTTGTTTAAAAATGATTTGAAGATAATTTATTTTATATGGATATTTAAAAAAATAATTTTTACATGATAATAAGTGTAAAAATAACTAAAAGAATAAATAATTAAAAAATAATTATAAACTACAAATATTTAATTACATCAAAATAACTTATTTTTTAAGTTTAAGGTGGATTTCTAAATATAGTTTTTTTTTCAAATCAACTCTATATGTTAATATACGTTTGTAGAATTAATTTTGAATTAACATAATTTTATAAAATTAATTTTAAGTAAGTTTGAAAATATAAAGTTGATTAGGTGGTTAAGTAAGAATGGGGGCTTAAGTAAAATTGATGGTGAAAATAAAAGATAAATATGAGAAATAACATACCAATATATGAAATCAATTTTGCTTTTATACAAAAGCTACTTGGAATAGCCTCTAATTAGATCCATATTTGGAGGTGAGACTCACATTTTAAATTAATTGGTTTCAAGCCAGTTTGATTGCATACTAGTGAAAAATGATGCAGAACCTCTTGAAAACTTGTGGATATGTGCACTGCCACACAAGAATAATCACGTTTAACCAAGACTCAAGTTTAATAGAAAGAAACAAATATGAAACTAAACAATTTTAAGTCATTTTTATATATCTGAAGAGATCCTTAATTAACACAAACACACGCGTACAAGAATTCATTTACACAATTGTACCACAACATAATCCTTTAAGTAAAGTGGTCCAAAATCTTGTATGTGTCGTTGCCTCGTTGGCTCTATATTGTCCTATAAATAATAATGAGATATCTCATTCTTACCATTTTTATATAAAGAAGAGACCGTGTTAGTTGAAAACCTTCAGAAATAAAAGGAAACAATCAGCTGTCCCTCTCCCATTTATACCATCCAATGCCAAAACTGTCTTTTCCCAGTAATTAAGTTCTGTGTTTGCTCTTATATACAAGCTTTGGTAATGTACATCATTCATTCATTTTTACAAATAAGAAAAATTATAATATATAGGATAAAATATGTTTTCAATTTTTGTAGTGAAATTTGGCTTTAGATCGTGAATTTCATTTTTCATCATTTTTTATATATATAAAGAAATATTAAATTTTAATTATTAGTTTTTGTTAGCTATTAAATTTGAACCAAGCCAACTCTTAGAACTTTAAAAAGCAATAGTTTTCATTCCTTGATTTTGTAGAGTATAAAATTGAATATTTTAGCCTAATATATCTATATACGTACACATGCACTTTTTGTGAGCTCTAAAACATGCTACTAATTAAGACAACTCTAATTTGTGAAATACTTGGAACAAAAGTTAAGAAACCAATTGAAAAACCTGAAGGTGTTTTTTTTTTTTTTTATGTTAAATATTTGACTAGGAACCACGTACGCCTAAACCACATTGGGGTGGGTGAGGGACTCATCTCAGATTCTGCAGGCGTGAGAGCAAAGGCTTCCAACATGTATATCACTCACACCACGCCACATGCATGTGTTGAAATATTTGCCTACTTTGGCTACTACTACTACCTTAATTTAATAGGCACAAATCATAGGTTTGGACTATAATGGAGCCCATAACAATATTTTAGATAAGCTTTGATTATATCTATGTGATTGTCTGCTTCTAATGGAACTAAGAGTCCGAAACTTTATGTTATGAACGGCGACACTGCACCTAGAGTAGCTGCTGAAGGTAATAAACAATACACTCACTAGTCACTACACCAAGGAGGCGTTTCATACACTGCAATAAAATAAAATAAAAAGAAAACGAAAGTGGAACAAAACTTGTCGTTTTACTATTTTGAGTTTCAGTGCTTTTTACATTTGCATTATCCATTTATCCCTAGTCAGTGCCAGTTTCCATTCTTCTATTCCCCACCCCATGCTGTTCCACTTCAAACTCCCATGATAGATTCTTTTCTTTAAAAAAAAAATTATACTTATCATCCCTTGAGGTAAAAAACAAACCCTATGTGGAACAAAATCTGTGATTTTATTATTTTAAATTTTGGGAGAAGTTAAATATATACCCTATTTTTGGGGTGTGTAAGAGGAAAGATGAGAGAAAATTTGACAAGATGACAAAATATTTAATATAAATTAAGAAAATAAAAGTGAAATATGAGTATGCACTACAATAACTCTTGACTTTCAACGCTTTTTTGTTTGCATTATCTTAGTCAATGCCACTTTCCTTTGTGTTTCTAACTTTCTATTCTTCTACTAGTGTTCTCCAATATGCTTTCACTTCAATTTTTCCATGACCAAATTTTATTTTTTTATCTACCATTTTTTTTTCAATAAGACTAGATTTTTTATGTTTGGAATTCAATGGAAAAAAAACACAATTTTCAAAGCAAAAAACGGAACATAAATGTACGTTTGTTTTAAAGTTTGAAAACAAGGGACACTTGTTTTAGAATTTTTTATCTCGAAATGCATGTTTTATCGGTTGAACAAAGTGTAAACATCTAAACAAACATCACATAAATACTAGTGTGTAGCTTTGGCATGAACACTAGCTGTGTTCAAATCAAGTCTTATGCAAACGTACACGTTGTATTGACCAAACTTAAGTACCCTGCTCCCTGTGTGCCAAAACTGACAATTGAAGGTCCATTTTCCATTGTGACATAAGTTGGAAATTAATTTGAAATGAAAATATATATTAATTAATAAAGGAAGGTTTCTCTTACATTTCTTCCTTCTGTGTTGAGAAACACTACTAGTACTGTTGAAGGGTCCCTGCGTTTACTGTTTCATTGAAACTTCAACCTGACGAGGCATTCCTGCAGCTGAGTAATGGTTGCTTTGATTTCAAGGAGCGACAATGCCACCAAGCATTCATAGTTAGATGGCAGAGCTAAAGCCTTTATTAGAAAATGACTTGACGTGATTAGCAGCAACTCACCAACTCAACTTGTGTTGCTGTTGGTTCATTCAAAATATACAGTACATCAAATGTTGCTTTTATTAAAACAAGAGTACAAGTAAATATCCCTTCTCTTTATTTAACTTTTAGTATTTTTAAAAAGAACAAGTTGAAATAATCGTCTCAAATCCACAATGAAGTTGAAACAACTACGTGTCAAGAATCAAAATACGCTAACCAACAAAATTACTGAAATGCAATCATGTACATAGTTCCAACTCGTAATTAAAGCACTTGTTAGCTTCTGAGAGTCTATAATGATAATCTTGGCTTGGAGAAGTAGAAATTACTCAACAAAATACTAATTTCATCCCACAAAAGAAGAGAATTATATATAGTTTCAATCAGGACGGCAAACTCTACTTATTATTATTCTTAGTTACAAACACAAATAAGTAAAGGACCAAGAAAAAATGAAGAATGTTACCCACGCCGGACTTTGAGTTCTCACAATGAGACCAACAACAAACATATTGACCACGCACTCTCAATGTGGACAAGAGGTTTTCACATGTCTCAGTATTAATATGTAACATCCAAATTTTCAACCAATAACACCAACGCTACTTTTCTTTTTCAAATTTTGTGATTGTGATGGACTATTCATATTTGAAATTGAAACCACATTGGACATTGGAGTTTTCTCCATCCTAATTCCTAACACCAGGATAGATAGGGATGCGGTTGGTAATAAGAAGGCTACATTGAATGGAGTATTTATTATAATTTTAAAACGCTAATGAAAACAATTCATGAGCGTTAAAGCTGACACGATAATTAAATCCTTTAATTACTATACTCTCACTAACTACTTAGGAATTTGATACGAATTCAAACTAGTAGTAACCCCCAATCGTGCGGACCAAATTGAATTTGTCTTGCTTCGGTGAGTTTTTGTTTTCCTAATAAATAAAATTTGTTTTTCATCAGAACAGTGAAAGGACGAGACAGAATCCACGTGGGCAATTCGGCAATCTTCAGAAGGGCAGAACACAACCATGATTTCGTAAGGCATACGAAGTTATTAAATAAATAAAATAAAAATAAAACAGAATCCCATTTATTATCTATCGCACCATTTCATTACCATGTCTCTTGACTCTCTTCAACCTTTGTCTCTCTTTCTCTTCTTCTCGTTCCACTACAACATCAAAACCCAAACCTAAACCCATTGCATTACATTTTACATTTTACATGCAATGGCGAGTGCATGGGTGAAGTCATGGCAGTGCAAGTCGAGAGCTTTCGAAGACGTGTACCATCCACACCACAAAATCCTGGGTGCAAGCTGCAGAAAAAGCGTGGAGAGCATCAAGGAAATGGTGGACATACCCAAGCCCAAGCCCAAGCCCAAAAATCCACCTTTGGAGAAACATCCGAGCTCGAAATACCCATCGTCAGGCACCAAGCCTGAATTCGAAGCACGAACTACCATGAGGCGTTCCCGAAGCAGCGCGACAGCGACAACGACAACCTCGTCCCGTGGAATCATCGAACTTCCCGAGGGCCACCCTTCCCGCAACGTTGTTGAAATCATCTTCCACACCAGCTGGGGCCCCAAGCCCTTCCCGGGTCGGGTCGAGATGATTTTCAAGGTGCACAACGCGCCGCGCACCGTGGCGCGGTTTGAGGAGTTTCGCGAGGCGGTGAAGGGACGCGCCGCCGCGGGAATCGCCGACGGGAACCACGGGGAGGAGAACGCGCGCTGCATCGCCGACGGGAACGAGGTCATGCGGTTTCACTGCCTGGGCTCCGCCGAGGACGGTGGCCCCTACGATGGTGGCCGTGCATGGTCGTTTCCGGAGAAAAAGGGGGCGGCGATTTGCACTTTTTCCGGCAGCGGCGGCGCGCATGAGACCGCCGGTGGTGGCAGGGGGAGAAGGGCCATGCTTGTTTGTCGGGTCGTAGCGGGTCGGGTCTCGAAGCAACTCGGATTTCTGGACTCGTTGCTTGACAAGCGAGTCGGGTTGGACTCGGTGAGTGGGGATAACGGCGAGTTGTTAGTGTTTGACTCGCGCGCGGTATTGCCCTGCTTTCTTATTATTTACAGGTTGTAAAAAATGAAAAGAAAATTTATTTACCTTATTCTATTTTATTTTTTTTAAATGGAGATTTATGTATGTGTATATCTATTTTGAGTGTTGAGAGCATAAAAAAAAAGGAATTGTAGGATCACAGCGGGCATTTATCGACACAATTTTTTCTGTTTTGGTTAATACTTAAACTTGTTATCTGTAATTATGGGGAAATTGGGTTGATAAATGCTCGCTAGGAATTTGAACCTTTCATTTTGTTTGTATGGTAGTACTATGGTTGCCTCCATCTTTTATGAGGGGATAATGATATTGATTATTGGAGTGTGAATCCAAATGATTTATGCGTTGTGTTTTAAGGTTGTTTATTATACTTTGATCTTTCTATTAATGTGATTTAGGACACTCAGGGAACAATGTTTGGCAGTCTGAATATTTTCAATTGTGTATATGAAAGCAAAAAGAAAACCACCAATTTTGTTTGACGTTTTCTTATACTAATAAAATTATATAAATAATTATCAAAGTAGTGAATATTCATCATTTTTATCCCTAAAATGATTTATTTCAGTAAAGTCTAGACGCAAGTTTAAGGTTTTTTTTTTTAATATCTAGTAAACTAATTACTTTGATGATTTTTAATACTGGTACTTTTAGAACTATTTCAAGTCATTTTCTAACTTTAGAAACTACTTTTAGATGATTTTTAAAGCTCTGCTGAAAGCATACTATGAAAGTTTGATATTTGACAAGCCTTGTCCAAAATGTGTATGAAAGTTTACTTGATACGACCCTTATGAGAAAAGGGTACCCCTAGCTGTTTTCCCAATTTTTGACATTTCGAGAGAAGAACTCCAATCTTGTTCTTTTTTCTTTTCCTGTCTAGAGCAGTGCAATTAGGAATACCTATTAGACTGTATTTAAATTTTGTCAAAAATAAAAGAAGTTAAGTTTTTGGTTTTAGTTAAAAGTAGCAGCTAAGTAGTAGTATTTATTAAAGATTAAAGTTAGGATTTAAAATTGATTATGAGAAATGATTCCCTCCTCATCCTGGAGATAAACATTGAAGTGTAGCGCAAGTCACGCAATAAGTTCTAAACCAAGTCTTAACCTTCACTTGTCTCTTAATGAAATATGTGACATTGAAAATGAAAAATTAACTAACTACAAAAAGAGTGATTGTCTTTGACGGGAATGCACCTCTGCCAGCACTGCACTGCGCGTGCTAATTTGATGCGTTACTTTCCTTATGTTTGTTCTCTCTATTTTCTACTCCAAATAGTAGGAGAACAAATTTATGAATAAAAAAAAAAATCAAATTCAAGAAATAACGATAGGAAATGGACTAAACTACAATTAAGTCTTACTTTATTAATTTGAGAGCAAGCAAATGAAGGCGCCAAACC
The DNA here is from genome assembly GCA_014843725.1 of Amphicarpaea edgeworthii. Lineage (NCBI taxonomy): Eukaryota > Viridiplantae > Streptophyta > Magnoliopsida > Fabales > Fabaceae > Amphicarpaea > Amphicarpaea edgeworthii. The sequence continues at coordinate 4,457,875 of CM026324.1, read as the reverse complement.
ACTGTACTCCAAATCCAACAATACAAATTCCATATTCACATTTTTTTGGCCATGGAATTATACTATATATAGTAAGAGTAATGATTTTATTTGAAAAATAGAAGGGTGAGTAAGTAAGCAAAGAGAGGATACATACACCAAAAGGGTCTCACATTACAGAGTCATTAGTTTTATGGGATTGTTCCTAGTTCCAACTACACAAGCATTTGCCTCAAACAGCATTCTTTCCATATCAAAATCTTGAGGGCAAAGCCATTAATTGAGTCTCTAATTCAATAATCGCTAAAAAGGAGGAAGCAGGAAAAAAAAATAGGATTCCATATAGGAAAGTACCCACTTGGTGATGAAGCATTCCCTCATCTACTGACAGCACTCAAAACATTCCACTAACACATACAATGGCTTCCCGTTCAACCGTTCACGGCCCTGTCACATTATTTATTCACAAAAATCATTATCACCATTTTTCTAGCTTCAATTAAGCAATTAGCCCATAATGCGTAGTACAAAACTAGTAGATCAAATAATCATTTGAAGGGCCCTCTTTGAATGCAAAGGGAAAAAAAAATTGACCCTTCCTAATCCTATACCAATGGTCATTCACATTCATTAAGAACTCTTATAAAGGACAACAAATATTCAAGGATGCTAGTGCTAAATGAAAAATTGAAAGAAATCCAGACTATACATACCTTTAATTCTGGCAATTCAATTACACATCCGCACTCCACTACATCTGCTCCCACTCGCTCTGAATGGCAACAAAAAAATATAAACAAAATCAAATCCCAATATGTGTCATTAACAGACAAAAAAACAAATATCAAAACAAACGAATATCAGAGCATTTACAATGGCAAAATTATTAAAGAGAGTGCTAATCTTTTTTTTTTCAAAGCCTTTTAGTCTCACATAGGCTTAAACACTTTAAAAATGATAAAAGGAGTTATTAATTTAATTTTATGGGTCCTTAAAAATATGTTAATTATGGTAATAATTTATAAGCAAAGGTACTTATCTAAGCAACGCCCGTTCATTGGATATGCTATTAGTTTACTTGCACAAAATTAAAGTGATTTATAAAGGGGAAAATGCGCTTATTAGGTTAATTAAAAGAGACAATTTATTGTGGGGCAAGCTGGAGGACTCATTAAGCATGGTGATTTATAAATCATATTCAATAAATAATAAAACATTACTACTGATTACTAATTTATGATAATTATAGTATTTGTTTATGGTTGGTTAGAGTTGTCAAAATGCAGTTTACCTGAACAATCGTAAAGAAGAAAGAGTACTTTGTAGAATTTGTAGAAGCACTTACCTAGTAAGTCCATAGCTGCACAGAGTGTTCCACCAGTGGCAATCAAATCATCAATCACTAAAGCACGTTCACCAGGTTCAACGGCTCCAACATGCATCTCAAGACAGTCTCTTCCATATTCCAGAATATACTCTTGAGAAATAACTTTGCCTGCCACCAATGCAACCTTTTGTTAACAGAAACAAAGAGAAAGTACGTTGCTTTTGGTTTCACGTTGAAAATGTTAAGCGCGCATGTTACAATGTAAATTCAATTGATAAAAGTAAAATGAAAGCAAGAATAAGGGTTCTGATTTCGGATCTATTGACAAAATTACTTTTGTTTCAAATGTACTTTTCTTGATATCCAAACATGCACTTCAGACAAAACATGACAATATACCCACTCTTGCAAAATGAAGACTGAATGTAAGGAACTTCAAGAAATCACTCTTATCACATGTATAATGCATGACAGGACATAGACAACATGGTTGGTTACAAGAGGAAAAATTAAGAATGAAAAACATACCAGGCAATTTTTTCGGTTTCCTCAATGGTACAAACTTTGCTCCTATTGCGAGAGCAATGGGAGAACCAAAAATGAAACCGCGAGCTTCAATTCCTATACAAAACAAAGAAGGGATTCAATTTTTCAGAACACAAGTATTAGGACAAAATATTATGTGTTTGTTATTTTGCATGTGACTCTGGTTCAACACTATCAAGAAATTAAACCGTCCATTACCATCAATTAACAAAACATGAGACATGACCAAAAGTATTCGATAAATATTCTTTCTTCTTCTTCTTTTTTTGTTTAATAAATGCATTATAGAAATTTTTGTTGACCATGTAACAAGTTTTTGTAAAAGGAAAGTTCAAATATCAATGCCATGATATATGCCATCAGATTGCAAGAAAAGTCTTCCAATTTGTCATCAAATTACATAATGGATATAGTGATCAACAGGAAAATAGGAAACTCACAAATAAAAAGTCAACGCAAAACCTTCATTGCCATTAAGATGCATAAAGTAGATGTGGAAATGAGAAGAATGGAGGATCCGAAAAAGGAAAGGAAATTTGCAATGACCATGACACCAAACATTGTTGGCATTAAATACTGTCGGTGTCAACTAGTGTGACTCACTAACAACTCAGAAAGTAACACCAATGCATAGCAAATCTCAAGTTGCCAAAAAAAAAAAAAGAGACCTAACATAACCTAATCTCACAAGTAAAGATGAATGAATTTGATTGAATAGGGTAAAAAATTAAATTGAAAGGGAAAGGTTGCTAATTTTAACGAAAGAACTGTCTTTTATTTTTATTTTTATAGAAAAATTATTCACAAGAAAAATTACTTTTGATAAGTACCTAGACATACACAACGTGTACCTTATATATATAACTGGTTAAAGCGCAATTCGAGTACAATTCACAAAATGAAGTACCCACCCATGTTTTCCGGGGCACGCAGTGCATCAACATCAAAAGTATTTTATTTTATTTTTCCCTAAACATCTAAAGTATTTTCACTGCACATGAAATCTGCAAATAAAAAAAGTAAATGCCGAAACAAAATTATATGTAGACAAATTTGTTTTCTTTTAAAAAAGGCACACTGCAATAGTACTACTGATAGAGTGATAGTTCGTCATTTTCAGGTGCTAGTGACAACCGAATTTTATCAAGATTTAAGAATTTGGCACACAAGTTGACCCCAAAAAAAACCAAGAGAATTTGGAACAAAAGAAAAAGACAAAGGGAAAGAAAGAACGAATGAGGAATTAGGACTCCAAGTCACCTTAACAGTGACACTGAAAATCCACCCACAAATATAGTGGAGCCGAACAAAAATGGCCCAATCCACGTGGGCCCACTTTCCTCAAGTTGGAAAATTTTCACCAATGGTCATCCATGCAAATTGGATCCAAGCACATGTTCACGAGGAAAAAAAGAAAATGACACAAAAAAAGAAAATAAAAAAGGTTCATTGAGATTTTTCAGAAAGTAATCAATGGCATTCCCACTAACCAAAACTCATAGTCAAACTAAAAATCACTACCAAAGGCCAAAACCCACACCACAGTCACTTCCATTCTACAATGTCCCTTAAATGCTATATATAGAAGAGCATCTGCATATTCTGGCCATCTTTCTCATAAAGTGTGGACCCCACCACTTAGAAACTAAGCTCATAACTCTTTTATTTTATTTTTTTCGATTTAAAAAAATAAATAATCAGAGTGTAATCACATAAAGTGTTCATATAATCATATTTCGGTTTCACCACTTTTTTTTTTTACCTGCGACAACAGAGATGTTTTTGCCTTTGTATCGCTCAACGAACAAATCTATGGTATCCTTAAAGGCCTTGGGGTCGAGCAACAGAGTAGTAATGTCTTGGAACATAATACCTGCCATTGCAACAAAACAAAACAATTACCTTAGCAAACAAACTCGAAGAAATGAAATCTAACAACAGATATACGTACCCCTTTTCCTCGAAGGTAAGAAAGTTGAGAAATTTACAAAACCAGAAACTCAAGAAAAAAAAAAGAAAACTAAAATTTTTCAAAGTCCCATGTGCTCAACGGAGCTTCTTACTCCAACAACAAAGAAGAAGAAAAAAAGGAAAAAAAGAAAAGTACTACCAGTATGTGTAATCTAAACTAAGAACAAAAAGGCTGAGAAACACAGAAACCAGAGCAAAAAATAGGATGAGAAAAAACAGAAGAAAGCAGAGTAACAAACCAGGTTTGGGAAAATTAGGGACAACACGAATCTTAGTTTTGATGGCATGAAGACGGGGATCCTCGTCTCTGTAAGCCGACATTGTATGTATGGTTGGTGTGACAGAAAATTTGCAAATCAAAGAAGAATAGTGGTTGGTTTGGTTCCTTAATTAATTTCTTCTCTCTACAAAATGGTACTAACAAATAAGAACGATAGACGATTATCCGTAAAGCTATTTATAGCCAAGAAGGGAGGGGCTCAGACGTAAAGAGATTAAATTCTATTACTGCATTTATCACAGTTATTGTTTTATACTTTTATCTGTTATTTTTATTCTTTTCTTTTTCTATTTCTCTTCAAAAACAAAAACAAAAACAGTAAATCATAGAAAAAGGTTAAAATAAATATTAACCTACATTTTAATGTTTTTTTTAAGCACCTCTTACTTTATTTATTTCCATTCATATTTTGATTATAGTATCTTTCACTTTATTTATTTTTTGTATTCTATGTTTTTTAATTTTTAATTTTTAATAAAGTAAATATGCAATAAATAAAATGGGAGTTGTCGGAAGAAATCTAAACCTAACTTTGAATAAAAAAATAACACATTTTAAATTTATAAGGATGAAAAATAGATCAAAATATTTATAAAAACTAAAAATATACATTACCATATTTATATATTTATAAAGAGTAAAAATATATTTTAACCTTGAAATAACTCCTTAATTTTGATTTTTCTATTGAATTTGAAAATATTTAATAAATAATAATATTTATAAAATTATTTATACATATAATTATTAATTTTTAGCTCAAATAATTCCTTAATTAAATACATGCATTTATTATAATTTGTTAATTAAAAAAAATGAAATACTTTTTTGTGTCAAACATACTCAATAATAATTCCACAATTAAAAAAAACAAACTAATTAAATTTTATAACCATTATAATATATAAATAAATAAATTAAATTGATAATAATAAAGAAAGTATAATTAATTTAAATAATAAAAAATTTTGGACTAGATTATAATCCACACTAATATATATTATTGAAAAGTTTACCAGTATACCATCAATAATAATATATTATTATTTTATATTATTATTAACATCTTTTTTATTATTGAAAATAAATATATTATTAATTATTTATTTAATTATCTTAGGTATGGAATGGGAGGGGGTGAAGTCACTACTTACCCCCCCTTAAATCCGTCTCTTACAACATATCCTTACGCTGGAGCATGAAAATATACACTTATGAAGATATTTTCATAATATTTTTTTATTTAAAAAATAATCATAAATATTTTAAATTATAAAATTTATTTTATGATAATTAAAATATATTACAAATTAAATAATTTTTTTTTTTATAAAATAGTGCTCTTAATAAAGAAAAAAAAACTTATATATCCAAGCGACAAATGTTATAGGCTTCTAGCACAAGTATAATCACTAACTCATAATCGAGAAATTATAAAATATATCAGAAATTTAAGCGATGTAATAGAAAATCAGAAAAACTAAAATTTAAGAGTATATAGTAAGCTTTAGTTTCACTTGATTTATTTTCAACTTCTTATCTTATAAGTTATTTTTAAGTTAAAGTTAAAAATGAGAGTTTAAAAAAATAAGTAAAAAATTATTTGTTAATATTTATTTATTTTTTAATTTAAAATTTTCATAAAGTTAAAATATAATCAAATGAAGAGGTCTTGGGTTTGACTCCCCCACTAACAAAAATTAACAAATTAATCACTAATATTTTATGATAAAAAATATTAATTATTTTGTATAATAAAAAAGTCTATTTATAAAATAAAATATTATAGAAAAAAACTATTTATATAAAAATATTTTAAGGATAATAAAACTTTTATATAAATAAAACTTTTAATTGTAAAGTGATTTTGAATAATGTTTTAAATAATCGATTAATAAATTTATTAATTGGAATTTTATTTTTTATTTTATTAAAATTAACAATTTTTTTTTGCAACCAAACGAGTTGAATAAAAATATAAAATATAAAATTTTTAAATAATTGAAATAATTCACATTAGTTAATAAAAAAAAATTCAAAATTTGTTTTATATATATGTTATAATTTGGTATTACTGTGATTTGAATAGAGAATATAAAAATAAGATTCATATAAGTAATTCTGGGTAATTTATTATAAAGTTGCTTAGTTCTAATTTTTCTTCATTAAAAATAAGAAATTTTTACTAATTGATGTTTAACTCATTTTTTATTTAAAAATAACTTATAAGTTAAAAATAAATCGAAACAAACGAAATCTAAGAAAAATTACATAACAAAATTTTTAAAAAATCATCTTTAACATGTTACAATTTTAATTTGTGATTTTTTTTCATTGTTATGGATTAAAAAAATAATAATTTTACTTTAATTTATAATAACATGACATCATCTTAATCTTTAATTTATATTGAGATAATGTTACGTTAGGTTACGGTTGAGATAATTATCGATAGAAATTTAAAATAAAATTAATTTTTTTTATAAATTCATAATAATGCAAAAAAAAAAGTATAAATAAAATAAATGGAAAGATTAAGTTTGCGAAGTTTGAAAACCAGAAAATCAAATGTAAGAATCCGAAATTGCAATTTAACGGTACTCAATTATATCTATTAAAATAGAAATTCTAGTAAGATTTACCCAACAAAGCATTTTCCATATCACTTTACATGAAAAACAACAAGAGAATCAAATCAAGAATGATATAAGTGCATCTCACCTCCCTCCTTACTTCTGTTTCTGCGTTCTGTTAGCAGCAAAACAAACAACAAAAAATGATCTAAGAGAGATTGAAGTACTTTTTCTAACTTTTATCCTCCATCCATATCTTGCATACACCGACTTAATCATCAAAATTCTTACAAATCCATCACAATATTTCATTCAAATACTCCATTCTAGAAATCCGGTATTGAAAAACAATCGTTCTTTTTTTTTCCTCTCTTTTTCTATTCATCCAACTTCAATAAACATGAGTTTCAGGTGGTCAAGTAGTTAGATGTCATAAATAATTTGAAGTTTCCGACAATTTTCTCCAAACACACGGGGACATGAATACGAGTACAAGCCCTAATATTTATTCCAAGAAGTTCAGCTGTAAAATGCTTACATAGAAAAAACAATTTAAACCTCTCTGACATTAATTACGTAGCTATAGTAGAAAGAAAAAAACAGTGCAAAAAGATCCTTTACCGGATATGGCATGTCCTTGAAAGCATGGGAAAGGTAGAAGGAATCTGAGCCCTAATATTTTTTTATGGAATTTTGAACGTGAATCTTTGATGTTGAACTAAACATTCACTGGTTTCTCTTTGAGATTTTTGAACCATTTATTTAACATTTTACTCACGCTAACACAATGGTTAACTTGTCTATTAATAGGTTAAGATTGTAAGTAGATCTAGAACAAATTAATTAACATGGATGCGTTAGCTTTTATTGTCATTCATTACGAACCATTTATGCTTAAAATTTAAATATCAGCTTAGATATATAAAAGATGTATCCATGATCTTAATAAGGAAGATGCATGTTAGATACCAGATATTTGAGTTTTCTTCCCAGTGTATTAACAAAATTGTTGTACATGACGTACAACAATAAAAAAAAAAACTTAGAATAATTTCCACTAAACATAACTCTTGAGCCTTTACAACAAAACAAACTTTTGATGATAAGAAATTAAAAACCTTATGTAAAATTATTTGCATCAAAATACTTTTTGACACTGAGTTTTTTCAGACTTTCACAAATAAATGTCTTTAAAAATGAAATAACCCATACTAAGAATACAAATACAAAGAATATGATAGTTAATTACATAATTTGTATGAAATCATCTCAAAAAAGTGAGAGATAATTGTTCGACTATAGTACTTCTTTTTGGTTCTTCATTCTCAGCTAGTCTTCTTCTTACGGTGGTCGTGCATGAGAAATATCTATCCATAAGAAATTGATAACAAATGATATAAACTAACAAACAAAATTCAATTTCAAACCTCTCTATTATGTTAGCATGCATCCACAAATTCAAAGAGCAAAAAATTGAGTATAAGAATCTCTTGAAATTTTGTTGCAGCTAGCGTCAGATTCTCACGTGGCAAGGTGATTAGTGAATACTTGGTTTGCATCCATTTTTGTACGATTCAGATCTTCTCGTCAGTCGTCACTTCAATCCTGGACAACTCTGACACCCCTAATGCAATGCTTGGCCCATCTTCTCCGATCACAATCTTTTTTTTATAATTGTAATTTTGTCTTCTTCTTTTTTTATAATTTTGGTTTTATATTTAATTTTGTGTGCATTGACTTTTTTACCAAATTTTTAATTATGTACTTGAGCTTTTTCTTCTTCTTTTAACTAGCTTTTTGAACTTTTTTAAATTAGATTCTTATGTTTAATTATCGTTATAAAAAAATTAATTACAAAATTTTAACTTCTGCATATTACTTTTATTCTTCACATTTGCGTACATTCGTCTCAACCAAATTCACCGCTAGTGTTTTTTTTTTTGAAATGTGGAATATTTGTAGTGGCAAATGAATTTGGGGGAATCTTCCTTGGAAGACCTTCCACTTCCACAGATTTTGTTGCCCCTACTTTACCCATCTGTTTACTTCCACGCAACACCAATATCACACTTTCAGATTCCCATGCTGCCCATTCTGCAGCTTTTTTGTTTTGTTTCAACTTATACGTTAGTAATAGTAAAATGGTTTCATAACAATAATATTTATATTAGGCTAAACATATATATGTAAAAATAATATCCGTTGAAAACGATATTTTAAAAAAATTAAATCTTACAATTACATAGTCGAACACACCGAGTCAATTTTATGTTAGGAGTGTTACGTGTACATAATATAGAAATTAATTAAAAGTTGAAATCAAACAGAACTTGATAGTTGATAGTATGACCCAGACGGTACAATTTGGGAGGTTCTTCAAAGTTAAAAGTTAAAAGTTAAAACCGTCCAAGAAGTGGTGATGGATATGTGACCCCGCCATTCAGGTCTTCCTGCCCAACAAACAAATTTGTAAAGGTAGCGTTGGCAGATGCGGAATATGGCAGTGGCAGATTCTGAAAAATAAAGAGAGAAGTTGGAACCAGAATCTTTATTTTCTTTTTTAATTAGTATGTTTTTTGTTCTAGTTGAATTTTTTTTTTATTAGGGATTCATCCCCGCCTTCAACTAGTCAAAAAAGGATCGGGGCACGCTGGCCTGGCAAAATGTTGTGAGCCTGGAAAAGTGGAAATCCTGGCCCATCCCACATGAGATTGAAGAAAACAATGTTCTAAAAAACAGGTGCATTTGTTGAATATGTAATCTGACTTTGAATTTGAATGTTTTATGTTGTACTGTACCTAATTGCTTATGTGGTTCATATTGTCACAATCTGAAGATCAATGCAAACATAGACATCGGTGCAAGGAAAAAGAAGAGGAAGAGACTAAGAGCCAAGCCAATGAATGTTGCAGGGAAAAGGAAGAGGAAGAGAGACTTTAGATTAGTAACGATTAAGATCATATATTATGAAAATGTTATATTTTGAAAAATAATTACTTTACTTATGCAGATTTCGTGAATCAGGACAATGTTTTTTTTATAGGGATTTAAAAGCGTTTATCTTTCTTTTAAGAATGGAGAACATGGTATTTTGAGAATAAAAAATTATTAAAATATCATGTGAGATGCACGTTTTGTTGCTTTTGATAAAAAGTTAGACGGAGTTAATAGGTGAGGAAAAGTATGTATAATGGTTGTTCACCGATTAGGAGAGTTTGTGTAGGTCTTAAAAAAAAGGAAATATATGTATAATTTTTACAAACCATATTTTTTCATTTAGTTAAAGTTAAATTTTAAGATATTCCAACTGGAAAAATGTGTAATTTAATCGAAGTAACTCGAAAGAAAGTGAATGTAACTTATCCAAATAATTATAAAGGAAATATAATAATAAAAAGATGGGGAATAAATGTATAGCTTTCAAAGAATAATTATGAGTGAAAAAAATTGTGCAACTTGTCCTAGCTAGGTTGGGGAATTTTCTTCGTCTACAACCATTTGATGGATTTGACTGGTCCCAACTCCCAAGTGTGATTCCATGGTTTGCCTCCATAAACGTCCAATGTACAAACATAGACACAAGATTTTGAAAGAGGTGTTTGGGCCTACCACCTTAGCAAAAAGCATCACGAGTTGTTGACAAAATATAACATAACATACAGCAAATCATGGTGCCCAAGCTAAAACACTTTACTTAAAATTAACCCTCTGCTACTACTCATCATGAATTCATCATCATCATCGTCCACTCGTGGATAGCGTAGCTATCCATCTCAACTCATCATTCGATAAGTGTCGGAGCATATTAAAAAGTGATTATCATGCTTATTTTTCAAAGAACCTTAATGATGTAATAATGCAGGATATAATGATAGGCAAGATCTACCCAAAAATTCAATGCAAGATTTGAGTTTTGGATTCCTAAAGGAGCATCCAAGGGGGTCATCAAGAAAGTATCATTTTTTTTTATCTTACAATAATTTTACATAACCTTAATAAAAAAATTTGTATAAAGTTATTGATATAAATTATTTAATATCAACTTGTTCATAATTAATCTTTGTCGAAAATATGATTGATTACTTTTGATAAGTTTTTTATTTCAATTATGTCTTTTTTCAAGATTAAACTAGTTCAAGTAAATAATAATGTATTTTTAACTAAAACATATACCTTGCTCAGCTTTAACAATATTAACAATTACTGTTCCTCTAATCACACATGTTAACCATACTTGGTTACTCGTTAAGTCAAGCCCATAGTTTTTTTTTTTTTTTTTTTTCTAGTTGTCCCAACTAGCTGGTCTACACATTAATCAACTTACACGGAAATAAAAACGTTGTGTATGCCTTGCTTTGTTATGTAATAGGGACCGTAGGGACCATTATATAGTAATTATTAGTAGTTTTCCTTTTCTCCGTTTGAAACGGCTATACCATAAGCATTTTTTTTTTTCTATTTATCGAGCATTATTGAAGAAAGAACAGGTTTGTTGGTATTTTTTGTGGGTTCACAAACTATTCTCCTTAATTTTTGTGGTTGTTAGTTAGAGGTGTAACATTCACCATGGTTATTTTGTGTTTCAAAAAAAAAAAAAAAGAGATAAAACTTCAACACAAGACTATATCATGGTAAATTGGGAGGAGGATGGTTAATTTATTTTTAATGGAGAAAATATGACACACTGTAAATTGTAATTATGTTTTGGATTTGAAGCGCACGTTAGGTTGAGGCTAGACTGTGAGAAAAGGCTGAAGATAGAAGACGAGTATCAAGTGATCTTGAAGGCTGATTTGCTCTATTTTTATTTTTAAATAAAAAAAAGTAGCTTATAAGAGTAGTGAGTAATTATAAAAAAAAAAAAATTATTAAAATGATACCAACAAAAAGTAGAGAATAAACATTTATTTTGTTTATTCTGCACAATATTTATAATTAGTAAAAATAATATATTTATTTATTATTTTCTTCTGTTTAATATTTACACATCTATCTTTTTTTTTTCTTTTTTTTTTTCACAAATATCACATCTATCTTAAGAATACATTATTTGTTTTAAAATAAAAATATAACAAATCGATGTTATCATAATTTTTGCATTGTGAAGTAGTTGAGAAATTTAAGATTGAAGAACATAACAATATCATAATTTTAATTTTAATGAGGAAAATGTTCAATTCCATTGATTTGATGAAAAACAAAAAAAATTATTCAAAACCCCGTTTCCAAATTCACCCAGCTATGTACAACCAATATTCTCAAGGGGCAACTCACCCTAGAGTTGTTGTTTTTTTTTTTCTCTAAATCCAGCACCATTTTCGAAATAGAATGAAAACATGATGAACAAGATCATCCTTTCACCGGTGTAGGTATTATTCGACGTGGAATTGAGATTATGTGGCAAGGAGGTGAGGGGGTCGGATTTGGCGACGAGGAGGTTATCTCTGCGTTGGAGGGGAAGCGGATGGTCGTTGTGGTTGTGGAGGGAGTGTGGTGCATGTGGTGGTGGGGGTTGAAGGGGGAGCGGTGGTGAAGGCGAAGGAAGGAGATAAAGATGAGAGTTAAGTGGAGGGAGTTGTCTCAATCACCTATCTCTTAAATGCATAGTTTGATACACTAGATCTTGAAACATTGTATAATTTTTTGGTGAGTATAAGGATAGATTGTTTATATAGAAAGTTGTACACTAGGAATAGAAGACAGTTAATAAATAAAAAAAATTTTGCACAACACCAATGACTAGTGTTGTTCCTGAATATTAATTACGAAATAATATTCAGAGATAACTTGACTTGTAACATAACTTTACATGTATTAAGTGTGAAACAGACTAATTGACATGATTTTAGGGATAATATGTGTATAATGCACTCCCAAACACATGCTAAATCCAATAAACAATTTGTTGTTATTAATTAGGGATATTATATGGAGAATAAATTTAATGTGATAAGATCTATGGTTTAAATCTTTCAAAGACTAATAAACAAACTAGTAATTCAAATACAGTTGTATTCTACTATTGAGTATCTGCATTCAAATTGAATATCCCACAATCTCACATGAAAGATGAAAGAAATTGGAGAAAAAAAGTTCAAATGAAATATGATTTTAATCCTTAGATTTTTTTTTAGTTATTCAAATTAAAATGTTTTAGTCATTTAAATTAAAATTTATTTTTTTTATCATTCAAATATCATAAATATTATTTTTAGTCATTCAATTAAAAATTATAAATAAAATATATAATTTTTTTAATTTGTAATAGTTTTACTTTTAAAGTTAAATTATAAGAGTAAAAAATCATTACAAATTATAAAGTTTATATATCTTATTTGAAAATTTGTAAAAATAAAAATAAAAATAACATTCATCCAACCACAAAAAAACAAACTTTTATTTTTGAATGATTGAAAAATATAAACAACTTATTAGACTAAATATATATATTTAAGCCTTAAATGCATAGAATAAGCAATTATATAACTAGTCCATTTATAACGTTAGTCGTGGGCTTGTTTTGTTACAGCTCAAACGGACTGGATTGGGCTGGATATTTTATTGCGTTGAAGATACTAAAAAACTTATGGGTAAATTTAGAAAATATCTCAAAACTATAAAATGATCGTAAGAGATTTAAAAAATAATGAAAATAATTCATTTTCTATGTATGATAAAAATAATCAATTCTACATACTTACATCAAACATTTTACCTTCAACCCAAAATAGTTTTATCTTATTAAAATATGTTACTGGGAAAACGAGTTATTTCCCAAACATGGACCAACATATATGTACTTAATTTACTTGCACATGATGTAGAATGATTAATTATATATTAATCCCACTATGTTGTTGAGATCAGTCAGTTACCTTATTTGTAAGTGCCATCAATCGAAAACCGTAAGCATACTATTTCTTAGAACAAAAAGACACAGAGTCCAAGGATATGAAGACCCATTCCTTTCTGTCCCTTTTTAGTAAAAGGGAATCGTCAAAAGAAAGAAACCATGGGAAATAAGTATGTAGATCTATTTCTTGCATTGATTAACGAAGAGAGATCAAGATAATATATATATATATATATATATATATATATATATATATATATATTAAACAAATTTGATCAGAACATAAAATTAGTAGCAACCTGGAATTTGTTGAATCAATCAATAATCAATGATTTCAACGATTATCTTTTCGAAATATATAATGCCATCTTCAAGGACATATATTGCCACTAATACTCAGTTCTACGTCTATGGATTAATTGCATTTTGAGTTTATATTGTACGTAAATATCTTCAAGTAAACAATTTTTTGTACTTCCGTTCCAACCGCTTCTTCTCCTCTTAAATATCCCAATTGAAAAAGCAAGATCACGTTATTTATAGGTAAAAAATGCTCTCGTACCAGTACTTTAGGACACTAAAATTGGTTTTTTTTTTTCCGTATAATATAATTTTAAAAAATCGGGAAGAAAGACAAGCGTCGAAGTGGTTAAGCGCATGAAACGATCATGTTCAGATAATTGATTGCTTTTGTCTATAGTGTGTATATAAGACAGTAAGCTTGTCTGTGTTTGTTTCTCTGATTTAAATGAATTGGTACGAGGGTCCCGAAACTATGTTTCCTATGAGAAAGGAAATGCACTAGTTGCACAATAACCACCAAACTAAGAGTATGGCGGGACCCAACATAAACCAGTTTATATTTATATTAAAAGAAATGACGCTGTATATGCTGGTAACGAATTCACACCACTATATTTATTTAAATAACCTCACGTATAACTGTTTCATTTTTCTCGTTCAATTATGCAAAAGAAAGCTAGATAACTTATCAATATTTAGTAGAGTGTGGAATTCAGTGTTATATAGTTAGTGACCTTTGATTGGTCTTTGTTTCAGACTAATATTTAAAGTTGACTTTACTTAACAAGACTCCTCAGTCTAGAACTTCACCACACCAAGCACAAGAAGTCATCACTTGATCAGCCAACATATCCTAAGTCATTTCCTCCCCCATAAACAAACAATTCGGAGCAATGCATAAGGTTGCTAGAACGTACATATATTGTCTCAAAATCAGGTGCTTATCAAAATCAGGTGCTTATCATCAAGGTTGACCTTATACAATTTGGAATGTTTTTTTTCCTAAATATGAGATTAGACTGATTTATTTAAATTTATTTGATAAAATAAATAGTTATATATATATTTTTAATGTGTTTGTATAAAATATTTTTGTTTAAAATAAACAATTTTTTATTTATTTAAAAAAAAAATATTTACTTATTTTATAAACATTTATATTAATTTTAAATACATTTAACGTTATTTGAGCTCTAAATGCTATTGTCTTCAAAATTACCCCAAGACTTCCGAGGAAGGAAGTTTTTTTTTAATTATTTTTTATTCATGAGGAAGGAAGCTTTTAGTTGGTTCCAATCTTTCCCCCAAAGGTTGACCCAATTGGGACGACTTTACTATGGTGTTTGCTCAACGTTTTTTTTATTACTAAAAGAGAATCCCATGTAGAGTACTCTCACGTTAGTATGGTGACCAAGGTTGTCCAATAGTAGGAGTGTTCAATATGTATATAACCAGTTTCATAATAATTGATTTATTAAAAATAGTTATAAAATCAATTATTTTATTGTTAAGATTTTTATTTTTTGTAAATGGTTGGATATATGCTAAATGTATGTTTGATAACCATGATTTTTTTTTTTTTTTATAACAATGGGTTATAAAACTTCCTTTAAAAAAAAAACTTAAAATATTTTGTCGTTTTGTCTTTTTAATACGCATAAAAAAGGATAATTTCTCGGTACTTGATTACTCACAATTTCTTTACGGATCCCAAATTATAAATCCTTAATCACAAGTGTTCTAATAGAATTTTGGTAAGTTTGAGATCTTGTCTCTTTTCTTTAGTAGAGTTTGATATCCTTGTCAATTTTAATATTTTTTCGTATATAGATGATGGTAATTGGCTAATTGCTAAGTTTGGTATGTATAAAAAAGGTAATTTCTCGATATTCAGATTACTCACAATTTCCTTACAGATCCCAAATTATAAATCCTTAATCGCAAGTGTTCTAATTGAGTTCTGGTAAGTCTGAGATCTTGTCTCCTTTCTTTAGTAGAGTTTGATATCCTTGTCAATTCTGATATATTTTCGTATATAGATGATAATAATTGCTAAGTTTGGTATGTATAAAAAAGGTAATTTCTCTATACTCAAATTACTCACAATTTCTTTACAGATCCCAATTACAAATTCTTAATCGCGAATGTTTCTATCGACTTCTAATAAATTCGAGATCTTATGTCTTTTTTTTTTTTTTTTAGTAGAGTTCAATCTCCTTGTCTTTGATATTTTTTTCATACAGACGATGTTAATTATTGAATTTTTCAACCATAACTGTGTGGGAGTTACGCGCCACCTGATTTATTGATTTTTCTTATTTGAAATCTAATTCCTAATTACAACATTGACGACCTTTGTTGTTCTTCTTCCTCTTAGTCTCAACGACTTAAGGTATATCTTGCACAATTCATTTTCTCTTTTCCTTCATGTATGTTCTATTAAGCTTTTGCAATTAAAGATTTAGGTTTTCAACTTTCCTCAAATGCCGAGTGAAGTTCTTTGGATATGCATGATAAATTTCTTCTAGCGTATAGCCTCTATTTAATTTAATTTTTCATTTTTGTCTTTTTCTTATGAGTTTTGTTCCATTTTCATTCTTGTATTTTCTTTAAAAAATATTGAGTGTTTAATTTATCACAGGTCATGGTTAAAGTGATTTTCAATTTTGATTATCCTATTCGGTTTAGGCAAGTTTTCGTGTGGGAAATTGTCAAATTGTTTTTGGGGTTAAATTTCCTAAATAATCATCAAGGGACAAGGGATAGGGATGAGTAGTTGTAATATTTTTTTGATATAGTTAGAATTTTAGGGATAAAAAAAAATCTTTAAGTAATTATTGACCGACCAAGATCGAATTAATTTTTGGCTTCAATTGAGATATTTTAGATTCATCACATTTTGTTTTTATTAAATTTGACTTTTTTATTTTAGAAAGTTTGTCACCGATTCGATTCCTACGTGGATTATATTTAATTGAATGGAATATTATTAAGAGAAAGTAAAAGAGGCCAAAGGTATTCAACAAAACAAAAAAAAGAGGCCAAAGGCTGAGTTGTATGATTCCCACGTGCCATCTAATAATTAACGTTAACGTGATTACGTTTTTTAACATAAAGTAATATGTTATTGTTATTATTATTATGATATTATACTGCCCATTATTTGTTGGTATATTACCTGCTTTATGGTATATGTGATTTTGAAGATATTTTAAATTATTGATATATTTTTTAAAAACAAAATTGAGAAGCCGCTACTACTAGTTGTGCTAATTATCTTGTATAATGTAAGAGTGAAATGCTAATTTAATTTATAGACTTGAAAATAGGTGTGATTGAAGTAAAAAAGGAATTAAATACTATGAATGCCGAGAATAATGGTAAGATGAAAACGTGAATTGCACCAAAAAAAAAAAAGAAGACGAAAACGTGAATGAAAATGAAACTAACTTGATAGGCAAGACTCCTTATATCCCTCAAACATATAAATAGCTAAAGCCTCCCACCATTGTTTCTTCTCCTTGGCTCTCTCTCTCTCTCCCTCTCTCTCGTTTTGTAGTTTCATTCAAGGTGATGATTTTACATTATAAATTTCCGTTTTTTTTTTTTTTACTCTTCTTCTGGGTCTCTAATATTTCTCTCCTTTAATTCTTCACGTTGTTGTTGTTCTTTTTCTTTGATTATGTTGTTTCAGGTCCCTTCTGCGCGCGCCGCTGAAAACAGATAATAAATCAATCAGGTATATATATATATATATATCTTTTCTCGATCTTCTTCTTCTTCTTCTTCTTCTCTCTCCCTATCATGAAATGATCCGAAATCATGATGTCATTGTATGAAACATGTTCATATGTATTAATCCAATAATGGCCTTACCTTATTGCCAATGAATCATTCATCAAACCATATATGATCTTTATTTTTTTATTTTTTATTTTTTCATCATCCCTTCTGTCTGAATTAACTGATTTTGTTTTGCATTTGCCTGATATGTGCATAATGCCATGGGTGAAATCAAAAGGTGGGGCTTTTCAGCATTTTTTTTGCATTTTTTGGATTCGTTTTCTCTCTTGCTACCGTAGGCCATTCTTTTTTTTTTTTTTTTTTTTTAATATTCCGGTCATTTATGACATTTTACACCACACCATACATATAGGGACGTAAATTTTATATTTGATTGAAAATTGAAAATATTTAAAAGTTTTTAACCATACTGATACAGCCGTATGCTGCATAGTAATTGGGCAATGATTTGACAACCCATGTGTAAGACCGGAGTGTTGTGTTTCTCATCTACCATTAGCTTCTCAATTAAGAAAACTTAGAAAAATACTATGTTGTAGTTGAGTTTTTTTTCTTCTCTTTTTTTCTATGGTTCTATAGAATGTGTTGAATTTTCGGAAACATGCATTTGGGTGGGAAAAGAAAAAGCACTAGACTATTAATATTGGATGGTCTAGTCTCCATGCTAGATTTAGGTTAAAGTTTTATTTTTTGCACCCCTAGAGACTATGTCAATATTGACCTTACCCTAGGCCAGATGGCACAAGCCAACTATGTAGTAACAACAATAGCATCTTCTAAAAAGCAAATTTGACATGTACCCTAAAAAACAGGCAAATTTGATGGCTGCCTAACAATTTTT
This sequence comes from Amphicarpaea edgeworthii, assembly GCA_014843725.1. Classification (NCBI taxonomy): domain Eukaryota; kingdom Viridiplantae; phylum Streptophyta; class Magnoliopsida; order Fabales; family Fabaceae; genus Amphicarpaea; species Amphicarpaea edgeworthii. The sequence goes on along the minus strand of CM026324.1, from coordinate 4,439,398 downwards.
CTCTTATTTTTTATTATTATTTTTCATTTTTTTTTACTCTCCTTTTATTGTTCTTTTGTGGTGGGAGAGTTATTGGAGTTTGGTTATGCCCTTAACTTTTGTTCACGTTGGCCGTTGAAGTGTCTAGTCAATGAAGAAAAATTATTTTTTATATGATCATGAATATTAATTTGTAGTTTTATATATATTGGAATGTGAAGGTTGTGTGTTGGATCTACAGCTACAAGTGTGACAGGCTGACAGCTACTTTTATTTTTCTCCATTCTAAGCCCTGGTAGGTCCATCATCACCGAAGTTTCAAGTTTCAATTACATGGCACAGACATAACTGCACGTATACATATGACTCATACAGTCAGAACCTCTGTCAAGTGTTAATATTTTATTTCATTTCTTCATTAGGGTGTATTTGATCTTAAGCAAGGATGAGTATATTATAATATAGAAAAAAAGGTTCTTTGTCATTTGAAGATATATAAGCTCAAATAACTGACTTAGTGACATGATCAAAGTATAGTATAACCAATAATGTGTTCAACATCTGAGCTATCTAAAGCCAATGTAAATTGTTCTAGCTCATATTTTCTTTGAGGATCATTAGATCTATGCTTGTTTTGAACTCTGGTCATATGTTTCTTGTATTATGTTCCTTCTTGCATATTTAGTACAAAACTTGCATGTAGTTTTTTTATAAGTGTTGTATGTGTTGTACTCCAATTAGAATTGGAATTTTACTTTGGTAATGCGCAAAAACAAAGTCTACATAAAAGATTTATGCATATTACCAAGATGAAATTCTAATTTTAATTGGTCAACATCATATACAACACGTATATAATTGTATGCAAATTGTTGACATGTAGTTTTTGTACTGAAATAAGATTCTTTTCTTGTTCTTTTTATGTATTCTTTCTTTTGGGAAACAAAAAACTTTTGGGAGTAAGTAAAAGTAGAATGAGGCTAGAAATTTTAGTCTTTTCTGTTTAAATGCCAATTTTAAGTTCTGAGTTCCAATGCATGTTCTATGTCCTCTTAACATGTGGTATATGAATGTTGATGATTTGGAAAAATAGTAGAATCAGATGCTCTTGAAAGTAATTTTAAACATCAATTGCTAAAACGAATTGTTTCAACACTCAGTAGAACTGGAAAATTCCTTGAGTGCATTGAATTATTATCGACCCAGTGCAATGGGACATCACTTTCATTGTTTGCTTCTTTTTGACAACAATGTTTTCTAATGTTTGCTGGGCGTGTTTGGTTTTTTATATTCACATTTCATATCACGTTCAGCAATTCCTATTTTTCGTTGTTGCACATTCCTGTTTAAGCTATTAAACATTCATTTAGTCTTACAATAAAAGGGTCTTGTATCATGTGCACTCGCCAGCACAGAAATAAATTATATAAAGATGCAAAATTTATATATCTTCTTTTATTGTCGTTATACAACAGATAGATCATAGATATTTAAGTTAACGATTTCCTGTGTTGCAGATTTCTATAACAATCACACTATTCAGAAGACACAGACCATCAAAATAACCTATCCCCTGTTACAAATGCAATGCGATATATGAGAAGGTAGGTAGATACTTTGTTATTTATTAGAAGTTTTCTTTTTTGTTTCATTTCATGACAATTGACAATGCTTACTCTGTAACAATGCTTATTAATTAAACTTTTTCAGGGAAGCCTGTGCTTGATGGACTGCTCACACAGTAGCAGTGACAAGAAAACATTAAAGCGGTGGTTTTTCATAGACAAAAGGGTTGGTTGAGAGAAGATTAAAAAAAAAAAAGTTGGAATAGGCAGCACATAAAATCAACCCTGTTTGTGACAAAGTCACACAGAGTCATAATATCTCTGAAGCACAATACAACCATTTTCTTGCCTTTTCTTGATACTACGTTCGTACCCCCTCAAATAGTATTAGCTTGGTTCTCTATGGATTTTAAGTCCTCTCATGTTTCTCCTTTTCTCACTGATCCTGTTCCTGTCAACAAGTCCAGGCTTCGAATGCATTCGAGTTTGCTAGCTTATTCCCAGCAAGATTCGCCACTCTCTCCAGGGAAGTGCTCAAGAAGCAATTCAAGGAAAAGCATGGGGGGTGTGGATGATGTCAGGTCCAATGGCTGGTTGGATGCCATGAAGGCTTCTTCACCTCCAAGGAAGAAACTGCTTAAAGGCTCTCAGGTTGCTTCTGTTGATGATGACTTTGAAGACTATCAATCATGGATGGTAATTAAACTTGCTACTACTTACTTTCATTTCATCATTCAATTCTTTAGTTGCAGACAAATCTAGCACCTTGCATTCACCCATTTCATCTTAAAGTTTTTTTTTTTCTTCATAATCTTTGTAGACTGTTATTCAATCGTTTCTTTTTAATTTGCCAGCTTGAATATCCGTCAGCACTAGACTCTTTTGAGAAAATCATTGACCTTGCAAAGAATAAGAAGATTGCAATGTTTCTAGATTATGATGGCACACTTTCACCAATAGTAGATGATCCGGATAGTGCCTTCATGTCCGAACTTGTAAGTAATACATACTAGATTAATGTCATATTAAAGTCAATTCTTCTTTAGTTCTTGGCGTAACCACAATGTTCCTTCTTTATTTACTTATTTTGCTCTTTCACAAAATTACGTTTAGATGCGTACGACTGTGAAAAGAGTGGCAAAATATTTCCCCACAGCAATCATCAGTGGAAGAAGCCGTGACAAGGTGATCACTAGTTTTATATATATTATTATTCGTTCATCCTTTGTTTATAAGATTTACTAAGTCATTAAGGCATGGCTACTTTATTTTTCAGGTTTTTGATTTGGTTAAACTAACAGAACTCTACTACGCTGGTAGTCATGGGATGGACATTATTGGCCCTGTTTGTGAGACTTTTTCCAAAAATCACCCAAATTGTGTCAAGTCTCCTGACCATCAGGTGTGTAATAATAATAACAAGCAATCATGGATTGTTGTTGTCTCTTCTGATAAACGAGAAAGGCTAGAAATACATTCTCTCGGATACATTTTTTCTAACACACACTCTCTTATTGTGAAAAGAGTTCAGAAGTTCACCATGTCTCTGTATTTGAATTTGTCTAGGGAAAGGAAATAACTCTTTTTCAACCTGCAAAAGAATTCCTGCCTATGATTGATGAGGTGCGAATTCCCTCTCTAATAGAAACATTCACTTTTTTTTTCATGAATTAATTAATTAATAATGATGGGGTGATTTCATTCATTCAGGTTTATAGAATCCTCGTCGAGATTACTCAGGATATACCAGGCGCAAATGTTGAAAATCACAAGTTTTGCGCCTCTGTACATTACCGTAATGTAGAGGAGAATGTAAGCATTGGTTGCATTGCACCAACCTTGAAAGAGTTTATATATCTTTTTTCAATCTCGATCATTTCATAATCTTATTTACTTACTTAATGGACTGCAGAATTGGACAACGATTGCACAACGTGTACATGATGTCTTGAAAGATTACCCTCGTTTACGTTCAACTCATGGACGGAAGGTATTGTACACTTTGTTCTTTGCACAACATTTAAACATTTTATATGATAGTTACTAGCTAATTTATAATTTTAGTAACTCTCTATTTGTTCATGCTCTCATAGTTTAATTCAAATATTCAATTTGGTGTGGTAGGTTTTAGAAGTTCGTCCTGTGATTGATTGGAATAAAGGAAAAGCTGTTGAATTTTTACTTGAATCTCTAGGTAAGAACCTCTCTTCTTCTAGTGTGATAAAGGTGTTGTTTCATGTTATTATTGAACACGCAAAATATGGTTTTGTGCAGGGTTAACCGATAGTAATGATGTGCTTCCCATCTACATTGGAGATGATAAAACTGATGAAGATGCATTCAAGGTATTGAAATTAATTTAGGCATTTTTGGTTTTTTCTTTAATCAAATCGATTATGCTAATTGCATTGAACTATATATATATATATATATATATATATATAGGTGCTGCGAGAGAGCAATAGAGGTTATGGGATTTTGGTTTCGCCGGTTAGGAAAGAAAGCAATGCTTTTTACTCTCTCCGAGACCCCAATGAGGTTCAAATTAATCTCAGCATATAGTAGTTGATATTATGCAATTATTTTGTATGATTCATTCTTCTTGGTCAGAACTAAGATTGTTGCTATAAAATACTTGCAGGTCATGAAATTTCTCCAACTCTTGGTGAACTGGAAGAGACAAGAAAGAAAGCATGGGAGGAAGTAAAGGCTAATGATTATGATATTCATAGCATTTTATTTTATTTTATTACATACCAATTAATTACATAGATTTTCTAGGATTTATTTCTTCCTCCGGTTTCATTTCTAATAAGTTATTATGAATGGAAGCTACTGGATTCTGTGGATTATTTGTGGTTATTATTCTATATATATACCAACATAGTATCGTTTTTTTTTTTTTTTTAATAATCTTATCAAGTTGTAATGGTTGAGTTATTAGGTAGCTAGCGAAAGCTGGATTAATTAGTAGCAATTAATGTGTTATTATTAATTGCTTCTTAGTAAGCAAAAGGATATAAAAAAAACGTAATACTATTATTTATGCATTTAAGTTTTAATAATAGTTTATGCAATCATTTTTTTTAATCATATTTCGCTCTCTTTTTTGTATATATAAACATAATTTTTATCCTATGTGCATTAAGGAATCAATAATGAATGATATTTTTTTTAAAACTGCATTTTTTTTTTCGATACTGTAAAAATTACATCTGCTTTATAAATGTCGGTTCGATGATTAGGACGTTAGAAGGAAAAACGCAACGGAAAAAAAGACACGACCGAAGCAGTTAGGAAATTCACTGTCTATTTATTGTATTCAAAGAAAAAATTCAATGGAAACAACTCAAACAAGTACATATTTAATTTCCAATAAGGACAATACCAGTAAAACAAGTACATAAATTATAGAGTAAATTATAATAAATAAAAGTGGAAGCTTGACATATAACACTGAACTAGTGCCCCTGATAACCCATATAATGTTCATAAAATTTGTGATTTGAGTGTTAAAATTGGATTAAGGATCCTAATCAAGTTTCAAAGGGAGAATGGATTCCCTAAAGTGAAAAAACACTTGGATATGTTTAATGAATGGTGAGATCCTCAACAGTAGTAAAGTGACAATAAAGGATCCGTTTCTAGGTAAATTATGTTAAATTTTCACTAAAAGATTATTTTAAATGTGAGTTTTAACCAAAAAAAATCATTATTAAATCTTATTACAATAAGATTAAATTAATAAAATAGATTAAAAGTCATTCATAAGGAATTAATGAGCTTAAGAAAAAGTTCAAATTAAAATTGGTCATTTTAGGCTAGTTTTGAAGCCTTAATTGGAGAATATATTAACTAAGGATAAATATGTAATTTAATCCTTATTATATTAAAATGATATTAAAAATATTATTAGGGTCGTATCTGTAACATCCTAATTAAGTAATTTTAATTAATTAGATTAAACGAAATTAAATTAAATTTTCATATTTTGAAAAATATAATACCTTGTTGTTTGAGTGTTATGGGTTGAGTTGTTATGTGCCTTTTGTTTGGGCTATGGAGTTTTAGTGAAAAGAGCTTATTTATTTCCTTTCATTTTCTTGTGGACAATCCCTAAACCTAAGAGTCATATTCATTTTCATAATAATAAAAAAAGAGTCACATTCATTTTTCTCATTTTCTACTCACTCAAAATGTTCTCTCTTTCTCTCAAGACACCAATCTCCTAAGGCTAAAGAAGTCTGGCCCCTCATCAAGATAAGATTCTTTTCCCTCTCCTTTTAAGTTGGCAACTTCCTTGGTTATTAATTAATGAGCTCTTTCTCTTCCTATTTTTTCCTTTCACATGAGTTAAATCAATCTCAGAATCATTTGTTTGTCCTTGGTCAATTTATAATCCATGGATGAACTGTATTGTATTAAATGCACTGAATCTTTTAACTTTAAGATTATTCATATTTTAAAGAAAGGTAATGCTTGTGCTGACAAATTAGTCTTTTTTAATGTTGTACATGTAGATGATTTTTGGTGGAATTTTCTCACAATTTATTTCTACGAGTTTGTTAGATACAAGAATGAACTTCTAGAGTACAACTTCATATAATATTGGTTCCTTACACTTTGAATTTTTTGGCTTGGTTTGTTACTCCAAAATGTTTTGTTTATCTTTTTTTTGTTATACATGAGAGTTGTTATAAGTAACTTAGTTCATTTATGATAAATTTTTTTCTTTTTTCTTTATTTGTTGTTTTTAATTGAACGCATCTTATACTTCAATTGTTATCAATAAATTTCTTTTGTCTATAAAAAAAAAAAAATACATGAAAGTTGTAAATTTGGAAGAGTTGAGGTTGAGATGCTAACATAATTAGGATGTCAACCTATTTCCTTTCACATCCTTCTTTTTTTATTAAAAAAATAAAAATCAAGCTCAATTAGCTTCCTAAAATTTGATTTGGATTTTGTTTTGGGGTAAATTTTCGGGCATGCTTGTATTTTGGATTGTTACTTTCGGAGAAAACTTATTTCTTTAGCTCAAAGTATTTTCCTTTCTCCTTCTAAAGGCAGAAAAACTTGAAACTATATAAGGTAATTGAAGCTCACCCTTTTCTTGTTTTACCATGATTGGTAATGTGTTGGTTATTGAGTTACATGTATGGATATAATGGTTGTATTATGATGGTGGTAAGATGTGGAAATATAATTTTTTGGGTTAACTATTTTTTTTAAGTAATTAAACTTTTCAGAATTTTGATTTTTAGTTCTTAAATTTTTTAATTTTTTTTAAAAAATTTTTACTCCCTAAACTTTTGTTTGACTGGTTTTAAAATTTTGGTTTTTATTCTCTAAATAAAAATTTAAATCCCATTTTTATTTATTTATTTAATGAATTTTTATGGATTAAAAATTGAATTTTTAAAAAGTTTATTTACTAAAACCTTAACGGGAATAAGTTTAACATTGATCAGTCAAACAAAAATTCATGAATTAAAAGTTGAAATTTTAAAAATTCTTTTATCCTGTTAAAACAAAAATTTAAAAACTAAAAATTCAAATTTCAAAAGCTTAAAAGATTAAAAACATTGTTAACCTAGTTTTTTTTATTTTATTTTTTATGTGAGCATGTTAATTCAATGTTGTGAGTTGCTTATAGATGCTTTTGATGATGAAAAATACTTTGGTGATGATTAGATTCGATGCTCTGTAACACTCAGGTTAAGTAGAATAGTGTTGGATAATGTAACTAACCCTGTATGAAGTCTGAACATTGAATAACCACAAATTGCAACTTGCTCCAGCTCCAAGACAAATGCAGCGTTGCTATGCGGATATCACGAAGTGGAACTTGAAAATGACTCAGCTTAGGATATATATCAAACGAATCATTTCATTTCTTTGATGATGCATGTGGAAACGGCCATTAACATTCACGATTAAAAGAAAAAAGAAAAAAGAAAAAGAGAATGTAGATAAACAACAATAAATATTTATTAAAAACATGAAATGTGTTTTTAAATGGCAGAGATAAATGACCCAAAGTATTATATAGAGTTCGTACTCTCTATGATAGTTTTCATAATAAATTTACTAAGTTAAACTAAATCCACATTATCAATTGGTAATTGGATCTGGCCTAAGTACTGTTATGTAATGTAACCGAGTGTGACTGAGTTTGGCGTCTTAATCTCTCTAATCCGAAAATGTCACTCACCTTGCAAACTCCGCTTTCAACAACTCTCTCTTCCGCATCTTCCTCCATTCACAGAACAACAACAACAAGATCCACTTTCTCCTTCTCGCTTCTTCGTTCCACTCTTTCCCCAACAACTCTTCACTTCAATTCCCACACCTCACTCTCTCCAACTACTCGCGCTTCCGCTTCTTCTATCAATGCCGGTAATTCTTTCATACGCCACTTCTTAAGCTTTCTTAATTACTTCATTTCGCGCTTCAACTTTTTTTTTTTCTTGTTATTCGCTTGCAGCTTCGACCACTGAACTGGACGCTGTGTCCGCCTTCAGCGAGATCGTTCCCGACACCGTCGTTTTCGATGATTTCGAAAAGTAACGTCATTTTTGCTTCGTTCTGTTGTGTAATTTGAATCAATTTTGATCTGATTAGTTAATTAATTAATGCACCTACGCTGGTTCAGGTTTCCTCCAACTGCTGCTACTGTCAGTTCCTCGCTTCTATTGGGAATATGTGGCCTTCCAGATACTATTTTTAGGGTCAGCTTTGAAAAACCTAACACCTGCATTTTGGTCGAATCTGAGTCAACGAGTTACATTCTTTTTATATTTGCTGTAGAATGCCGTGGAAATGGCTTTAGCTGATTTTGAGTGCTATGGAATTGAAAATCCTAACGCACGATTGTCTTGTTTTGTCAACAAGGTATTTTGTTGTTTCTGTTTTTCCTTTTTAAGTTCAATTTTGATTTAAATATTTAGGACATGTTTGGAAAAACTTCTCCAAAAGTCCTTCTTAGATAAGAAATAAAATGAAATGAGTTTCTCCATGAGCTAAAATTGACTTTTATAATAGCTAATTTGTAAAAGTTTTACTTTTAGATAAGCTATATGTGAGACCGTCTACAAATTAACTATTGGAAGCCAAATTTAACTTATGTAGAAGCTCATTTCATTTTTTCTTCTCTTAGAAGTGAAGTGTTTATAGAAAAGTTTACCCAAACAGACCCTTAACAACATGTGAAGCTTATTTCTAACTATGGTTGTTTTGTGGATTTCATCCTGGAATTGTAGGCTTTCGCAAATGTTGGTAGTGACATGGCAAAGCTTGTCCCTGGTCGTGTTTCCACGGAAGTGGATGCACGGCTTGCTTACGACACACATGCCATTATCAGAAAGGTATTTGACATGTTGATGTTCACTCATAAGTCATAATCTTAAAATTCTGTTGCTATGTTGAATACATTTGTAGTTTCAGTGCCTTCTGTCAGAGGTGCCAAATCTTAAGGCTTCTAATTTTTCAGAATTATATAGTTCTTATTAAGTAGTTTATACTAGTCATGAGTAAGAGCTATAAATTAGTACCTCCCCAGTCCCTATTATTAAAGAAACAGTTATGATTTTGGCACCAGATGTAGGAAAACAGTTATTTTAGTTGATTGTACATCATTCTCATGTGAGTAATGCCCAAACTGAGGAGATAGGTGTTTCTCTCTATCTCTCCTTTTCCCTTTCTCCTTCTCTCTCTTTAAATTCTAAACTGTGAATGGCTGTTAATCTGTTTAAAAACAAGCTTCACATTCTGTGAATCCTTATCTCTCAGGACAGTTACAATATCTATTCTAACAAAATACACATGTTGTGCATTGGTGAAATCTGATGCTATTGTTATCAAATTTTACAGGTGCATGACCTGTTAAGGTTGTACAATGATACTAATGTACCTCCTGAACGTCTATTGTTCAAAATTCCTTCAACATGGCAGGTGAGTAGAAAAATAGAATTGTAGTGCCAACTGAATTGAAAAATACTGATGCTTTACCTAATGTACTGATGGCTCGCTTGCTTTTTTATTTAGGGAATAGAGGCTGCAAGATTGCTGGAATCTGAAGGCATACAGACACATTTGACCTTTGTTTACAGGTAGTTATGTTGAATATTTCGCACAAAGCTCTTAAGGTTAATACATGAGGATGTCATTTGATTATACTGCTTGAAGGCTTGGATCTGTGATTATGTTCTCTAATTAGAAAATTTGTGAAATATTCTGTTTTTTGTTACATCAAAGGAAAAGAAATCATTTGCTTTGATGAAAATTGCATGTTTGGGTACTGATTGCCGATGTGAAAATTTTCCAAATTCCTTTTCAAAATTCAAACATCTAAGTTTGTATCCTAGGATCTAGTGGCAATGTCTTATTCCGTTTGATCTGAGCAATGTGTATTTTGTTCATTTTTTAATCATTCTATGGATTGATTCCATTTCTTCAGCTTTGCTCAAGCCGCAGCTGCAGCTCAAGCTGGTGCCTCTGTTATTCAAATTTTTGTTGGTCGCATAAGGGTACTTTCTATTCTATCTGTATTTGTGTCATAAGAGTGTTGGTCAAAAGGCTTTAGGGTATCCTATTTAACCTTTGTAAATTTTCAGGATTGGGCTCGTAATCATTCTGGTGACACAGAGATAGAATTTGCCAAACTAAGAGGAGAGGATCCTGGGTTGGAATTGGTCTGCTCTTCAATATTTCTCTTTTGTTCATGCTCTTTCTTTATTGTTAGAATTTAAAATTAATTATGTGACAATTAACCCATAGAGCTCTTGGTGAAAATGTAGTAATAGAGATATACATTTCCTTGATCTCAGTTTAAGTCAGCAATGTTGGTATGACTTGTGGAAAACAGCTTGGCTCTTACAAGAATCAGATCTTATGCTAAAAATAGTTATGATTATCAGTGATGACCAACAAAGCCTATGCCTGAAAGGCTGAAATCATTATTATTATTATTATTATTATTTCAGGTGACAAAAGCTTACAATTATATTCACAAATATGGACATAAGTCAAAGTTGATGGCAGCAGCGGTTCGCAATAAGCAGGATCTATTTAGTCTTCTGGGGTATTCAAAGACTTCCCTTCAGTCATATTCAATTTAATACCTGATTTAAGTTTTATTTGTCCGATATTCTATCAATTTATTTGCTTTTTTCTCCTTGTCTAGGGTTGACTATATCATAGCTCCTTTGAAGGTATTACAGTCTCTCAAAGAATCTGTTGCTTCTCCTGATGAGAAGTACTCTTTTGTTAGGAGGTTATCCCCTCAGTCTGCTGCCAAGTACGTGTTTAGTGATGAAGAGGTATGGTTTCAGTGTCATTTGCCTTTCTCCTTTATAAAGTGGGAATTTCTTAGTTTAACCTGCAAAATTTAGTTGGTATCAATATATGTCCACCTCATAATTGCAAAACACAATGGCATGCCCATTTGGCCCTTTCTGACTCAAATGGAAATTCAAGAACCAATTAGATGAAGAGCAACTTCAAACTACACGTCACCACTTGCCTGCTATGCTGTTACCCCAACAAAGTGTTAAATATCCTTTCACGAAGCTCAGGAAAATCAAAATCAGCCAACCCTAACCTAACTTTTTGATTGCTTAATTTGAGATTCTATAAGTACCATTGACAAAATAATAGCAAACTGTTAGCATTACTTGCCATTTATGTTGATCGGTTGCGCCACACTTGCTCCCTCATTCATCAGCAGGGTAGTTTAATAAAATTTCATTACTTGCCACTGTTAGATTTGCCATCGAATTGCTTTACTAATAGGCTTACATTCTTATATCCAGCTTGTTAAATGGGATCAAGATAGCCTCGAAAAAGCCATGGGGCCCGCAGCTGTGCAGCTTCTGGCTTCTGGACTGGATGGCTATGCTGATCAAGCAAAGCGAGTGGAAGAATTATTTGGGAAAATTTGGCCACCACCAAATGTATGATTTTACTTCTTTACGTCTCATGAAGAGTCTTTTGCCTGATGGAATAAACATAAACATAATACACAACAGAACAGATGAAGGGAATATTCCGTTGGTTTTCTTTCCCTCTTAACCTTGAACTCGAACAATTTTCTTAATGTAAAGCACACAGTTCGTAAAACCACATTTCTTGTTTTTTCTTTCTTTCTTTTGTTGCATTTGCATTTGCATTTGCCTTCGACTTATTTTTGGGGAGATATCATTATACTGTCTATCTTGGTGTACCATTCACTTAAATTCCGGGAGCTTATGTTTCGTTTTAATTTGAACTAAAACCTTTATACCCTTACAAAGTATGGCCGGAAGTAGGTCGTCAAGACCCGGCCCTGCCCATGTGGGCAAAAACTTTCTACACCTCCGATTATTGCTTCTTGCACTCCATTACATTCTGGAAAGTCCAATTCAGAATGTAAAGTTTTACATTCTGGAAAGTCTAATCCAGAATGTAAAATGACATTTAGGGGTGCAGGAAGCAACAATCGCCTGTGTGTCTATTGACCAGGCCTGGGCAGCAGCTAATTGGGTGGTTGGCTTTGTTGAAAGCATATAAAATGATTTTATGGCAATTCTTATATATACCACCATTTGTTATTTATATAGCTCTTTTTTTTTTCTTTTTTTTTTTAAATAACCCTTTTCCAGAAACATACCGTGAGAGATCAAGGTTTAGAAGAATGCGCAAAAGATCTACATCGGTTTAATCTCATTCACTTTAAAGCTATATCCAATGCTCAATTAACTTGATGGAGAGTTCATTTTAGGATTCGAAGTCTTTCCAATGTTTTTTCACAATACATATTGGTAAAGACTTCCTTTTCTTTTCCTTTTTATCTAAGGCCTAAAGTCTTAACCATGCTTTTATAGTTTTATTCCTTGTAAAATCAACGAGTTTTGATTTTATTCTTACAAAAAATAAAAAATTTCTTTGATTTTCATTCCTTGAAAAGTTAAAACAATTGTTTGAGGATGGCTAGAGCACGGTTAGATGGTTAGATAGTCAATGGAATGATTTGAACCCCCATCTATCCATTCCCCTTTTCTCTTCACTTTTATTTTTTTACCCTCCAATCCATTTATATCTTAATGTTAACATATGATACTTCTATTTTTTTTTTCTTTTCTAAATTCATAAAATAATAATAATAATAATAATTATTATTATTTATAAAATGATCGATAGAGACCAAGTGAATTTAAATTTTGGAGAGATGAAAATCAAAGAAAAATATTTTATTGGAAAAAAAACTAAAATTTACTCATTTATAGGGATCAAAATTTGTTTTTTTTTTTTTTATGAATAAAGAAATTAAAAATTTGTTTATTTGAAAAAGATCAAAATCAAAATTCGTTCATTTGGTAGAACTAAAACATTTTTCAAATTTTAGAGGAATAAAAAACATTTTTTCTACAAACACCAAAATTAAAACTTACTCTCCTTTTAGAAACTAACGTATTTAATTCTTTATCTAAAACGTTCTCCAATTCATTTATTTTTTATTCAAGCTATTAATGATTTTTTCTGAAGAATTTACTCTCAAACGTACTTTAAAATTTTAATTCAACTAAAAATTAAATAATAAGGTTATTTAGTTTGAATAAATTTTAATGGTCAATGCAATTTAGATATAGCTTAAACCTATGTTTTATAGCTAAAAAGAGTGCATTGATAAGTAGAAAACTACTCAACTTATAGTATGTAAATACACTACTTTATAAAGAATATTAAAAGAAGAAAATGTGAAAAAAAAAAATTATTTAAAAATTAAAATTATTTTATTTAATAATTAATTTATAGAAAATCCTACATTCATTATTCGAAAATAAAAAAGATAACTTTTAACTTCTAGAAAATCCTCCAATAATAATATATCCAAACATACTCACAATTTGCATTACAGTCTCAACTCTATCTCAAGCAGAGTGTGGAAGCTGCTAAACCCACCACGCGTTGACAAATATTGGTCGGAATCTACATGGAAGAATCTCCATCTCTCAAGTTGAGAAGGGTCCTACTAGCTAATGGAGGCTTTTTGACCCTTCGATTTATTTTATTTTTTCTTTTGAAATCTAATATAGCGTAGATTGAAAAAGTATTTATTAAATTGTGGACTTATAAAAAGCAAAGTCGTACTTTTTATATATGATTTATTATTAGTTTTTTTTTCAAAAGATTTGCCCTATAATAATTTTATCCGATTTGAAAATGATTACTTTCAATAAAAGATATTTATTTCTTATAAAAGAAAATAGAAATTATATCTATAAATATGACTTTTTCATGAGTTCTAGCACCAAAGATAGTACTACTATTCATCATGTTAATTAATTTGTTATATATTAATTTAAAAATTACTCCTAGCACAGTAGGCCAAGCCAGTAGTATATCAAATCAAATTTAATTTAAAAAAGGTTTGCACTTTACGCTCATTCTATATCTCCATCATCACTCCTATGATCGATGTTAATGAGTTGCTACCCCCTGATTGGTGATTCCTGAACCTGAATCCTTGCTGTTTGATCTTGGTTTCGGTGTGGTGGCAACGCATAGTTAATAGTGTCCCTTAGTGAACAGTATCTCTACACACTGAAGCATAAATAAATTAAAAGGTTAATTATGTATGTCATATGTGTGCTCATAAAATATAACTTGTCGTGATTAGCTTGGTAGGAGGAGAGGTGCATATGACCAGAATCAACAACTAGTCATTCGTTCATTCGTTGTATCAAACATTATTGAGTATAAATGTAATAATCATACGATTCGTAATTTCCGAGGGGCATGTGGAGTCGGCAACACCACCCATTTTCTGCACGTGGATTGTGGAAACATCAAACATGCACATCATGTTAAATAAGCTAGCTAGGTAGGGCATACTAACTATCAATTATATTACATTAATTCTAAGGCAAATCGTAAGGATCTGGTTAAGGGTCTTGTCTGCTCAATTTCTTTCGTCTTATATTCAATAATGAAAAATAAAACATTATTGGAGGGGATAGGTCATAGGTGGAACGAAAACAATAACAGCCACAACCGTCAAAGAACAAAAAAAAAAAAAAAAAGAGAAAAGTTGTGTTAATGAGGCAATGCGAAGGGGTAACATTATCCTCATTCACATGTGGCCTAAAACTGACACCAAAATATTTGGTAAACAGAAAAGCCACGGCAATGTGTGTTGGCATTTTGGTGGTTGCATTATTGTATAGCAAAATATGACATGCAAGGACCATCTGACTCAGCAATGAGTGACACTTGTCATCGAATTATTAATTAGAATCATATAGAAACTGGTTGCCGAAAATTGAAAGATGCTTAAATTTTGCTCCCAAAGATTCAAAAAAAAAAAAGAAGGCATATATGAAGTAATGATTTTTATATATATATATATATATATATATATATATATTATATATAGTATGAATAGAAGACAATATAAGAAAAATCATAATATTCGTGGCCTCTGCTCGAAACTGAACTAAATTCGTGACATATGAAGTTTTAAATATACGAAATTAATTATTGATCATTTTTATAAATTGTTCAGAGAAAATAATGCAAATTATTAGTAACGCCAAAACATCACCTCACCGTAGGCGGCTCAATTCTAATAATGCAAAGAAAAATGTCAGTAACATTTTATTCAAGAGATTGACGTTAAACTACTGAATAAATAAATGAAAAGAAAAATATTGAATGAAAACGATTATTATAGAATATATTTTTTTTTTGCTGAATAATATAAAAAACATTTAATAGTTCTTTATTTATCACCAAAGAAAATTAAATACTTATTTATTCACATAATTAAAATTTTTTGAATAAGATATGTAAATACTTCTTCATTAATTAATATGATAAATTGGTAATCAAACTCGAGAAAAAACTATGCCAATTATTGTAATCACTCACCTACCCTCCAATTAGCAATTGCCAAACTCAAACACAATTTGACTTTAATTAGTTCAATGCTCAAATATGATTTTGTTACCGGTTATATATCAAAATATTTATTTTAGTCATAATAAATTAATAAATTTTATTTTGGGTCTCAAATATTATAATATACATGGATAATTTGTTATTTAATTCTGTCAAAAATAAATTGAAGGGTCTAAAATAAAATTAACAAAATTATTAGAGACTTAACACAAAATTTCTAATTCATCAGAGACTAAAAAAAAATATTAAAAATAAAAAAAAAGATATATTAAAGACCAATCACACAAAAAATTATTAGAGAACAAATTTAAAATTCATATATATATATATATATATCATGAAACTTTTACATATTTTAGCCTTAGTTCAAATGTCCCTGATCGTATATTTGTTACAATTGTTTTTCTCTCGCGTATTTTTCTTTTAAAGTATATATATATATATTTTTTGAAGATGAGGTAATTGTATTTGAGATATTGTCAAACGTGAATATTCTTTTTCAGTAAAGATTAATACTTGTTCTACTATACCTAAATCTCCTTGATTGTTATAGGAATTATGATATGAGGTAAAAGTAAAATATAAAAATAAAAATAAGTATATATTAATTATCCTAAAATATTTAAACTAGAAAATCTGAATAAAAGCTATCTAATTCGTTAATTTCTTTGGTTAGATTTCATTATCTATGAGTTCCTTTAATCTTTCTTTTTCTTTTTCCACCTGTTGGGAGAAATTGGGTGGGACCTATGAGCTATGGGCCCATGAAAACTACTTAAAGGGCTATTATTTAACACTTTTCAGGACTACTGGTGCAGTGTAGTTGCCTTAACTACTGTCTCATGTTGAGTATAAATTAAACTATTCTTTTTTATGATAGAAGTTATAATTTTGATGCAGGAGGGATGAAAAAGCAATAATTTACGTGTTGGGAGATGATTCTTTAACCATGTTTCCTCGCTGTTTCTAGTTTAATGCTTTTGAGGGCTTAATGGTGATGCATTGTAGAAACTGAAATAAAATAATTGAAATGTTGTAGTTAACTAATTGTATAAGATTATTTTACGCATTATCAATGCATCCCATTAACTCATCTTTAATCTCTTGACTTAGCCACTTAAGTATATTGACCTTAGCATAACAAAAATATAATTTAAGTTACAATTTTTTATCTACCATTTGAGTCTATAACCATTATTCCAATAATTACATATGAACTAATGCATATGTCATGCAAGTTTGAATATTAGACATGAGATTCTTCAATATTATATCATGCTAAAAATAATTAGGATTTTCATAAGAAAATGTCATTCGATTGATGAAAAAAGATATAAAAAAATTTAGTGAATAAAGATGAAGTAGCTATTTTCAAAGTAATAGAAAGAAAAGCATCTACATTTTTTTTTCGAGAGACATCCTAGTCGAAATAAAAAATATTATTATGGACAACAAAATTTTTTATCTGACCTAAAATTCAAATTAACATGATACCATTATTAAGTTGGAATAACCTTGTATTAATTGATTTATTCACTCGACAATTCTAATTTTTAATTGAGAAATATTTTTAAGAATGATATTTATCAAATAACTCATTGTAAAAATTATATGTAATAAGAAAGTTTATACATTAAATGAGTCCATGCTCATATACAAATAATTATTCATAAAATTTTACAGGTATAGATATTGTAATAGGTATCCCTAAAAAAAAAAGGTATCCTTACCTATAACATAAAAAATATTTATTCTATTCCATAATATAAAATTGAAAAATTAAATAACTATATTTGTAAGATTTTATAACTAAGTGGGAGATCATGGTTAAGTTAATAAAAGAAAATTACTTTTAAACATTTCATTTTTTTAATTACCCAACCAACACTCTTTATTTTTTTTTTTCCAATCATATCATATGACATGTGATATATTTTCCTGTCTTTTATCTCTTACTATATGTCAAATAGCACTTTAGGTATCCAGTTTATATATATATATAAATCAAAGTATTAAGTGCAATATATTTTTTTATATTGCATTTAATATATTGCACTTAATAAAGTATTAAGTGCAATATATACAAATATTAAAATTATACTCAAATATATTTTAGTACCTAAAACTTAACATTTTTATTTTTATTTTTATTTTTTGTCCTTAATCTATAGCACCTTAAATCATAAAAAAAATGTTATCTAAAACTCTCAAACATATAAAATAAATAATTTGTAAAATTAAAACCAATTACTTTTACATGAACAAAAAAAAAAAAATACTAAATTACAAAAACTAAAAAACATTTAAACCTTAAAATTACTAGCACCCAAATATGAATCCAAATACAGAAGTCTTTTAAAACACAGATACCACCAAATCGAACTGTTAAATATAATAACCTTTTTTTTCCAAATTTGCGGGATTACCCATATTTACACTACACATGTACAACAAAATGAACAAAGCAACAACAAAACAAATTAAAGAGGGTGAGGAGTGAGGAATCATTGCATTTGAAAACTGTAGGGCCATATGAACCCCCAATCATGCATGTGATGTCCCAGATTCATCCACTCCTCACAGCTCACAACCATGCTTCATTATTTCATGTCACGACATATCCCTCTATTGGATTTCTCCAGACACTGGCTAGTAATAAGTAGGATCCGGGTCCTATAAAATGAGCCAAAGCAATTCACACTGTCCCATTCACTTCACAACTCAGCTTTGTTAACACTTTCACCTCACATCACATGCATGCTGTCTCTGCCAAACCAAATTGCCAAGTCATAACAATAATAATAACATAACCAACCATTCTTTCTTTCTTTCTTTCTTTCTTCCACAACCAACTACTTTCTATCACCATGGATCATCATCATCGCAAGCCATTGTTACCCACTTCCTCTTATGATGACGCTCCAAATCCAAATGCACGCACTCGCAAGGACCTTCTTTTAGCTATTTGCGGCTTGCTCTTGCTCTCTTCCCTTGTTGCCTTTGCGGGCTACAGTGCCTCCAACAACAACATCGTACTGAACGATGAACAACAACAACAACATAGTCCCACATCGGTGCCTTCTCCAAATTGGTACCCGGTTTCGCGGGGTGTTCCTTCCGGTGTGTCGGAGAAGTCATCGAACATGTTATTTGATTCAGAAGCATTTCCTTGGGACAATAGCATGTTGTCGTGGCAGAGAACCGCTTTTCATTTCCAACCAGAGAAAAACTGGATGAATGGTCAGTCATTCTTCTTTTTTACTTTGTCAATTGAAAAATATCACTTTGAAATTAGTGTCAGCTAGATCACATGCTTCTAAAAACGACAATAATTTTTCTCTAATGACAGTTGAAATTAGCTACCAATGAAGCCTCTAATATTTTTGTTGTTCTATTGCTTTGTAGAGATGTCGTATTGTAAAAAAAGGATTTTCTTCGGCGGTGAGAATGGGATTTAAGAAATGGATTAGGATTTCGTTGGTGTCTCTAGTTGAAAAAAGGATCCTATAATGAACAAAAAGGAAAAAGTAATGGAAAGTGATAAAGACAATAATCAAAGTTTAGCCAATAAAAAAATGTTTATTTTTTTCAAACGAGTTTTTTATTGGGTCAAATCCCGTCTTGTCAGAAAGATTTGTTTTTTAATTAAAATAAGAAAATAGTGATTACATCTGACCTGAATGTTTTGACAAGTGGTGCTGTAGTACTGCTACTGCCCATATCAATTCTCTATTATCTCAAGCTGATTTTTATTCCCTTTTTTATTTGATGGATTGCTGTGGCTTGGACTGATTGGGGAACCTGGTTTGCTCTGCTTCAGATCCTAACGGTAACACTCCTACACCATGTCTAAAGTTTGATTAACTCAGTTTTATTTCTTGCTAATATTATTCTTCTAATTTGCCTGATTTCGGGTTGAATTGTCTCCTTTCATTCTAATAAATAGCATTTAAATACTGAGTCTAGGCCATTAAATTTGATTTTGACATCTTGAAATTTATTGGTTTAGCAATAAAAAAGTATCAGAAATTAAGTCAGCCTCACAAAATTATCTATCTGGCAAAGCAATTAGCTTTTCCCACAATATTGAAAATTGGCATTATCAAAGTTTAAAAAGGGATCCACAGAATATTTTGTATCGAGTCATATAACATGAAATAGGAGCACTGGGAGCGCATTTTTATTTCGCTTAATTTTATCCCTTTCTATTATTAGATTTAATTTCGTTCCTTTTATCCTAAACAATTCAAACAAAAATTATAATTTCACTTCATTTATCTCTTCTCATCATTCCAAACACAATTGTAGCTTCTTTTGCTCAATACATTAGAATCCTTAACAATTAGTTAAACGAGCTTATAAGGTATTTCTTATCAAACACAATAGAACATTTCGTGACATGGTTGGAACAATTTACGCATTTCAGGTCCTATGTACTACAAGGGATGGTACCACTTTTTCTACCAATACAATCCGAACGGTGCAGTTTGGGGTGACATAGTTTGGGGACATGCAGTTTCAAGGGACATGATCCATTGGCTTCACCTTCCACTAGCAATGGTAGCTGATCAATGGTACGACATGCAAGGTGTGTGGACAGGCTCAGCCACAATTCTACCAAACGGTGAAATCATAATGCTATACACAGGTTCCACCAACGAGTCAGTGCAGGTTCAAAACCTTGCATACCCTGCAGACCCCTCTGACCCTCTTCTTGTGGATTGGATCAAATACCCTCTGAACCCAGTTTTAGTGCCACCACAAGGAATTGGTGCAAAGGATTTTCGTGACCCTACAACAGCATGGCTCACCTCTGAAGGGAAGTGGCGCATCACCATAGGCTCCAAGCTTAACAAAACTGGCATTGCATTGGTCTATGACACTGTGGACTTCAGAAGCTATGAGCTCAAGGAGGGTTTGCTTCGCGCTGTTGCTGGTACCGGCATGTGGGAGTGTGTGGACTTCTTCCCTGTGTCTGAGAAATATGAGAATGGATTGGATACTTCTGTCAATGGGGCTGAGGTGAAGCATGTCATGAAGGTGAGCCTTGATGATGATAGACATGATTACTATTCCATTGGGACTTATGATGAGAGGAATGTTCTGTTCACACCAGATGATGCTAAGAATGATGTTGGTGTTGGATTGAGGTATGACTATGGAATATTCTATGCATCTAAAACGTTTTATGATCAGAATAAAGAGAGGAGAATTTTGTGGGGTTGGATTGGTGAGTCTGACAGTGAATATGCTGATGTTGCCAAAGGTTGGGCTTCAGTTCAGGTATATTTTCATTTAATACCAGAATTTGATACTGTTAATCAATCAGAAATCATGATATGTATGATTTTTAAGATAATTGTCATAAAGTCAATAAATTTACTATACACCAAGGTTTATGATAGAACGATAGTTCTTAAAAACTTTTTTTTTACCTTTTCTTTTTAATGGGTAAATGTTTTTTTTTTTTTTTTTTCTAACTCTACTATTAGTTAGTAATGGAATTGTTGAATTTTGAATGTACAGAGTATTCCTAGAACTATGAAGCTTGATAGGAAGACTGGCAGCAATTTACTTCAGTGGCCTGTTGCTGAAGTGGAGAGTTTGAGATTGAGAAGTGATGAATTCCAAAATTTGAAGGCTAAGCCAGGGTCAGTGGTGTCAGTAGATATTGAAACAGCCACACAGGTTTGTGTTCATGATATCATGTTTCTAAAGTTGGTAGACATTTAGCTAGAATGAATAAAAATGTGAAGTTAAATTACATGACATGACATTTTATCTACCAATGCAACAGTTGGACATTGTTGCCGAGTTTGAGATAGACAAGGAAACCCTTGAGAAAACACCTGAATCCAACGATGAGTTCACGTGTGGCACTAGTGGTGGATCAAAACAACGTGGTGCCTTAGGACCTTTTGGCCTTTTGGTATTGGCAGATGAGGGGCTTTCTGAGTATACTCCTCAGTATTTTTATGTCATTAAAGGAAGCAATGGAAATCTCAAGACTTCCTTTTGCTCTGATCAATCAAGGTATATTGGACTATTTGTTAATTTTGAACTTTGAAATTTTCCATATTTTTGGTTCCAAAGCACAGAATAAAATAATTTTGCATTAGGTTGATATAAATTCAGTATATTGAATTTGTTACATTATTTTGGTAGGTCTTCTTGGGCAAATGATGTTCGTAAGCAAATCGTTGGCAGTTCTGTTCCACTACTTAAAGGCGAAAAGTTTTCTTTGAGAATACTGGTAATTAATTAATTAATTGAGTTGAGCCTTTAAGTTTTCTCTAGTTTTTTTCTTGCTCAAAGCCTCAAATAAGTACCCCATATTTAGGGGTGGGCAAAAGTGATCAATTAAGCTGCTAAACAACTTAACTGTACAAACGTCTCCGAACTTTTTGAATTGTTCTCTATAAACCTTTTATTTTGAAGATTATTTTTTTTGCATTTTTTAATCTTATGAGATACATATCAATTCGGTTTATGCAGTTCAGTTTTTGAACAGTTCAACAGTTAAGTTTTTTTTTAGCACAGTTCAGTTCAGCACCACTTCAGCTTTTTTTTGACAGCCCTACCTATCTATATCTTATATCTTATGCACATTAACCAGATTAATTAATTAATCTTGATGGACTGTTTGATAATTGTAATTTAGGTGGATCATTCTATTGTTGAAAGCTTTGCTCAAGGTGGAAGGACGGTTGTGACATCTCGGGTATATCCAACAAAGGCAATATATGGAGCTGCTAAATTGTTCTTGTTCAACAATGCTACTGAGGCCACTGTGACAGCCTCACTCAAAGTTTGGCAAATGAATTCTGCATTTATACGCCCATTCCACCCTGATCAGAAGAATTAAATTGGAGATAAATAAAAAAGAATTAATTATTATAGTCACAAAGGATTGGAAAAACAACATATTCTTGGGTTGGCACTTGGCAGTTTGTACTTATCAACTGTAAAGACCTTCCCCATAAACCCCACATTAAGTTATTATGGTGGGTTCTTGCTCAAAAGCCCATTCCTTCATTTTTGCCCAATTATTATGTTTATGAGAATGTTTAATGTTGTAATTTTATCATATCATCATCGTGTGTAATGATGCTTACAAGAGAATCTGTTCCTCAATGAATTACGATGTTAATGTTCTCCAATTCTCTGGTATAAATCTTTTACGTTATTTTTTATATTATTTTTTTAAGATGTGTCTCGATTCTTGAAGCTCTGTAAAAAAAAAAAAAGATGTGTCTTAAAGTCGAACATTTGCCAAGCATGAATGCAGACCCTGCAGCGGTTACTTGTGGAAAGAACATTGTTATTCGTTAGTGTGCCTAAAAATAGGGATTTGTGGAGTGACTCAGTCTATAAAACCAAAAAAAAAGTTAGTAGTTTATAAGAAATCAATCAGTTTTGGCTATTTAAAAGATAATAACAATGTCTAGACGGATCGAGAAAAAATAAAATAAAAGAAGGTTCTCTAGGAAAAAAAAAAATTCTGTCTTTTTTCCCTGACACTCTATATAGATTGGGGTGATGGTTCTTAAGGGTGTATCCATCTGGGGTTGTTCCCAAACTCAATTGGGCATTGGTATTGCCAATTCTCATTCTTCTCTGATTGGGAATCTAAGATATGATTTTGACAAATGCCGCAAATGGGAATGCTGTGGTAATTGTATAGCTCAGAGAGCTACCACTTCTGTTAAAGATGAGAGTCTTCCTAGTAAGTTACTATATATTATATGATATCTCATATCTCCCTCCCCACCAAAAAAATAATCTGTATTTAATAAACAATAAATTGATGTTTTAGTCTAATTAATAAAATCATAAATCATAAAATATTTAGAATTTCATAAATAAAATTATAAATTCAAAATATAAATATTTAAGATTTCATATATGAAACTTTAAATTTTATCATAAATATTTAGGGTCTCAAAAATGAAATCCTAAATATTTAGGGTTTTGTAAATGAAACTCAAAATATTTAGAATTTCATAAATGAAATCATAAATTAAAATCGTAAATAATTGTGTTTTTAATAATGAAACCCTAAATTTTATCCTAAATATTTAGGGTTTTATAGATAAAACCTTAACTTAAAACTTTAAATATTTAAAATTTCATAATTGAAATAATAAATCAAAATCGTCAACAATTAGGATTTCATCAAATGAAATATAATTTTTTTAGGATTTCATTAATGAAACCCTAAATTTTACCTTTAATTAAAACCTAAATAGTTAGGGTTTTAATAATACAACTTTAAAATTTAGGTTTTCATTAATGAAACCTAAATATGTGGATTTGATAAATAAAATCATAAATCAAAATCAAAATAATTATATTTTCATTTATGAACCCTAAATAAAAAAAATTAATAAAACCTTAAATATTTAGGATTTCATAAATAAAACCATAAATTCAAAATATAAATATTTAGGATTTCAAAAATGAAACTGTAAATTTTTACCATAAATATTTAAGGTTTCATTGAAACCTCAAATATTTAGGGTTTCATAAGTGAAATCATAAATCAAAATCCTAAATAATTACGTTTTCAATAATGAAACCCTAAATTTCATCATAAATATTTAATGTTTCATAATTGAAATAATAACTTGAAACTTTAAATAATTAGGGTTTTATAAATGAATTCTTATTTATTTATGGTTTCATTAATGATACCTTAAACTCTACCTTAAATTAAGACCTAAATAATTAGGATTTCAATAATAAAATTTTAAATATATAGGGTTTCATTAATGAAACCATAAATTAAATCCTATATATTTAGGATTTCATAAATAAAACTCTAAATATTTAAAGTTTCATTAATGAAACCATAAATACGTGGGTTTGATAAATAAAACCATAAATCAAAATCAAAATAATTATATTTTCATTTATGAACCCTAAATAAAAAAGAATTAATGAAACCCTAAATATTTAGGGTTTCATAAATAAAATCATAAATTCAAAATCTAAATATTTAGGATTTCAAAAATGAAACCGTAAATTTTTACCATAAATATTTGAGGTTTTATAAATGAAACCCTAAATATTTAGGGTTTCATAAGTGAAACCATAAATCAAAACCTTAAATAATTACATTTTCAATAATAAAACCCTAAATTTTACCATAAATATTTAATGTTTCATAATTGAAATAATAAATTGAAACTCTAAATAATTAGGGTTTCATGAATGAATTCTTATTTATTTATGGTATCATTAATGAAATCCTAAAATTTACCTTAAATTAAGACTTAAATAATTAGGATTTCAATAATAAAATTTGAAATATCTAGGGTTTCATATATGATACCCTAGATATGTGGGTTTGATAAATAAAACTATAAATCAGTACCTAAAATAATTATATTTTGATTTATGAACCCTAAATAAAAAGAATCAATGAAACCCTAAATATTTAGGGTTTCACAAATAAAACCATCAACTCAAAATCTAAATATTTAGGATTTAATAAATGAAATCTTAAATTTTACCATAAATATATAGTGTCTCACGAATGAAACCATAAATATTTAAGGTTTCATAAATGAAACCCTAAATTTCACTCTAAATATTTGGGGATTCATAAATGAAACAATAAATTGAAACTCTAAATAGTTATGGTTTAACAAATGAATTATTATTTATTTAGGGTTTGATAAATAAAACTTCAAATATTTGAGGTTTCATATATCATACCCTAGATATGTGAGTTTGATAAATGAAACCATAAATTAAAATCCTAAATAATTATATTTTCATTTATGAACCTTAAATCAAAAAATATTAATGAAACCCTAAATATTTAGGGTTTCATAAATAAAATCATAAACTCAAAATCTAAATATTTAGGATTTCATAAATGAAACCTTAATTTCTACCACAAATATTTAGGGTCTCAAAAATGAAACCCAAAATACTTAGGGTTTCGTAAATCAAACCATGTGTATTTGAGGTTTCATAAATGAAACCTAAAATGCTTAGGGTTTCACAAATGAAACCATAAATTAGAATCATAAATAATTATGTTTTAATAATAAAACCCTAAATTTCATCATAAATATTTAGAGTTTCATAAATAAAGCCTTAACTTGGAACCTTAAATATTTAAAATTTCATAACTAAAATAATAAATCAAAACCTTCAATAGCTAAAGTTACATAAATGAAACCTTAAATTTTACCTTTAATTAAAATATAAATATTTAGGGTTTCAATAATACAACTTTAAATATTTAGAGTTTCATCGATAAAACTCTAAATATTTAAGGTTTCATATATGATACCTTAAATATGTGGGTTTCATAAATGAAACCATAAATAATTATATTTTCATTTATGAACCCTAAATAAAAAAGAATTAATGAAACCATAAATATTTTGAGTTTCGCAAATAAAACTATAAATTCAAAATCTAGATATTTCGGAATGTAACCTTAAATTTTACAATTAGTATTTAGGGTTTCGTAAATGAAACCATAAATATTTAAGGTTTCATAAATGAAATCATAAATCAAAACCCTAAATAATTATCTTTTCAATAATGAAAACCTAAATTTCACCTTAAATATTTAATTTTTTATAATTGAAACCGTAAATAATTAGGATTTAATAAATGAATTCATATTTATTTAGGGTTTCATTAATGAAACCTTAAACTTTACCTTAAATTAAGAGCTTAATAATTGATATTTCACTAATAAAATTTTAAATACTTAGGATTTCATTAATGAAATCATAAATTAAACTCTATATATTTAGGGTTTCATAAATAAAACTCTAAATATTTGAGGATTCATATATGATACCCTACAAATGTGGGTTTCATAAATGAAACCATAAATCAAAACCTAAAATAATTATATTGTCATTTATGAATCTTAAATAAAAAAAATTAATAAAACCTTAAATATTTAGGATTTCAAAAATAAAATCATAAATTCAAAATCTAAATATTTAGGATTTCATAAATGAAACCTTAAATTTTACCATAAATATTTGAGGTTTTATAAATGAAACCATAAATAAAAATCTTAAATAATTATGTTTTCAATAATGAAATCCTAAATTTCACCATAAATATTTAGGATTTCATAATCGAAACAATGAATCAAAATCCTAAATAATTATAATTGAACAAATTAATTCTTATTTATTTAAGGTTTCTTTAATAAAACCCTAAATTTTACCTTAAATTAAGATCTAAATAATAATGGTTTCAATAATAAAATTTTAAATATTTAAGGTTTCATTATTGAAACCCAAAATTAAACCCTAAATATTATGGGTTTGATAAATAAAATTTTAAATATTTGAAGTTTCATATATGATACCTTAAATATGTGGGTTTGATAAATGAAACTATAAATCAAAAACCTAAATAATTATATTTTCATTTATGAACCCTTAATAAAAAAGAATGAATGAAATTTTAAATATTTAGTGTTTTATAAATAAAATCATAAACTAAAAATCTAAATATTTAGGGTCTCAAAAATGAAACCCAAAATATTAGGGTTTCATAAATGAAATCATATGTATTTAAGGTTTCATAAATGAAACCTAAAATACTTAGGGTTTCATAAATGAAACCATAAATCAAAATCATAAACAATTAGGTTTTAATAATGAAACCCTAAATTGCATCTTAAATATTTAGGGTTTCATAAATAAAACCATAAATTAAAACCTTAAATATTTAGAATTTCATAATTAAAACAATAAATTAAAACCATAAATAGTTAGGGTTTCATAAATGAAGCATAATTTTTTTAAGGTTTCATTAATGAAAACCTAAATTTTAACCTTAACTAAAACCTAAATATTTAAGGTTTCAATAATACAACTTTAAATATTTAGGTAAATTAAAACCTATATATTTAGGGATTCATCAATAAAACTTTAAATATTTGAGGTTTCATATATGATACCCTAAATATGTGGGTTTGATAAATGAAACAATAAATTAAAATAATAAATAATTATATTTTCATTTATGAACCATAAATCAAAACCATAAATAATTATATTTTTATCAATGAAACCTTAAATATTTAGGGTTTCACAACGAAAACCATAAATTCAAAATCTAAATATTTACGATTTCATAAATGAAACCCTAAATATTTAGGGTTTCGTTAATGAAACCATAAATATTTGAGGATTTATAAATGAAACCCTAAATATTTAGGGTTTCGTTAATGAAACCATAAATATTTGAGGATTTATAAATGAAACCCTAAATATTTAGGATTACATAAATGAAACCATAAATCAAAATCCTAAATAATTATGTTTTCAATAATGAAATTTTAAATTTCACCATAAATATTTATGATTTAATAATTGAAATAATAAATCGACACCCTAAATAGTTAGGGTTTCATAAACGAATTCATATTCATTAAGGGTTTCATTAATAAACCTTAAAATTTACCTTAAATTAAGACCTAAATAATTAGGGTTTTAATAATAAAATTTTAAATATTTAGGGTTTCATTAATGAAACCCTAAATTAAACCCTATATATTTAGGAATTTATAAATAAAACTTTAAATATTTGAGTTTTAATATTTGATACCCTAGATATGTGGGTTTGATAAATGAAATTATAAATTAAAATCCTAAATAATTATATTTTCATTTATGAACCGTAAATCAAAAACCATTAATGAAACCCTAAATATATAGGGTTTTATAAATAAAATAATAAACTCAAAATATAAATATTTAGGATTTCATAAATGAAACCTTAAATTTTAAAATAAATATTTAAGGTCTAAAAAACGAAATCGTAAATGTTTAGGACTTTGTAAATGAAACCATATATATTTGAGGTTTCATAAATGAAATCTAAAATACTTAGGATTTTATAAATGAAATCATAAAGTAAAACTATAAATAATTATGTGTTTAATAATGAAACCCTAAGTTTCACCCGAAATATTTAGGGATTCTTAAATAAAACTTTAAATTAAAACCCTTAATATTTAGAATTTCATAATTGATACAATAATTCAAAAACCTAAATAGTTAGGGTTTCATAAATAAAATATAAATCTTTTAGAGTTTTATTAATGAAACCCTAAATTTTATCTTTAATTAAAGCCTAAATATTTAGAATTTTAATAATAAAACTTTAAATATTTGGAGTTTCATTAATGAAACGCTAAAAGAAAACCTATATATTTAGAGTTTCGTAAATAAAACTCTAAATATTTGATATTTCATATATGATACCTTAGATATGTGAGTTTGATAAATGAAAGCATAAATCAAAACGCTAAAGAATTATATTTTCATATATGAACCCTAAATAAAAAATCATAAATGAAACTCTAAATATTTAGTGTTTCATAAATAAATTCATAAACTAAAAATCTAAATATTTAGGATTTCATAAATGAAACTCTAAATTTTACCATAAATATTTTGGATCTAAAAAATCAAAACCCTAAATATTTAAGCTTTTGTAAATGAAACCATAAATATTTGAGGTTTCAAATATGAAATCATAAATCAATATCGTAAATAATTATGTTTTAAATAATGAAACTTTAAATTTCACCCTAAATATTTAGGGTTTTGTAATTGAAACCCTAAATAATCAGGGTTTCATAAATGAAATATAAAATTTTTAGGGTTTCATTAATTAAACCCTAAATATTTAAAGTTTTATTGTTGAAATTAGAGTTAAAATTTAGGATTTCATTAATGAAATCCTAAATTAAACCCTGTATATTTAAGGTTTCATAAATAAAATTTTAAATATTTAAGGTTTCATATATGAATTTCTAAATACAAAGGTTATGATAAATGAAACCATAAATCAAAATCCTAAATAATAATGTTTTCATTTATGAACCGTAAATCAAAAAGCATGAATGAAACCCTAAATATTTAGGGTTTCATAAATAAATCATAAATTCAAAATCTAAATATTTAGAATTTTATAAATGAAATCCTAAATTTTACCATAAATATTTAAGGTTTTATAAATGAAACTTTAAATATTTAGTATCTCATAAATGAAACCCTAAACATTACACTTATTTTTTTTTTTTCATATTTTTTTTTCAAAATTTTAAATTCTTTACACTTATTTTTGTCGATTTTAAATTTTTTTTAAGACTTTATTTTTCCATTTTCATATTTATTTATTTATTTTCCAAAACTTTCAAGACATTCATTTTGTTTATCATTTTTAAAATTATTAAATTAAAAGAAAAATCCAAGACAATTCTCTTTTTTCATATATTTTAAAATTTTATTTTTTTATTAACTTTTCAATTCATTATTCTAATTTTTTTCATTATTTTAAAAATTTACAAGACATTATTCTTGATTTTTCATATTTTTATTATTTTTCAATATACACCACATTATTCTTGTTTTTTGTATTTTTTAAATTTTGATTTTTTTTATAACTTTTAAGACATTCAATTTGTTTTTTTTAAATATACTTTAAAATTTTCATGATATTGCTCTTATTTTTTAATATTTTCTTTATATTTCTCTCATTTTTTCACATTTTTTAATATTTTTTTTCAAATTTTATAGACATTCCTCTTGTTTTTTTTTGATATTTTTCATTCTCTTTTTTGAATTTTCAAAACACTACTCAAGTTTTTTTAAAAAAATTAAACAATATTCTTGGTTTTTCATATTTTCAAAATTCTTAAAATAGTACTCTTGTTTTTCATATTATTAATATTTCCATTTTTTAAAAACTATAAATAAATATTATTTTAGTTCTGTACTTTTAAAATTATCATTTTTTTCAAAAATTTTAATATATTTCTTTTATTTTTTATATTTTAAAATTTTCATATTTTTGATATATTAAGGACAATACACTTTTTAAAAAAAAAAAAATTCAAGACCGTACTCTTGTTTTTTTCGATTTTAAAAATTTTCAGTTTTTTTTAAAAAAAATTCCAAGGTATTACACTTTTCATTTTTTTGAAAAAAATTTCAATCGATTTTAAAAATTTTCAGTTTTTTTTTAAAAAAATTCCAAGGTATTACACTTTTTATTTTTTTGAAAAAAATTTCAAGACATTATTATGGTGTTTTCATATTTTATTGTTTTTTTTTCAAAATTTTAAATACATTCATTTTGTTTATTTATATTTTAAATTTTTTTTATTTTTTTAATAACAAGACATTTCCTTTTTTTTTCATAATTTTAAAAAATTTCATTTTTTTAAAATTTTTAAGACATTAGTCTTATTTTTTCATTATTTACAATATTTGCAAAACATTATTTTTGTTTTTTCATATTGTTATTATTTTTCAAATATACAACACATCTGTTACGAAATGGATTGACAAGATTTTATAGTCTTAATGAGAGATGATTTTTTTTTAATAAAATTATTTTATTTTATTTATATTTTTGGAACTATCCTTTTTCTCTCGCTTTCTTCTTTCTTGTGAGGGTAACGAATATTTGTATCTGTTGAGATAACAACCATGATAAAAAATGATAATATAAAATAATTTGCAATTAAACAATGTTGTCACTCACAACTTCTTTATGACTATAGTTTCCTCTAACTTTCACAACCTCGAACATGTCTTCTTTTGTTCCTTTGGTGACTACAACGGCTTAAACAAACAATGTGATGTTAAAATTAAGACAAACACAAAAACAATCGTTGTTAATGAGTCTCTAGAGAGAAGCCATCATCGTTGCTAGGTCTCTAAGAAGATGTCGTTGTTGTTGTTGAATTTTCGGAAAGATTTTGTGGCGAAACATTTTGTAAAAATTGAATCCCCTATGGTTGAAACAAGTTTATCACATTTAATTTATGCCTTTTATTTTTCTTAAGCTTATATCTCTTGTGAAAATTCTTTCGCATGGTGAAACATTTATTCAACTAATGCATTCTAGAAGTTCTCTTGTTTAAAACTATAAATACACACAAGATTACATTAAAAAAAAAAAAAACTTACATTATATAATTTAAAGAAATCACATTTAAAGTTAACACATTAACAATAAATTATGAATTTTGTTACGATGAAGTGATATATTTTAAGATACTTTTTAATCATTAGTAATTTAAATATTTAGCTTAATTAAGGGTTTATATCTAATTTGTATTAATTCTCTCCAGGCAGTGGAACTATTGTCAGTGGATAAAGCTTTTCTACCCATTGAAAGCATTATGGGGAAGCATCCATCGGAATTATGACTTACTTCTTCGCCATAGGCTGTACATTGTTGGGGAGGTGAAGTTATGTGTTAACCACAACCTTTTAGGATTGCCTAATGTAAGAAAGGACGAGATCAAAGTTGTTGTGAGTCTTACACATATTCCTCTCTATGTTTTTCCATTGTGATAATTATTAGAGTGGATAAATATAATGCATTATGTTTTCCATTTGGGGTATGCATGATTCTGCCTTAAGATGGCCGCAATTTTACGGGAAATTATTAGGTGTTCCAGGATCATGATTATCACGTCATTTATGATCATGATTCTGCCTTGGCATCTTTTGCTTTAAGAGATATTAATTTGTCAAAGGTGTTATATTAACTGATATTGGACACTTTTGAGTTTTGAAATTAAAACACACGACACATTCATTACTGTTAAGGGTTGTGGATGATTCAAATGAAGGGAGTGGCAAGTAATTAAGTAATGTTGCTCCCTGTTCAAGATTCGCAATAGTAACATTTATGGTGTAATTTTTCTAGTTTAAATGCAAATTGACCACTGGTTGTTCATTGTTCTTACTTTAGCCTTTGAATATTTATGAAGATAACAGGAGTATGGATGATGGAGTTTACAACTTTAGTGCAAGAAGCTTGTTAGAGTAAAAATGGGAGGGCATATCACATATGATATACTAGTTCATAATATATTAATCCCTTTAGAAATTCACAATACATTACTAGATTATCAAAGGTGTATAATTTGTGTAAGACTTTAGAAGTGTATTGCGAAACTATGATTTTAGCTCAGCATAAAACTTTTCTGGTGGCAGGTACTTTGACTACCTCTTCTACATTGATATTAAAACTTCTATGGCTGAACCTCGTGCACAATATGCTTTAGGACAGTTGCAGGTCTTAACTAGGACTTAGGAGCAATAGTTAATGCTGTTATTTTACTGATAACATATGCTTTGGAGCAGTGTGGATGACTGATTTTTCATTTATCATAAGAAATGTCGTTACAATGAAGCTATTTATCTATAGAAAAGATGCTTTGTTACATGGAGCAGATGAGAAGAAAGAAACTGATAAACAGAACAAGACAAAACTGATTTAATCCATCAAACAAGTTTTTTTTTTTTTTCTATTTTTCTATTTTTCTAGTTTTTGAAAATGGAAATCGATGAATACACGTACGTAGGTTTAGTATTTAATGATGTTTGGTTTCTATTGTCCTTCAATATTGTTGTCAATTGCGCGAGCGACTAGAATAGTTTTATAATTCCCAACCACCCACTTTACAGTCTGTTGTCCCATGTCAATGCCATTACAATCACATGAGCATGGGTGACTTCAATTGCTACTATTTGAAAACTTGTACGCAATCACAATCTTAATTTATGTTTGAATCAAAACTTGTACACTTTTATTTTTGGTTTATTTTATTTCAACTCGGTGGAAAAGTAGTGGGGGAACTACTACTTTTTGGCCCGATCAATTCATTAAAAGGTGGAACATGGATATTGGAATTGGATAGAGAACATGGAATTATTCAAATCCATTGAATAGTTTTTAATATCATTGGCTCTCGACACAATCAAGGGAAATTATTATTTCATTATATAATATATATAATATAATATAATAACCCATGTTAATAAGGACTGTGCCGTGTTTGTGTGTTTAGACTTTAGACACATTACTTGGTTAGGAAAAGCATCAACAAAATTATGTCCACATGCTATCTACCATTACTGCATTAATGACTAAGTCTGGTGTCTAGAATGCTCATCTTTAGTAGGATTTTTTTTTAATAATATATTTTTTTTATTTTTAAGATTCCAATCTGAAATATTACTTAAAAAGATTAAATTTATTATCATTCAAATCAATGACTCAGCTTTCTTTTCTAATTGTTTTTGCTAATTACCTGATAACAGTAGACAAGTGACCGAGTTAGTTGAAATGTCACCTTTATCAGTAAAATTATATCGAATGGCTTAATAAAATACTACACATGGGTGGGTGATGTTACTTGTTCCTTATAATTCATACTGTATTATTATATTATTATCATGTACATGTTTGTTTTTTTTTTTTTGACAAGATGTACATGCTTGTTTTGCACAAGTAATTAGAACTATTGAAGATTTCGAGCTGCTTCGTATTTTTGCGTTGTCAAGAATGTTTAACTCTGTCAGATGCTACTAGAAAAAAAAAAAAAAAAAGATAGGACCATGTCAGGATATAATCATGGTGTTAGTTGGATGAGGGTCCTAGCTAGTTCCACAAAAAGGTTTATGTTTTTTTTTTTTTTCATTTTTGGCTCACAAGTATTTATTTCACATTCAAAAGATAAAAATTGAATCTTAATTGTTTATCTCCGCCGTAATACACAAGTGACAGTGTAAACTTATTTCATTATGCAAGGAATACACTTGATTAAAATCAGTAGTACTTTCTTTGTGACCAATTTGCCATCAAGAATAATGATTAGTTACAGTAAAATTAACTTATAATATCTGATAAGTTTAATCATAAACAAAACTAATAAATTCTTCGTGTCAATATTACGATGAGAAAAAAAATAGAAATTATTACTTCTGTTACTTTGCTGCCAAACCGTTTTCTGTTTTAACTAATTAACTGGCACCGAAGAAGGGGTATTTTGTGTCAAAATCAAACTTTGTCCTTAAACGGAATAAAAAATGAAAATATTTGAGAGGAATCGAGTCTGTAATTGAGCACTTTATTTGGCTGGACTCACGTGGTTATGCATCATCATATATTCATATTCATCAGGGACCGTTGATATAAGTCAAAAAGATCGACGGTGATTACGCGGAGCACATCTTCGTCCCCACACGGCCTCAAGTAGTGGGCCCCACTTGTAGAATGGCTCCCGGCTGGCAAGCATGTGGCGCTTTTTTGCTGAGATCCGACCGTTGCAACGCAAATTACGCCGTTGCCACTATCAAACCAAAAGGGAAAATGACCCATCCATCAAACACCAAAATTTAATTAATTCTTTGATTAATAATCGAAGAATAAAACAAATTTCCAATGCATATGTTGTTTCTTTATAGAATCCTACTACAGTACCAAAACAGAACGAAGGAAGAGACGGTGCCAACAACGGCTACATAGACTATTTTATTTTATTATGTAAAAAAAAACACCCTATAAATCAGATAGCAAAGATTTTAAAAAGATATTATAGATTTAAATAATAAATAATAGGGGAGCTTCATTATTACTTTTTAGAAATTACATAAGTCTTTTGGAGGATACAATCCAATCAGAATTAAATAAAAACCATTGTGAGAATCAAGCTCTTCCTTTAAACATTTAAGCCATGTTTGCTTTTCTGAATGTAAAATCCTATGCATTTTGTGCATGTTTAAAAGCTTTTTAAGATTGAAGATATCACATATGAGATGTAAAAAATTATAACTATTAGATTCTGAAAATCACATTCAAAATGTGAAACCAAACATATTGAAATTGAATTGCATGTTTGGAATTAAATTTAAAATACAGACTTACATGCTCAACCCATATTC
This sequence comes from Amphicarpaea edgeworthii, assembly GCA_014843725.1. Taxonomy (NCBI): domain Eukaryota; kingdom Viridiplantae; phylum Streptophyta; class Magnoliopsida; order Fabales; family Fabaceae; genus Amphicarpaea; species Amphicarpaea edgeworthii. The sequence continues at coordinate 4,404,168 of CM026324.1, read as the reverse complement.
AAAGACTAAATTAAATGAAAGATACTTCTTCAAATATCGGTGATTTTGTACGATTGTGATAAGTTTTCAATTACACTAGAAGAAGTAATAACAAAAAAGTTGCTTTGACAAAAAGTGAAACTACTAATTAAAATAGAAGACTTTTTATAAGTTGATTTACGCCTCATGTAATTTCAGGTTACTGCCTATTATATCTAGAATTTTCTCTTTTTTCACTCTCACGGATCGTAGAATAACATAAGAAACATTATCCTATATTTATGTCCGAAAATTACATTTAAGTTAATTGTAAGCATGCAATTTTGCAGCCGCACTTTAAGCCCATGACACGGCTACGTTAATTTGAAGAAATTGAGGTATTATTTTAGTTTATTTAGGAGAGACAATAGTCTAAGTAGCGCGAGCGAACACAAACAAATGCGTTAAGGTGTGAACTGGCTACTGGTTGTCATCCCTCCATTCATCTTCTTCCAGTGTTTGTCTCTGCTACGGATAGAGCTTTTTTCACAGCACACCTTAAAGTAGTGAAATAGAGCCAGCCCCCTTCTCCTTCTTCTCTTCTCTTCTCTTCTCTTCTTCTCTACCACACCCAAACCAAGTTTCTCTCTTTCTAATTCCCTTGATAATGTAAAATCACAGAAAAACACAAACTTGGCTCTAAATCTTATTTTTGAGGGAAAAAAAAAAACCAGAAAGCTCCACTTCCACTTCCACACAATGTCTTCTTCTAGAGCTCTCATTTTCTTCTTCTTTCTCATCAATGTCTCCTTGCTTCTCACCCTCTCTTCCGCGGCGGATCCATTCGTTTCCTACGATTTTGAGGTCTCTTACATCACTGCCTCCCCTCTCGGAGTTCCTCAGCAGGTTCCTCTTCTTTCTCTCTCTTCATGTAAAAACTCAAGCTTTACTTGCAGATCTGCATCATGGGGCACTGCTAGATAGCAATGTGATAACTTTTTTTTCCAACATTTGAAACTTGTGAATGGTTGTTATTAACTTATTATGTGAATGCCATTATGAGGTGGTGTTTTTGTTTGTTTGACTTAGTAGTAAGAGTTTTGGTAGGTGGGTAGGAAGAAAGAGCTACACTATTATATACTACAGGGGTTTTTTGGTGATGGCCCTCATGTCTTGTCTGCATTGTTTTTGTTGCAGGTCATTGCCATCAACAACAAGTTCCCAGGTCCTACTATCAATGTTACCACAAACAACAACGTTGCTGTCAATGTTCGGAACAAGTTGGACGAGAGCCTCCTCATTCATTGGTACTTGCTTCTTCTCTTTAAAAAAAAAAACTTAGATTTGTTTCACTGAGCTGATAGTTTTGTGGAATTTGCATGTGAGACAGGTCTGGGATTCAGCAAAGGAGGACTTCATGGCAAGATGGTGTTCTTGGCACAAACTGTCCCATTCCTGCTAAGTGGAACTGGACTTACCAGTTTCAGGTGAAGGATCAAATTGGAAGCTTTTTCTACTTCCCTTCCCTTCATCTTCAGAGAGCTGCTGGTGGATTTGGGGGTTTCATCATAAACAACAGAGAAATCATTCCTATTCCTTTTGATACCCCATATGGGGACATTGTTGTTTTCATTGGAGATTGGTACACCCGCAATCACACGGTTAGTGTGCTAGTTCAATTCGGTTCATGCTTGTACTGTAAATGGCATGGTTCAAACTGTTTGTTACTGGCTCTGCTTTGGAATGTAGGCTTTGAGGAAGGCCCTTGATGATGGGAAAGATCTTGGCATGCCGGATGGTGTTCTCATCAATGGGAAAGGCCCTTACCGATATAACGATACACTTGTTCCTGATGGCATTGATTATGAAACAATTGAAGTCCATCCTGGTAGGTACTTGGAAGAAATTTAATTCCTATGGGACAAATGAGAAACTTTAATTGATTATGAAACAATTGTATTCTTTGTCTGATGTTATGCTTCTTTAGGCACAGAAACATGGAATCCTTGACCAATACGGCTTGTCTGAATTGTGAGAAAAACAATAGACAGAAAGTTATGCAAAAGAAGGCAACATCTGTCTTGTATACTGTATTATGCATGTTTGGACAAACTTTTTCATAAGTACTTATATAGGAGAAGAAGGTAAAATGAATTGAGTTTTTCTCATAAGCTAAAATCAGCTTATGGCCTTATGCACTTTTATAGAATATTTCTCATCTAACTTTTCCAAAAGATGAAATGTATAAGTTGATTTTAGCTTATGGGAAGCTCAATTCATTTTACCTTCTTTTTCTTTTTCTAATAACTGCTTATAGAGAAGTTTATTCAACTGGACATTGGTTCATTGATTATTTATTATCTAATGTGTAGAATGGAAGGTGTCTATAAGAAAGAAAATCTTCTTGTGATTCTCATAATGTTCATTATAATTTGTTTTCTTGGATGGCATTGATTCTGGTCTTATGACATTTTTAATAATGATTTACCTGTTAAATGATTTTAATGGTTATCACATGATGTTCAACAGGAAAAACTTACCGACTTCGTGTACATAATGTTGGAGTATCAACAAGTCTGAATTTCAGGATCCAGAGTCATAACTTACTTCTAGCAGAGACAGAGGGATCTTACACAGTGCAACAGAACTACACTAGCTTAGATATTCATGTTGGACAATCTTATTCTTTTCTGGTAACCATGGATCAGAATGCAAGTACAGATTACTACATTGTAGCAAGTGCCAGGTTGGTGAATGAATCACGTTGGCAAAGAGTTACTGGAGTTGGTATCTTGAAATATACTAATTCCAAGGGGAAGGCACGTGGTCCTCTTCCACCGGGTCCAGATGATCAATTTGACAAAACTTACTCAATGAACCAAGCAAGAACCATCAGGTTTGTTCTACAACTTTATAGCATTTTCTGTTATCTATTCATGCTTCAATCTTGCGGAATCCTGTCAAATAGAGCAACAATTATAAAGTATCAAACTCTAATATATTATTGAATAATAATTCCACTAGAATTTTTGTAGATTAGATTCTCAAATTTGAGAATTCAAAAAATATCATGACTCACTCTTGCATTTCTGTGTAGATGGAATGTATCAGCAAGTGGTGCTCGTCCTAACCCACAAGGGTCTTTCAGATATGGTTCCATCAATGTGACTGATATTTATGTATTAAAAAACAAGCCACCAGTGAAAATCAATGGAAAGTGGAGAACAACACTCAGTGGAAACTCTTTTGTCAATCCTTCCACTCCAATCAGGCTTGCTGACCAGTACAAACTAAAGGGAGTGTACAAGCTTGATTTCCCCACCAAGCCTCTTGATGGATCACCTCGTGCTGAAACATCAGTCATTAATGGAACTTACAGAGGATTTATGGAAGTTATACTGCAGAACAATGATACCAAGATGCACACCTATCACATGAGTGGATATGCATTTTTTGTAGTCGGGTACTGACTTAATTCCTTCTCTTTTATGTGCCATTTCCATGTCTCAGGAACCAATAACACAACTTTGATTTGTTTGCTGCAGGATGGATTTTGGTGATTGGTCTGAGAATAGCAGGGGTACTTATAACAAGTGGGATGGAATAGCTCGCTCTACAGCACAGGTTAATAGTTTTATGTTAATAATTTATGATCTTGATGAAGTCTTTTGTTTCAAGGCTTAAAAGTTGGAACTTTTTGCTGCAACTACTCTAAACATAATAAAAACTCCTGTTTATTAACTCAAATCTGTTTGTTTCTCATTTAGGTGTATCCTGGAGCATGGACAGCAATTTTGGTTTCCCTTGACAATGTAGGAGTTTGGAATCTCAGAACAGAAAACCTTGATTCATGGTATCTTGGTCAAGAAACATATGTCAGAGTTGTCAACCCTGAGGTCAATAACAAGACTGAGCTTCCCATTCCAGACAATGCTCTTTTCTGTGGTGCCCTTAGTAAATTGCAGAAGTATGTTACAAATCTTTCTCTCCCAACTAACCATCATTAACTTGAAAATTGTGTGTGGTTCTAAATTTTGATTCTTTCAGGCCTCAAAAAGTTTCTTCAGATGCACCATCAATCAGTGGGAACAAACTGAAGCTGTTGTTCACTTGGCTCATTGTATGCGCCTGGATCCACATTTTCCAGTAAAAAAAGGCATATTTGTGGCTTGTTGGGGTGAGGTTTTGTGGTTGAGTTTCTAGTTTTGTAAGTCTTGTTTATAGTATTATTGATCATCTTTTGCAGTGATTTTGACTTGTATTCTTCTTCCTATTAGCTTATGCTGCTTGTGGTTCCCGGGTTAATTTATTGGGACTTGTGATTCTTTTAATGCCTATAATTGATGTAGTAGTAATGTAATCACAATTTAATCATACTCTCGATACAAGTAACTTTACCTGCCGACGTGGTCACTATCTTTCCTCCTTTCATCTTTTTATATATTTGTGTAAAATTTGTAGCCTTTCATGCTTCCTTCCCTAGCTGTTTCACAAATCACAGATATGATCTAGCTAGCATATCTTTCTAAAAAAATATGAACAAAAAAAGAAGTAAAAACAAGGTGGCATAATGACAAATTTAGCTGGATTTGCTTTGCTGAGCTCGATAGAGGCTACATTTTAGCTTTGAAACTCAATCTCCTACACTCTCTCCTCTATATTATTCATTTTTGTTACGACTGTTTTTTGTCCTTGAGGGACCGTTGCAAGTTGTTTTCTTACTCCCAGGTTGAAAGTGACACTCCATAATTTTTCAGTCACAATTTCAGCTCTCATCAGAAATTTTCAGTGATAAAGTTTTAATTCAGCTTGCAACCGAAGAAAAAAATTGTGTTTGCTACACCTACCTACTGAAAAAGACCATTTTTTCCCTTAAAAAAAGAAAAAACAAAGGAAGGAAAATGGTCATGCTTAACATGCATGTACGAATTGTAAATATGTGCACGACACTTCCGGATCTTGTCGGCAGTAAAGTGTCGCAGCTACTTCCCCTCTATTTCCGGTTAAAATAAACTACATTATAAGCTAGTAAAAATAATTTTTTCTTGTGTCAATATATTTTTTTTCATTCTTAGTAAAAAATAATATATAAGTTATTAAAGTGTCTTATCAAATGCACTCCTTATGTAAAAAATAAAATAAAATGCACTCCAAAGCTCTAATTTATACAATTTCTTCCTTAATTGAATGCAACAGCTCTTAAGATTTAGAAAAGTAATAAATAAATTATGTTAATTTTATTAAAAAGAGCATATTCATTTTATTTAAATTCTATTAAAAAGTAATAATAATAATAATAATATTATTATCATTACCAATTTGTCACTTTCATGCCTCTGAGCCTAAATTGAGAAACATAAGTGATCTTTAACTTCAACAAAAAAAATATTATTGTGGTCACATAATTTGTTATTAAGTATTTTTCATTTTAATGAGGATATTTTAAAAAGAATTGGACTACATTTTTAAAATATTTTATTTAAATTAAATAAGAAAACAATTCTTTGTTAAAACTAAAAAAATATTTATAATAAAATTAAGTAAAAAAAACTCTTTTTTAAAATAATTTAATTAAAAGTAAATATTTCTTTTATCAATCACATGCAATGATTTGGAAACAACGCACTTATCCCATCGAGCCTGTCAACATTCAAATACTGGACCAATAGAGGAGTCATCACAACCAAACACGCCAGATCCTTAGATGGGAAGATTTTGAAGTACTTTTCTGGCTGATAAAAGAAAGGAAAACGTCAAAAGGAGAGCTCTCGTGTTTGGATTAAAGTCTACAAATTTAAACTTGATTTAGACTTAATTATAACATTTTAAATTTATAAATTAAGTTTGTAAAAATAATTTTAGTTTTTTTCTGTTTTGATGGAAAATAATTTTAGTTTTTTTTTCTATATAATATTAAGTTTTTAGAGAAAATTTTAATTTTCAAACTATTTTCTTGAAGATAATTAAAGATGTAACGAAATTGAGTTTAATTTCTAAATTGAGTTTGTAGCACCTCCAATGAAAAATCAAACATAATCATACTTCTATTATAAATCTGAATCATTATCTTAAACTCTTATATTAGATAAAAAGTACTTTTAAGAGTTAGTCTTTAATGAAAGTTTTCTTTTTAAATGAAAATACTTTTAAAAATTGTTATCTATTTTTGCTGAGTCATGTATCTTATCTTAATATTATATTTTATATGTTGTACATTTGTTTTTTTAGTTTTTTATTCCATTTAAAAAAAATTGGTTAAATTTATTAATTATTCCCTAAATTATTTGAAAAGTTTTAAGTATGTTTCTAAACTTTCTAAATAGCTAAAAACTAATACTATTTTTTTTTTATTGTTTATAATGTCTAACCCATTACTTTTTTTTTTCTAATATATATAAATGAAATGGTATCAGAAGTAACAAGATCACAATATTCAAAATAATTACAAAATATCAATTCATCACAGTATCTACCAATGTAATGTTTAGATAAATAAATCATAACTAAAGGTAACATGATAAAAAAAAATAAAAAAAATCATTATAGTATACTACCAAAGCCTCATCTCTCCCCCCTAAATACAGAAATGAATACAAATCAAAATATAAATCATAACACTATAGAACTTGTACCATTAGTTCATTACACACCACATATCAGTATAATCCATGTAGTAAGTGACACACTATAATCCCAATATACATGCGTCGAAATTTAAGCACCATTGTACAAATGAATAGAAAAAAGAATCATCTACAGATCCTATCTAAGACCATAATTGAAATAAAATTTCCTGCATAGTATTTTGTTTTGAAGATATCTATCATTAAAATTACACAAGTTAAAGTTAAAGTATTTTATCTTATTTACCTTTATTTAAAATTAATAGATTAAAGTATTTTAGCTTCTAAAACTAACTTTTATTAAAGCATATATTTTGATTAGTGCGTTGTTGGATTTCAAGTATTTTGAATAAAATGTTGAATAGTGTAACTATTTCATTCTTTATTGGTTACGTTGATCAATTGATCTATATATTAAATAATTGTTAATCAGTACAATTGCTACTTCGTGTGAATATGAGACAGATTTTTATCTCATGACAAGGGGATTGAAAGTTAAAACTCATGCTAGTTCCGTCGCTAGCTTTGTCGTTCTTATTTGTAAATTTAGATGTTAATTCAATAAAATATAAGATCAAGTATATTCTTATGCATGCAAACTTATTTCAGTTTTTTTTCTTTCTTTTTAAATTGAGAAAAAATATTAAAAAAACAATTGAAAAGCAGAGTCTCGGTCAACCTTGCATAATTAACAAGTTTACTACTACGTTCCATTATGCCAAACAGTCTTCTGAGCCAACAATTCCAGAGATCTCTGACAATTGAAGACAATCTACTATGTGAGTCCTATTGAGCAGAGGCATGTGATCGATTTAAATAAGGGTGATCAATGATGATATGAATGATACTCCTCAAAAGTAAGGAAGAACTATAGCTACGTAACTAGCTTGTTAACCTATAAGCAACCAAGCAAGCAGTTGGATTAGAAATACATTTTTAATTTAAGTGATCTTAATTATCTTAATATTATCAAACTGACTAGTAATTATTACCTTAGGCAGTAATCAAAGCCTTGTTGTTTAATTTCCGTAAACACCATTGAAAAATATTGGAAGATAGTGTATGTTGTAATTAAAGTGTTAAAAAAATAAAAATACAAATTGTTAGATAACAATTTCAGATAAAATTTTCTTAAATTTAGGTAATGTAAGGTAATGTTTTGCTTTAGGATCTTTATTTTGAGTTTTTAGCATTTAAACTATATTTTTTATTCTCTATAAAAATGAAATTAGAAAACACCGAAACCAAACACAACTTAAGAGAACAAATCGAGATTAAGTGACAGAACTGGGGAACAAGCATTGGGATGGGAAAACAACCAAACAATGACAAAAAAAAAAAAAAAAATACAGTCTCACAGTCTCAGTAGATATGGAAATCATGTATAATGCTTGTGGGTGATGCCTTCCTTGCGTAACATAGTTGAATATGTTGGAAATTTCTTCGAAAATAAACTGGTTTGTGTTCGTTCTCTTCTTTTCATATAATAATTATATATAATATTGCACTTGCTTTTGCAAAGGCTAGGATGCATGCGCAACGAGTTGAGCGTGTTAACATGTTGGAGCTAAAGTGTGCATATATATTTTTTCTTTCTTAGGAAAATATGCCACCCTTTTTGCGGGGATGGATATTGGGTGAGAAAAAAGTCAAGTACGTACACAGGAGCACCAAACACTGTTAGCAGTCATTTGTGGAATGTGGGGCTATGCTATGCAATATGCATGTGCATGCCTTTTCTTCATTACAATTGCAACACTATGTGCTATGCTATGTAATTCAATATTTAATACCCTTTTGGTTATTATAGTACGTAGCAGCATCCTATGCATACCAACAACACTGTTTTTTACTTGTCTGTCAAATTCCCCAAAAGCAACATGTTTAGTTCAAATTAAGAGAAATTGTATTGGTACAATGGTTTTGTATATTTTTGCATAAAGGAAAATTATAATGACTATGAATCGAAATAATTTGAGCATAGTTCGAGATTCAAGTCGATATTTGATTTGTTAATTAATTCTTCCTTGTTTTTGTTTCTCAAAGTAAAGATTATTAACTAATTTCAAATTTATATAATTAATTATTTGTTTTTTAATTTTTGTATGAAATAAATAAATAAAAAGATGTAAAATAATTGTTAACTTAACTGAGTCGATTTAACCAGTTGAACCAAGTCATTTGTGAGTTTGAATCATTCAACCTCAAATAGAATAAAAAATTATATTAAGTTCGAGTTTAATTTTGAACCGAACCAATTCTTAACTAATCAAAGTGAGTCCAACTTGGCTAGTTCCAAAACCCTAGTTGTGAAGAAAAAAAAAACATTTAAAAAAAATATATGACTCAAATTTCAACTATGTAGTTCGTGTATAGTTCCCATTCTGTTCTTTAGCTCTGGTTTCACATTCTTTGTTTTGGATCATTGTTTTATCTGGCAGCTATATAACCGGCACCTCGAAATTGAGTGCGAACATGCTACCATGCTCGTGCAAACAGATTCGTCTGTACTAACTTTTGTAGGTTTTTGTAACAAACAAATAAGGAAAACAGTTCTTCATGTACAACCACAGGCTTAAGTTGCCAGACCGATTTGCAGTGATTATAAAATCCCTTTTTATTTTTATTTTTTTACCAGAGTCATTGTAATTAAATTTGCAACTCTATTTCTGAAGGTGAACTTATCATTAATATTTAATTGTCGATCGATTGAATGACACTCTTAGTTATTTAGAAGTATACCAGGCCTGTATTCTATATATATATGTTAGTAATACTAAATTTGGAAAATTTTATATTCAGGGAATTATATGATCTTTGAATTACTAACTGGTTACATATTATAGCAAAGATAAAGATAAAGAAGAAGAAGAAGAAGAAGAAGAAGAAGAATGTGATTCAAAGGGGGTGATACCCATTTTAATCGCCCAGGCCCAGGCATTAATTTGTGACTGTAAAACCTAACCAACCATGTATCCGGGGACTTTTTGGCTAAAGATAAATACGGAGTACATGATATCAGAAGGAAAAATTGATTTGTGCTAATTGTATAAGTAGAATGCTTTTGTTATGCATGAGTTTATAAAAAAGTTGATTTGAAGAGTCACCTGATGTGGAAAATAAATTATTTTATAAGTTATTACTTGAAACTAATAACTAATAAGCCATCATATGAAGGACTTACAAATTCTAAATTGCCAATATATATGTAAGGCTCTGATCAGCATGTAGATTGAATTAGAATATTCCAAAAAAAAAATGTATGGAATTTTTTTCTTTCAAATTGCCTCTAAGTCAATAGAATATTTGATTTAGGTTTTGTTGTTGTTGAAGTAAAATTCAATTCAATATATCCATTGAAAACCAATGCCCTTTAGTTCAGATCGATAACGGTTTTTTTTATATTTTAAACTCGTGGATCCAATGACTTGACTTAGTGGTATGACATTTTATTAATTTTTTAATTATTAACATTTTGAACCTTTTGACTTGATAGACCCGACGTACGTACCCCAAACACGTTATTGATTATGTTAGTTTGGCTCATTTAATCGAAAAAATGTGCAAATCTGACCCAAAAAAGTTAAAAATGTTTTAGAAATGTCTTTCGTCAAAAGGTGAAGGATGTACTGCATATATGCCGTGGATCTAATCAAAGTTCGTTGTCAGTGTCATCCTTTACAGAGTGTGCTTAATTGTTTATTATATTTGTTTGAATGCATGGTATGATCGATGATCCTGTTACTGAAACAAGGTGAGGGATATCTCCTATCTTAAGATTACCGATTCTTAAGATTTAGAAGAGGACAAATTTTATTTAATTTATTTTGTTATGACGCATGATGCAATATTGTCTTCGGTTGCATTTAAACTTAAGCAAACCTTAGGTTCAGCTTTTTAAATGACTAAATATAGCCAATTGTTTTCCTAATTATTTCAGTAATGACAAAGCAATGATCTGTTGGCATAAACATTAAACAGAAAATTCCCGAAACAGGTTTTGTCATAGACTTTTTGGTCGTTATAATATAAAAATGCTGAGATATGATCGGGGACTACTCTTTTGATCTAAACAAAGAATTTCCGAGAAGGAAACATACAATGGCAAAACAAAAACTTAACCCCAAATGTACGTACTTAGGTTCTGTAACTCCATAATATAAACTTGCAGGTTAATCTAATAATCCTTTTCATCTTACGGATGCAAGTTGCACACTTTACCCTGAAATATTTTATACATGGTCTAAACTAAAAGATAAATGGCATGGCTTATATCTTCCATCCAAATTTTATTAACTAATCTAGAACATCTTAGAATATAATATTATAATATCACAAGTTATTATATATACACTCAATTATCTTTAATTTTATCCTATTTTTCTTTCTCTCTCTCCATTTTTTCATTATATCATTATTTATTAAATCATTTATCAATTTCTCTCTTTATCTTTCTTTTCTTTTCACCCTTACACCCCATTTTCGGATAAAAAAAATTAAGTTTACTCGTGTGAAAATACACAACGGATCGAATATACTTATAGGCAGAAAGTATGGCTAATTAATTATTGATTAGATAAGAAATCAGCTGCAGTAGCAGTACCGGGGGAAATTGAAGAGCATAAAAGTTAATAATTAAAGTCTAATCATAAGAAGAGAACTACATGCATGCACAATCCTAAGAGCAAGTCATAGTGTACGTAGTAGTAGTAGTCCTTGGTTATATCAACATAATCGCTCTTGAGCCATAAAATATAGATGCATATTTAAGTTAAGGAATCAGAGTTCCTGAAGAGCTTCAAAGGTTGGTGGTGAAGAACTTGGAAAATTGATCATCCTCTTAGCTTGCATTTCTTGAAAGAGAAAAACATGAGTGGTGAATTAGTAGGGTGAGACACCAACATTAGCTGAAGCATAAAAGCCATCTTTCATGAGAACCTCTTCTCCTTCCTGGACAAAAGAGAAAGACACACCCACACACTCAGAAATCAAAGTCAGGGTTATGCATTATTTTGTCTGCAACACAGCATTTTGCAAGAAGTGAGGGTGCATCATAGATAATTTTACCTGCTGGCACACATTTGTCTTTTTCACAGTCTGATCAGGCATGAGACCAAAGTGGATGTGTGGGAAGTGGGCCCACTGACACACAAAGCACGTCATACATCAGAACAAGTCCAAATTGATCAACCAGAATAACCCTTTTCATTAATTTTTTTGATTAATGTCGAAATAGGAAGCGGAAATACTACAATATATGTACTTCAAAAAATCATTTAAAAAACTTGTGAATAGTGGTTACTTAGATTAGATAACTAATAAAACTTTGCATGCGAAATTTGGACAGAAATTAAAAATATATATTATTAACCGTTCAATAATGTTCTGAAACCCTAGTACGTAAGAACCATATATAGTGCTATTTATTTATTTAATTTAATAGGAGGAAAAAGGATGATACATTCTTTGCAGCTGCACTGAAGGCTTCCCTGTGAGTTATATCGGGATTCACAGACTTGATGCGTTGGATCTCGTCCCTGCAGAAATACACACGGACCGTTCATTTTTGCTTCGACTCTATGCACACATTTAAATTAATCTAATATATAAAATATGAAAAGTTCTTCAAAATTAAAAAAAAAATGATAAAATGGTTTTAAATGAATACTCACTTGATAAAGCGATTGTACGCTGAGGGGACTCTCTGTCTCTTCTCAGGAGCTGGACAATGGCACCCCAGTCATATGTCAAAATCATTTCCTTTGACTTTCAGTTGCAATATTTACTTTTTATCTTGTTACTTAAATTCCCTATTTTTCGTGGCATGGGGCATTACTGTCTCTGTCTGCATATCTATCTATCTATCTATGCTTCTGATTCTGATGATACTCAGTGTTAAAAGTTTTAAGCAACTATAATTCCGGGGGGAGAAGAAAGTAGAAATTGCCCTACATGTTTTTCTCTCTCTACCACCACTTATTTTCCCCCATGCCACTTATGAACACCAAAGTAATTAACCTACGTTTCTCTTCATCTATCTCTGTCGGTGCTTGTGACAAAAAATTAATCAAAATGAAATTAATTAAATATCATTGATAAAAGTGAAAGTGAAATACAGACTCAAAGACTGTGCCCTAGAATCAGAAATAGGGATTACTTGCTGTTCTTTTACATTAATTAATCTTCCCAGATATTGAGAGCCTTTATTTTTTCTAGGCTTAATTAGCTAGGGTGGTGGTGTTCTATATAGACCTTGTCATTAATTACTTATTAGGATCACTGATATCTTTTTTAGGGCATGTACGTTTGGAAACAAGGAAGGGTTTTAGGTACTCAAAAGACCTTTTTCCTCCTACCAAAGGAACCGGTCCTGTCAATATTGACCATAAAAGCAACGACATGTTTTTTTTTTCTTTCTTTAAAAAACTACAGTATGTTTTACTACGACAATGTTGCTTTCATCTAAAAGATAACTTCATTATTGAAGAAAAACAAGAAGATCATGGGTGAACAAGAAAGGGCACCATAATTTTGAAGGAGTGAAAACCTGATGAGTTACTTTTCACTTTTCAGTCATATAATAATATATATAAAATAAAAGAGTAGAATTTATATCTCACGTCTATTTATGATCGGTGGCCGTGGAAGCTCATCAGCTGCAGTCCTAGCAGGCATAGAGAACTCATTTGATGCACTGAAATTTGTTTGGTTCATAAGAAAATTTGGAGTGGGGTTTGGTATCTCCTCCTACAGAAAAGAAACAAATTATATAGAGGATCAACATATCACGTCTTTATCTCTTAATTAGCCGATAAATCAATAAAATGGTAACATTAACAGTACTTAAATATATATATATATACACTAATTTATCAAACAGGTAAGAGTAAACAAGAGAAAAAGAAAAGTATATATGGTGATGTAAATATAGACATAATTAAGTAAGTACCAGAAGGTTATGAGACGGGGAGAAAAAAGAGTGACCCAAATGAAATTGAGTGGGAGATGGCATAAGCAAGCCACGCATGTTCACTGGAAGGAGGTTAGTGCAATGGCCGCATCGGACAGTGACGGTCTTGAACAAGCTTGTGCAAGGAACACTCACCTGAGAGACAGAGAAATTAAGAAAGTAGAAGAAATTAGAGTAGAAGAAGATATTTTGTAGTGAAGAAATGAAAACCCTAGAGGTTGATGCATACAGCGAGGACGGTGTCACAAATATTGCAGTGAACATAACAAAGCTGTTCGGAAGGAGGGAGGTGGTCCAGTGATAATGTGGTGGGATTAGAGGATGATGACATTTTGGGTAGCCCCCTTTTTTCGTTCACTTATATTCGGTTGATGATTGGTCTCTTGATTGATTGATTGATTGATAGATGGACAGCTTAACCACCACACCTTGGATATGCTTTTTTTGATTATGAGTTGTGAAAGAAAGGTGCAGAGAGAAAAGACACAGAAACAAGTGATCGATCTTATATATTTGGTCTGCTCTCTTTCATAGATAGATAATTCGCCCTCTTTCTCTTGTTTATAGACCTTCTTCACATGATGATGCTCGATGGATATACATACATTACTATGCATGCATGCATGTATGCACATATTCATCATCATGCATTATGTACAGGGAATGAAGAGGGTTTTGTTTGTTTGTTTGTACATGAACATGGTGTGTGAAGTTATTATATATATAATAGACACATATGTGGTTGGCATTTCGATGTGTAAGAGAGAGAGAGAGAGAAGCGGCAGATGTGGGGGAGAGGAGCCAGAAAGGGACGTGTGCATGGAGTGATATAGCTTTCACACACTCACCTGTTGTTTTCAATAGTTAAAGAGGGTCTTGTCTTGTGGTGCGGTCTCAGAAAAATAAAACACAACACTTTCATTTTAATATCATTTTTCCTAAATTTCCGAACAAAGAAAGAAAGAATGAATGAAACCCCACTCACTCCACCAGGGTCCAGGAGGCAGTGATGAATGAGCCCTAATGCTTGTTGTTTTTTTCCTCTCTTCATTCTTCCGCTTCCTTAGGGTTCCACGCTCAAAGCTACTACAACTACAGCCAGTGAAACTAGAGAAACTCCATAACAGCTACCATCACTATATAATAATAATTATTATTTGTGAAAAAGAGATAAACAAGTTTACTTTTGTTGATTTGACAACTCCCTCTCGCTGGCCTTACACAGACTGATACGCATTTAAGTCAGTAAAAAAAAAAAACACATCTCAGCTAGCAGACTTTCCTCTTGCTACTTACCACCTTTGTCCTTTCCTATATTTCTATTTCTTTTGACTTATGTTGTAGCTAATTGAGTTAAGAATCTTTTCATGTAAGTGTTTTCAACTTCACATCAAAGCTCCCAACCTAGGCCTTGGCTTTCATCTCAATATGAGAATTTCTCTTAATATAATAAATAGATGGGGTAGGAGTTATATATAGAGAGAGGTAAAATTGATAGAATTTGATGGTGTAAAATTGATTTTAAAATAAAATTTACTGTAAAAATTTTTATCCCACATAATTTTTTTTTTATTAATCACTTCAGTTTAAAATTAATTTTAATTTAAAATCAATTTTAATTTTTTTTAATATAAAATCAAACATGTTGAAAAATTATCCTAAATCAATTTTAGAATTAAAATAATATCTAACTAGGTATTTAAAAAATTGGTGAAATTGATGGTTGTTAACTCCAATAGTATCTTGATCCATTGATCTGAGAGAGATCCGATCAGAACCGTCGCCATCGATGCTCATGTAAGCCCTGTGGGGATTCCCTCATATCCCAAAAAAGACAAGCGTGTCATCATCCATTTGTAAATGGTATGGGTCAAGTGCCTTCGATGTGCAACATTATTAAATGTGTTCCTAACGGGGGAAGTTTTGAGCTTTATTCACCCTTTTACAATCAGATACCATTAATTTTAACATGGTTCCATTACCATATATTCAAAAAAATAATAATTATATAACAATTAAGTTTAATAATGATATATTAATAATAATAACGTAAAATAGTTTATATTTGTTAGTTAATCACATTTTTTGGTTGAATGATTTTTTAGATTATTTTATAAAAATTAACTAATTTATTACTTTAAAAGTAAATTATTTTACATTATTAATACATCATCTTTAAACTCATAACATTTTTTTAATATTTTTTACAATATTATTTTGTCTTCGTTACATCATTTATTTTATTCCACACTTTAATTTCTCTCGTCCTTTCCTATTTCTTTCATGATTATCATAATAATTTTTAAAAATATATTGTACAAAAAGAATTTCTCAAACAGGAACCAATAGCATTAAACATGTTGAAAATTAAATGTTCTAAATAATTCCACTATTTAAACTTCAAACAATTGAATGACTGCAGGTTCTGAATTTGACATTATTTAACCCACGTTTATTTGTTATCTTTTTCCTGTACACGTATATAAAAACTATTTTTCAAAAATTAAAGAGAATAGCAAAAGTTGTCTCGCTTTTATTGTAAAAGAAACATTTTCTTATTATTACACATCAATGTTAAAGCGATACATGCATATATTTGCATACTACTGGTTTAGCTTTTATATATAATTAATGATTCAATCATAAAATTGCCTCACTTCTTTATCTCTCCTCCAAACTGCAGAACAGTAGCCATATGAATTAAAATGGAAGATGTGTCCATATTAACAGTGTGGAAAAAATAAAATAAAACCTTCCACGCTTTCAAACTGAAATTTACGTACTTTATTAACTATTCAAATTAAATACTATTTGTTTGAAACAAATGAAGCTTATAACCATTTGATTTAAAGTTGAAAATATTCTAATCCATTGAAAAATTACTTTCGTTTGAGACGTATTTTTTTACCTGATTTTCAAACATGCCCTGAAATGACACCGGCCTTGATCTTGAAGATCGAAGTGAGTTTGATAGATGCCGTGAGTTATTCCTATATTATATCTGGTTAGCTCCACTCTTGTTTATTCCTTTTACTATTATTTGGAATCTGACTGTTAGTACTCGCGGTGGATAACTGATAACTGGTGGCAATAGCTAGCTAGTCAAGTTCAAATTGTACTTGCATTGCATTACATGTTTTGTCAACATTTGGGGCTGTTCCCAACTTTCCATTGAGTTAGAAGTCATTCTTGTTGCCTCTTCTTCATACGACATTACCAAAGCAGCCAGGGGATGAGGAGAGCAAAACATGGGAACATTTTTCTATAAAAATGCAACAGCTATGGTCAAGACCCAGTCTTTGTTTCTTTAAATAATAATTGATGATGCATGTATGTATGTAGAATACTACTATATTTTGAATTATTAATTGATATATAAATATTAAAGGTATGTTTGGGTGATTATTGTGTTTGTGAATATGACCAATGAATATTGATATATTTTATATTCATAAATTTCGATTTTGTTCAACCGACATTCAAAAATAATAAACTAAAAACCCTTTCCTTTCTCATACAAAAAAATGTGTGTATACATATTGCATTTAATGATGAAAAGAAATGTCAGCAACCCACTTTTCTCAACTTATAATGGTTATTGAATAGAATTTATTTGTTACTAGTATATAGTATTAAATAAGTGTGATTTAATGAATTTAATTTATAACCTGTGGGACTTAACTTAGAGCGTATGTGAAAAAGTGTGCCACAAATTATTCTTTGGCAGCAATGAATTGCCATAAAAATAATGCAAATTAAAATGATGTTGTTTTCTACTGTTTTTTTTTTCACACAGGTTTATGTGTATTTGAGTGCTCTTTTATTTCAAATATGTGAATGATTCTCTTCCATCTCATTTTTTTATCCTACCTTCTTTATAACTCTTTCAACATCAACTATCCAAAAGCAAGGAAATTATTTGGATCTTTTAGATGAAATCAGAAACATGAAGGGTGCATGGGTAGTAGGTAGGTGGCAAAAGTTGGAATTATTTGAACCAATTGCACAATTAATTAAGGAGACCAATGTAGTGACAGAAAGAGCTATAGTAAAGCTATAATACGTAGAGTAACATTAGGGGCTTGTGACTAATTAAACCTCAGTATAGGGTACGGAGCACAGAGATTTAGAGGCACTGGCCACATATGCCAGTGGGGTTATTTCAAAACTGATCAGAATCTATATAATATAGCGCTGTTAATTAATTAGATATGCACAAGTTTTTTTGAAGCACGAAGGTCGAGTCTCTTCACCTTTCACTCCTAACTAAGAAGCCAACACTGTACTTAAGAGAAAGCTTTTTAAGTTATAATCCCACTTTTTTCATTGAAAGGTCACGAGCGAGATAAATGGCCAACTTGTACTTCTTCTTTAGTTCCTTAATTCCCCAATCTAGCTATCTCTCTTACTCTCTACCACTTTGTCAACCATAGCAAAAAGTTCGAAACTTCCGTGTTAAAAAAAGTGTATTAATAGTTGTCTTTGTTCTTTAAGGCAGTGTTTGTTTTGAAAGATGTAAATAATGTGTGATGATAAAAATGAGTAAAGGTTGTTTGTTATGTGTGAGATACAGGAGAAATAATTTAAAAATTAATGGGATTCCCTTTTACTATTTTTATTATGCTTTTTATCTCTCTTCTATTTCTGTTCAATAACACATTTACTTTTCATTTTATTTCTTACCTATTTTTTCTTTCTCTTTTTGTTTCTATCTACTCTGACATTTTTTTTTATGCCTAACATTTTGTTCTTTGCTCTAGAAACACTTATTATCTTTTTTTTGTGTTTTTATCTCTAGTCTTGTCTCATTATGTCATTTACCAAAAATACATTTTTTTTTTTTGTCCCTTGATCTCTTCATCTAGGTGTTGTTAAATGACATTCAGTGTCCATTGATTATTTTTCCAAGAGAAATGTCTTTTTTTTTTTTTTTTAAATGTTAGAAAAGGAATTCAAATTTGTATCTATCCCCCCTTTTCCCATCACTTTTTTAACAACCAATCCAATAGAAAATGTCTTATTTTAACTTTATTGTTTATGGAAACAAAATCACACATCAAGTGTTTTTTTTATATATAAATAATAAAAACCAACAAGACAAATTTTTAGGACTAAAAACGATTAAAAACAAATATTGTCTTATTTGTGAGTGTTGAATTCTGCCCTTGAGTTTGAAGGTTGAGCTTTGAATTCTACTAGATTCAACGTACTGTATCTCATCTCTGATTAGTTTTCTTTTTCTTTTTTCTGTGTATATAATAGTGAAAATAGTGTTTTAACTTAAAACCCTACTCAAATTAACTAAATCCCCAAGTGATTGATGTATGCATTTAGTTCATGTGTTCGAACGTGGTGTTCTGTATGTACCGTACGCACATGTACTGGAGAAAATCTTGTATGCTCGTGAAGAAAATTTTCTTCTATCAACATGCTTTGTTTGAAGATACAGAAAATAAAATAAAAAGTTTAAAATATAGTTACAATTATTTAGATAAAAATAAAAATGAGAGAAAAAGAATGATAAATTTCCCTTTTCTTGGGAAATTGTTTAAGTATTTTTGTAATATGCACTTCTATCTTCAGGATATTGAATATAAATATGAAGAAGTGCATATTAAATATAAATATTTTCTTATAATTTGAGAGAAAGGAAAAGAAAAAAATATAAATAAAGATTAACTTTTTATTTAATTAAAGAAAAAATAATAAAATAATAAATTGACATTAAAAAAAAAATTAAGATTACATATTTTTTGTCTCTCAAATTTGGGTTTAGTTTCTTCTTGGTTTCCAAATTTAAAAGTGCTATTTTCTCTCCTAATTCAAAAATAGTGTACTTTTAGTTTTTAAAGTTTGTTTTAAAACAGTTTAGTCCCTAATAAAGATCAAAGTGATTTTTTTTTTTCAAATTATTTGACAAAAAATAATTACTTTTTAAAAAATTGGGAGATCAAAATAACATTAGGATCAAAGTTGAGAGACAAAAAATAGATTTTAGCCATTTTTTTTCTTAGTTTGTTTTTAATTAAAATTTTAAACCGTTTTACTTTATTTTATTTTCGGCTTATGAAACACAAAGGTTAAACATATTCATGAGAAGAACGTGGGCAAGGATGAAGGATGAAGGATGAAGGATGTGTATATATATACCCGATGATCGAGTAATGTTACTCGTCCATCCTAACAATTGATATGATGAAAAAGATAAAGAAAAAAAATATGGTGAAAGTAAGTTATAAGAGAGTGATTATTTAACAATATTGAATATTTACAGCATGTAAATATATTAATTATTAATATTGAGCGTAAAGTATAAATGTACGAATTGAAGGAGGAAAAGGCAGTCTCTGTAAAAAGCCTGGTAGGAGCTGTTTGTTGCTGTTTGTGGGGGATATGAGGATCTTTCAAATCTCTTCTAACATGGTCTCATGCTCATGTTCATGTTCGGGGTTAGAGTGTGTACGTAGAAACCGATAAAGTCGAAATTTCAATGTGCTTGTGTGTGATATTATTATTATTAGTATTGTTTTCTTTCTTTCTTACAATTAGTGGCCTGTGCCTCCTGTGGTGTCCGTTTGCCTCCATCCTTC
This sequence comes from Amphicarpaea edgeworthii, assembly GCA_014843725.1. Taxonomy (NCBI): domain Eukaryota; kingdom Viridiplantae; phylum Streptophyta; class Magnoliopsida; order Fabales; family Fabaceae; genus Amphicarpaea; species Amphicarpaea edgeworthii. The sequence goes on along the minus strand of CM026324.1, from coordinate 4,384,027 downwards.
CCTCAGACACAACAAGTACATTACAGTTTAAAAAGAGGACGGTGGTCACAGTACGTTAATATATATATTAGAATTATTTTTAATTTTTTAAATGATATTCATTATTATTTCTTATCTTGTTTATAATAAATGTGTAAAATATTCAAAGAAAAAGACTATTAAAGATAAAACTAATCTACTAGTCAATCTTGTTTACAAACCCGACAAGTACCCCTGAAGTGTGGGATGGTGAAGATAATAAACATACACAACAGTAAGAAAATTGAAGGGGCCAAATCATATTGGGATAATGTTTCTGTTATTTAATATGAACATAGCCTTAAAACTTTTCAGTGACATTTAATTTCTATAAAAAAAAAATATCACATTATAAATTTTCTATGGATCGTGCAATTAAAAACTGATTTTGTCAGCTTGCTAGTTTGTATGCGTCTTTAACGTTACAGCCCAAACTCGAATCAGGCCTCCTAGTATTGGTTACTATTGGATTGACGCATCATCAAACCCAAGCCCAGCTCATGATCAAACTCTTGAATATATATTTAGTCAACACAAGAATCTCCCAAAGATATAATTGCATTTATAAAATAAATGATTATTAAATAAGTAATTATTTTATAAGTAGATAAAATTTATTTTTTAAATAAACAGAAAATTATTTATTTTAAATAGAAAACAATTTAGACAAACACACTACAAAATTATATAATTATTTATTTTATTAAAATAAATATTTATTTCATTTAAACAAACAGTCCAGTTAATTACTGTTCTTCGTACTTAAAGAAACAAAAAACTCTTTCTAATGACACTCTTTCATATCATTAGAAGAAAGTTTGATCGGATTAATGTTTTTATAAACTAACCATCTAAAAAAATATATGATTAAAAATGCAGATTAAAAAGTATAGGGAGATAATAATTTTTTTTTTCATTCAAAACAATAAATACAAGTGTTATAAAATAAATTTTTCTCTTACATAAATACTACTACACTACACTACACTGCTAGCTAGTAGTGGAAATGGTAATGGGACTGCTAAGCAGATTTATTTGGCAATGGCGATGATTGAAGAGGCTTGAAGGCCAAGTCCAACTTGCACGGAAAGTACCTTTACAAAAATTGAATCATTCAATGGTCAAGATTACCCCCTACTCTCACATGCCGCAACCCAATATTTGAACACTTAACACATCCATCATGTTGCTTCGTCTTTACAAAACCCTTTATTTTCTTTTTGGAGTAAGAAGAAGGTTTCTTGTCCTCTTGCCTTTCAAGTAGATTTACAAATTGAGAAAAATGGTTAGTCACGACAATATAAAAGAGTTTTATACGATAAATAATTTGCAATATCATTTAAATATCACTATTAACTATTTATATAAATTGATTGATTTTCATAAAATTATTTTAAAAATCATGTATACACTAAATTATAATTGAATCATAATATAAAATTATTTTATAACAAAAAAATAAAATAAAAACTATTTTACACTGTCTCAATGCATCATCATAATTAAACTCTTAGAAATTAAGATGAAAGCATAAGTAATCAATAATAAACAGAGAATTACTTGATTGTCTCTTTGTGGCCGTTTCCCCAACATTTCAAACAGTTAATGTGTCCTCTTTGCGTTACAGTTACATGCTCATGGTTTCAGTATTTTTTTTTATCAGTAGTTTGGAGGGTATATAAGGGGACCACACACTTGACATTACCCCTAGACCTGAAGTTTTTGCCACGAACTTATTGGAGCTTTCGTCATCACCTCAAGGCTCAAAGTAGATCTTCTGTATTAGTATCATTTGGCATGCATGATGATCCACAAATAATATAAATTCTCTTTCTTATTCGGAGTATTTTGTACTGTCTATGTACTAGAAATCCTTATGTAATCTACGTATAGTAATCATTTAGGACCTTCTCTTCTTTGTTAATCATTTGCAAAAAATTGCTTTTTTCTCTTCACATCGGCCTGGAAAAATGATGGAAGTATAATATATATACGCCTCAAATCCACTAAAACCTGAACACCCTTATCGCAATCAACTTTATCGATTTTTCAAAATTCATGAATCTGGACATGACAAACCAAGTTGGAATTTTGGCGAATTTATGTTCTATGCATGTATGACAATCATTTTAATGATTCATATATATATATAAAGATAACTAATTTCACATTAATTAAAAAATAGTTAATATTATTTAATTTTATTAATTTCAAATAAGAAGTAAATTAAAATTATTTCTAAAATATCATTCATTAAAACTTGAAATTATGAATAAAAAAAATTATAAATACTTAAATAGAATTACAATTAAATGAAGGATATTTTAAAAATAATAATATAAAATAGAATGAAATTAGTTATATTTACTTATATTTAATTCCAACCATACAAAGACAATTTTCTTACAATTATATATGAGTATAGATTGAGAATTGATTTAAGAGCTTCACTAAATAAATACAGTCGTATATATAGTCAAAACATGAACTTGAGAACACATTAAACTGAAATAATGTACACGTTATGTTGATCAGACATGCTTGGTGATACTATTACTTTTAATTTAAAGTGTTGTATTTGTCTCTTTTATTTTTGCATTAATTTCATTTTTATTAAAAAAGCATTTATAGTTTACCTTGCTAGAAGAATCCGTGTTGTGTGACTTGGGAGCTGAGGGAGATTGGAAAATTTGGGGGAAAACAAGGACATTGGAATGATGATATTGTTACCTTGATATGGAGCTGAATAACATGGTCAATGTAGTATAACCAAACTTTTAATAAACCCCACTTATTAAGCCACACACGGCATCAATGCGCATGGCTTTGCTTGTTTTGGCTTTAATTTCAGGGTGAACACAAGTGTATAATCTCTCTCTACTCTATTATGCCGAAGAAAAACATGTGAAGCAATATTATGAGGATAAACCCTAATAAGGTACAAGTAGTAGACTACAGCTACAAGCCATTAAGTCAAAGGAGGTAAGAAAGAAAGAAACACTTGATATGATCATATATATATATATATATGAGAATCCCTTCTAGCTAGCAAGCATGCTAAGCTCTTTCACACTCCTCTCTTTCTGTGCAAGATGACTATGAGTTGAAACATGCATCATGATTAGGTTTATGGGAGCACGCCTAATCATTGTGTCGTGCCATATATTACTACTACTTGAAAGGAATTTAACCCCATTGCTTCTTTTTAATTGACCCCGGCAAAAGAATTTACATGTGTCGTCAAATTTCAACAACAGCCACACAAGTAACTATTCGTTGCTGTCCTTGAATAGCATTCACATATATGATTGGACATTGGTTGTTTGAGATTTGCTTTGTTATTGGTATATAAACTAACAACTTTTGAAAACTCACGTCATTCTTTGTGGAAACTTTTGAATGAATGAAATGAATCCCTCTATACTTAATTGGGACCCGGTTATATTGAATACATTTTGAGTCTGTGACTGACTAGTACTCAAAGTAGCATGTTATACCAAGAAAACGCATGTGATAGACGGAGGAATGTTTTTGCAAGAGGGGAAGCTGAGGATGCCCTGAGAATATTGGAGCGAAATATGTTTCCTAGTTAAGGTAATGTTTTTTTTTTTACAAGTTAGTTTGATATAAAACGGCATTTTTTGGATTCAGGAGTTTCTGTAATTGGTATCTTTGCGAGTCTTTGATATGATCATGTCTTCGTTTTAGTTTGCAATCGATTATAAAGTTAAACTCGTTAATTTTTATCAATGCCATAACTTACAGTTTAGTATAGCTTTCAGACAGTGTTCTTAATTAACGCATGCACTCACATGCATTAGTGATTTAGATATGGGATCTCCGCTAGCTGTTACAGCTCAGTTGCTTAATTTTTAGCTATATAGTTTTGATTTTTATACATGCATTTCATTTATATATATATATATTTTGTTATTTCTTTCATTTTATTACGTCTTATTACTTATCATATTCTTTCTTTTTATCTCTTTAGCTAGCTATTACTGCCGTATTATTTTAGGCTACAACATCTCAAAATTAAGGGCTTTTTTTTTTTTTTTTTTTTTTTTTTTTTTTTTTACAGAAATGGAGTAACATGCTTTAAAAATTACTAATGTAGTATATATAGTTTTTTTTTTTTAATCTTCGAAATTTTACAGAAATGGTCGTTATAATTCATCTTGGAAAGTATTTAATCGAAATTGTACGACATGGAATGTTTTATCTTCCCACGCAATTTGTTTTTAGCGTTAAGGTACTGGTTTTACAAGTGATCTTACGTTTATTATTGGCGAGGTATAATCGAAAGTTTAGGTAAAAAACTGCAATCTCAATAATTACAAGGGGTAAACTTAGGTCCGACTCGTACGATCAACTCAAAAATATAATTTTAACTTAGGTAAACTTAGGCTGGATCGAGTCGTGCGATCAACTCAAATACTTAGCAGTTTACCAACTTCAAAAATATTATTTAAAAGATTTAACGTACATTTAAAAAAAAAAAAGTGAGTAAGTTATAATTATAATTATTTCAAATATATTTGAGATAAATATACGTTAACAAATCTTAGTGACATCTATTAATGTACATTCATTTATTTTATAAAAGGAGTACTCTGTAATAACTTATTACTACAATTACTTACAAATACATTTAAGATGTAGCTTGTTAATATACTTTTTTTGAACAAAATTACTGAAAATCCTCACAAACCTTACTTATATTAAGAGATCAATAATTTATTTATTTTTATCAATAAATGTTAGTAATTAAATTGTAAGAGAGAAGTGTGATCAAATAAATAAATAATGAGATACATAAGCGCTCATTATGTCACTATTAAACTCGAGAATTTAACAAATTCTGAGAGTTTGCCAGAATATGCTCGTCTCTGAGTAATTGTAAATAGCATATAGCTATGTGTTACGAAGCCCTTCTACACAGAGTCTATGAAAGAATATCTGTTAGTTTTTTAACCAATCAAAAAGTAAATAATGGGTGTTCAACTGAAAACAAGATAAAGTTTTTTTTTATCAGCAAAATAACATAACTAATTAAGGAAAACAAGGTAAAGTACTTTGTGTTATTTAGCATTTCCCAATTGTAAAAGCATAAACTCAATTTCAGTGAAAGAAGACACGCACATATATAGTTTATGATTTTCAGTCAATTTCAGTGATTAATTTCTTTAACTTGGTGTTTAAAATTTCACATCTTATATGCTAGAAATCAGACGCTTGCAGAAAAAAGCCATATTACAGTCAATTGTAAACTGTCATAGTGGAGGAACGTGTATATATCAGAAGCATGTATAGTTTTGATTCTCCCTCCATTCTTACACTTCTGGTAGATCCAAGTAATTGGCTATTTCAAATACAGATACATGTGTAAATTTTGTAATAAATGCAAAATGAAGCTGTATTGAAGAAATCACTTTTAACAATATTAATTCACAAACTCTTCCCACCATCGATCACTTCCTGCTGTAGAGTTGACCTTGAAGCACTAATTTGTTTGCTATATATATATATATAGGATAGGATAGGCGTATTTTTTGCAACTGATGAATTGCAACTAAGGGATATTACAATATTTCAGTCCATTCTCGAGCCTCAAGGTTCAAGTTCAACAACTAATGATATATAAAACATATATGGGTTTATTATGTACAACAACACGTAGCAACACTATGGTCTTTTTTTTTTTTAAACATTCCTATAATTAGTATTATGCATCATATATCTTATATATAGTTACTATATATATAAATCTTGATCACTTCCACAGGTCAATCTGGCAACTGGAGGTAGATGTTGAAGCATACTCTTGAGAAATTTGCTCCTTTTTGGACCCGTTTGCAACAACCACAGAAGCTTGTTGTTCATGAGCCACATGGAAAATAGGTGCATTGGAGTAACTGGTTTCCTTGGAAACATCTTGGTTGTTGTTGTGACTGAGCTGAGAAGCAACAAATTTGTCAAGCACTCGCCAATCTGTGACCTGCTCAACCGCATGATCATTGCTGCCACCATAGAGCTGAGAATGTTGACTTTGTTGATTGCAATACTGTATCTGCTCTTCCTGAGTGAGTGATGAGAATTGCAAGTTGCTTCCTCCATTGTTGTTGTTGTTGTTGTTTTCGTAGCCGCCATAAGGGACAACTGAGCTGCAACTCAAACTGGCTGCAGATTGAGTTACTTTGGGGCTTTCGAGTTGTGGAAGTTGGAGGAATGCATCGTGGGGATTAATGTTGTTGTATTGCAGTTGCATCATGAGCTCAGGCTTGCAGGGGTGGTGGTATGATGCATAATTAGGCTGAGAAATACGCCGCGGCGGGGATTCAAGATCTTGCATGAAGGAAACTTGATCATCGTACCAACAGGGTGATTGATCATACTCTCCCACTTTCTGCATTGTTGGCAATCGCTTCTTAAACACTCTACACACAACCCACCCTTCTTCCTGAAACAGTAATTCAATTAAACCCTAGCTAGCCTATTCTTTCAACTAAAATTCCACATGAAAACACAAGTAAGTAGAAATTAAGAATGTTGACATAAATATCTACGTTGGTTGAACTAAATTGGAGGGGTTTTTTTTTCCGGGTAATATACTATTATTTTATAACAATTTAATATATATGAATAACTTTTTAAGTTGTTGAAATGCATGTGAATTTAAGAAGAATATTATTTTGTCTGAAACAATTCCAACAGAAATAGAAACACACCATTAATGTTGTAATAAAGAGATTAGTTAGAGTCCTTATGTGTGAAGCTGTTGTCTGTCTTTAACATTCTTCTTCTTGAATATATATTATAGCACATTGCCACTTATGACTACGAAATATTTTCGCACCAATTAGATGTTGAAGCATGCATGGGTGGTAAGAGAAAACATCTTAGTTTTAATATTAGTCCGACAACTGAATCGTACATATATAAGGTAGAAAACACATCAATGTTTTTTTTATATGCACTATAACACAAATGATCCGTTCTATTTGGATTTATGCTTTTAATAAGAATTCTATTTGGATTATGCTAATAAGCACTAGATAAATATTAGGGGGGCACAAGTAGCCTGGAACAGTTTATGATTCAACCAAAGTTGTGATTTTAGTCCTAGTTTTCATCTAAGGCAGAAGCTACACTCATTATTAATCTCATATTAGTGTGCCTTAATCCGGTGGAAAGCATATAGTGGTGTAATGTATTCATGCATGCGGTGATATTCTTCTGCTATATTTGTATCCTAGGTTAGAATACTCTTAGCACTCTATATTAATATATTTATTTACTTATATATAAAAAAAATGTCTACTAGTTGAAGTCAATTTAACGCAATTTCCCCCAAATAGTTTTTCAAAAATCCAATATGCAGCTTTGACTAGTTAATTTTCACAATTTCGTGCGATTTAAAGTGCTTATAAGTTGGTGCAATGCTAGAGTAAAAAGTTTTAGAATTATATAGAAGAGGGGAGACATAAGAAATTAAATCATACGAATATTTTTATGGATAAAATAATTTTAGTCTTTATAAAATATGACTAATTAAATTTGATTTAGTCTTTCAATTTCCTTTGTTGATTTTAATCTTTACAAATTCTAAAATATTTTAAAGTAATTCCTTTCATTACTTACTAATGACATAAGATGCATTAATTTAAACATATTATATCACTCACTAAATAATGATAAAAAATATTTTTACATTTTTAATATTTATGATAATTTAAATCGTTCAAGAGATGGTGGACTAAAATTAAATTTACTCATGTATATCCGTAGGATTAGAAATATATTTAAACTAAAATTATGTATATAGTTATATGAATATTGTTTGAGTTTCCGCATGCAAAGGAATTTTGTCGACTGACTTATTAGACAATTTGAGGGATACTTCAAAATATTATGAAAATAATATCTTTATGAACTAGGAATAGTTGAAACTACTTAGGACTTGACAGCATGCAGTACTGGAGCAGTAGAAAATGACCAAACAAAAATGACTAAATAAGAAACCAATTACTAATAGCTAATTAAATACTTTTGAGAATAAAGTTTTATTTAAAGCACAAGAAGGGCAATAGGTGTTAAACCTGAGAAGTTCCATTTTCATTAGTTTCTAGCCTGTACTCATGCATGATCCAATCAGACTTCTGTCCATTTGGGGCACGTCCTTTGTAGAACACTAGAGTCTTTCTCATCCCAATCAGGCAATGTTTAGAGTATATTGCTTTGTCTCTTCCCGTGGCTTTCCAGAATCCTGCTTTTGTAGCTCTATTCGTGCGAGTTCCAGTTGGATATTTCTTATCTTTGTGACTGAAGAAATACCAGTCACTTTGTTCATCGCTTCCTATTTTGCATAATTCTGCTTATATAATTACATGGGTAACAAATTAATGTGAGTGTATATAGTAACTATATATACTATATATGTTACATGCATGGTCTTAATCATATATATGTAATGCTTTTATTAACTGATTAAAGCTTTGTATGAAGAATTACGTACCTTGGAGATCCCATGGTTCAATTTTATAGAGATCAACATCTTTGATAACATCAAGATCAATCCTTTTAGACGCTACCTTTTTCCTAAGGTAGTAACCAACCAGCTCTTCATCAGTCGGATGGAACCGAAAGCCTGGTGGTACATGTGAAAATGCGTTCATATCTGCTAGCTCTTAAACAATTAAAACCTGTATATGGAAAAGGAACAAACATTAACACCTTTCTTAATTGTAAACATCAAGTTTAACATATTTTTCTATTATGTCTACTGCCAACATGTGCTTATATTTGAACGTTTTAAGATGCCCAAAGTTATACATGCACGTGCTTTAAAATTTACTTTCAGGTAGCAATGTATGATAACATTAATCGTTTGATGGAAAGTACACGACCAAGAATAAGAACAACATAAAATGATCCAAACTCGTTGCTTATATCTTTCTGACAAAACATCATATGAGACATGCTTTGTAATAATCAGAAAAAAGGATTGCATTGAGTACCGATAGAGCTGAATGAAGGTTCAGGATAGTTTAATAAGTCTAAAAAAAAAAAAAGACTTAAAGAATTAATGCAAACGAAAAGTCGAAAAGCAAAGCAAATGAAGAAGAGTAATTCCTGTCTTAGACACTACGTAAAACAGTTGCTTTGTTTCAATGTCTATCTAATGAACGTTTTATATAAAGGAACAAGAATGATAAGGAAACCATTATGTCTATCTTATGAATAATTCAGCCAACGGAAACATGACGAAGATTGAGTTGCCGATAAGTCAGTATATTAACAAGCAAGAAAGAAAATCTAGGTAATTATAAAATACGTCCCTTGTAAAAGTTTGAAAGAAAGGGGAAAAGAAAACGATTAATACAAAGTCAATATGAATTAATTGGAATATTGTACCGGAAAACATACATGTTAATTAAATTCTTCCACTGAATTGCTGTGCAATATGTATTTAACTATTTATTTGACAACATTATAGTCTTCTTTTCATACCATAAAAAAAAGCGATGGATTAAAACGTGAATTGAAGCAACAGAATTATTGATGACAAAAGCCACATGATCTCGTCCGCCAGCTGGGTTTGATTAATTAGATCCAAGGAATAAGCAGAAGAAGTAAGAGAAGAATGAAATTAAAAAAAAAAAACATATTAAGCACTGAAGATATCTTTGAAGCACCCACACCCACAAATATCAAATTCAAGCTACATAATTGAATGAAAGAAATGATATAAAAAACGAAAAAATACTATGATGGTCTGAATAATCGATCGCTTCACGAAAAAGCCATAGGAGATATTGCAGAAGAACTTTACCTTGTGAAACGTTGACTCATTTTCCTTAAAGAGAAGAAAAACTAAGTTAGGTTGTCACACACGGCATAGAGGGCACACTTTTTACAATGCAATTATGGGATGGTATGAAGTAGTGAATGATGGTTGTATGCAATAGCACCAAACATTCAGCTTTTCCAGTCTACAAAGAGGTTCATAGAGCACTCAAAGGAAGTCACATTTTACATTATGGCGTAATAGCACGACTTAGAAGCTCCTTGTTCAAGCAATTTGAGAAAGAAAAACAAAAAAAAAGAACATCATCAATTACCAGGAACAGTGGTCTGTCCGGTTTGCATTTGGATATAAATGCAAAGAGATTTGTACTGTTAGGTGTAAAACCAAAAAGAAGACCAGCGTGAGAGAGGGTTAAAGCATGATTTGGAGGTTGGTGTCAGTGAGATACAAACACCAACCGAACACAGATCACAGTCTTGTCAAAGATTTTATGACTTTTACATTTTGACTTGGGGCTTCTCCTTTATTTTGTCTTTTCTTGTCGTACTTTGTTTGTTAGAAGTTAAAACATAGAATATATCAAAAGATCCACCATTTCAACATTCACATGATAAAATATATAGTAAAAAAAGAACATGAAAAGCCAAACCACCCCATATGATGTAACAGATCGATGTGGAGAAATATATAAAACACAAGATATTATATAAAGAGCATGTTAAATTAAAAACGTAGGGCAAAAGAACAACCTCGATATATTGCCCCCTCTGATCAGGATCGATGTAACTATGGTGTGGATCTGATGAAACCAAAAACTTCGTTTGCAGAACTAAATCTTGAGGTATATAGGGTAGATGAGAAAGATGTTTAAGCTCTCTTTCATCAACAACCCTTTTTGTCGTAACTTGTGGTCAAATGACAAATGAAATCCAAGTTCCAACAGAACCAGACAAAAAAACAGCACTGAAAGTAAGGCAGGGAGACACAAACGGACAAAAACAGACGACAAGAAAAGCAAAGTAGAAAAAGTTAAATGTTTTCCTCGGGAATTGAACTCAATCTCCTCCTCCTCCTTCTTTGTCCTCACACTGCTTTGCTTTCATCACCAACAACTGCGTCTACAGTAGTAGTAGTAGTAGTAATTGCTAGCTAGCTATCGATCCATAAGAAGAGAGAGTTTCTAAATCAAAAAAGAAAAAACTCCACAAGAGAAGTGAGAGATCAGATCCCGAGGAATATTGTAGAGGAAAAGAGAAGGAAAATGAGAGGTTTTCAGGAGAAGTAGAGAATGAAACGATGCAAAGATGAGAACCCTAATAAAGCATTCATGAATCCCTCTCTCTCTCTCTTAAGATTTGGGTATGGAGCTAGATTGGTGTAAGCTGAGTGATAAAAGAACGGCTTGAGAATGAGAATGAGAGAGAAAGAGAAAGAGATGTCAACCTCTAAGTCCACCCACCAGCAACTGATGGAGACATAAAAAGAATGATGTGGTGTTAACGTTCGGAGAATTAAGTAAGAGAGAACCGCAACAAAGATCAAACCGTGAGAACGAATAGAATGGGATATTTAAAATACATAGATATTGAAGTATATCAATGAAGAGAAATTATGATAATCATATGCAATCGATTAAGGTTTTTATTTTGCTTTGTTTGTTTGTTTGTTTAAGTGGTGACCCTTAATGGGTGTAACTTATGACATCCTCCATCCCGCCAAAAGGTACACAATCCCCTTGTCTTCATTATTTTTAATCCTTTTTTTTATATAAAAAAATGTTTAAGGATAATATATCACAGGTCTAATATAATTTTACAAGTCAATCATTTTATATTCTAAATAAACAAACAATTCTATCCGGATTCAATTACTCAAATTATACCTAAACTCTAAAGTTATGTTTGGTGTTTGATGAAAAATTGAGAAAAGGGAGAGATATCGATGAAAATATTTTGTTTGTTTACTACAAAAGATTTAGGTGGATTTTTTTAGAAATTGTGAGATTCACCTACACTATTTTTCACTTATTCTTACTCATCTTTTTATCTTACACCTCATATCTCAAACACCTTTCATTTCTATTTTATATATTACTTATTTTTATCCACTCTATTTATCACCTCTCTATACCAAACAGGGTGTAAGAAATCTCTCTACGGATTGTCTAAAAAACAGAAGTTGCATTAGGAAAATTCCAATCCACACTCATAAAAAGTGGAAATTCTTACCGGATATTAACCACTTCTATCAACTTCCATTGGCTTTTAATCTTTACTGTCGAGGATGTTCCAAATCCGTTTGCTAGTTCAGTCCACGCCGCGTGGTGTACACAAACTTAAAAGGTTTTAGTGTATATAGTAATAATAATAACAGTACAGGAATCACTATGGTTTCTTCACTTCTCCAACATGTGTCATATTTGCTTAATTTCTCCCAAGTCCTATAAGAATTAACTAACTGTATAATATAATCGTTTATTTATTAACAACAACAAATTGATCAAGAATAGTAAAAGAGAAGGTTGATCAGTTGAATTCAAAAGGTGATCGATCGAGCTAAACTTCCAGTACACTCATTGAGATTAATTAAAGTTAATTTACCCGAAATACGTTCTTAAAAGAAATCACTCTTCTTTCCACGATGGATGTTTCAACTTTAATTATAACTAGTTAATGAAAACACATTCTAGGACTAGCTAGCAAATTGTTAAACGAAAATATATACGTAATCGGCTTAATTCCTTTGTACTCCATATAATTAATTGTTTTTCCTTTTCTAAAGAAAAAAAAAAGTAAATCTATTATTAGCAAATACGCACAATGCGATTGTTTTGATGTGGTCTGACCATTTTCAACATATGATATCCTAAAATTGTTGTTATTTATATAAAAGATGTTTATGTTTTTTTTTTTTCAAGGTTGAAAATTATTGATATTTTTGAATCTAATAGGTCAAAGAATAATTTTATTTTTTTATGTGATTGATATTAGTCCAAAAAAATTCTAATAAAAATTTCTCTCTAAATAAATTGATCTACACATGGATAAACACAATAAAACTTTAAACCAGTGCATCAACAGTGTTGTGACTGCATCAAAACATCCATTGATTTTCTTTATAAAGATATCTAGCTAGGGTTTAACAAATCTAAGTGTTGCGTAAAGTTAGTTGGTCCGCATTGCTATAGCCGCTGCTCCTGCAGTGTGAAAACGAGGTGTTGAACGAAGCAGTGTTGCAGTTGCTGCTGGTACTCTTCAAAAAGTGCAAATAAATTAGTAACACACAAGTGCTGCTACATCATTTTAAGGTTTTGGAAAATAATAATAATTCTTTTTCAGTTGCAGCAACAGCACGCGAGCCCTGGTTGGTTGGTCCGCAATATTTTTTTTTTATTTTTAAAATCTGACGCAGAGTATTTTTCTACATTATATTATTAAACAAATAAAATCTGTTGTTAAAGGTTCCTCAAGCTGGGCCCACAAACCGACCGTACGCAATACGACAGGGACACCTCTCCAAATACACCTTCTGGTATAAAGATAATATTAAATATTCATATTCTTATTTATCAATTCAATGGAGCCTCTCTCTCATCTCAGGTTAACTACCAAGCCGAACTCGATCGGCTTCGGCAGTTAATGAATTAAGTTCATTGGGTTCAAGAACAAAAAAACAGAGAAATTAAAAATAAAAAATATCATTAAAATGTTATTGTAAGAGATGTAAAATGGTGTTGAACTAAAAGTAAAACACGTGCACTGTATATATGGTGTTGAATTACTTGTTAAGTTACTAAGAACATTATAACATAGTTTTGGGCTGTGGTAATAGCAAAGTTAGAAACATTGAACCATGAAAAGAATGACACGTGTTGCAAAGTGGTTGGTGGTTGTGCATGCCGGTACGTTAAGCCATGGTATTAGTACTCCGGCTAAAGTGCGAGCGAAAAGAAGGGGAGGGAAGGCAAAAGAAAAGAAAAAGGGTATGATGAAAGCTAAAGTAAGAGAGTTTACATTACAGTGCACAATGGTGTTGTCTGTAAGTTGAAACTAGCAAAGAAGTGAAGCAAAAGTCTCAGACGTGATCCAAGTGTCATCCTGTCCCCACCATACCACCATGGCTACAACCTATATATAATAACCACCTTCAATTCCTTATTCAATTAACCTCCATTAATTATTTTCTTGTACTATATATGTATTAGTCTTTTCACTACCCTGGCCTAGCTTGTTTTGATAATAATTTCATTTTTTTTTTTCGTAATGTTGTTGATAGGGGATAAACAGACTAGCTAGGTTCAAGAAAGCACAAACACACATCAAAATTTATAATCAATTATACTATCAAATCACGCACCCTTTTGCTAAAAGTAGTTCTACTAAAAGCCTATGAAAAGTTTCTTTTATAATTTCTTAAGCATTTTTCATTTGGATATCAGAAGGTCGAACTTTAATTATTCAGGACATTAATTTCAAAATATATAGTAGTATAAATGAAACAAATGTTATTTCTTCGCCACAAATTAATGAAACGATATTAGCTAGCCCGAAAGTAATGGGATACACGAGAGTGGGGGTGGGGGGTCATAGGTAAGGATAATGATTGCTGATATAGACACATTATTGTTTCGGTTCCCCACGTTCAAGTGAGGATGGGCAACTCCTCAAAAAGCGTTCTATAAAAGCTCTCAATATGACTATCTGCCCCTGCCATCTATCTTACTCCAACATTCCCTGGCTAGCTTATCCTACACACTCTTGGTTATCAATAAACTTTTACTCATCATCATTTTTTCACACTTTTTTTTTCTTTTAATTGAATAATGTGTTAGTACAACTTAAAATTTTAGACAAATGTCTTGTTTACTTTACATTTTAATCCATTTATATAAGCGTAGTTAAGTATATCTGTTGTGGTTGACAAAAGGGTGAAGAAATAGTTATCAATAAAGGTTAAGAGAAATAAAGTCTTAAATAAATTGGTTTGAGTAATTACTGAAGTCAATTTTCTTAAATAAAATCTCAAATTTAAATTTTATGAATAAAAAAACATAATTAAAATAAAAAAAAATTCATTAAAAATGGTCAGATTTCTCTATATTAATCATCAACTTTCATCAATAAAATTGATGAATACTCATATCAAAATCATAATTAAAAAAAAAAGATAAGTAACGCTAGGAAGAAGCTATATCTAAATGATACGAAGCTTTCAAATAGTGCTTATTTAAACAAGTGCTGTTTGGTAGCTATCCTCATATATACAATGCTTTTTTGCTTCTTTGAACAACACTGTTCTATGAATTTTAATGAATATGTTTTTTTTTAAATAACATATAGCACTTCCTGGGTGAATTGTTTACTTTAGTTCACATTGTCTCGTATAACTAACTATCCAGAGCCTGTCTCTTCCCTCGACGAGCTAGGGTTTGCCTGTGACTCATATTTTTATATTTATCCGTATTTATGTAATTATGTACAATGTAGAAGATGTTAATTAGTCGAACAAATTAATAAAAAAAATACTGAAATCCTTAGAGGAAAGGAGAAACAAAAGTTTAAAGCCACATGCATGATAAATTTCGCAACAGATTTATCATCATTAATCACCGAGCACACACGTATGATAGATTCCATTAATTAAATATAATGTCACCAACTAAAAATGGAATTACTTTTCGTTGCACTTGCACCTGAATATACATTGTACTCATTACTACTGTTTATTCCACTAACGGAGAGAGTTTTTATCTAGAACTAGAATTTTGTAATGAATGCATCCAATTGGGGATCCTACCTTACACCCTCTAGTAAACAAACAAACTTGTATTATAGTCATAATTAAATTAAACAAACATCCCAATGCATGCCAATAAAGATTTTAATTAATTAAAGAATTACCCACCAAATTGAATTTCCAATATTACTTGTATAAGGGTTACAAAACAAAATCATAATTTAACTAAACCAATTCATATTTATAAGAGAATTATTACTCCACGTATTTCGAATGAATTTTATTTTATGTAGTAATAAAAAATGTTGTTTTGTAATTTTGGGATAAAAAATCGATCTTGAGAATAAGTTGATAAAATTAGAGCTAGCCTACTCGTATATACATTTAATTAATCACAACAATCAATTAAATAATGAGAAGAATAAAGTATGTATGTTTTTTTTTAGAAAAAGTATGTATGTTTTATTTTGAAGAAATAATTATTTTTCATCTTTACAAAATTTTAACATAATTATTTTAAAATCAATCTAAAATTAATAATAATTTAATATACATAAAATTCATATATAAAGTTTTGTGAGTATAATATTATTATTGACTACTACTCAGGTCAATAACTCAATAACTGTTCTGGCACGGAAACACATGCACAGCATCATGTGTCGTTTGTTGGCTGAATGCGTGATGACTAATAATTACAAATATCAATATTCATTTACTTTTTGAAAGAAAAAAGCAAGTATTTTTTTTTTTATTAGCTAAACATCTTATATAATATTTATATAGTCAAACAAAATACAAGTTAAAGAGGTTTTTAGAAGTACCAATCTTAGAGCAAGTATCAACATAAATTCACCCTAAACAAATGTCCAATGATTTGTCATAAATTATCCAAGTTATAGTTAGCATAGTTATAAGCATGACTAGGGCAACAAAACTAAGAATATCCTAACAAAATAAAGTCAATTTGCAATATATGTTAGTGCTAGTGTGTTAATTTTGTCTATATATAATCTTGTAAGGCACATTCCCTATACTCACAAAAAAAAAAACTATATACCATACATACAAATTTGGTAAACTTTGAACCTTGTCACCAATCAGACACTATGATGCAAGTACCACTGTGTAAGAAAATAAAAAAACAATGCATCAAAGGCCTTTATCTAACTCCAAGCAGAAAATAGTATATCTTGCACCATCTTTTGCACTTAAGGTGTATGATGGTTGAATAAGATATCATTTTTTGTCTACCATACCACCCAAACAACTGCACACCACACCATCTTCCATCTAACTTGTTTAATTTCGTTAGCTCCCACAAGAGTGTGTAGGTAGAAGTGATTTGCCGCCACCCGGGGAAAAGCCACAAATAATTGTAACTAGCCATAGCATATATTCTACACATCCTTGATAACTGGACACCAAAATAAACAATGTTCCATGTTTTTAGATTGAATTATGCAAAACTTACAATTAAAGTTCCATCTCTGAAACTAATATTCCTACAAATTAAATTGTCAGCCAAGGGTAAGCGGTTTCGAAATACCCTCCATAACAAAAAGTTGACTTTCGGGGGTGCCTTCAATTTCCATGATCTCGCGAAGATTTCAATCTCCGAATTATCACCAAAAAGATCAAGTAATTCTACGTAAGCGGACATTACTGAGTAAGTACCACATGGTTCACTGCACCATTTTTAAGAGTCCCTACAATGTTGTCTCAAAATGTATTCATTTATTTCCCTTTGTAATGTTTGCATTTGTTCCTTTTCCCATACAAAGTGTTCTTTCCGCCACTCAAATTTTCATTGTCATACCTCATTTAACCACTCACCCATCTCACCAATATATTTTTCCCTTTGTTTGGACGTCATAAAAAGTCAAGGATATTTGTCAGCCAGTGTTTCACTCCCCACCTAGGTGTTGCTTCAAAAGAATGTTCTATTCCTGTTTCTGACTTTTCGCACAATCATGTTTTCAAACCATCTATTAGTTGCTACCCCATCCCCCCCAATGTGTTTGTCTATCCTCATTGACTAAGCCTCTCCACCCCTCATATTTTGAATCTAATACATCATATCATAATCTCTCGATTTCCTCCATTAAACCCCATCTCCATTTACTAAGCAAGGAAGTGTTATATGCGAAAATATTTTTAATCCTTAACCCCCCAAAATTTTTTGGTTTGCAAATAGTATCCCAACTCTCCCAGCACACTTTTCTCCTATCTTCCTCACATCCCCAAAGAAAATCCCTCTGAATTTTGATAATTAATTTCCCCACAAGTCTAGGTATCTTGAAGAAAGAAAGAAAGAAAGAAAATAAGCATTGATGACAAAACAGAGTTGATTAAGCTCACCCTACCCGTAAAAGATATAATTTTGTGTTTCCAATCCCCCAATTTCTTGCTCAATTTAGATATAACAGGAGACCAAGTGTTGGTTAGCCTAGGATTTGCACCAATAGGAATCTTTAAGTATACGAAAGGAACATTCAGAACTCTATAGTTTAAAAGTCGAGCATATCGTTCTATTTCCAGGTTCTCCATCCCAATAGTACTAAATCCACTCTTGTTGAAGTTGACTTTAAGACTTGAAACCATTTCAAAGCACATAAACATGCTTTTGATAGCCATAAAATTTTGTAGATTAGCTTCACCGAAGAACAAAGTGTCGTCTGCGTACTGTAACAGGTTGATTGGTACTTTCTTCTCACCCACCAAGACACTTGTATATCGGTTTTTCTTTACAACTTCCCTCATCATCTCACTTAGTCCTTTAGTGACAATGTTGAACAAAAACGGGGCAAAGGGATCCCCTTGTCGCAACCCTTTGAATACCGAGAATTCATTTGTGGGACTTTTGTTAACAAGCATAGAGACCTTACGCTACATAAACAATCATCAATCCACTTAATTCACTTGTCGTGAAATCCCATTCTCGTCATCATGTACCTCAAGAAATCCCAATTGACTGAATCATATGCTTTCTCATAATCCACTTTGAAAAACAAGCATTTCTTCCTCTTCCTTTTTGCCTCGTCAATAACCTCATTGGCCATTAAGACGCTATGTAGCAAATGTTGACCCTCAAAAAATATGGATTGTTTATCATTAATGACTGTCCCAAGAAAAGGCTTCAATCGGTTAGATAGCACCTTGGCCACAATCTTGTACATGCACCTTACTAGGGATATTGGTATGTATTGTTCCAAGCCCTAAGGATCTTAAACTTTAGGAATTAGTGTTATAAATGAAGAATTTGCTCCCTTTGGAAATATTTCGCTAGTGTGGAATTCCCTCATGAATCTTATCACATCATTTTTCATCAACGTCTAAAAAGTTTTGATGAATTTGAAGTTATACTCGTCCGGTCCTGGTGGCTTTGAATCCCCACAAGCCCAGATAGCATCCTTCACCTCCGCTTCGTCAAACATAACAACCAATCTGTTATTTTCCATGGCTGAAACTTGCTTAGATTGTGCTTCATCCAGCTTGAGCCTATCAATCAAATTCTCACTAAATCTTTTCTTGAAGAATTGATGAATTTCTTGTTTGACCCATGTTGGTTCTTCCACCCAGACACCATTAATTGAGAGTCCTTTCAACATTCCTTTCCTTCTGTGCCAATTAAGACAAGCATGAAAATATTTGGAATTTTTGTCGCCCTTTGCTAGCCATCTGACTTTTGCCTTTTGTTTGGTGAGTGAGTCATCACATTGAATCACCCTCCACAACTCTTCTTGTACCTCCAATTTTCTCTGACATGCCCTTTCCTTAAGATTATCCATTTCCTCTAATGTTTCCAGGTCATTTAATTCCTTCTAAAGGTGAATTTTCTGGATACTTAGATTGCCAAAGCGATCCTCATTCTATGACTTTAAACCATTTTTAAGGGCTTTAAGTTTTTCTTTAAGTACAAAACCTCCCCCCACCCATGAACTTGTTCCCCACGCCATATATCCTCCACAATCTTGATAAAACTGTTATCTTTAAACGAGCAATCAAGAACCCTGAATGGCTTAGGGCCCTAATCAAGCAGACAATTTTTCATAACAATAAGACGGTGATTAGACACATTCCGTTCTAGGACATATTGGGTACAGCCAGGCCAAATTCCAATCCATTCTCTACTCACCAGTACCCTGTTAATTCTACTTCTAGCTATTCCGTTCGATCTATACCACGTAAATAATACTACAAAAATATTGAGTCTTGTCTTGTTAACTTGTTTGATTAAAGAATTAAAATAAAATAAAAATATTTAGCGTAAAATCATAAGAGAGTGAAAGAAATTACATTCATTAATGTACATTGTCCTCTTAATAGGTAAAAATAAATGGAAGTAATATGGGATAACAAATTAAAGCAATTTTTTTTAAAAAAATATTAATACAAAAAAAGTTAATTATAAATGATAACGTATTAACAATATTAAAAACTTTATTTCTTACAAAAATAATTTATATTCATTTTTTTTGGATTGAGAATTTGTATTCAATTTTAAACATTGTTCTAAAAACATGGTTAATAAAATCATATTTTTTTGGTATGTTGTAACTTGTTCTAAAGTTTCGACTAGCGGATTGGGAGTGACAGTAGTGCCAATGAAAAGTGAGATAAACAACAATAATTTGAAAGGCTATAACACGGACTATACTCGATATATTTAATCCATACATGATGATAATTGGTTTATATGTCCCCCTCAAAATAATACTTACAATTATATCAATAATAATAAGATTAAGAAGCTAGAACAAACAAAGTTACGAAGTGTGAAATTCGGAATGATTACCCTCTTACTCTATTTTACCCTTACAAATAAACATTTACAATCATGTGCCAACCACCATCTCCCAAAATTAGAATCTTGGATATATAACACGCCATTTGACTAAGTGGTCCTGCTGTTAAAAAAAATAGGGTTAAGCGTGGTTTGATATAACTCCAAGTCCAACGATTCTTTTATTTGGTAAAATTTACGATTGATGGTTAATTTAGTTAGTTCATGTTTCGGGTGTTGGTTTGGTTTTATGATTTTGAAATGTAATTTAAAAATAAAATATATTTGATAAAAATTTAAGTTGAATTGATTTTTAATTTAATTTTGAAATAATCAATAAAAAAAGTTTTGTGAATTTAATTTTATTTTAAAAAATATATTTTTATTATCATTACCATTACCATTACTATTCTCATTCACATTTGTCATTACACTATTATACCATCATTATCTCATCATTGTCTCTATCATCACTACCACACTATCACCGTAATAATAATTACCATCATCATTATCTTTACAACTACAATTTCATCACTATTATTGTCACAATTGCTACCACCATCATCATACCATTACCGTTGTCACCACCATGTTGTCGTCAACGCAGCCACCACATTCCTTACACTACCACCACACCATCGCAACCACCACTATATTATTGTCACTACCACCACCACATCGTTGTTGTTACTAACACCACTATCGTTGCTACTATCTCTATCACCATATCATCACCGTTGTCATCACCATACTATTGTCCACACCATTATCATTGTTGATGTCTTTGCCATCACTATTCAATTAGTATTGTTATCATAACTATTATTTCATTGCCAACGTTATTATTGTCGTCACTACTATTACCACATTATTGTCACCACTACTACTACCACATTATTGTTATCTTTGTCACTACTATTCAACTATCACCAATGTTACCACTTTGGTTTAAATATATTTTAATAGTTTTTAATTATTTGTTTTTCCCTTAGTTTTACATATGTTTTGACTTCACTAATGAGTGTGTAGTTCAATTAATATATTAGCACCTCCTTAGTAAATTTATAATGTATTTGAATTAACTTCAGGTGAAAACGATCAATCAATTAGTTTTTTTTTTTTTAACATGCTATCACCGTGATTTTGTAAGATGGATTCTTGTATGTTATCCATAATAGCGTTTACATTACAGGTCAGTGTCAATTAGCTTTTTTGTTTTTTTCGACAGCATAGACCTTTTCATTAATTAATATAAGAAAAACAAGAATTGCATCACATAATCTCACAAGAACGGATAACTTGTTTCTTACTCTTTTCCCAAGCTACAAATTTGTTTAAAAAAAAAAAAAACTTTCTGGGCAATGTCGAAGGAAAAGGATATACCGGTAGAGAAAAACCAAGAATTCAACATTAACAAGAAAAACCTTCCGCATTTACCATATTTCCAAAAGACAACATTAACATTTGGAGCATTCGCCAATTGCCACTTTATTCTTTATACTACCGTTCATATAATGACACTAGCAAAATTCCCATGCCAATTGCCAAGTAAATCAGAGTCTTTTAACAAATAATAACAAAACAACTTGACTCGTGTCTTTAAAAAAGGACCATTCACTAGACACCCATATCAAATTCTCCCATTTGAATCACACAAGAACAACCCCATGTGTGTGATGATGATCTTGAAATTGGTGCGTTGTTCTGGACAAGGAAGCAGCAATGGGTATGTGCAATTGGGCCAGAGCCAGAGCCCAATAGAGGTACTACCAAAAGGGCATTTGGCTGTGTATGTGGGGGAATCTGAAGATGAGAAGCAACGTGTGTTGGTGCCTGTTACTCACTTCAATCACCCTCTTCTTTCGAAGCTTTTGGAGGATGCAGAGCAAGTTTATGGGTTTGATCATCCTGGTGTGATAACCATACCATGTAGAGTTTCCGAGTTTGAGAGGGTTCATCAGAGGATTATTAATGCCACCACCACTGGATCAGGCTACCATAGGGGCCTTAGAATTTGTTGCTCCATCGAGTAGAAACAAAATATTCTCTCAATATTACCATGCTCTGATATGGGAATTCTGATTCAGTTTACGAGTTTGTAACTCAAAGGTTCTAATTCTAATTCATTCTACTCTACTTTTTTTTTACAGAGTAATGTTATTAAAATCAGATCGATAGTGGATCAATTGTCAAACGAGGAAGTCATAATTTTATTACTAAAGATACTATCATAGACTCATGTAAATATTAAACTAAGGTAGCTGTTGAACGTTAACTCCAAACTCCAGAGTAAGGTAGACTGAGATAAGAAAGATGAGAGAATTAGAAAAAAAAAAAAGTAAACGATAAAAAAAAATATAATAAGTGATATGTAATGAAAAGGAGAGATATAAAATAAAAACAAAAATAACATAGTTAATAATTATATTTTTTTCTTAAACCTATAGTGTAGTAGTAATAATTCTTTTAAAAACATGAAGAACTGAGTTCAAACCCAATAGATGGAGCTTATAAAGCATATCACAGAAGTCCAAATCCTCATTTTGCAAAACCAACGGTGATTAACAAGATTAGGAAAAATTAATTAACTATAATCCATAAGAATAGATAAAAGCTCTGCCTTTTTTTAATCTCTTTAAAAAAATTTAGCAAGTATTTCTTTTTAAAAAATAATCCAAATAAATATTTAATAAACTTCTCCTTTATCACGGTTTCTTTTAATAATTTAAAGATTTTTCAGAAAAAATATTTCTATTTGTACGTATTTTTAAAGTTCAAAATAACATTAATTACACTTTTGACAATAATACTCTTATTTTTTACCTAGTTATTAATTAATCTACACGTGTATTTATTATGAAATAAAATTAAAAAACAAATAAAAACTCCCAAACTATTTTATTAATATAAAAAATTTTATTACATTTCTTAGTTTAGTTTTTAAAGAAAAAAAAACATGTAGAATTAAAAAAAACAAGTCACTGGTTATTGAACATTCTCAGGATATGGCGACAGTGATGATAATACACTTTGAACCACTAATACAGCAATTTCCCGAGAAAACATAATCTCCATAGTTCAAGCTTTAATTCGTTACAACTTACAATCACTACTAATCCACTACACTACTCGTACGAAGTTAGGCCTATATTGTTTAATGTTTATAGTCAATTTCATGAAAGAAAAGTATCAGATCAGAGTAAAGAGTTAAGAAAGATCTCCTTGATGTTAAGAAGAAGTGGAGTTCAAGAAAATAGAGCCCTAAATAGAAACCAGTAAACTAACTGATCTTATATTACGTAAAAGATATTAGTATATATTAGTATTAGTATTACACTTATATACATGACATACGATAACATTACCAATGCACAGACGTATAAAACGTATGCTATTGGGCTAACTCTACATAGAACAAATTTGACACAAGCAGCAGAAACTATTATTAGGCTTAATTTGTGTGTACCAGTACAACTTAAAATCAAGCACTATAGCCTCTGTTTGATGGATGCAAGTGCCCAGCATCAAAGCCACCACAAGCTGCCACGCAAGCCTCTTCCATGGAGGCCTCGGAAACACCGCTGTTGCAAATGTTGCCGAATGCTCGCATGTGTTTCATGCCATACTGAGTCAGTGTCCCACAGTGACTTTCAAACACCCGAACCTGCAAAACCCCCCAAACTCATATCAAGAAACAATGAATGTTGAAAGGAACAAGAAAATTTAGTTCTTTTTGTGTTTACCGTTGATTTTAAGCATGCCCAGTTATCAACAAGGGGAAGACCAGGAGCCCTAACGGATTGTAGAACAGAAGAACCATTTCCTGGTCCATACAGTAAGACTCCAATCAATTCCACGCTACCATCTATGTGTTTCCTATACTTCACTGTCTCCGCTATTTGTTTGAGGATGTCTCTCTTCTTTTCTGACTCATGGTTTGATCTCTGATACTGTTTAAAAAAAAAAACATTTTTTTATAGATAAGATGATATTACATTAGTCTGTCAATAGTAACAGTAAATCTCTTCAAGGGGAAAACATTAAATAGTCATACATACCATTTGCCACATGAAGAGAAGCTCTGCATCTCTCTGGTTAACAACTTCCATTTTAGTTGTTGTTTCTAGTTTGCCGTTTTGTGGAGGGAAGTTCACACTGGAAGGATCAAAACCTTGGTACAAATAAAGCTTTTCACCTTTGATGTCGGTATCACCATATTGCATCACGTGAGAACCCATCACATAGTTGTCGAAATTTGAAGTCCGTTCCTTTACCTGCACAAGAAGAATAGCTTTATTTTGTTGTTGTTGTTGATGCAAATATTTTCATATTAGCAACATTATCTTACCGATTTGTATTGTTGTTTCACGGATTCCCTTTTTAGATTGTGATTCTCACTGCATAAAAATTCAAACACCCCACTGGTCAGTTTCATCACTCAAACAGAGGAAATTTGGATCAACTCAGGTTCAGGCCCATTACAATTCAATTCCAATGTCAAAGACTACGGGACAAAAAGAATAATTGTTTTGTTAATCTTCTAATACAAAAGAAAAAGGAGTTGTTGTGTTTAATACCTATCTTCCATCCAAGCAACACTGTACAAATCCCCAAGGCAAGTGATGTATTCTGGAGGTGGAGGAGGATCCATCCCAGGACAATAAGTTCCCCAACTATTCTCTTGTGCATTTGATGCAGTTGTCACATAAATATTCAGATCCTTAGGCATTATACCCTCAAACATGCTCCCACTTTCACAAGCTTCCACGTATATCACCTACATTACCACATGGTAGGAAACTCCTTCATAACTTACCATACAAGTAAAGTGGCACCATTTTCAGTTATGAAATACTAGAGAAAATGGATTGTTTACCATCTCTTTGTAACCTCCAGATGCGTGTTTCTTCTTCAAAACATCAATAAAATCCATGGCATAAAGGTACGGCATGTTTGGCATCCCTACAACAATCAAATAGGAAATGACTAAGGATCAGAATCTTATTTGATTTTTTTTACTTAAATCATTGGACTAAAAGTACAGGGAAAAACTAAAGTAAAAATCAGGCTTAACTCACCAAGAACTCCAGGACCTCCATGATCAGAGTAGTATATAAATATTCTGTCCTCAGGTTTGCTATTGATCACTTTGCCACTTCCTCCCTTTACTTTACTCTTGTCCCCAAGAATAACAGCGAAGAGGTTCTCCGACGTCACATGCTCACCAGTGTAATCCTAAATAAATAAAGAACAATTATCTGATTATCTAGTAATAGGTAACCAGCCCTTTTCTATTTACACCAGAAACAAAAATAAAAGGTAACAAATCCCTTTTCTATTTAATTATTTGTTTAGACCATGGAGCTAGTGCCTTATGAATTGATCATTAAGACGTCTCGTCCCGCTAATTAATGTCTATCAACAATGCAATAATTGCGTTAGCCAATGTTCTGTTCTCTTTAACTTATCTAGTCAGTCAAATACATTAGATTTTAAGTTACTCCATTATGATGGTTATGTACCACAATTACTCTAATTAATTCAACAGTTTCAAAGGGAGCTTTTAATTTTTCTTCTTAAAAAAGTTGATTCGCGAGTCAAGTATATAATATCAACGTACCTTTCCATCAAAAAAGAATTTCAACTTAGGAGATGCTCCAGCACAGGCCCACCATTACATAAATGTTCTAGTGCGTATCCTAGTATTGAGCAAGGATTTTTGTTTTTTTTTTATAAAAAATAAGTTTTTTATATATATTGAGGAAGCTTGAAGCACTTAAATTAGTTAGCTTAAATTATACGCTAGAGAATTAACCCCGAACAAAAAAAAAAACCTTAGGAACACCAGCATAGACATCTTGTCCCTGTGGATGGTTGATGATGACTCCAGGTCTAGGATTCAACTCGTTGTTAGCTATATCATCGTACATAAACACCACTATGTTCTCTTCTTTCAAACCGCCTTTTATCAGCAACTGGTACGCGTGGCACACATCCGACTGTGTTTTCCAAAATCAAAACCATTAAAAACAGAACAACTCAACATAAAAAACTCAGAAACCGAATAAACTAACTCACCTGATGTCTGTAGTTTCCATAGCCATTTGAACCGGCGACAAGAACCGCCCAGCGTGTTCCCACTTCATCCGAGTCAGCGTCCACCGGTTCAGTCGGTAACTTTATGACCGGGTCCCACTCCTTCCGGTTCGGCCTCGCGACTGCACCCTGCACTCTCACCAGCATCATCCATAATACGACGCTGCACCACGTCGTTTTGGTTAGAAGAGAGCGATCAAGCGCCATATATATCAGCTAAAGAAATAGTCGTAACTAGTGAGAAGTGAGAACAGGGTGTTGGGTTGGTGAAGCAGAGGAGTGAAGAGAGAGTTTTATTAAGGAATAATGAATTGATTCAGTTAAAGACAAGAAGCCATGCAAATTTGGAGGGTGACACGTTAAAAACGGTTTGGGATGCGTGTCTTGGTTGGACTGCCTCTGCGGAAATTGTGTGATTTTCTCAGCAACCTTTTCCGGGAAAAAAAAACACATTGCTCACTCTGTCTCTCTTTCCATGCCTCTGCCTTACTATAATATATTTATAATAATAATAATAATATCCACTGAGACACACAACTTTGGTTTCGTCGCGTGAGAGATTAACATTAATTTTTATGCATGTAGGATTCGTGAAATTCAAGTATTTTTTAATTTATTGAAATTTAAAAATCGACCTATATATACGAGTGTATTTTTTATAGATAAATTCATTTTAAAACTTCTAATGATGTGTATGATCTGTGAGGTTGGAATGGAATTATACCAAATAGGTTATCCTTTGTTTTCATTTTTTTTTTTTTGTCAATGAGAAGCAGACTTTAGTTTAGGTACTTCATGATTGAGCTGGTGACTTTATCCTTAAATAACGATGATATTCATGTATCTGTACCAAATTTTTATTTTTATTTTTCTATCATTTCAAATAACTTAAACTCTCTTTTCTTTGTCTTTCTCTCATCGAAAATATTTTGTACCAATCATTTCATTTTCTTCCTAGCCATTATTCTATATAAGCAAAATCGTTTATCAATTGTATTATTGCGCTAGCTCCGTGTTGTACTAAAACTAAAATCATCATATTAACAAACAACCAACCCAGAGACCAGAGTTGTCCTTAATGCATAACAACCCAAATACGACTTTTGAAGGACAACAACATACTAAATCACTAATTCATGTGTCCCCAACTTCTGTTTCAACGAATGAAGACATACAAATTTAAAATCATTAGAAATTAGAGCGTCTGTTATAAATAACACAAAAGGAGAAGAATTTCAAATTAATATAATTTACATTGAAATAATTTTTCTTAAAAGAAACATGGTAGCATTAAATTGGCGCCTTGTATAGGAATTTACTTCTCAATCTCATGTTCCTCAATTTCTTTCATCGTGGTAGATTATGGTAGATGTCAGAAATTAAAGTGTTCCATGGTTCAACAGTATACCGTATTAACTAAGTGGTCTCAATAACTTAAGATGGGAGGGTGGATTGAATGAATCAATTATATAATTTATTCTCAACTATGGAGAAAGAAAATTATTTTACCAAAATCTAACCCCACAAAATTCACAAATAAATGCAATTAAACAAATTAAAACTTTAAGTTATAAGAGAATGTACTAATACTTTATACTAGTTTGGTCAACTTAACCTATGTCTGTCTGATCCTCAAGTACACTTGAGATTTTTCACTAAATTGACAAGTTACAATGAACAAACTAATTATGTTACCACCTATAACAACTCCTCAAATGGACATTTTCCTTTAACTATCACCCTAGGGATCACACACTATAATAAATCTGATGAAGAAGCAACAAGTTAAATATGTGACCACCTATGACAACTCTTCAAATGGAGGATCCTCTTCCCCTTAAGTATTACCCTCAATACCTCACATCCTTGATTTATAATATGCTAACAATCACGTTCAATATTGAGAATAACAATTCCTTGAAATTTTAAATTCCTCATCCAAACATAACTTCAAATTTATTTTGATTATAAGTCCCAACACTATCATACGGAATCAAATAATGAAAAAACATCAAAATTTTGGGTCCAATACTATTTAGAATCACAAAGAAAATCTTTGAAACAAATTTCACTATCAATTTATATAAAAAAAAAAATAGTAACAGCAAACTATTTTTTTTTTTCATATTCCTGCAGAGTAAAATACTATAAATAAGATATAAATAACATATTTATTTATATATGTTATTTAAATAACTCATAAGATTGACGAAAGTAGTTTAAGATTCTGCAATATTTATATATGGATAAACCATAATCCATATATTTAACGAGAGAATTCTTTCAATTCTATTCGTATACAATTTTTTTTTTTATATCAGTCACAATTATATATATTGAGAAAGATTAGTATATGAATCAGTGAATTCGAAAATACATGTAATTTTTTTTTTGTTTTACAAAATGTAATTTTTGACTTAAGAAAGAAAAAGAAAATTAACAGCCGAGTTTTATGAATTAGTCTTTAGCAAGAAAGACATTCATCTGGAGTATTGGACTGAAAATTTAGTATCATTTTGTATACTAATTCAGATAAAAAAAAAAAAAAAACTAATATATTTGTTATACTCCATCTTTATACATTTTGTATAATATGATTGTAACCATTCTGTATGTTTATTTAAATCAAATTATGATTTTTTTTTTTCTATATCTAGAGTATTTTCATAAGCATTTCTGTAAATTTAATATCACTTTTATTAAACTAATCACATACGCAACTCGTATTATTCCCATAATTGATGTGTATTGCATTGTTTTATATATTTTGGGTCAGGTAGGTGATTAAGGAATGTGACAAGGTTCAATCCAAGATTATGATTCTTCGAAATGAATAAACTAGATAGACGATGGAAATATCTAGTACGTGCAATTGTCGTGATATGTTATTATGTACTATAATCCTTTCCGGTGGAATAATTATTGCGGTTTAGAAATCTTGATTGTATGTCTTATCTAAAACAAATTAAGGAAGGTGTATTAGATTAAAATTTTAAAAGATTATTAGATTAAATTTTTAAAAGATTTTTTTTGTCATAAAAAAGTCTCAAAAAATTTTTGTAGAAAATTAAAAACTTTTAAGATTTTTTAAAAAAGATTCTTGTGATTAGGATTTTATAATTTGGATTTCAATTGATTTAGAATATAGGATTTGAAAGAATTTCATTAATTTATAAGATTTCAAAAGACTTTATAGATTTCTAGAAAAAAATATTCAAAACTACTAAACACAAGCTAACAAGAGT
The DNA here is from genome assembly GCA_014843725.1 of Amphicarpaea edgeworthii. NCBI lineage: Eukaryota > Viridiplantae > Streptophyta > Magnoliopsida > Fabales > Fabaceae > Amphicarpaea > Amphicarpaea edgeworthii. The sequence goes on along the minus strand of CM026324.1, from coordinate 4,354,335 downwards.
GTGTTTAAAAATATCATTGAATACAAACTAATTACAAGTTATCATGAGTTAAACCTTTTCACTTGCCAATATGGTATATGAATTCCAAAAAAGACATAATGCATTTTGAGATAATGATCAAAACATTAATCATTTACCTAATTCGAAAAATATACAAAATAAACATTCTTCTACATGAATAAATTTTAGATTTCTTTTTATAGCATCCCAAAACATTACTTTTTGTTCTCTCAATTAAGTTGTATATTTTTTTAAAATTAATTGTAATAGTTTAGAAAAGTTTTTTAAAACTTTAACTTAATTGTATGTCCTAGCTGAGTTAAAACTTCTTCTAGGCTCAGATCTACTTTTTCTATGAAGATTTTCATTTTATTAGAAATTTATAAACCTAAAAAGGAGAATGAGATAGTAGACTACATGTAGATTTGTAAGTGAATTCGTAGTGATTTGAGTATGAACACATCAATACGAGAGATCATATGGAGAGAATGAAATAAAAGAAGTCTGTGATGAGAAAGAAAAGTCTCTCGTAGTTGGATGGAATTGTTTACTGGGTTTGGTATTTATATGATTAACTAAAAAGTTCATAAAATCCATCAAAATCCAATTAAAAAAAAATCTATAAAATTTCTATGATTTTGAATAACAAATGACTTTTTTTAAGTTATTCAAAATCTTAATCGAATACCATAAGATTTCGTTATCCTCTAAAAAAAATCTTGATAATGTTGATTGAATATCATCAGATTGTTTTTTATTATTTAACTGATTGAATACCCCCAAACATTTTTACAAAAAAAAAAGTCATTAAAATCCTAAATAATCTTAATCTAATACACTCCCCTAAAACATCTGAACCACAAAGCAAATTAAAGTCTTTTTTTTAAACTGAGATATTTTTATGGCTAATCAATTGAGTATTGAAAGAATCCACTAACCCAACAAAGAATATTATCCTTAGATAATTAAATTAGTATGAATAAAGATATTTATATAAACGGTGTTATCTTATTTTGAAAGAGAAAAGTAGAGAAGAGAAGAAAGATAAATATAGACATGATAAATAATATAATTAGATAAGAGGAGAGAAATAAAAAAAAAAAAAAGGAATGTTTAATATATGTATGTTAAAATGAGATGTTTAAAAATCAGAACTCAATTAACATTGATCCAAGGTAAAAAAAAATTACTATTGAATATTGATTAGTAGGGCTGAATTAAAACAAAATATGTTGTTTTCGATAGTTTTTTTAAGCTAAACACGGCACTGGTCCACTGGCTCTCGATTTGTTTAGAAGAAAATGATTTATTATTCCAATTATGTTCTTAATACGTGGTTTAGATTGTCTAATAATTGTGTGTGGCTTGAGTTATTTAACTTCCCTGCCAATTAGGTTAGGTAAGATGTAACCATCACCCTGCACAAAAACTTTTGCATGGTACATTTGTGTTTTTCATTTTTTTTTTTTAATCATCAAAGATAATAATAACATTAAAACAGGTACAAGAAGTACCAAAAATTACAAAAAGTAATTGTTGCACAATTCAGTCACCGACACCCAAAAGGTTCCATCCTATTTAAACAATGTATTGATAAATAACAAGTAATCTCTGTTTGCCTCCTTCAAGAAGTGACCACCAAAGCCCGTAAACCCACAAAAAACTCCTATAATAGTCTTTTGTTATATCAGTGGTCACTAACTTAATACCACCGAGGTATTAGACCAAGATTCAATCTCTCACCAATTACAACCACACCTTAATATTTTTTTTAAATTATAGGTGCTGTGCAGAGAGGAATCTCTCATAGAGTTTTATTAGAAAAGTAAAAAAGAAAATAAAGATAGGAAGGTTAAACCAAAATTCACAAAAAAGGATAACATGGAAGGATTAGTTCAAAATTCATGATTAAAATAGAAACTAACAAGCAACTTAATGAGTTTAAGAAGTAGTGTTATCTCAAAAATTATAAATCTTTCAAATTACACTATTTATCTTTTCTTCTTTTTCTTTTCTCTTTAGGTTTATCCTTCATTTTTTCTGGAATGGGTACCATGTCAATCTTTTTAGAAATAATATTCTAAGAATTAGTATCTTCATTGGCAACAGACATGCACTAGTATTATTAATTCATTGGACCAATGAAAATTTGAAATTTAATTTTGTGTCTACAATTAACCATACCAAGAAATGAATAAGTTGCAGTATAGAATCCAAACAATCTTTAAAAACATAATTATTTCTAATGATCCACATACACTATATTACAGCTATCCATATGACATTCCACCAACCCACCTTCATCTTGTTTAGCTGAGAAATTGATTTTGGTACATGTGTAGATGACAAAACTATACTTAAATGCAACTAACTATACACCTTCTTCTATATTAGATTCATCCATGCACATTAAAAAAACAAATAAGATGATGATTCTTGCAACTTGTTATTTAATGGACACACAATTTTTGTTACTTGGACATGTGAATATTGCGTAATAAAATGTGTATATGAAAGCAAACGCAACAAGTTGGAAACCCTAGAACACCAATGTTTTACAATCCAATCTTTCAAGTGAGGATCAATTCACTAGCTTAATTGGCTTGCTGTAAGGAAACTGTGAAAGATTGAGTTGAGACAAGCAGGTACACAAAAAAGGCTCTATTATTGTACAAGGTTCGGTCGCAAGATAAGATCAAATGATCTTGGGATTGAAGCAACAAATAATTCTACCAATTTTGACATTCAATGTCCAAAATGCAAATATCCTTCCATTTGCATGGATGGATGCAGTTCCAGAATATACCATATAATATGGTAGAATTCTTTTTTTTTTTTTTTTTTTCAAATGATAGTTTTATCCTTTTAAAAATGATTTCGATTGTAATTATGAAAGATGCTTTATTAAAAAAATGTAATTTCATTTTGGTACTCTCTTTATTTGGAGTGTTGGTTTAGTATTTACGAAACTAGAGTGTGGCCCAGCACGGATTAAATATTTTTTAAAATATCTTTAATATATTAATATTTTTTAAAATTTATATTAAAAATTATTTATGATTAAAGTATAAGATTTTTAATTATTAATTATTGTTGTCCATTATATATATATATATATATATCATAGACTATGGTTTTTAAAATATAATAAATGTGAGAAGTAAAAATTAATTATGTGTTAGGCAAAGTAATAATTCAAATTAATAATATTTTATATTTATAATATATTATATTGTTAAGTTTTATTTCTATAATTAAAGATAATTTTTATTTCTATCTTTATTATATTGAATTAAATACTTGTTTGCTAACTATTCATTCGAGTTGTTTAATTTAAAATTTACTGATAATAAATTTTATATCATCTTATTATACATAAATAAATTCAAAATATTATTCGGTTAAAATTAAAAACAACAAAAGATTTTTTTATTTAAAAAGTGCTATATTTTGTCTTGAAAACAAATCTCTATATGAATTTATTTTTTAATTTAAAATGCTGAGTTCTTTAATTTAACTTTTATTGATAAGAAAAATTATATCATTCGTCACGTGAAATCTGAACTTTCGTAAATTTTATTTTATTCAGCATAGATATAGATATAAATATAGATAAAATAAAATAAAATCTTTAATTGAAACAATTAAATCAATTTAAATATATTTTAAGTTTTATAAAATAGAATTAATAGATTCATATATAAAAAACACCCAATTAGCCGTGGAAAATCAAAATTAAAATAATATATGAAATCATAATTTCGATTCTCTTCAATCTTTATCATTGTAAAGAAAAAAATAATAATGGGTATAAAACTAGAAGAAAAAAATGAGAAGGGAACTCCTACGTAAGTTACCACTAATAGCTGGTGATTGCAGCAGAACCTTCTAGAAAGACAGTCCACTGTGCAGAGTCAAGAGTCCACTCCCCACTCTCCTCTCTCCTCACTGCAACGACTCTTTCCCAAACCAAACACCTTCTTCTTCTTCTTCTTCTTCTTTTCATTCTTCAAATCTATCTCCACTTAATTAGTTAATTATTCAAATTCAATGGCCGATGAAGCCAAAGTCAAAGGCAACGCGGCGTTCTCCGCCGGTGACTTCGCCGCCGCGGTCCGCCACTTCACGGACGGCATCGCCGTCGCCCCCTCGAACCACGTCCTCTACTCGAACCGATCAGCGGCCCACGCCTCCCTCCAGAACTACGGCGAGGCCTTAGCCGACGCTCAGAAGACCGTGGACCTCAAGCCCGACTGGCCCAAGGGCTACAGCCGCCTCGGCGCCGCCCACCTCGGCCTCCGGCGCCACCGCGACGCCGTCTCCGCCTACAGGGCCGGCCTCAGACTCGACCCCGACAACGCCGCCCTCAAATCCGGGCTGGCCGACGCCCAAGCCGCGGCCTCCCGCCCGCCCCCCAGCAACCCCTTCGCCACCGCCTTCTCCGGCCCCGACATGTGGGCCCGCCTCACCGCGGACCCCACCGCACGTGCGTACCTCCAGGAGCCTGAGTTCGTGAGAATCATGCAGGACATTCAGAAGGACCCAAACAAGTTCAACTTGCACTTGAGTGACCAGAGAGTCATGCACGCCATTGGGGTTCTTCTCAATGTCAAAATTCAAACCCCTAATGATAACAACGACGAAGACGCTTCTGGTGATAATGATAATGATGATGACGTGTCCGAGGAGGAGGAGCCCGAGCCTGAAGCCAAACCCGAACCCGAGCCTGAGGAGGAGAACAATACGAAGGTTCAGGCTCAGAAGGACAAGGAAGCTGGCAATGCTGCTTACAAAAAGAAAGATTTCGAAACCGCCATTGGACATTACACCAAGGCTTTGGAGTTCGATGATGAGGACATTTCCTACCTTACTAACCGTGCCGCTGTTTACTTGGAAATGGGAAAGGTATTGTTTTTTTGGTTTTTGTATTAATATTAATAATTGTGAGTCTTGGTTTTGTGTTGTTTGATGGGCATGTGCCAAAATCCTAAATTGATTGATCCGGAATCTAACGTGCCTCAGTTGAAGGCTTAACCTTTAATGCTTGTTAACAAAAGTGAGAGTTTTTTAATATGTCAATGCGTTATGGTTATGGCCATGTACGCAGGATACGTTGGGCTTTTCATGGTCAATTTGATGGATGAGGTTTTTCTTTTGTTATTTTTTACCAGTTTGAGGAATGCATAAAAGATTGTGAAAAGGCTGTTGAAAGGGGAAGAGAACTGAGATCAGATTACAAGATGATAGCAAGAGCTTTGACAAGGAAAGGTACTGCATTGGTCAAAATGGCTAAATGCTCTAAGGATTATGACCCTGCCATTGAAACTTTCCAGAAAGCACTCACAGAGCACCGCAACCCTGACACCTTAATGAAACTGCATGAAGCTGAAAAGTCTAAAAAAGAACTAGAGCAACAAGAATATTTTGATCCAAATTTGGCTGATGAGGAGAGAGAGAAAGGTATATTATCTCTTTGTCTGTAATCTAGGGGTTCTCCATCTCTTGCAATCATCTTTGCTCCTTCGAAATCAAAGCACTCTTAATTAAATAAGTATCCTGATGACTATATGGTATTTCTCTTCTCAAAATATTATCCGACTTTCTAAATACTGGAAACATTGAAATGCAGGAAATGAATTATTTAAGCAGCAGAAGTATCCTGAGGCTGTGAAGCATTATACAGAAGCTATAAAAAGGAACCCAAATGATTCTAAGGTAATATTTGAATAGCGGAGATAATCCCTGTATTTAATAGTGAATGCAAATCCTGATCTGTTTTAAATATCCTTTTTTTCTTTTAGGCTTACAGTAACAGAGCTGCATGCTATACAAAACTGGGGGCATTGCCAGAAGGTTTAAAAGATGCGGAGAAATGCATTGAGCTTGATCCAACCTTTTCAAAGGGTTATACTAGGAAAGGTGCAGTGCAATTTTTCATGAAAGAATATGACAAAGCTTTGGTAACATACCAGGAGGGGTTGAAACATGACCCTAACAATCAGGATTTGCTTGATGGCATTACAAGGTATGGTGTTGTACTACATTCTTGCTATTTGTGGGTTGAATATAAGCTACTTCCCATATGCACCATGATAATGCAACTATGCAAGTGCCTAATCACCATAGTATCTTACATTTCAGTTGTGTAGCACAAATTACTAAGGCTAGTCGTGGAGATTTTACTCCTGATGAGTTAAAGGAGAGACAGGTGTGACTTGCGTACTGATAATCTTTGAACTCTATTGATTAAATCACCTTAGTTGGGCAACTCGTGTGAGTGTATTTAATTTCATGTTTTTGCAGGCCAAGGCTATGCAAGACCCAGAGATACAGAGTATCCTCCAAGACCCTGTTATGAGACAAGTATGCTTCCTTGTCGATTGAATGTTGCTATGTATTGTGTCAATGTAATAGAGGAACTAGTGTGCTAACTAGAGTTGGGCATGTATGCAGGTATTGGCTGATTTCCAGGAAAACCCCAGAGCTGCACAGGAACATACAAAGAATCCGATGGTGATGAACAGGATTCAAAAGCTGATCAGTGCTGGGATTGTCCAGATGAAATGAATTTGATGGAAGGTGGCAGTCATGCAGAGAAACAATTGATAATTCTATTTTTCCGTGTGACTATATATAATTTAAATAGATTGGATTGGAAAGACGAGAAGGAGAATTTGCTGTAGGGAGATTTTGTGTCACTCTCTGCATTCGTTTTGGTGAATTCATATTATTTGAGCATGTCAAATGCATTCCACTTTTACTCTTTAGTGGTGTGTCCTGTGTGTTTGTCTAACGTTGTACAAGTTTTTATTTTCTCTGAGAATGACTACAAGTTTGGTTTCAAGTTTATGTTTTTCTTAGAATAAAAGTAGGTTCGGAGTAATGAGTAATGGTGGTTGTTGATTTGGCTTTTAGAGTCTTGTAAGATTTGGGAAACCTTAGAGGCTTAGACCAGAGTCATTTCTGCCGTTTTGGTTGTTTGTACGGGAATGAATATTGGACTCTCATTTGGGGAAATGAAATCTGAGTCAAAACTTGTAATCTGAAATTTATGTTAGTCATTTAGTTTTACGGTTGTTGAATTCAAGATGGGGTTTTGAAGTAATTTTTCCTTTCTCAGTTGTATACTACCAATTTTATGCTTGTTATGTGATAGTAAACAACAGATCCTCAAGCTTTTACATTAGTCAATCAAATGTTGCTTCTGTATCATTTATTGCATCAAATGGGGGGGTAATGCAACCAGAATTCGGTCACCTTATAAACATCATAACGTGGACAAATTCAAAACTAAAAATAGGTAAATAATTTTTGGTTCTCAATATGGTTTGCAAATTCAAGTTTCCACGACTCCCCCCCAAAACAAAAAAATGCATTATTATCTACCCCCATAACAGTTCATTTTCTCCAACATGGGAAGAAAAATCGTTTCCTATTTTTCTTCTGAAAATTTTTGTTGGCTAACCTTGTATCGGTACAAGGAAAATTACAATGAAAAAATACCAAAAACAAATCCAACTATTTGACAATGGACATAATAATACAACTATGAAAGGTAAGAAGTTCCTTGTTAGGAGAGCAAGCAAGTACATTAAGCAGCAACTTCTTGCTCTTTCGTGGCAAGTTGGTTCTGAATGTGCTGAGGCACCACATCAAACATGGCTAATTGCATTGTGTAGGATGCACGTCCCTTTGTCATCCCTCTGAGTGTGCTGACATACTGGAACATCTCAGCAAGAGGTACCAGTGCATCAACCACCTGCATTAGTCACCACCAAAAGAAGAACAGGATCAGGCCATGCTCCAATCCAAATAATAGGATCAATATCCAAGAGAGAGAAGACAGAACAAACTTATGTGGGATAATGTTGGGGATTTTTTTTTTCACTTTTCCTTTCTTTCATGTTTTAGTGTTGCCCCAGAAATTAGAATTGTGTGTAAAACTTGTCAATTTGGAAAGATTGTGCATTTTCAGACAAACAAATACAGCACAAGCACTTACAAGTTTCCAGTCATACCTTCAAATTTAAAAGATTAATATGACAAGGAGAAGCAAGTTATTTGACATACCTTAAGGCCACCAGGTTTGTCACCAAAACTGTTGATCTGTCCTCTTCTTGAGTTGAGATCACCAATTACATCACCTAGATGTTCTTCGGGGGTAACAACTTCAACCTTCATTATAGGTTCAAGCATCCTTGGTCCAGCTTTTCTCACTCCTTCCCTAAAAGCTCCTCTTGCTGCCAACTGGAATGCCAACACACTAGAATCTACATCGTGGTAAGAACCATCCGTAAGTACTGCTCGTACATCAACAACCGGAAAGCCAGCAAGCACACCATTGCTCATACACTCTTCCAATCCTTTCATCACACCAGGAATGTACTCTCTTGGTACAGCACCTCCTTTGATTTCACTCTTGAACTCATACCCACCACCTGGTTCCATGGGTTCAAACCGGACAGTGATATCTGCAAACTGACCTTGTCCACCTGATTGTTTCTTGTGCACATACTTTACTTCTGCGATTTTGGAAATGCTTTCCCTGTAGTTTACTTGAGGGGCACCAACATTAGCTTCCACCTGCATTAACAAATAACAAATATAGGTAATGCTAAGGGAATTACCAAACAAAAAAGTGAAGGAAAATAGTACATGTAACAAATACTAATGCTTTATCAGATGATAGACAGAGATTTTATCCACGGTCAGAGGTCCAGTCTCATTAACATTTTTTTATGGTTATTTACTCCTTTGTTCTCTTTATCTTGCAGGTAGTAAGTGATAATTCAAAGTGCAAAAAGATTCAATTATAATCTAATGTGATAATGTCCATGTTTACTTACTATTATTATTTCTAATTGTATCTATTTCATGCCCAACATCAAGATAGGAGAGTTAAAAATTTGAAAGACATAAAAAGCTAATAAAACACAACCATGCCAACCAATGACTAGAAATTATCAAAAATGGAATAAGAGATATTACCTTAAATTCTCTTTTGAGACGATCGACAATGATTTCAAGATGTAATTCTCCCATTCCTTCAATCACTGTCTGGTTTATCTCTTCATCACGGGAGAAGTGGAAAGAAGGGTCTTCCTGTGCAAGCTTGATTAAACCAGTTGCCATCTTGTCAACATCAGCTTTAGTCTTGGGTTCAATTGCAACCTTAATGACGGGATCAGGGAAGTCCATCCGCTCGAGCACAATTGGATTATCAGGGTCACACAATGTTTCACCTGTAATAGTATCTTTCAAACCTGCAAGAGCAATAATATCACCAGCTAAAGCTACTTTAACATCCTCTCTGCTGTTTGCATGCATTTCTAAAAGTCTACCAATTCTCTCCTTTTTCCCTTTGTTTGCATTGAGTACATAAGACCCGGCACCTAGCTTTCCAGCATACACCCTGACAAACGTAAGGGAGCCTACAAATGGATCACTCATGATCTTAAAAGCTAGTCCAGCAAATGGTTCATCATCACTTGCTGATCTCTCTACTGTTGCTTCTGGGTTTTCAGGGTCACTGCCCTTCATTGCTGGCAAGTCAAGTGGTGATGGTAGATAATCCACTACCGCATCGAGCAATGGTTGGACTCCCTTGTTTTTGAAAGCTGAGCCACACATCACTGGCACAAAACTGGCTGATATGGTTCCCTTCCTAATTAATTTTTTTATAGTTTCTTCATCTGGTTCAATTCCTTCCAGGTAGTTCTCCATAGCCTGGTCATCTAAGTCAACTATGGTTTCTATCATCAGGGCTCGGTATTCCTGAGCCTGATCTTGAAGATCTTCTGGAATATCTACAATATCAAACTTGGCACCTAGCTCTTCTCCAGACCAAACTATAGCTTTCATCCTCACAAGGTCTATAACTCCCTTAAAGCTATCTTCTGCACCAATTGGTAACTGAATTACAAGAGGTTTAGCACCCAAATTCGTCACTATCATGTCTCTCGTTCGATAAAAGTTTGCTCCAAGACGGTCCATTTTATTGATAAAACAAATCCGCGGGACACCGTATTTATCAGCCTGCCTCCACACAGTTTCTGATTGCGGCTCCACACCAGCAACACTGTCAAACAAGCATATAGCTCCATCCAACACCCTAAGAGCACGCTCCACTTCCAAGGTGAAGTCGACATGGCCAGGTGTATCGATAATGTTGATCCGGTGCTTGTCCCAAAATGTAGTGGTTGCAGCAGAAGTAATGGTAATCCCTCTCTCTTGTTCTTGTTCCATCCAGTCCATGGTTGCTGTTCCCTCATGCACCTCTCCAATTTTGTAGTTCCTTCCAGTGTAGTACAAAATTCGTTCCGTTGTAGTAGTCTTTCCAGCATCTATGTGAGCCATGATACCGATGTTGCGGTAATCCTGCAATGGAACACTCCGCTTTCCATCTGGAAGCAAAGTTAAAAACGGTCATTTTCGAGAAAGCAAACCACTCTTCATAGTCTTATAGAATAAATTGGACCATATGAAACATAAAGACCAAAAACCATTATTTTCAAGACACCTTATCTTATCTCATAAGGGTCAATTCATTTTCAAAACCTCAATAGAAAAGACAAGTAGAGTTCTTTCCCCTTAATATGACAACTCAAGTCAAAATTCAAGTATAACACACAAATTTCAAGCATGACATACTAATGAACCAAAAACGGAATTTAAAGAGAAAAAAAAAAAAAAAACCAACTTTTTTCATCACATTCATATTGATATCTTCTAAGAAAGCAAACCTGCATTCATAACATTGGCGCAGTACCGTAAGTTAGAAAACAAAACATCAGAGAAAAAAGAGATAGATACCATCAGCTGACATGGCGAAAACCGAAAGGTTTCTTCTTGGAGCATGTTGGCGTGAAATGGAAGAAGAATTGGAGTTAATTCTGGTGCTCCCGAAGAAGTGTGAAAGAGAAGAGGAAGTGAGAGAGTGAAAGGGACGAGGGCGTAAACCCATGAAGCGAAGCCGCGAGAGAGTGGTTGGTCTTCTCTGAGACCCATTGAGGTTGCAGAGAGTGGGAGTCGCCACCCGAAGTGATGACTCTGCCGCCATATTTTCTACACCTCTGTTCTCTGTTCTGTGTTTGTAGTGTTTAAGATAGACAAACCCACCCACACACTCGAGACCCTGGCCTCTAGTTTTCGGTGAGGACTAAGAAGCAGATAGTGTTGTGTTGTCCACTGTACTTATAATATATAAAATTATTATATTTTTTTATTTTACCAATTTAAGCTTCACCAGAAATAAATTTAATATATGAGAGATGAGGAAATGCTCCACTCAGGTGTCATAAGTAATGACCTGTAGTTTGAGGCTAAATGTGCAATTAGCTTACATGGTTTTGAGCTTTGAGCTATCTATTTTTCATGGTTGGAAAAATAAAGGCAACGTGGATAACAATTGGCCCTGTCATTCCAAAGGATTGAACTTGAACTTATGGTCTTGTGTTGCTATCTACTAGTATTATTTTGTTTTCTGTTTGTGTTGCTGAGTAATAACACGTCAATAATATTTTAGATATTAAAAAAATCTCACATAATTTGTATATCGGAATATTTTCTTTTAAATATGGTATATTTAATCAGTTATAATCTTTGTTTTGGATTTTGAAGAAGAGTTTGTTCGCTTATAATTTATTAAATGTTAAAATAGTCTATTACTCTAACTTAATGAATGTTTTTAATTGGTTATTAAATTATTAAATGAACATTAAAATTTGTTCATACATTTTGAATTTCTACTTTCTTGGTTTGTCATATTAGTGAAATACATTTTTTAGTAATTCATGAAAGCTTCCTACGTAATTAAGAACGACATGTTCAACAATAAAGTATAGTTAACATTCTATTTGTTAACTAGAATGATTAATATATTTGAGAAGTTTGTTACAAAATCTATTTCTTGATAATGAAATAAAATATAACAAGGTTAGTATTTTATTATTTGTAGTAAGTATGGTAAAAAAAAATAGTAATTATGTTTCTATGAATCATGTACCAGTATGTGATTTTAGGGTTTCTTGGATGAAACCCTAATAATTTAGGGTTTTGTGAATGCAAAATTTAGGAATTTATGGATAAATCCCTTAGGATTTAGGATTTCATGGATAAAACCCTAAGGATTTAGGATTTAAGATTTAAGATTTCGTGGATAAAACCTTAAGAATTTAGTGAATTAAATTTTAAGAATTTAGGATTTCATGCATAAAATCCAAAAGATTTAGGGTTTCATAAATGTAATCTTTAGGATTTAAGGTTTCATAAGGATTTAGGGTTTCATGAATAAAACCCTAAAGACTTAAGATTTAGGGTTTCATGGATAAAACCCTAAGAATTTAGAATTTAGTAGATTAAATCCTAAGAGTTTAGGGTTTCATGCATAAAATCCAAAGGATTTAGGGTTTTGTGAATAAAACCTTAAGGATTTAAAGTTTCATGGATGCAATAGTAAGGATTTAAGGTTTCGTGGATAAAATCCTAAGGCTATAGGGTTTCGTAGATGCATTCCTAAGGATTTAGTGTTTCGTAGATGCAACCCTAAGGATTTTGGGTTTCTTGGATTCAACTCTAAGGATTTAGTATTTCGTAGATAAAATCGTAAGGATTTAGGGTTTAAGGTTTTGTGAATGAAACCCTAAGGATTTTGGATTTAATGGATAAAAGCCCAAGGATATAGAGTTACGTGCATGAAAGCCTAATGATTTAGGGTTTGTGGATGCAATCGATTTTGTGGATGCAACCTTAAGGATTTAAGGTTTCGTGAGTGCAATCATAAATAGTTAGGATTTTGTGAATACAACCGTAAGAATTTAGGGATTCTTGGATTTAATCTTAAAGATTTATGGTTTCATGGATAAAACCCTAAAGATGTACAGTTTCGTGGATGGAACCCCGAGGATTAAGCGTTTTGTGGATGCAATTTTAAGGATTTATGGTTTTGTTGATGGAACCCTAAGGATTTAAGATTTATTATATTAAATCCTAAGAATTTATCATTTCGGGCATGAAATCCAAACGATTAAGGGTTTCATGAATGCAACCCTAAGCATGTATGGTTTCATGGATGAAACCTTAGAGATTTATGTTTTGTGGATATAACCCTAACGATTTAGGGTTTTGTGAATAAAACCTTAATAATTTAGGGTTTGGGGTTTAGTAAATGAAATCCTAATGATTTGGAATTTAGTTTATGAAAGCCTAAAGATTTGGGGTTTCATGCATGCAAGCCTAAGAATTTAGGGTTTCAAGGATGCAATATTAAGGATTTAGGGTTTCGTGGATACAACCTTAATAATTTAAGGTTTCGTAGGTGCAACCTTGAAGATTTATCAACGAAACCCTTAGGATTGCATCAACAAAACCCTAAATCCTAAGGGTTTCCTCCACGAAACCTTAAATTCTTAAAGTTGCATCAACAAAATCTTAAATCTTCAGAGTTGCATCCACAAAACCTTAAATCCTCAGGGTTTTATCCATTAAACCCTAAATTATTATGTTTTTATTCATGAAACTCTAAATCCTTAGTATTGCATCCTTGAAACCCTAAATCCTTAAGCTTGCATCAACAAAACCATTAATCTATAGGGTTTCATCAATGAAACTTTAAATATTAAGGGTTTCATCCAAGAAACCCTAAATCCTTAGGGTTGCATCAACGAAACTTTAAAATCCTCAGGATTGTATCAACAAAACCCCAAATCCTTGGGGTTACATTCACGAAACATTAAATACTTAAGATTGCATCCATGAAATCATAAATCCTTAGAGTTGTATCCACGAAACCCTAAGTTCTTAAGGTTACATTCACAAAACCCTAAATACTTGGGGTTGCATCCATGAAACCTTAAATCCTTAGGATTACATCTGTGAAACCTTAAATCCTTAGTGTTATATTCTTAAAACCTTAAATCATTAGGCTTGCATGCATGAAACCCTAAATTCTTAGGCTTTCATCAACTAAATCCTAAATTCTTAGGGTTTTATCCATAAAACCTTAAACCCATAAGGTTGAATCCACAACACCTTATATTCTTAAGGTTTCATCCACGAAATACTAAATCCTTAAGATTTCATCCACAAAACCCTACATCATTATGGTTTTATCCACAAAATTCTAAATCCTTTAGGTTACTTCCACGAAACCCCAAATCCTTTGGGTTACATCCATAAAATACTAAATCTTTAAGATTTGATACATGAATCCCTAATTTCTTAGGATTTCATCCATGAAACCCTAAACCATATATCCTTGAGGTTTTATCCATGAAATCCTAAATTCTTAGGATTTCATCTATGAAACACTCAATCCTTATGTTTTATTTTTGTAATACTTTTTAAATTTTCATTTTTCAAACTTTCAAGACATTAATACTTTTGTTTTTTATTTATTTAAAATTTTTATTTTTATTACATTTTTAAGACATTGCTCTTGTTTTTGCTAATTTTTTTTTTTATAAAAAATCATTTTTTTCATGGATTTTCTAAACATTACCTTTATTTTTCATATTTTTAAAATTTTCACTTTCAAGATAATACTCTTGTTTTTTCATATTCTTAATTTTTTTTTAAACAAATTTCAACACATTACTCTTATTTTTTCATAAGTTTTAATTTTTTTCATATTTTTGAAGCTTTAATTCCTAAGGTTTCTAAGTTAATGATTTAGGGATTCGTTCATAAAATCCTAAGGATTGTGAATTAAACCTTAAGGAGATAGGGTTCATAAATGAAACCATAAAGATTTAGGGTGTCGTGTATAAAACCTTAATTATTTGGGGTTTAGGGTATCATGGATGCAACCTTAATGATTTAGGATTTAGTAGATGAAAGCTTGAGGATTTAGTGTTTCATGCATGTAAGCCTAAGGATATAGAGCTTCGTGGATACAAAAATAAGGATTTACGATTTCACTATTGTAATCCTAATGATTTAAGGTTTTGTGAATGCAACCTTAAGTAATTGTGGTTTCATGGATGCAACCTTAAGTATTTGAGATTATGCGGATGCAACCCTAAGGATTTAGGATTTTGTGGATGCAATCCTAAGGATTTAAGGTTTCGTGGATGCAACCTTAAGAATTTAGCATTTCGTGAGTGTAACCTTAAAGATTTATCAACGCAACCCTTAGGGTTGCATAAGCAAAACCCTAAATCTTAAGTGTTTCCTCCACAAAACCTTAAATCCTTAGGTTTTCATCCACAAAATCCTAAAATTCTTATGGTTGCATCCACGAAACCCTAAATTCATAAGGTTGCATCCACAAAACCTTAAATATTTAGAATTGCATCCACGAAATCCTAAATAGCTAGGGTTACATCTACAAAATCCTAAATACTTACAATTGCATCCATGAAACCCTAAATCCTTAGGGTTACGCCAACGAAACCCTAACTCCTTAGGGTTTTATCAATAAAACCATAAATACTAAGGGTTTTATCCACGAAATCCTAAATTTTTAAAGTTGCATCAACGAAACCTTAAAATCCCTTTGAGATGCATCCACAAAACCCTAAATCCTTGGGGTTGAATCCATGAAACCTTAAATACTTAAGATTGCATCCATGAAACCATAAATCCTTAAGGTTCCATCCACAAAACCCTAATTCCTTAGGGTTACATTCACAAAACCCTAAATCCATAGTGTTACATCGTTGAAACCCTGAATTCTTAGGCTTAAATGCATCAAACCCTAAATCTTTAGGCTTTAGGGTTTCCTAGATGAAACCCAAAGTATTTAGGGTTTCGTTGATAAAAGTTCAACGATTTATGGTTTCATGTATGCACAAATTCCTAAATCCTTAAGCTTGAATGCACGGAACACTCAATATTTATTTTTAATTTTTTTAATACAATTTAAATTTTCATTTTTCAAACTTTCAACACATTAATACTCTTGTTTTTTTAATTTTTATTTTTAATAAATTTTTCAGATATTATTCTTGTTTTTTTTTTTTTTGAAAATTTCATTTTCTTTTTGAATATTAAGACATTATTCTTATTTTATAATTTTTTTGAAAAAAAAATTCAAATTTTCAAGACATTATTTTTTCAAATTTTTAATGTTTTTAATTTTTCATATTTTCAATATAATACTTTTGTTTTTTCATATTCTTAAAATTTTCAACACATTACTCTTGGTTTTTCATAAGTTTTAATTTATTCATATTTTTGAAACCCTGAGGAATTAGGGTTTCGTGAATAAAACCCTAATGATTTAGGGTTTAAGGTTCCATAGATGAAACCCGAATAATTTAGGATTTAGTGTATAAAAGCCTAAGGATTTAGTGTTTTGTGCATGTAAGCCTAAGGATTTAGGGTTTTGTGGACACAACGATAAGGATTTACGGTTGCGTTATTGTTAGCCTAATGATTTAGAATTTTGTGGAGGCAACCTTAAGTATTTGAGGTTTCATGAATGAAACCCTAAGGATTTAAGATTACGTGGGAGCAACCTTAAGGATTGATTAACCAAACTATTAGGGTTGCAACAACGAAACATTTAGGGTTGATCAACGAAATCCTAAATTCTATGGGTTTCCTCCACGAAACTCTAAATCCTTAAGGTTTCATCCACGAAACCATAAAATCCTTAACGTTGCATCAATAAAACCCTAAATCCATGTGGTTACATCCATAAAATCCTAATCGTTAGGGTTACATATACGAAACCCTAAATCCTTTGGATTGCATCCATAAAAGCCTATATCCTTAGAGTTGCATCAACGAAACCCTAAATCCTTAGGCTTGCATCAATAAAACCATAAATACTAAGGGTTTTATCTACAAAATCCTAAATCCTTAGGATTACATCAATGGAACCCTAAAATCATTTAGGTTGCATCCACAAAACCCTAAATTCTTAGGATTACATTCCTAAAACCTTAAATTATTAGGGTTGCATCCCTAAAACTCTAAATTCTTAATGGTACATCATTGAAACCCTAAATCCTTAGGCTTGAATACACGAAATCCTAAATCCTTAGACTTTTATCAATTAAATCCTAAATCCTTAAGGTTTCATCTTAGAAACCCTAAACCTAAAATCATTAAGGTTTTATCCTAAATGTTTAGGATTTTATCCACAAAACCCTAAAAATATAAGGTTGAGTTCGTGAAACTTTAAATTATTAAGGTTGTTACATCCACAAAATCCTTAGGGCTACTTTCACAAAATCCTAAATTATTGGAGTTACATCCACGAAACACTAAATCCTTAAGATTTGATACACAAAATCTTAATTCTTAGGGTTTCATATATTATATCCTAAACACTTAAGGTTTCATCCATGAAACCCTAAACCTTATATCCTTGGGTATTATCCATGAAATCATAAATTCTTAGGGTTCCATCAATGAAACACTCAATCCTTATATTTAATTATTTTTCATACTTTTTAAAATTTTCATTTTTTCAAATTTCCAAGACAATAATAACATTGTTTTTTTTTTTTTGGAATTTTCATTTTTTTTCAACAAAATTTGCATTATAGGCATGCTTATTTCCATTTTATTGCCCACCTGTAAGATCTTATTTACGAGACCATAGTTTTGAAGGTAAGAAAATTACTTGTTAATTATGAGTTTACCTATTAACTATTAAGAAATGAGAGACATTATGCGGTGCTATTATAGCCATTAAAAATGTGAAAAGGATTACCTTTATATGTTCATATGATCTCTTCTTTCTAATTTAGATGTTTCCATTTGTTATTTTTAATGTTATGATAAATGAAAGAGCCTCAGACTTAAGTGTGAATTATGTTATGGATTTATAATGTTTCAATGAATGATTTAGATATAATCATATTCTTAATTACGTTAAGCGTAAGACAATCTTCTAACATGTCTCTTTTAGTTTCATTAGTTTTATAAGTCACTATTATCTTTTACTATCCTTATACTAACAATTTTTTGTATTAAAATAATTGACATGACACCCTTAATAATAACATGTAAGAAAATTATTTTACACAACATGTAACTAATGATTTATCTTAATAAGTTTTTGTAAAGGTTGGAGCTTGCATATGATTATGCAATTTCTAAACCTTTTCATGCTTCTTTGAAAAATGAATAAAGTGAATTTTTTTTGGAAAAAATGTTCCACGAGTTAAGTAAAAAAATCACTTAACAAAGTGACATTAAGGATAAATTATTGTGTTTTTAATTTTTATGAAAGCATTTCTTCTTTAAATTAGTCATTTGTGTTACTGAAAGATATAAAATCTCTACAATGAAGATATTCATAAACTTGAATTAATTATGGTATGTAAAGATTAAATATTGTTTCAATGTAATATAAACACTAAAAAAGTTATTTTAGTAATTGAGCTTACATTTCATAGTTCAAATAAATCAATTCTAAAACTAAATCAATTGATAAAATAATGTATTTCAACCTATTTCTTAATAATAACCAATTTAAACAATTTGTTGATTTAGCCTCCTATGTGTTTATACCTAGTTTTTATGAATAATAAACTCTACTTTCTCTTTCAACATGAGATTCCATTTAAAAAAAAATGGGTTAATTAGCCTCAAAAGCAAAAGAAACACAAAATTCTTGAAAGATGATATTCAACTAGGGTTTTACAACAATACCAAAGTTCAATAGCTCAATTCTGAAATCCTTCGCGATTGTCCTTATGTATGTAGGGTGTGGCAATACATCCAGTTGCAGTATGGTCTTGATTTCTTTATTGATGATGCTGCATACTGGCTCAAAAGTAACATTCAAGGAAATTTTCAACTCTTATTCGGCATCACTTGCTGGATGATTTGGCGTGCGAGGAATGAGGTGGTTTTTAACGATATAGTTTGGCCAGACTGGTATATGCATAACCAGATAAGTTCTCTTCTACATCTAGCCAAAGGGACAAGCTCGACCAACTCATCCTCAACAAATAGGATACTGGTTAATTGGGAACCTCCTCCGCAAAACCACATCAAGATCAATACAGACGGTAGTTCCTTTGGTAATCCTGGCTTGTCAGGTTTTAGTGGCGTTCTACGAGATTTTGCAGGCAATTGGATCACGGGTTATATGGGCAATTGTGGTTTTACTTCAAACACCACCGCTGAGCTGTGTGCTATTTTTCATGGCATTAAGCTTACCCACACAAAAGGTTTCTCTAATGTTATTTGTGAGACGGATTCCACCACTTCTCTAAAATTCATCATTGAGGGGCTCGACGCTATTCATCCTCATGCAGGTGTGGTTTCGACCATTTGTGATTACGTACAATTACCTTGGAATATTAGCTTCAAGCATACGCTTAGGCAAGGAAATAATGTGGCAGACATTCTTGCTAAGTCAGGAGCCAAATCTTCCTCCCCATTTATTTTATTAAATTCTTATCTAGCTTCAACTTCGAATTACTTAGTTGTTGATGCCTCAAGCACTCTCTTTTGTAGGCCTTAGTGCCATTTTTGAATTTCTTTATTCATCAAAAAATAGTTCAATTCTGAAATCCTTTCAAGAGTCTCGAGGAGTTTTACAAAAGTTTTGTTTGTTTCCCACACATCAAGTGAAATCTAAACTTTTCGTCATTTTTGTTTGTATGTTTGAGAAAAAGGGTTTTCTCATAAATTTTGTGGAGAAATTCTACAAAGTTTGGTTCAAGGCTTTCTTGTTCATTTTATTAACTTCTTTGATAATGACTTTTTTCTTTATACAAAAGAAGTTAAAACTGAAAAGAAAAATTAGGTGTGAATATAAAACTAATTTAAAAATACCAAGTCCTAATAATCAACTAACTTTGTTCTAATGATCTTTTCAATGAGAGGAGTAAAAACACATGTAGTAAAAAGAGTTGTGAGTGGAATAATATACAAATCCATACATGAACTTACTTAGCCCTCCAACTTGCTCATCTTTTGTTGCAGGTTTACAAGATCACTTGACTTGGGTCTGATATGTGATCCATCTAGCATCTTCTTATATTGGTAAGTTTTGCATAAGTAAAGGAAAATATTAATCGCATATTTATTTTGTGGTTGAAAGATCTTTAAATCAACTTTCAAATGAAAATTACAAATTTTAATTTCTCACAAAACGATGTTCCATCGTTTTGGAACTTATGTATATATTCAACCACAATCAAACATAGCTTAAGTGTGCATGTATTCTCATCAGCCTTCTTCTGACTTAGAAATGAAGAAAAACATCCAACTTCATTAACACTGCTAAGGCTTATTTGTTTAAGGAATAATGCAAAATATTTTAATTTTTTGGGGATTTACTCACGATTGATGGAATTTTACTCACGGTTCCCTTGTTAAACATGTATCAGATTCAACTCAAACTCTTCTTTCACCAATAGACCACACATCCTCTAAAGTTGTTAGAATGGCCCAAATTTCTGCGACCATAATAGTACAGACTCCTAGACTAGTCACACATCAAATCATGATAATGTTGATGCTTTGAGTTTGAGTGCGAAGTGGACTAGATTCACCGACCGTACACACGCATCTAATAATAGAGCTGGCAGCATACATATTCTAATATTTACAATTAGGCATCATTTTTAATACTTTCTATCTTTAGTGTATATATAAACAATACAAGCAGTGAAGTCTGTGTACTGTGTAAGCCAAATTAAATAGAAAATCAGAGAAAATACAATAGAATTAAGATGAGCGTTCCAACTGTGCTAGTTTTACCATTTCCAGGTCAAGGGCATGTGAATCCCATGATGGCACTCTCAGAAAAGTTGGTTGAGAATGGGTGCAGAGTCATTTTTGTGAACACAGACTTCAACCACAAGCGAGTGGTGAGCTCCATGGTGGATGATGAGCAACAACATGATGATGAAGAATCACTAATGAAGTTGGTCTCATTCCCCGATGGTTTAGGACCCGATGATGATGATGAGAGAAAGGACCCCCAAAAACTACTTGAGGCTGTTCTAAGAACCATGCCTAGCACGCTTGAGAAGCTCATAGAGGATACTCATCATGCTGGTGACAACAGAATTGGCTTCATTGTTGCAGATTTGGCCATGATATGGGCGTTGGAGGTTGGGACTAAATTTGGAATCAAAGGAGCTACATTCTGTCCTATAGCAGCAACTATGTTTGCCTTGTTTTGCATTAGCCCCAAGCTTATTCAAGATGGAATCATAGATTCGTATGGTAAAAATTTATGAGCGCGACACTCTTTCTAATAACATTGTATTTTTCATACTCATTTATCTAATTCAATTTTGATAGTAGAGCTAGATTGATATGTGAAATCCAACAAAAAAAAAATAAAATAATTTTAATTAAATTCCAACCAATTACCTATTAATATATATATATTTCACTAAAAAAAATTGATAGATTAAAGAAGCAGTAATTAACATATGTTTCTCTTTCTCTCTCTTTATTAAGTGGATTTCTGACATTATAAAATCATCTAAAAATCCAACATAAGAAAATCTATTCCCATACATTACTAGTCTTATTTTGATTATTTTTGGTTGCAGGATTACTATTAACCACTGAAAAGACGATTCGACTATCACCAAATACGCCAGAGATCGACCCAAGAACCTTTTTTTGGTTAAATATGCCTGGCACAAAAGAAGATGGTATAGATATGATGCGTGTTACACGAGCGTTAAATTTGGCAGAATGGTGTCTTTGTAACACCGCATATGAACTTGAACCTGAGGTATTAACCTTTGTTCCAAATATCCTCCCAATTGGTCCATTGTTGAGAAATTACGACAAAAAAGCAAATGCAAATGCAACAACTGCAAGATCATTGGGACAATTTCTAGAAGAAGATCTCTCCTGCATGAGTTGGCTAGATAAACAACCTCATTGTTCTGTCATATATGTTGCTTTTGGTAGCATCACTCTTTTTGACCAAAACCAATTCAATGAACTAGCTCTTGCACTAGACCTTGCCAATGCAGCTTTTCTTTGGGTTGTGCGTGAAGACAGTAAGATGGCATACCCTTATGAATTCCAAGGACAAAAAGGGAAGATAGTTGGATGGGCACCCCAACAGAAGGTTCTTAGCCATCCTGCCATAGCATGCTTTCTTAGCCATTGTGGTTGGAATTCAACCACAGAAGGTTTGTCTAATGGTGTTCCCTTCTTGTGCTGGCCATATTTTGCAGACCAAATTTATAACAAAAATTACATTTGTGATGGGTTGAATGTTGGGTTGGGATTGAATTCAGATGAAAGTAGTGGACTTGTGTCAAGGTGGGAGATTCGAAAGAAATTGGACCAACTACTTGGTGATGAGAACATAAGATCAAGGTCTTTGAAGCTAAAGCAGGAGTTAATCAACAACAAAGGGCGTTCTTCAGAGAACCTCGACAAGTTTGTCAAGTGGCTTAAAGAATAAATTGTTTATTCCTAGGTGCAAAGTTCGCCAGTACTGAAGATATATTGTCACGAACAACTCTTCAACAAAAAATTAGTAAGTTTTCCAAGTATTTGTAATGTTTTGAAGATGTAATTGTTTGTTTTCATTTTAGGGCCGAGTCATATCTCAGGTTATGGGCTTGTTTTATCTACTATGCATGATAATTTCTATGCATCCAAGTATGCATTATTGTGGAATATTCAAAACAATATTACATTTGTAACTTAAAAAGCAAATGAGCCCTTCCTGGACATAAATCAATAAACAGAGTGAATGAACTAATTCTCTCATAAAACCAATTCGCCTGATTTACTTACTTGAATTATGTTCATTATATATTCCTTGGGTTCCAAGGTAAAGATAGCATGACCAGAAGCACAAAAAGGAATTATTCATAATATCAGAAATTATTTTTTTTCTTTTTATTCAATGACGACACAATTAAACCACAGAAATGATAATATGCCCATTTACATGCACTTACACAACCATACATTACAGACTTATTGGGGGTAATACAATTGAACAAATGGAACTATTAATTAATTAAAGTTTACGTTTAAGTTAGTGAAGAAGAACGATAGTTGGAGGCAAAGCGATTAACCAACGCAAGAGCATTACTAGTGAGTTGAGAAGCTTCCACAACCCTGGGCCTAACGGAAGCCTTCAAGTTGGCGTCGACGTGGGGCCCATCAAACCCGTCAAGACACGTGTCCTGATCGGTGATGGCAGCGCTAACCCAAGTCTGGACATTACTCACGTGCCACGCGAAATCCTTGGCCTTGGCCACGAGCCCAAGCTCGTTCACCGATTGGGTGAGACGGTCCACGCTGTCGTTCATGTTCTCAACGCAGTCTCGCAGAGCGTTGTACTCTCTGGGCTTCATTCCCTTCACAGACCCCATTCTCTTCACGAACGACGCGCACGAGCGCGTCTTGGACACGCTCACGGACAGGGCCGTCACTGCGAGCTGCTTCTCGCTCTGCCGAATCACGCTGGCGTAGCCCGAGAGGCTCTGGACGCACGCCACGGGGTAGCGCGTGGCCTTGCATGAGGACTTTATGAAGTCTGTTGTTGCTGTTGCTGGGTTATTGGTTCGTTTGGCAACTGCGGTGTGAAAAAGAAGGAGTAGCAGAGAAAGGCTTTGTAGTTTTGCTGCCATGCTTTGGTGTGTATGTTCTGAACTTGTGATGTAGTAAAAGATGGCAATGCGGTGGTCACTTATATAGGGATTGGAGGAGTGCCAATATTTGTTTTTTAAATATATTTTCTTGTCAAATTCAGGTGAGAAATCACCTTTGTACAGAGTATAAGTTTCTACAATTAAAAAAATAAAGAAGTGGAAACCAAAGAGATATGCATGCATGGCACCTACATCTATACACGCTGCATGTCTATTATCGAATTCCTTTTTCCATGTTTTCCATTCTTAAAATAGAAAGTTTCTGATTCATTGTACCCGTTGTTTCTGCAGTGAATACCGGAGCTTATTAGTATAATTTGAAGTTTATTAGTAGTGTGTTTTTTGAAAAATATATAAATCTAGGATAACATATCTAAAATAGTGAGGCAAACAGTTCCAACAAATTAAGGAAATAAAAAATTGAAGCACAGACTTTATTCTTAGTTGTGTGTGTTCTGCCGAATGCTGATTAATTTACGTTTATCGTCCACGGCATTGACTGACTGTTTTGGATTGGATTGGGACCAAATCAAGTAATCAATGCAAGCTAGGAATTATAAAGTGATGAAGCCTAGTTGCAAATTAATGTGAACTTTAAAAGTACTGCATTTTAATCATGATCACTAACTCAAAGCAAATCCTAAGAGACTAAGCTTCATCAGGTATGAATACAAGTAATACAAAACCTAGTTTTTATCACACCGGGCAGGTTCTGCAATGAATCAAACGATCCTTCATATTTTTTTTTAAAACAGAACTCTCATTGCATTCTTGATGACCAATCATAATCCTTTCACACAGTAAAAATTTAGTTCAATAATAATAATAATAATACCATTATACTACGAATTCTAAAAACACTTTTAAAATAGTTTGAACCATGATCTTTTAATGAAATAAGTTTTCCGTAGTTGATCACTTGACCTGTTTGATCACATGGTAAAATAAGCAAAGAGCATGTGAGCAAATATTATCGTCACTATTTTCTTACGTACTCCGTTATCTAAAGCTTAGCTCTTTGGTAAAAAAACATGCAAGATCCTTGTTAAAAAAAAAAAATGTAACGTCAATTTGAAAACTTGTTATATGAATATACAAATTTGGAGGAGATCAGAAGAAAACTTCCAGGATGAAGATGTGAAAAGAATAAGAAAACACATGCGCTTATTTCATTTTGCATTTTCAACACGTTATGGTTATTTTATATTATTTTTTCAACCTAAAAAACTACAACAAAATGATATATACCAACGTGGTCTGCCAGTAATATCGTCTCCAAAGTCCAAATACACGGGAACAGGCATAACCTTAATCATGGCAAACACACCAAATGGGTAGGTACCTTCAAAAGTCCATTTGGAGATTTGAACATGATAAAAACACGTTGGACATTACAAAAATAAACTACGAATTTTGTGCTATCAAATTTAGTTATAGTTCGGTACATAGCACATATTTAGACTTTAGTTCTACTTATACTGTTGCTACATATAAAATAATCGGTAAATTTTGTGCTATTAAATTTAGTTATATATATATATATATATATAAAATGATAACAAACAATAATAATCCTTAGATTAAAATTAAAAATGTATCAAGATTGAAATCTTAATTTTAAGCGTATCACCATATCATATCCCTTCTTCTCTCAATTAGTTTTTTTCTTTGCATTTTTTTTTCAATAGCATAAGCACATAGGCAAAACACCACCCTCATCACCATGACCACCACCCTGTCGCCATCGTCGCTACCACCACCACCATCATAGTCGTTGTTCCCATTGTTGCTGCCACCACCATTGTCAACAACGGGAACAACGACCATGATGGTGACAGTAACGATGGCCCTGACGGTGGTAACCATAATGGCCGTCAAGAGTTATCATCATCATTATAACCACCACCACTATCATCAACATGGTCACCACTATCAAGACCACCGTCACCGCTACCATCATGGTCGTTGTCCCCGTTGTTGTCGCCACCACCATCGCCGTCGACAATGGTGGTGGCGACAACAACGGAGACGACGACCATGATGGTGGTAGCGACGGTGGCCTTGACGATTACAAAAATGACAATAGTAATCATATTGGTGGTGGTAGTGGTGACGAGGCAGTGGTCATGGTGATGAGGATGGTGTTTTAACTATATGTTATTGGAAAAAAATACAGAAAAAAAAAAAAACTAACTGAGAGAAAGGGAGGATAAGATCTCATGGTGATGCAAGTTAAAATTAATGTTTTAATTTGATGTGTTTATTATTTTTAATTTTAATCCAATGATTATTATTGTTTGTTCTCATTGTTTTCATTTAAAAGTTATTCTCACTTAAAACGTCCTATATTAGCAAAATTTTATGATAATCAAACTTTATTATTTTATTCTTAGCAAGATGGAGGACGGTACGGGTATGTATTTTCTTTCATTGATTTTTACATGATTTTATTATATTAGGCTCATTTTCTTCTATCTTATTTTTAGTTTATAAGTTATTTTTAAATAAAAAGTAAAAAATAAGAACTAAAAAAATAAGTAAAAAAAATTTTGTTAATATTTTTTTTTAAACTTAAAATCTCCTTAAAGTTAAAATATAATAAGATAAAGAGGTGTTAGATTCGACTCCTCCGTTAACAAAAATTAACAAACTAATCATTAATATTTTTCGATAAAAAATAGTAATTATTCCAAAAGTTAGTCTTAATGGGATTCAAAGAGAGAACATAAGTAGTTTTGGATGGCTTATTATAAAGTTCTTTATTTTTAATTTTTCTTTATTAAAAATAAGTAACTTTTATTTTAAGAAACTTTTATAAATTAGTGTTTGTCCCAACTTTTACTTAAAAATTACTTATAAGTTAAAAATAAGTTGGGTTAAACACCACCTTAAAAATGGTATTTTTTTTATTATAAGAATTCGCCTATTTAATGTCAAAGAGATGAATAAAAAAATCATATGGCAACTGTAGGTATTTATTTATTTTTAAAAGGCTGAATTTGGATATTTAAATTAAGCCTTAAAACTAGATTGGGCCACACTTGGAGTTAAATTACGCATGCAACTATACAGTCTTTGGGCCACCAGGCTATTATTATATTATAGTCATAGACGTCAGTTCTTGCTACATGCACCTCCTTTTAAAACTATCCTATGATTGCCCTTAATAGAAGTTTTAAGTTTTTTTTAACTGAATTGATTGAAAATCATAAAATTTTGTGGGTTTCAATTTTCAATTGATGAATTTTTTTCTTGATTTAGTAGTGAGACCCACTAAAATTCATATTTTTTTTATTAAATTTTAACCAATTATAAAGATTGTGTTGAAAAAAGAGTGTTAAAAAAAAGTATTGTTAGCATTTCTCTCTTACTATTTGGGTTAAATTTGTCCATTCAATAGTAAATGATTATGAAAATAAAGTAACATTCGATTTTGCTTCTGTAGGATAAAGGCAATTGTGCACACTTTCAAAACACTAAGAAATTTAGGAAAACCCCTTTATGGCACACCTTACCATACCTCCTACTGAGCCACAATAGCTGCCAAAACTACTACTACCAACACTTGTCCTACCAACCACCTGATACAACTCAATATCTATCAATTTGTTTGCCACATTGTTACACGAATCTGCAGTACTAAACATTAACCAGAAATACATGCAGAAACATTTGACACCCAGTGTAAAACTTGTTCAATAATTTCGAATAATTTCCTCCAGGATCAAGCATGAAATAAAACTTGTTCAATAATTTCGTCCTTCTGATATGTCTTGCCCTGAAATACAGTCTTGTTCCTCCCATCTTTCTTTTCTTTTAGAGATTCCTTGACTACATGATAGAAATTGACCAAGAGTATCTATACATGTATAAAAAGAGAGGGATTTTTTTTCTTGAACAATATTATTGTCACTTGAGACTATTGTGAGCCCGTCAAATCATCCAAAAAGTGTGAATAATAGCAAGTTGTAACAGGTCATGAACTTGACATTTGCAATGATTAAGCAATTACAAAATAGAGAGGTAACTTGAAGAGTTAATCTGAACTTGGAAGGAAGATTGCAACCAATTCCATAACGAAAGAGCAAAGTGGCAATAAAGGAAAATATGTTCCCGAAGATTTCGCAGTTGCACCACAAAAATTACACATAAGCACAATATCACACCTTCGATGCTTAAGAACATCATCTGAGGGAATTTTATTATGTAATAGACGCCACAGCACAAAGCTCTTGGAACGGGGGATAGTCTGATAAAGGGCTACCCAATGAACATGAGGACCTAAGGACATTTCACGAATTAAAGGGACCAATGACAAGGTCCAAGGCCAAGATTCTTTAAGAAGAAATGACCAAGAGACTAAAGGAATGGTTATTCATCAAAGGCCAAGAAGGAAGAAATCTAAAGGAGCTAAATTGAAGCACTTGAAAATTTGCTAAAGAAGCTCACTTAGCACAATGTTGTGCTCAACGTAATTTTGCTTTGATCAAGCAGCTTATTCTACGCAATTTCACTTCAATCAAGTATCTCACTCAACACAACGTTGAGCTTAGCAGACACAAAGAAGAGTGGCGTTAAGCACAAGGTTGAGCTTAGCGGAGGTCTAACGTGAGAATTTTCAAAAATGTGCTTCTTCATGTTTTGTGCAATAGGATTTTGTATAAGTTTGTAATAGGATCTTAGGCCACTATAAATAAAAGAAACTCTCGGTTGTAAAGCATGATATAACTCATTTGATAAATGAAATAAACATTGCTTATTGTGAGAGTTTAGATCTTTCTTTGGTTCTTGAGTGAAACCATTGGTTTTTATCAAGGAAACTTCTCCTTGTAGCGAATCCACTTCCAACTTATCGATTCTCACGAATCATGGCGTTGTATTTTCGTCATCTTCTTCACCTCTTTCTGTTTTTATTTTTCTTCTAGTTCTTAAGTTTGTTTCAATGGAGATCATATGATTGCTTTCGAAACGACCCAAAACCAAGCTTTTGTAGCTTGAAACTGCATAATCCTTAACCGGAATGCATCATAGTCTTAGTCCAAACCCGCTTGATCCAAGACAAATGTGAAGTTGCCAAAGTGAGAAAGTTGAAGGCTTCTTTAAACAAGAGAGTTCCACTTTGAAAGAGCATTCAAATGACTTGGTCAAGATCAAGGTTCATGATACGAAGAAGAGGAGAGAAGTAGAGGCCAACATAAGTGATAAATGCAACATATGAAGGAGAAACTTCGAGAGATGTCAAGAGTTATTCAACACAAAGTTATCAAGAGTAGCTGTTAAATGAACGCTAGAATTACCAATTATCCATCCAAAAATATCCCTTAAAGAGGAATTTGAATACTAATTATCCATCTAAAAATTAATCCAACTATTATTACTGATTAGTTAATTATTATTATTCTTTAATTTCATGATGAACATATAAAATGATTGGAAATTAAGTGAAAATAAAGATAAAATTAATAAAATATTAATGAATTTTATTTAAACTTTCAAAAGAATAAATAAAAATGAAATTGTAGTAGTAGTTTTTTTGAAGTGTGTATGTTCACGTAATCACATTGGAACTAGAAGACGTGAAAGTTGGACGGCTGGACGCTAGCCCGTGATGACCGTTGAACGATGCGAGAGTCAGCTTTGCGCGTGAAGTGAATGCGAATGGGACCCACTTGTTGTCATAATAGTTGTCGCTTAATATTCCCAAACGCTTCATTTCATTTCTTTCTTTCTTTTCTTTGGTCTTTGATTCACACTACACACTACGCACCTCTTGTCATCATTTTTGTTTCTTCTTCTTCTTATTCTTGGTTGGTACAAGGTTTCATAAATCATACCGTAACAAATTAAGCGTTGAAAAGTAAGAATACAAGACGAGAATTTTCTTGTTTAATATTTCAATCAATATACACCTATTATTATATATCAAACTTCTTATATTGAGACCTTTACAACATGGCTGATTTGTGATGAAATGTTCCCTCTAACTAACTGTTTGAGCTAGGTAGGTAGCCATATAAGAATAATAAACCCTAACCTGTCCGGGTGTGGGAGAATTCATTTTATATATTTTTAATTAATTTGATTAATTTTCCACATCTCACGGCTTCTGGAATCCCTCCCTGTTTTATTCAATTATTAGCCAAGATGATAAGGGTTCGAAGTAGAGCTGTTGGAAATGGGCATCTAGAAAAAAGTACGAGTTTAAGACTATAAAAAAAGAAGGATTAATCGACCTTTCTTGTTTAGAACTTTACTGCATGATCAAATATTCAAAGCCATTTTTCTTTTGTATGATTTGATTACGCTACTCTAGCTTAAGCAACAAGAAGGATTAATTGTTAGAAATCAACTGGTGAATTGTTCGGTTTGACTTGTAATCAGTCCAGCAGCAATGTGCTTCGAAAAATTATTTGAAATCCTAATGTCTCATATCTTTGAATTGTCTGATTGCTACAATACTCCAAACCCAATTATCTTTTCAAATTTAATACAGCCTTGCATGTTCACGATACACTATATAACTGTATCTTTGAATTATAAAAAAAAAATACGTCAGGTCAATTCATATTAAATTCTTACTTATTTTAAAAAATCAAGGCTCGAGTTTAATTTCTTATATTGTACTAAATAATATTAAAAAAAAAGTAAAAATAGAAGAAAGAATCCTAAAATATAAAAGTAAATGACTTTCTATACAAAATATCTAACATTTAATTAAAAGAACAAAAATATCCTATCTTCATCTAAAAAATTGCTTTATATAATGAGAAAAAGATTATATAATGCAAATATAAAATTATTTTACTTTCTCATCCATCATAATTCTCTATTTATAATAAAATAATTAATTTTTATAAAATTATTTTTAAAATTACAGTAAATTATAATTAATTAACAAAATAAAATAATTTTATATTATGACGATATAGTAATATTTTACTCTTTTATATATATATATATATTAAAATATATAACAAAGTATTTTTAATCCAAATCTTATAATTGTTGAATATAAACTTCACTTAACTTTACAAATCCAACTTTGCAAAGTGAAAATTGTTCTCACTTTTATATTTTTTTTTTATCTAGTTACTCGTTAATGTGAAATTTTGAATGTATCCTAATTCCAAACTAATATACTTGTGAATTGTGATAACATTTATTTTGATTTTTGAGATTAGCTAACCAGAAGACTTTAATAAAAGGAATGAAAGGAGAAAAGTTCATGGAACAAATCAATAAAATGATTTCATTAAAAGCATTTATATTTTATAGTACATCACGTTTTTTTCTTTTATAATTTTCGGATGAAGCGATAAGACGTGTAACGAAAAATACGTGGACTCTTCCTCGAGATGAAAACAGAAGAAACTAAATACATAAATAAATCATTAATTTCATCATGGTGCCAGCGAGGCAACAAAATGCAGCTATAAAGCACGAAAAGAACCGCACATCTCACCTAACAAAACAAAAC
Organism: Amphicarpaea edgeworthii; assembly: GCA_014843725.1. NCBI lineage: Eukaryota > Viridiplantae > Streptophyta > Magnoliopsida > Fabales > Fabaceae > Amphicarpaea > Amphicarpaea edgeworthii. The sequence goes on along the minus strand of CM026324.1, from coordinate 4,323,303 downwards.
CGATTGCGAGAAAAGAAAGAAGACAGAGAAGAAAAAGAAGCAAAGGGGATCCAGTGAAATGAAAATGAGTGGTGGTTGCAAGTGTTTGTTGTCGTTGGTGTTGGGTTTGGTGTTGATGATGAGTATGGCAGAGGCGCAATCGGGTACTAGCGCGACATGCGCGCAGGAGCTGATTCCGTGCATGGACTACCTGAACGGCACGACCGCCCCAACCAGCGCTTGCTGCGACCCTCTGAAAAAAACCGTGGAAAATGAACTGGATTGCCTCTGCAACATTTTCTTCTCCACTGGCTTGCTTGCAACTTTCAACGTCTCTGTCGACCAGGCTCTCGCACTCAGCAAACGCTGCGGTGTCACCAGTGATCTCTCCACCTGCAGCAACGGTACGCCATTTCTCAATTCAAATCAATTCCATGCACAGTACTATTTCCAATTTTGTTTATCATAGCATTTATTGTTTTTCCTCTTTCTTTTCTCTTCCGGATTTCCAGGGACAGCTCAGGCTCCGGGTTCAAGTCCACCACCAGGTAAGACGCCTTTCAATTCTGCAGTGATAGATGATAATAGAGATGTGAATGATGTGATACACTTTCAATTTCATCATCATGAGTTCATTACCATGAATATAACAACATTTTCTATGATCTGACTAAAAAATCTTTTAGACGAAGGGCGTAACTTGTTTGTTAAAATTAAGTTGTAGTTAAATTTAAATAACATTTGATTTGATGAGTAGCATAATGAAAATCATTCAATGAGATTTGTCCTATTGAGAAAACAAGCACCTGCTTTCTGACTTAGTTCATTTTGAACGAGTCCCGATAATCACAAGTTCAGATTTTTTTTGGTAAAGTTAATTTTGATTCTATAAATAGGAATAATTGAAATTTAATTTAAATCATAATGTAAATGACACCACCACTCTTCAATATTCAAATTAGTCGGTCAAAATGTAAACACGAAGTCGTTGTCAGCCATTTATGATTTTTTTATAATAGTGACGCGTATTCTCATCTACCAGTTCTCTCTTACTTTATTTTATTGGCATTTTCTCCCTTCTCCTTCCGCATATCAATTATGACAAATAGACTTTTGTAATGCAATGGCAAATGGGAAAGATATTGCAAGAGGGAAATGAGATTAACTTAATCCAATAGTAGGTATTAAGAGTATATTATAATACCCATTAGTCATTCTCAATTAAAGTTACAATTACATAAGCGTAAGTAGGCAACTTCGATTTTTTTCTCATAATACATTTTGTATTTTTCTCCTCCACTAAAATTATTATGCGTCAAGTCAATAATAACCAATAATTAACCATGACATGACATGATTCATGAACCTTCCATGGGACAAAAAATAATGACCATGAAATTATTATGCGTCAAGTCAACATGCACGTGAGCTTTATATTATGATGTTATAGATTTATAGTTAAATTGCTTAAGTACACATCTACCATAATTAAATAGTTGAAGTTCCCAATATCTGCAAGTAAGTTTTCTTTCTTCCCTCAAACATAATTCATATAAATAAACATGCAATTTTGCTCTTGCAGCCACACCTGGAGGTAACAACGGAAGAGAGAATGGAGCAGGCAGAGTCACATTCACTGGGCTTTCTTTCCTCCTCTTGTTTTGGGTATCTATGATATCTAATTAGGAAGGTGGCAGTTTATCCTTCGGAGCATCTACTATATATATGTTGAACTTATCTTTGTATTTCCTTATACATTGACTATTCAGTCATTTCATTGTATTTTTCCTTTCCTATTTTTTTTATTTCTCTTTAGAAACCTATGATTCAATTGAGTAAAAAGTTTCATTAGTGAACGGACATTCTTCATTGTCAATTTTTAGTTGGTAGAGTTATTTGAGGTGCTTTTGGTTGCACCATTTATATAAAGTGGTTTGTTGATCTTAATTCTTATGACTTATTATTATTATTATCTCCACAAACTCTCCCACTATTCTTTCAGGTAGTACCGAAAACAATGTGCGTTTATTTATTTAAAAAATAAAATGAGCTAAGAAATACATATTAAAGTATAAATGTTAGGCACCTCTGAAGAAGGTGTTTGACTAGAGTAAAATATTGAAGAAAGTTCTTAAATAAGTGGGGGCTTAAGTGCTTTTATATATATATATATATATATATACACACACGCAATGATGTTAAAATTGTTTGTGGACGCTATTGTGGTGCAACCAGAAGCTGTTGGACAGTTATTATTATTTTTTTTAAAAAAGCTTCTGGCTCAATAGATATATTTTCCTCTTTTGTTCGAAAAAATCAATCCTCGCGAATGAACCTCAACATGCTTCTTTTTTCAAAAGATTTGCATATTAGTTGGTGGACTTCCTTGCTTCTACACCGCGTAATTAAATGGAGAGTTTGCCAAATCAGTGATTGACACTTAACAAAGTAGTTTATTTTTATTTAATAACTACTTTTTCAAATAATTATTATCTTACTAAAATGGATGAGTTTATGTCGCACGAGTTCACGAGTTTTGCATATAGCGAGCTCAAGTTGGAGATCCGATCCTATTCAAGGATACACCTGGGACGATGAAGAGACAACTACAAAAGAACCAAATATACACTCATACTCTAATAATAATGTATCAAAATCATGGGTTTGATTTTCTGACTCAGAATTGTTCTTGTCTTCCGTTTCATTTTGTTTTGTTTTGGAGGGGTCAACTATCAGCTTCTCTCTTCACAATCACATTGCTTTAGACAATTGTTATGAAGGTGCAGGAAGCAATTGTCATATTGTTACCTTGTTGGGCCATGTATTTGGGCCTTAATGTTGTGGTATGGTTTGTCATGGACCAGAGCATAAAAGCCATGTATGTAACAAAAGATCCAAATCAATGGTGGAAGATGGAGAACTGAAAAGAAACAAAAAAAAAAAGTTGAAGCAGAAGCCGTTGATCCATCTAGAAAGAGGTGGCATGAAACATGAAACAAGTAGCTACCTACCCATCCCCAGAGTATAATAGTAAAATGGGATTTCTGAGGTCAATAGCAACAACAGCAACTGCAACTGCTGTAGCAGCTATCCCTGCAGCTTTTGCCTTCTCTTCTATTTCTTCATCTTCTTCTTTCCCTCGCTCTTCCCAATCCCCCAGTCCCTCGAATAGATTGAGCCTTGTCAAAACATTAGCTACTCCTCCCTCTGCACTCCACATGGACCACAAACTCTCTTCTCAGGTTCGCCATTTTCCACTTTCCTTGTTGCCAATTACATAATTACCCTCTAATTTTACAGTTCCATTCTCTTTCTCTTGCAGCCTGACGCCGTCTTGCCGGAGTTACTGGTCAGTTAGATTCTCTCTCTTCACTACTTGGCTCGGTTAAATCAAATTCTTAGTTAATTCCTTATTATTATGTGATGTCAGACGGAGTTCATGGTGGATATGAAATGCGAAGGTTGTGTTACTGCTGTCAAAAATAAGTTGAACGAGATCAACGGTAAGTGCTGCTTTCAACATGAATGAATGGAATTGGATTATACGAATTAAATTAAATCAAATCGCAAATGGTGTGGCTCTTGTTACTTTATTCAGGAGTTGAGAACGTAGAGGTGGACTTGAGCAATCAGGTTGTTAGGATTCTTGGTTCAACGCCGGTGAAGACCATGACTGAAGCTCTAGAGCAGACTGGTAGAAAAGCTCGGTTAGTTGGACAAGGAGTACCGGAAGGTTTGCCGGTTAATTTCTTGCTTTTTCATTATTTCTGATTGTATATTTTACATTACTAATTTTTCCTTAATGACTTTGCATGCTTGGTTTAATGTAAAGTTCGTGAGAGAGATTAATTTGGACACATATCCCAATCGTTTTAACTCTATCAGAAATTCAGAATCAATTTTACCATAATTTAAAACAAATGGACACTGTGATTCTCAGTATGATCTTGCTGAGTTTGTAAAATCCGCAAAAATGAAGGTTAGGGGTTTATTCTTTATTTATTTGGAGGAATGAGTCTGATAATTATGAAGTGGGATGTTTAGTATTGTAACTGTCACCTTTTAAAACTTGAGTCTGTATGCTCCTTTAAACTGCAACTTTGCCACAGTAGTTAGTTTCCTACATCCTTTATTGCTGTCACAGTGAGAGAAATAAGCTCCTTTTCTTTGAAAATCAGAACATGATATGAAGGCTGTCAACCTCTACACCTGATGTGATTACTTTCAGTCGAAGATTAAGCAGATTCTCCATTGTCAAATGGAGGTTGATGCATTTACAAACAAACAACAAATGGCTCATATTGTAGCCCTCATTCACATTGAATACTGCCTTCTCATCAAACCCTAGGTTCCTCTTACACCTGTCTTCACTTTTTGGTTCCAACTCTGTTATACAACAAACAAACAAAAGCTTTAGCTCTTAGTTTCAACATTTTTTAAATAATGTACAGGTAAGGTTTGATTCTTGATACATTTGCTATATTCTCTGCAATTACATAGATTCAATGACCTTGTTTCTCTCTCTCTATATATGTGTGTGTGTGTGTGTGTGTGTGACTGTACATATATGTATTACAGGTTGAAGATTGGAAATAATCCTATTACATGGGATATTGTTCTCTCTGTTATTTACTTCTTCTACCTTGTTCCATTTTTATTATTTGTCAGATTCTTTTTATTTCACTGAAGCAGTAGAATATCTTATATAGGGTTTCTGTTTTAGCTGTCTTATCACTTCTGATTTAGTTAAATCTTTCTTTTGCTTTACAGACTTCTTAATATCAGCTGCTGTTTCCGAATTCAAGGGTCCAGATATTTTTGGTGTTGTTCGCCTAGCTCAAGTAAATATGGAACTGGCTAGGATTGAAGCCAACTTTAGTGGGCTGTCACCAGGAAAGCATGGTTGGTCTATTAATGAGTTTGGAGATCTGACTAGAGGTGCAGCAAGCACTGGTAAAATGTTCAATCCGAAAAATGAGGGAAACAGTAAAGAGGTTTGCTCTTTTGAACTTCTGTTTTCCTGATATGGTGCAAACATATTTCCTATAGGTTTAATTACTCATTTGGTTCCTACGCTTGCCCATATTTTGTATTTTAGTCCGTACACCGAGAAACTCTATGTTTTAGTCCCTATGCAAGCAATTTTTTGTGTCAATCCTTGTCATTAGTTACCAAGTAACTCTGTTAGATCTAGCTTCTCTAAAACTGACAATAATGAAATCACCACAAAATTTGTGCAAAATCACCACAAAACAATGAACTTTTTTAAATTTCTGGCAGTTGCACAACTGCCAGAAAATTTCTAGCAATTTTACACAGTCTATTTAAATAGGTGGCAGTTTTAGAAAACATAGAACTAACAGAGTTACTTGGTAACTAATGACAGGGACTAAAACAAAACAAAAATACTCAGAGAGAGATTAAAACGTTGAGTTTTTAAGTATATAGAACAAAACACTAAAACAGTTAGGATAGTGAATTATTTTTTCTGGAATCAGAAAGTGTATGGATGCATCATGATGTCTACTAAAGTTCGAAAGATATTTCTGTTGATTGAGGCTGAGTCTGGCTGACTGTTTTCCTCTCAAATTTTATGTGTTGTGACAGCTATTACTGAAATTTCATTCTGCTACTGGGGGTTGAGTAGGTAGGAAGATGCAGACACATAGAATACCTCAAAATTTCTTCCTCAAGCTACAAAATACTTTTAAAACCTTTTGAAAAGGGCCTAAAGGCCTGCTTTTAAAACCTTTTCTACCAATTGATGAATGCATTCTCTGCTCCCTTTGCCTCTACTTGACACGTGTTTGTTTAATGTATAACATGCCTTAATAATATAATAAGGTGGACATTCCTCATTCATTTACTTGCAGTCTATGTCCCTAGTCTGTTGTTCTCACTTCTCATACCTTTTTATTGTTGAGTTCTGTTGTTCTTATTGATATGGCAATGGTAATTTATAGAAATCCTAAGTATGTTTTTAGTCAAATATTTTAGTATATTGATTTGATTTATGAATAAAATTAATTTCCAAAACAAGTCAAATTATTTTTCTAATTTTAATGATTTGAAACCTAATTGAACGAAGCCTGCTTGATTGGATCTTCAGTCACTGGGCGACCTGGGAACACTAGAAGCTAACGAAAAGGGTGAGGCCTTCTACACTGGGGTCAAAGAAAAGCTGAGAGTGGGTGATCTTATTGGACGATCTGTGGTGGTATATGCAACTGAAGATAAATCAGAGCATGGTATAACTGCTGCAGTAGTTGCCAGAAGTGCAGGAGTGGGTGAGAACTACAAGAAACTCTGTACGTGTGATGGCACCACCATATGGGAGGCAACGGACAGTGATTTTGTAACTAGCAAGGTCTGATAAAGTAATTCACTGAAAACAAAGCATTGTAATTTGGTTGTCTTGTGGCTCATCAGCACTTTCCATATTTTGAGGATTGTATGCCCCTTTCAGGAAAGGAATTCACCAGTCTTTAATTTATACTGGATTTCTTCACCAGAATTATGAACGTATTCTTTGGATAAGATGGTTGTTAATTTGACAAATCTCTTAAATTCTTAATAAGGCATTAATTGTCGTGTTATTTAAGGTTGTCTAATCATTATTTTACATTGATTTTTTCTTTGATTTTGTAATATTGGATCAAGTTAGCTACACATACCTTCTTTTGAATAACAACAAAAGGTGGAAGACAACAATAACGAGTGGAAAACACAACAATAAAATCAAGTCTTTGTTCAGTATGCAACACGAATAAAAAGTTAGACTCAAAAAGAAAAATTACAAATGTCTAATAGTTTCTCTTCTAATAGTCTCTCTTGAAGTTTATTTTATCTTCCTGTGTTGCACCATCAGCCACAACGGCTGTTAAATCACGTAGACAAAGTGGGCAATAGCCCTTCTTTAATAGCCATTTCTAACAGTGCAACAGCCACCAGAACCATGCAATCTGGTGTTGAGCGCCAAAGTTTCTTGTATGGTACTACACGAACCTTAATTAGCTCCCCATGTTCACGAAGGCCAGTCTCCTTACCCTGTAGTTGTGTGATTATCTCTTTGTCAACACGTCCTCTGTACAGAAAAATACTGATTTCTTCGTCACATCCTCCCTTACCACAAAAGAGAAAAAGAAAAGCTGAAAATTAGATGTTCAAGTGATAAAAGCAATAAGAACAAATTTATGGAGTAATAAACTAATACCATCCTAAATTAATACAAAAATTTGCAAAAGCACAGATCATGAAATTTGAAAAAGCAAAAAAGAGCAATAAGGTCCTCAGGCAAAGGGCTCAGAAACACACCCCAGAGGGAAAAACTCTGCATCCAGTTGCAGAGTCAAGGAAAGCAGTGAGGTCAACCATGTCTTCTACATTTAACTTGATACCAATCTCTTCTTCAACCTCACGAACTGCAGTACCAACAAAATCACCTTTGTCATCATCCAACATTCCAGCAGGCAATTCCAAACTAATTCTTCCAAGAGGAACCCTTGCCTTATAAATAAAAATATCCAACATAAGAATAGCCATAACATGAAAAACCAGTTATAAACATAATTAATCCAAAAAAAATAAAAAAAGCAAGGCACCAGCATCAACCTGTTCAGTAAGAACAGCATAAGTCTCAACCTCCGATTCCAGGAGTATCAGCACAGCCGCAGCTGGTCCTCTTGCAAATACAATACCTGGAACCTAATCATGGTTTACTTTACTATAAAAAGAATGAAATCAGCATTAGGAGCACTAAGTCCAAACATAGATAATTGAACTAACGAAATATTTGGTATACAGTCGGCAAGTCCAAGGCCTTAATCATCTTGGATTCCAAAGAAGGATGTCTACGTTTGATACATGGCCATGAGATTAACATAGGCATCTCATACCAACAAGCCAACATAGATTTATACTGAAAAGCTTGTATGTAAACCATCTCATACCATTTTCCCTGTTTCCTTGTCAAAAATTTCAGCTTTGAACTTGAGAAACCCAATACGCTTACCAAACATGTCCACTCCCTGTTTATATATAAATAAATCAATAAACACCAAATTTTTGTTAGTTATCAGGAAACAAGAATAAACCTAGAAGAGAAAATGAATATTCTTTTACTTTATTTCCCAAGTAACAACTCCTTAAATGATGAAAAACAATGTTGTTCTGGGCATTGGTCAAGGTTACTGACCTAAGACCCAGCATGGTCAAAACGCAGTTAAGTCTAAACTCTAACAGGATCTAACTCATGTTCCCAATTAATGGAGATAGATGGCCCTATATATATTATCTCGCAGAGACACCTTCCAAGGGAAAAGTACAACCATCTCCAAGACTTATTTGGCCAAGGAGGAAGACTTATAATCAGACACTACTGTACTACACTACAACTGGCTAGGAAACCCAAGTAGGGTCATCTGAGCATATATTTGCCCAGTTGCCCTCATTCCTTCAACATTTGCATACTTGAATGTGGTGTCGTGGAGAGTGGAGACCTTGAAAATTCAGCCATCAGAGGCAAGATCATTACCATTCACCCATACAGAAATCAGAGAAAACTAACTATATGCTTCTCAATAGTCCACAAAAGCCTCAAAATTGTATTTTCTGAAATGAGTGTCTTCTATGGATTACAGTCTTAGACTCTTAGTTAAGTCCTCAAAGGAACCAATTAAAGAAAATGTAGATGCTGACAGCTTCAAATAAGTTTTCTAGACTGTGGGGCACGTAATGTAGAGAAACATCTTTCATGAACAAAGTATGCTTCATCAAATTTTTTAGCTCAGTGACTTGAGTTGATTACCTGAATTAGAACTTGTCTCAGAGCCATGGTGCCATCGGCTAGAACCCCGTTTTCAGTTTGCAAATTATGCAACCACTGCTTGAATAAAGAGGATTCCACAGCACTCCTGCAAGGGAAAACATAAAAACCCATATTTGATTAAATCTATGCATTTCGCACAGAACTATTAAAAAAAACCATTTTTTTTTATCAAAATTGAAACTTTCTAGTTTATTATAACGTGAATTAACATAAAACAGAGAGTATTATTGTATTAGTATTAAAAAAGAGAAAATGTAAGATGAGAGACCAGAAATCAGAATGGGAGACACCGGGGGCAGCAACGATGTGAACGGGTTCATTTTGTTTATTGGGCAGTGTGATGGTGTGAGTCAACGAAGGTGACTCTGTCGACATCTTGCAGTAGAAACCTTTCTTCTTCGAAACCGAATTAGGGGTGTCAAGCAGAGTGAATCTTTTCAGTGCACCGCTTACACGAAGAACATTCATAACCACATAGTATGCTTCAGCATCACAAATATGATGAACCACTTCCAACAATGTTCTTTTGGGCTTTATGAACTTCTAAATGTGGACGAATTTGTTTTATTATTTTATATAATTAATTGTATAAAAAATGTGTGGATTTTTAAAATACGTTGCTTAAATGATTTAACAATTTTTAAAATACGCACAACTTATTTTATTAGTGATTGTGAAATACAGTATCAAGATTCGGGTAAAATTTGAGAAATTCCTCAGCTCACAAGAAAAGGGGATTGCTACATTTCATTCTAAAGTTTGGCTTCTTAATGTCGCATTACCAATGGTTATGACTTATGAGAAGAATGTACCCTTGCAATTGGGAAAAAAAAAATAACAATTAAAATTGATGCTTGCAAGTCGCAACAAGAACCTTGGAAATGTCATCTACTTTTTCTTTGATATCGTAATACTAAGAGTCATGTTAGCAAAACATATAACATATTTTGAATAACAAGCATAAAAGGTGAAAGACAATAATAACATGCTCACTAGCTTACAAGGGTGCAACCAAGAATCTCTTGGCAAAGGATATTTCCCACGAGTGCAAAACGTATATATAACAATCAGGTCATTTGTTGTTAGGTAGAGTATGCAACACGGATTAAAATATTAGACTAATAAAAAAATCAAATTTCTAATTAGGTAGACAAAGTAGGCAATAGCCCTTCTTTCATAGCCATTTCTAACAGTGCAACAGCCACCAGAACTTTGCAATCTGCTGTTGTGCGCCAAAGTTTCTTGTATGGTACTACACGAACCTTAATTAGCTCCCCATGTTCCCGAAGGCCAGTCTCTTTACCTTGTAGTTGTGTGATTATCTCTTTATCTACACGCCCTCTGTACAGAAAAATACTGATTTCTTCGTCACATCCTCCCTTAGAAAACAAAAGAAAAAGAAAAGCTGAAAATTAGATGTTCAAGTGACAAGCAGTAAGAAAAAATGACAAGAAATTGAACTGTATGCCAACATCTTAGCAAAAAACAATACAACAATGACATGATACGAAACTATATTGATATTACCATGCCAAATTATTACAAAAATTAGCAAAGCACACATCATGAAATTTGAAAAGGCAAAAACCAAAAAGAGCGATAAGGTTCTCAGGCAAAAGGCTCAGAAACACACCCCAGAAGGGAAAACTCTACGTCCAGTTGCAGTGTCAAGGAAAGCAGTGAGGTCAACCATATGTTCTACATTTAACTTGATACCAATCTCTTCTTCAACCTATCATAGTCATAAATACAAGAAATTGGGTAAAATTTAAGATAGTTACATTAGATCACTAGGAAAGACAAATAAAAATGTCAGACATACAAGTGAAAAAGGCCAAAAAATAAAACATGCACTTTCAGTACAGCTATGTATCAAAACAAAAATAAGTAGTGGACAAGAGGAAGAGAGTAATAGACCTCACGAACTGCAGTACCAACAAAATCACCTTTGTCATCATCCAACATTCCAGCAGGCAATTCCAAAATAATTCTTCCAACAGGAACCCTTGCCTTATAAATAAGAATATTTATTCATCATAAGAATAGCCATAACATGAAAATTCAGTTATAAATGTAATTAATAAATAATAAAACGGCAAGGCACCAGCATCTACCTGTTCAGTAAGAACAGCATAAGTCTCACCCTCTGATTCCAGAAGTATCAGCACAGCCACAGCTGGTCCCCTTGCAAATACAATACCTGGAACCTAATAATTGTTTAGTTTAATAAAAGAATGAAATCAGCATTAGGAGCACTAAGCCTAAATGTAGATAATTGAACTTGCAAAATATTTGGTACATACTATAGTCAGAGAGTCTATTTTCGGGATATGAATCCATAACCTCCAGGCACAAAGCAACAACCTTACAATTGTTTCTAGGATTTCCCTCAGATATTGTAGTGCAATCATTTAAATAATATTTATAGAGAAGATTAAGACAACATGCATACTGGCTCACAGCTCATTGCCATTATTAACACAGGAAAACATGCCAACATAGATTTATACTGAAAAGCTTGTATGTAGTAAACCATCTCATACCATTTTCCCTGTTTCCTTGTGAAGAACATCAGCTTTGAACTTCAGAAACCCAATGCGTTTTCCAAACATGTCTACTCCCTGTTTATTTAAAAAAAATCCCACTAAATTTTTGTTAATTATTAGGATACATGAATAAACCTAGAATACAAAGTGAATATCTTTTTACTTATATTCCCCTTTAACAAATGATCAATATCAATATTATTCTGTGCAAGGGCAAGGTTACCAACATAAAACTCAGCATGATCAAAATTCAAAACCAGATTAAGCCCAAAAGGATCACCCATCTCCCAATAAGTTTCTTTTCATGCGTTCTAGACTTTGGGGTATGGAATGCAGAGAAAACTTCTTTTATGAATAGAGTATCCTTCATTACAATAACTTGATTACCTGAATTAGAACTTTTCTCAGGGCCATGGTGCCATCGGCTAGAACCCCATTCTCAGTTTGCAAGTTATGCAGCCACTGCTTGAATAAAGAGGATTCAACAGCACTCCTGCAAGGGGAAACATAAAAAACCCACATTTAATTATACCTATGCTTTTCGCGCAGCACTATTAAAATCATTTTTTGTTTCTTATCAAAATTGAAACTTTCTAGTATTAGTATTAGTATTATGTTTAACTAAAAGGAGAAAATGTAATATGAGTGACCAGAAATCAGAATGGGAGACCCCGGAAGCAGCAACGATTTGAACGGGTTCATTCTGTTTATTGGGAAGCGTGATGATGTGAGTCAAGGAAGGTGACTCGGTCGACATCTTGCAATGGAAACCCTTCTTCTTCTTCGAAACCCAATTCGAAGCGTGAAGTGGAGTGAACCTTTTCAGTGTTCCGCATACACTGCGAACGTTCATAGCCATTGAAATCACTTCCAAGTTTCAGCAATGCTCTTTTGGGCTTTATGAATTTTCAGGCCCAAATCCGGAAACGGTTGAACCGGATGAATGACACTAAACCACGAAATAAAGTTTTAATTCTATACTATGTTTGGTTACAAACTAGATAATAATAGAATATAATAAAATTTGTTAAAATTATAGTAAAAATTATTGCATACACCATTTTAATAAAATTAATATTTTAAAAAATGAAAGATCAAAACAAATTTTAATATAAACTCAAGGACCCAACAATATTTTATTATTTTATCCTAAATAATAAAAGCAACAATAAACTTGATGCATGCATCTAATCGATCAAAAGTTGTATAAAAAAAATGCTTAAAATCACAGATCCGATTATTCATTATTCAGGTTGTTCTTTAATTGTCACGAGGCAGCATTAGCATTTCAGTGTCAGCAATGCACTGCTTACAAGAAATTTTACATTGACTTAATAACTAAACAAGATGGCTTCATTGGCCAATGGCCCAGCCCTACCGTATCTGAATTAATCAATTAATTAATTAGTTCTCCAGAGACTCCATCTTAAAGAAACCGAATGACAGAATATACTAGTGTGTCGCGAAATAAATGTATTAATTAATATATATATATATATATACATCGAGAAAAATGTTTTAATATTTTTAAGACAGTGATATGTGAATAAAAATGTTACGTATTTAATTAAGGGAAAAGAATTGGACATACGTACTTTTTTTAGAATATTAATTTATTATTTAAAAAATATATTAAATCATTAATAAGTATGAATAGTCGTTTTTCTATTTTAGAAAAGTGATTTAATTAATAAATGCTAAACTCTACTAGCAGTACTATTTTAGAGTTCCTTTTTATCCGGAGCCCCGCATTTTCTGTGAACCATGGAATCAAACAAAATGACACTGAGAAAGTCAAAGAACTTAGAGCAGCAGTCCAAGGTCAAGTTGCTTAGTGGTTAGTACTACTACTAATGTATGGACCAATACAATAGAGGCATTTTATTAATTTACTTATTTTAAGCCGACATCCAATAGGTGAGTAATTCAGAAAATACTAACTTTCTTCTATAATCTTGAATTACTCATATTCAAGCCACTTTATCACTACTGCATAGTTTTTATTTTATTTCATATATTATTAATTCATTAATTATAAAAGATGAAGCACAACAAGCAACCATATCTTAGATTAGAAAAGGTAAATAAAAAAGGCACAAGGAAGGGAGGAGACGAAGAAGAAGAAGAAAGAATTGATTCTATTATTCACTTATTCTTATCAACAAGTATCCCACTGAGCATGACCAACACAACACAACACCGACACCCAACCTCAACATGTGCATCAGTGAGAGGAGGCTGTAAGTCTTGAGATCTCAGACGCGCTCTACTCCATCCATATTTCCCAAACTGTGGCCCACTTCCGACACTTTCTTTTATTATCATTGTTCCCTCCAATCTCCATCCAACGGCCCAAAACTCCCCACTCCTCCAAATCCCAAAACCCACCGCACGATCAAACTATTATTCCTTATCACTCTCCATCTCCTTACTTATACACACTGTTCTTCAGATCTAAAAAAAACATCACAGTATCCGGCGGCGATGGTGGAGGCGCAGACATGGACGACGCGGCGAATGAGCAACCCACGGCTGGACAGCACCACCACAGAGCAAGTCCTGGACATCCCCCCCACGCCGCCGGGCGAGCTCCGTAACAGCTTCGGATCCAGTAGTCTCCTCTCCCCGACGCTCGTAACGGCTCTCATAATCGCGTCGTGGTATCTCTCCAACATCGGCGTTCTCCTCCTCAACAAGTACCTCCTCAGCTTCTACGGCTACCGCTTCCCCATCTTCCTCACAATGCTCCACATGCTATCCTGCGCCGCCTACTCCTACGCCTCCATCAACTTCCTCGAACTCGTTCCACTCCAACACATCCACTCCAAGCGACAGTTTTTCAAGATCCTCGCCCTCAGCGCCATCTTCTGCTTCTCCGTCGTCTGCGGCAACACCTCGCTCCGCTACCTCCCTGTTTCATTCAACCAAGCCATCGGCGCCACCACCCCCTTCTTCACCGCGATTTTCGCGTTTTTAATCACGTGCAAAAAAGAAACAGCGGAGGTTTACCTCGCGCTGTTACCCGTCGTGTTCGGAATCGTGGTCTCCAGCAACAGCGAGCCGTTGTTTCATCTCTTCGGGTTTCTCGTCTGCGTCGGTTCAACCGCCGGTCGCGCTTTAAAGTCTGTGGTTCAGGGGATTCTGTTGACTTCAGACGCCGAGAAGCTTCACTCGATGAACTTGCTTCTCTACATGGCTCCTTTAGCGGCGTTGATCTTGCTTCCTTTTACTCTCTACATTGAAGGAAATGTGTTGGCTTTGACCATTGAGAAGGCTAAAGGAGACCGCTTTATTGTCTTCTTGCTGCTTGGGAATGCCACGGTGGCGTATTTGGTCAATCTCACGAATTTTTTGGTGACGAAGCACACCAGCGCGTTGACGCTGCAGGTGCTGGGGAATGCTAAAGCGGCGGTGGCGGCGGTAGTTTCGGTTTTGATTTTCAGGAATCCGGTGACGGTGATGGGAATGGCGGGATTCGGAATCACGATTATGGGTGTTGTGCTTTACAGTGAGGCCAAGAAGAGGTCCAAAGTTACGACTCATTGATTGATTCGCACGCATGGTACGACGACGTTTTTTTTTGCTTCTTTTTTGGCTTTTCATAAAGGCGTTAACAACACCTTATTCTTCGGGTATTTCTTTGGTTTTATTAATATGGCACGATTTAGTTTGATTTAATTTTATTGTTATATTTCCGTGGAATTGGGTCGATTTAATTACAGTAATTGGACTGTATAGGAAGGAAGGAGAAGCAGAAAAAAAAGGGTAGGGAAGGGTGTTGTTGTTGGGGTTTCTCTGAGATTCTCTTGCCCGTTGTGTAAGCTTATATAATATCAAACGCTCTATGCCCTTTGGCAACATACATAAAAAACGTTCAAAGAACGAAAAACTTATGTGTATTTGTTCAGGGAGGAAAATTCGCCCTCCCTGCATTTTGGTAATCACATCATCTATTTTTTTTCTTTCAGTTTTGTAAGCTTTAATTTTGATTCTTTTGCGAGGTTAGAGCTAATTGCTTGTATGTATGGTTTGTTTCTTTCCGTTTATGGCCATCTAGAGCTGAACTCCTCGATCAAACTTCACTGATGCGGTGATGTTAAGAATTCAGACATTGTTCGTTTGTGTTTTTATTTGTTTAAGGAATTGTAGTTTTTTTTTTTTTGTATTGCTTTGAATTTCATGAAATTAAGCTTCCAGCTGCATATCTATATATAGTCATTGCTCTTCTTTCACATATGCAGTGCCTACTATATTATGTCAATACTCTTGAAATAAAACCTATATGTCATTGCTCCTCTTAAAGTACTTATGAAGCAAACACACTACCCTGGAATCAGTCCTAGTAAATAGCCCTGTTAATGCTAAGGTTTGCATATTGATAAAAAAATTTTAAGTCTCAAATGATAAGTCGAAGATACTTTTGGAAGTTTACATTTCAAGGGCATTTGTTCTGAATGTATTAGTTAGTATCTACAGGAACTTGATGGACTTAGCCAAGTTCAATGAAAGTTATTTCATGCTTTCAGCACAGAACTTTTTACATATGAGCTGGATTTTATTTCTCGTCGTAAAGAACCCTTAGTGAGTAGAATTTCATAAGCATAGCACCAAAGTTTCAAATAATCTAGCTCCCTATGCTCACATATGCTTTCTAATGCACAATATCCATTCAAAGAGTAATACAGCAACAATGATGCCTCTTCCCTGCCTAAATTGTACCCGATTGTGCAAGTTGCTGTTTTGATTGCCTTGCTAGGTCAAAAGGGTATCTTGGCTGCTAAACTAAGTGAACAGTGGCATCTCTGCAAAGACTGTCATGTGTCACACTCACCACCAGTCACGTGTGTCCTAAACTGTGGTTTAAGTTTCAAGGTGGTTACAGTTCAACAACATCCACCATCCTGAACATTGAAAAATGACATTCCTTGCAACCATTTGGCCTAATGTTGGAAATTGGTTGCTGTTACGCCATCTTGGTCAAGCTGGTTGAAAGTTACATTGTCTCTTTCTGATTATAGCTATTTAAGATATTTGATTTGTTAAATCTCCATACTTGTCAAATGACTGTGGAGATGTCCGTGTTTGAAGCTGGTCAAATTGCTATTTAAGTATTGCTTCGGTCATTTGGAAGTTGCTAATGGCACAATCTATGTAGCTTAATAAATTATCATTCGTAAGTTGTTTTAAGACACTAATATATGGACTTGACTTATGTATTTGGTCGATGTTAGGTGTGTGATAATGTCACTATTTTGTTTACGCTAAAACAGCATGTGACTTCTTACCTAAAGATTAAATTAATAGAAGAACATGTGATCAAATTCAATTCGTGTAGTTGTTGGACATAGCAACTAGCATTCCATTTTGGATGCTTTAAAGAGATTCAATGTAAGATTTTGTTTCCGATCGATAGTCATTTGAACCGTGTTGAACTGTAGTGTAGAAAACTAATTGCTATTCATTTGCTTACGAATAATTCAGCCAAAGGCATTGAAACAATTTCTCACTGGAACTCTGAACCGATGCCTGCCACTTGGACATGAAATGAAACGCGTTTGTCATCTTCGGAACACGCATTGGCATTTCTTTTTGGATTTGTATCCCCTTCGCATTCCATGCCCCAATGTTAACAAGTATTTCCTAGCACTGAGGCATGCAAGCCTATTATCTCAAAAAAGTTTAATTAGGGATTGTTATATTAATGGATGTGAAATCGTGGGCCTTTTATACTGAGATTGGATCAGAAAGAAAGCAAATGACATGTGAGTCGCGTTGAGGTTGAGTTACGACTTACGAGTACGACCAGGAAGGTTGGCCGAACTCAGTTCAATTACATATATCATTATATAAATCGGGAGTAAATAAATTACGTGTTAATACTTAATGCTATGAAAAGAGAAATTGCCATAAGCTTAAGACAACGCAACACTCTAACCTAAAATGATATAAACTTTGGATTATGATCACTGATCAGGGGCAGCTGTGCACGTAGGATTTGTTCATTTATAAAAAATATGTATGATTCTGTTTACAGTAAAAAAAATATACACCTATCATCCGCATAGAGTTGTCAGGTTCAACTATGTACCATCAATCTTCATGTCAGCAGCAAAAATTCAAGGCTGATGTCCATAACTAGGCAGATTGCACATTCTCCCTCGTTTTTTTATCACCGAATTCCCAGACTCCTGGATCATTTCAGTTATTGAATATACAAGCAATTAATTTTTGTTTCTGGGTGTGTGTGTGTGTGTGTTTTTGATTTAACAATAGTCTTAAACATAAAGAGTAGTGTCAACTGGGCATACCTCCTTTCACCTATCAGACTGATGCAACTGCCATTCCCTCGAGAAGTTTGGTTTGCCCCAAATATAAAAGCCTTCTCCTGCATCATGTGTCAGCTAGATGATGAACCTTATCATTTATGATGAATCACTAAAAAATACAAGCATAACTCTTGGTCGTGTTCTTCAGAGACTAAAAGATACAAGTATAACTCTTGGTCCGGACGAAAAAGAATTTAATATATTTTCTTTTGAGTCCTTGCACCAAGAAACAAAGAACTCAATACAGCAGTGCCAAGAGGAAAAATAATACAACATGTTGCGTGTAATACAAAATTACAGAGGATAATTTATTAAAAAAAAAGTGAATGTAAAGGGTAAACCTTTCTACACACCCAGGAATGCTGAGGTAGTTTGAAATGAGATCCATTATTTGGCTGGCCTTCAGATGTTAGAGACATCTAACATTTCAAGAAAGTAGACAGATTGAGAACCGTTAAAAATATTTTTATGGTAAGTAATAATATCAATTGAAATTTCAAGCAAAAAAGTTACAATGCAAAAACACTTAAATTGCTGTGCAAGGCACGAAGTAAACTAGAGAGAGAGAGTGAGAATCAAGCACAAAAAGGTAAACCGAAATAAAAATTAAGAAAATAAAAAAAAAAATCATAAATTCACCTTGCTAAAGAGTTCAACTGGTGGGTCATGTTGAACCTCCTTTTCAGCCTGTAAATCAAATTCCTGTAAGAATTGAAGTGAAGCAAGGTGCAATAAATACAATTTTCCACCCCAAAAAAAAATATGGGAAGAGAAATCAATGAAACACTATGCTATACCATTGGGACTGTTGTTTCCTGTTTGCTATTATGGAAAACACCACCATCTTCTTTACTTGGAAGTGTCTGTAGTCAGACATTTTGGAAGGATGAAAGACAAATTAAATACAAAATTACAGACAACAGGGGGATCAAAAGAATCTGAACTTCTATAATCAAGAGAGAAAATAAGATGCACTAATATGGACTTTAGCACTCTCCAAAATCATATTTCATTCTTTGATAACAAGTCATTATCATGTACCTTATCGAAATTTATTATTGATGTCTCATTACCTTCTTATTAAGATGCTGAACTTTTAAAATATGAGTAAAACCCAATCCATCAGTCGTTGGTGTACCGGTGGCAGTAGGTCTATGGACAGAGAGTATTTTGTAGTTAGTACCATTGTTTCATGAACAGTCAAAGTTTGGAGGAACATATCACCATCGACGATTCACCGCATTTATTACCTTCTTGAATCTTTGATTCTATTTTCTAAAGTAGAAGCAGCAGTATGCTTGTCCCAACCCTGCAACCAGATAACTTTGGATTCTAAAAACTAATCATATCTATCATGTAACGGGAAAATAAAACAAGAAAATGCAAACCAATTATAGAAAAAATACATATCCAATGTTAATATTTAAAATTGTATAAACAAAATTAAGTTAACCTTATCAGAATCACTGTAGTGAAGTGAAGATGATGTAGCAGTTGTGTGTTGCATTGCCCTCTCCAAAGTCTTCAAGTGAAATTCCTGAGAAGTAAATACAGAAAACCTGAACTTAAAAATAAAATAAATAACACAGAAGTAAAATTGTTTTCCAGATTAATTGTTCAGTTCTTTTCCTTTTATAACAATGGGATGGTGATAAATATGAATGAATAGAGAAACTAAATATAAGAAGTTCAGCTTACCTGAAATTCAGGCAACCGTGGTGTGCTCCTTTTGGGAGGTAGCAATGATGGAGCTTCAAGAATCTAGATTGTGAACATAATTTAGAAGAGACGATGGCAACAATGCACTGAAATTAACAAAACAAAAGCAATTATATCTACAGCAAGAACTAACTTTTCTATTTAATGGGCGAGCTTTGAATCTGGGAGCAGCAACTGTCACATGCTCTGCTTCTCCAACATTCTTGGGTCTGTAAAGCACATACATTTCTCAATGTATAATAATCTCCAAGAAGAAAATTCATCATCAAAATTTCAGTGAACATTACACACAATCACAAACCTTATCCTTTGTGCTCTACGTGCTGTTCTAAGGTCAGGCTCCCTGGGGATAGTAAGCCTCAGCTTGGAACATCCAGAGTTTTGTTCAACAGTGGCAAACTGCAAGAACATACAAATGTATAGAGTATATCACGTGAACCTCTTTTCTGCCCCTTGAGAAATAAGACTATATTCCTTTAAGATATGAAGCACTCCTGCTGTTCCTATTTGCAGTTTAGGTACTTAATGGAGGATAACCTTAACCATTAACAAATTCCCACTATGGTATCAAGAAAGCAAAATGAATTTTATTACTTCTTTCTGAAAACCAAACAAGGAATAACACATGAAGGACAAAATATGAGTACCGTGAAATTCATATGAAGAGGATACTTGATAATTTTTGTATAATCTACATTTACCAAGGGAAGATTCAACAATTCTGCATTAGGATTCATACCCTCATTGGTGTCTTGTGGAAAAAATTGGGTTGCTGCTTCAAATCAGAAACCTGTCAGAGACATACAGTACAAATATAACTAAGTTAGGAGATTTTCATATGATGCAACATTTGTAGTAGGTAGGAACTGCATAGAATTTCACAACATTACACAGTCAACTTTATGATCACTTTCTGGTATATATCTAAGAGCTTCTAGAAGACAAATATGAAGGCAGTTTCTTCAACAAAATTAGAGAAAATATAAAACTTGCAGACCTTACACAAGAGACCACCCTCTAATTTTTGCCGCTTGGCAGCTTGACTTTCTACTCCAGAAGATGTAGATAAATTTTGTTCATTCTGAGTTGGTAGCTTCTGAAATCTGAGAATTGAAGAGATGCAGATATAAGGTCATGTGGTTTTTTTTTCAGAACCAGAAAGTAAAAAATCAAAGATATACAGTAATAATACATTAATATTCCCATTCCCATTGCCGTACTTATTAAAAAATACAACTTTATAAAGAATAAAATGCCCACCCAAGTTAGTGAGCTATTAAATTAGTGCACCCCTTTGAGCAAACAGAAATACTGTAGATAATGCAACGAAATGGTACGTTTCAAAACAAATGGCAATTCATATTGTCATTCTACTCCTCCTGCCCAAGAAAAAAACCATGTCTCTTTAACTATAAAAAACGAAAATTTATTCTAATCATCACCTTGAACCAACATTTTTAGCAGGGCGGTTTTGCTTGGCCAATTGACTAGAGGTAGGTTTCATTAATGTTGAACTCTTAGGCACAGCAGACTTAGCCTTATAATTCAAATTGTTGCTGATTGTCTTACTGCCAAAGGTAAGTCCTAGAAAAAGACACAAATACATGTTAAGCAGAAAGAGAATAATCAAGTTGAGGCAGAGGGAAGAGGATAAAGGCAGATAGATAGAGAAATGCAGAAACATAATGTTATAAATAACGGAAGCAGAGTTAAAAATAATGCCATGTGTTAAAGATATAAAACCACTCAAGTACTTCGACTTAACAGCTTAAGCTTTTGGGAGAGTAAGTTAATGACATAGTATTAGAGCCTATATGATCAAGTGGTAAGGAGTTTGATCCCTGCCACCATCATTCTTCATAATTAAATCAAATATCAGCAAAAGGTAAAGTGGGATCATACATTATCTCCACCTTAAGCTCTTGGGAGAGTTAATCCTTGGCAAAAATAAAACCACAGTTCATACCAGGAATAACCATAGCATAAGAGACAATTGCAACATAAATAGGATTACATATCAAACAATATTGTGAGCACCTTAGATTGTAAATTGAGTTTCTAGAAACAACTTGATGATGCCAAAATTGCAGTCAAGAAACTAATCAGTTGATACTAATTTGATTCACATAAGGATTATAAGATGCTAAGCCACTAAACAAATTTAAAGTCCTCATATTAGGCATCTGGATCATGGTATTGGTATCATATTGTTACCTGTAGGTACTGGTAGTTGCCTTGTACCATCATTTTGTAGAATTCCAGCCAGCAAGCCAGAGATATTTTCACTATGTGTTTTAGGACCTAACAATTACAGAGAAGAAAGCATCACCAACAAGTCAAGAGTATGTATTGAGCATAGAAAGCTTTGATACATGACAACTGTATTACAATATAAGCCCATTACATAACAAAGTTTTCAGCTTATTGTTTCCAGAGGAATACACATATGTACTGTGTACAGGTCACTGTTGCAGTTATTTGAGAAGGTCCTTAACTCAACGAGAGTCTGATAATTTAAAAATTACGCTAAGTAAGACTTGTACAAATCCAAGCCTGGTACAGTTTTTCTCTCTGCTAAGCAGCAGGTGGCAAAAACATGTCCACAATCAACAGCAATAACTTTTCATTGGATAAACTTGAGGTAGCAGTTAAAAATTGAAACATCTCAATGTACAGCCCAAACAATTATTCAAGCTCTACATGATTACCAACAGAGGACCCTACTGGGCCAGAAAAAAAATATTCCAAATTTCCATGTATGCTTTTAACACTAACAAAACAATGCATAAACTATATAGTGTGTTTGGCTTAGAGAAATAATAATTTGTTTTTGCTAGGTGAGAGAGCTTCAGAAAGATTCCACCTAAGGTATAAATAATAGAAAAATAAAGAATTTAAGAAAAAGGAAGCTCTGGCAAGACAAATAGAATAGAATAGAATATACAAATAAATAAAAGACAGCGAGTTGATTGCAACGTGGTTTTAGTGAGAAGGAGAGTTGCATGAATTGAAGATAGAGAAAACTCAAGAAACAAACGGCATTCTAGAAAGTAAAATTGTTGAGGCATACCACAGTTCTCAAATCCCATCCCTAACGGAAGACTTGATTTTTCATCATCCACATTACTCGCGCATTCCACGAGTTCGGACTTTGGCGAATCGCTAACATCTTCAGAGAACAAATCCTCTCTCACCACTAGCCTTCTCACAAAAGCTGAAGCAGAGAAACAGATTGTGTAAGTAATTTCAGAAGCAACAGTGAAGGCAAAAACGAAATGCTTAGTTGAAAGGGAAAAGGACTAACGCGAAGGAGGGTAACTAGCGGCATTTTGAAACCAAAGTTCGGCTTCGCGAGCTTCCGCAGCAGTCTCCGGGCGAGTGAAATCGAAGAAGCGAGCAGCGTCGAACTCGTAATCGAGGTCAATTTCATGAGCAACGAACACGTGCTCTATTTCTGCGTCTTCGTCTTCCTCCATCACCATCGCCATTCTCACACTATCTATCTCTCACTACTACGCCGTCGTTTAGTAGGTGCAGTGAGTGCAGAGTTAGAGTGAGGTGGGTTTTGTTTTGAGGGGTTTTAACTTTTTAATTAAAAAAAAAATCACGGGTTTAATTTAATTCCAATTATTTGCGTTTTTTAAAAAGGAAAACATTTAGTGCGTCGTGAAGGGGAAGGTACCATTCTTTACTCGGAAGGTGGCAGCAGGCGACAAAGCACAGAGACTTGCAGCTTTTTGAACTCTTTATTTTTCAATTTCATTTTTTGTTTTTTATTCCTGAAATTTGTGACTGGAAGCACAATGTGTGTGTGCGTGTGAGAGAGTAAGGATCCAAAATTTGAATTTATTATTACAGGACCGATTTATTTATGGCTATGCATAGGTGGTTGAAATTTGAAGGAAAAGAAGTGTGTGGAATTTCAGTAGTAGTAATATTTAATCCATGAGAGAGGAATATAAGTATAGAAGATGGAGAATTTGTCTATGGTGTGCTACTTCTGGAGTGACATTATGTTGTGATATTTAGAATTAGATTAAAGATTATATAACTTCAAGATTTGGGATATGTTTCGGGCATCGAGATCCTGTCCAGTGTCCACCAGACGACTGCAATTTCGGCGCCTGCTCATTTTTTTTTCCATCTTATTGATTTTTTTTGTTTTTACTGGTCGAAAATAAAGATGTAAAAATGGATCAATCCGATCTGTTGGACCCGGCCCGGCCCACATTTACTCGTATAACTGGTGGGTCAATTCAATCCGATGCAACTCTTGGTGAATTTCAAAAATAGTGACCCACCAGCCAACCTAAATATGCTTATTTTTTTCTCTTCATAAAGGTAAGACACGTTCTTTTTTTTATATATTTTTTTATTAGTTTAAATTAATTAAAAATCATAAAATTAAACGAGACTCACGTTCTATTTAATTATTATTTTTTATAATTTTATAAATTTTAATCAATAAAAAAGAGTGAAAAAGTACTCTGCTAAAAATGTGTGATTAGCTCTCCTCTTGTTTCCTTTCAAGTGAAGCTCTTTCCTTAGATCTTCATTAGGGAATTTGGTTGTTGTTTACTTTGGTTTAATTAATTTCTAAAAGAATGAGTTTAATGGTAATGTATAGATTTTCCAATAGTAAAAAATAATTTTACAATGTTGTTAGTATTATAACTTATTATTTACGTAACTTTTAAGATAACTTTATAAAAATTAATAAACTCTTTCTCAAAAAAAAAATTAATAAACTTACCAAATGGGGTTGTGATTAATCTCTTAATCATTGATGTTCATATATGAGAGAGAGAAATTTCCTGAGTCACTAATCTTATAAAAAATAAATAATGAAAGTTTTAACAATAATGTAATTTTCTTAAACTCTTTTTTTTTTTTATCCAAGTCCAAGATACAGGATCTACATTATTCATGTATCTTATTTAACTAATAAATTTAAAACCTTTTGATTTTTGTAAACACTATTGTTATATTCAAATAAACTCATAAATTTTATCAAAATTAAATCATTTTTTTTATATATAATTATTAATATTGACCTACTAGAATCAAACTAGCTATGAAGGAAATGGATTCTCTCCATTTATTTTTTCTTTCATTTCATAAACTTTACAAAAAGTAAACAAAATAAAAATGATACACCATTTTATGAAAAGTGACACTTATTTTATCTAAAGTTTAGTAATGAAAGAAATTGAGTAAGAAGAAAATGAGGGGATCCAAACCCAGCGATGACTTGTGTAAGTAATATTTACAATATCCGAAATTCTAACCTTGTTGCCATTGTTGTTATTATATTATCATATATTAAAATAAAATACCAAAGGTGTCTCTTCAATCTTGTAACAGCTCTGCTTATAAAAGAAAACATAAGAACAAGAATAGTAAAGATCATTTTTCATAAATATATTATCTGTCTCGATATCTCGATTTTCTTTCGCGAATCTTGTCATTCTTACACTGTTGATTAGTATAATAACTTTGTTAAAGAGAAAGACAGTTCCTGTTGAATAAAACCCCACCCTTCTCCTGCTGAGGCCCTCCACCATATCCAAATAAAAGTGTTCCCTTCCTGATGCCATCATATTTATTGCCATGTATAGTACATGCGAAAAGCATTTTATTAAAGCATTAGATAATGGATATACACAAACAAATCTTGCCGAATTCAAATCGGTAATTTCATTTCATTCATATTCATATACAAATGATAAATGACATATAAGCACTAACAAAGAAAACAATCTCTGTAAAATCATATAAGGAACAAGGAGTTGAAATGCTGAACTAAAATAGGGTGTCGGTCATGTTAGCCTGTTCCTCCAATATCCTTGGTCAACCCATCCCACACTGATTATAATACATTTGAAGGTCAACTCTTCCAATGAAACAATAATGTTTCCTTCATATAATAAAGAACAATGAATGAACGAAGCCAGCCAGAGACTAAAACTTCTTCTGGACTACTACTGCAACAACAATAGCTCCTCCTCCTTTTGTAACTCATCAAGTCGTCTCTTAGCATAAGCTGTGAAGAAGATGGTTGTCGCCACCGTTATGCAGAAGCCGGCGACATTGAGAATAATTTGTGGGGCAGATAGAGAATGCTTTTCTTGTGAAGCATCAGCCAATGTCCGAATCAAAATTCCACTGCACAAATAACCAAATGAGTTCAAGAGGGTCCAGATAATTTCCAACATTAGTTTCCATTTTCAAACCAGTCAACAATGTCAGATGCAATGATGAAAAAAGAAAAAACCATCACTAACTGATGGCAAAGTCATTACCATTATTAGAGCAAACACTTTTTGCAGGAAATACATTCAAGCATGGCATTGAAAGGAACTAAACAGAAAGAGAAAGTCCAACATTGGATTTACAGCAACAGTGTTACTACTGACCAAGTAAAGACTAAAGATACATTCTGAAAGCAAAAAAACACATAATGGTGCGAACCTAAGTTTTTTTCCCATAAGAAAGTTTTTTTCCCATAAGAAAAAGTTTAGGAGGGGAAGGGAAGTAGCCCTAATACAAGGTCAGAGCAATCTAAAAGCCACAACAAAGGCTTAGACAGAAACACAGAAACTTGCAGATGAAAAAGGCCACAGGTCAAAATCAAACCCCAGTCCCTAGACCATTTTTTCAATATCTTTCAATCCTATCCTACCATTGTTGGATAGAGATTGGGTATTTGGCTAGTGAGAATCAAACAATCTGTGTTGTGCACTTACATTTGTTTTTCTTACCCCCTACCAAAATATGATGAGTTCATGACAAAATGAAAAAAAGTCTTAAGTGACATTAAAAAATAACTGTGTGCTGAGCTGATGGTATTGCTTACGGTTGCCCTTTCTTGAGTCAATAGTGACATTGAAAGTATGGTAGCATAGGTGACAAAACAGCGATAAATGGTAGTATTAGACAAGGGAGAACTACCAAATATAATTAAAAGTTTTAAGTTTTGAATTGTAGAACCAGCAGCAATTCAGAGTTTCCATAGGTATGCAATTAGGCTTTTTTAAGTAAATTAGTCCCATAATTACACAACCATATTTAGCAGACAAAAAGTCAGTATATTGATGTATTTAAGAAGCCACACATGTAAACAGACCAGTCTCTTACTTCTATATAAAGTCATAGAATAGATATAATGTCAGGTGATTGATAGCATTCCTAATTAAGATCTCTAAATGAGGGAAACAAGAGTGAACTGAACTAAACACTCATGACTCAACTACTCCAAGAATAACAATAATCTACTTCATAGAGAAAGACCAATTCTCCAACTCAATATATTCCCCATGGTCAAATTAAAGGAAGATCAGAATGTGAGGATACAATACGAAGATGCTCCCTTGTTAATGAACTTGTGTGAAACTTTGATGACCATAAACAAATCCTTAAGTTTGGTTGGAAGCATACATTAAGAAATTGTACTGCTAAATGCAACCAGAAATTAAAAAAACAAAGGAAAGAACAATTACCACCTCATGAAAATGGAAATAAATTTTGAAGGCATATGCATATCTCACGTTCTCCAATATATTAAAGATTCATCAATTCACAAATCAATATTGGATCTAATTCATCATGAATAATCATGAAAGAAACATATTGCAACAAGGGGAAACATGAAAACATGGTAAAGCAAGATGAAAAGTTTGCAGGACACTTGATTGTATCAGATATTAAAAATTCAAAACCATACATCAACTGAAACAGTTCTTACCAGGTAAAAAAACTTATAAAGTGAACAATGTCTTTACTAGAAACAATCATATACTATGCTAAAACATAATCATGCTGGAGCCAGAGTTATTCAAGCCAATTACACAACACAGTTCCGCAGTATGTCATGGACATTCAAAAGGGACCAAAAAGTGGTCACCTCACCCATTAATTTGAGGTAAACATAACAAATTTCAACTGCAAATATTAGATATTCAGGAAATAATCAATCTAAGCATGTATATAGCCAATTTAAACCCACAATTTTCTAGTATAACTAAAAGAGTGAGTGTGTGAGAGAGAGAAACCCTACGTATAGATTGCAACAAATATTTCCGGCACCATTCCTACCAAGGACCCAACTATATAAGGCCCATACTTAACATTTGTTGCCACAGCACAATAGTTGAAGATTAAGTATGGGAATGGGGAAATTCTGATAAAGGCAACAGCCCGGAACTGATGAAACCAGCTCCCTCCACCAGCAGATCTTAGAATAGAAGCTTTCTTTGGATACTTCTCCAACCACCCCTGCATAGATTCACAAAACATTGGATCATATTAGCAAAGGAACACAAACACAAAACCAACTCCGATTCAAGACAAAGCATGTACTTCAATTTTATGTTGGAAGGTTTTGCCAATGACAAAGGGGAGTGATACACCAATAGCTGCTGCAGATATGATTAGCAAGAACCCAAAGCCATAACCAAATGTCATTCCAACCACCCACATGGAAGGCGTAGATGGCAAAAGTAGGGTTGGGAATATTGCCACAGAGGCAAACACCAACACAGTTAACACTGGAGTACTGAAAGTCTCTGTCTCCCAATTTATAATCGGAATAACCTCCTGCAAAAAAAAAGTAAGATTGAAATATCCATTATAATTCACAACATTTTAATGCATAAAGAGTGCATATAAATCAAACCATTCTGCACTCTGCAGTATAAAGAGTGCACAATTCAGCAATTTCATTCCCAAAATCAAAACTTTACAAGGGAAAAACAAACCCCAAATCCTACAATAGTTAGTGGGAGAAAAAGCACAAACCTTGTCTATGAAATAGGGTCCGACCCAGACGAGCACAACCACAGCCAAAAACCCCAGGAATGAAAACAACACCACCAATTTCACCCAATACAACACGGCAGCTCTTAACGTCGGCGGAGAAGGCTCCACCGCCGCATCCGGCGGAGAACCAACGTCGGCGTTGGCCCTCAATTTCACATAGTCCCCATTGCTATCATCGGGTTGGATTGTGAGCGTCACGTCCGGCACCACCTCTTCTCTCCGACCACCACCGTCATTCTCGTAATACGTCATCGAAAAATGCCAAAAAAAAAAAAAAGAACTAAACAATCCAAAATTATCGGGCACACAAAAATCCACCCCCACAAAAAAAAAAAGGGTTTTTTTTTTTTTTTGTTTTATGAATGGTTGATCATGGTCGGTGGCAGCGTTTTATAGCCTAATCAATCAATCATCAGCACCCGCAACAACGTGAGAATCGATTAGGGCACGAAGACGATAATGATTATCGGAGAAGGGTCACGAGAACTGGTCGATTGAGGAATGAGGCTTTAATTCGGAGAATGAGAAGGTGAAATTGGCAGCAGCTACTTTATTTTATTTCTGTTTTCTTCTCATTTGTTGTTCTCACCCAGCCCCAGGTGAGGTGATCTAATCGAGCAGAGCAATAAAATCAATCACACTTGCCCGAAACGGTGCCGTTTCGCTCTAGAACGCCACGCGGCTATGGAGTGACGGGTGTTGCAAGTTGCAACGGCATGTATTGATGATTACTTTCAAAGGAGGAGGCGTGGCGTTTGGTTTTGTTGGTCCTATGCCTTTGCCGTTACCGTCTCTCACTGGGGAATTTATAATTGTCATTAGTTTATAGTAAATTTTAAATAATTTTACTTTATTTCATGAGAAAAAGAATAATAACATGGTTTTACTACTTTAATCGATTTACGATCATTTATTTATGGTAAATCATTTAGATCAAAAATGTAATTGAATGATATCAACGTTAAACTCTTGTTTTATTGAATGAAATTAAATTTTAACAAAAGCTGGTAAAAAAGTCATGCTTAAGCATCTCTGGGCTGGATCCGGTTAAGTTATGTTGTTTGTTGTTGTTTGTTTCTTTTTTCTTTTTTCTGAAGATAAGGAATGTAATGTTAACGTAGCTTTTGTGCGATTTTTTTTTTTTGTTTGATAAAGGCAAATAGGAGAGATAAAGATACAGTGACATTCGGAACCGACATCTCGGTAATGTTTGGATGCCTATCGAATTGAAATTGGACACGTGTCCGTGAGGTGGCACCAACCGGGGAGCGTAGCAACTACCTCGCAGCTTCTTGGGTGGCATGGAGTGTGAGGAATGAAGCACACAATAAAAGAAAGAAGGTTTTCCTTTGGAATAATTCATTCATTCAGATGAATCAGATTCAATCATTACTGCAACACAAAAGCAGGTATGACTTGGGTTCTTAACTAATGACATTGAAGGGACTTTGAAATAAAAGAGAAAGATATGAATTTGACTACATGCACGAATCTAAGCACTGTATGTGAAAGAACCTATTAACATATTTTAATTGATTGCATTGATATTTAAAATTTTTAGAAGAAAAATAAGAACTTAACCAACAATTTGCACATGATTGAATATGAATCAGAACTAAAAAAAATCTAAAATCTGGTATTCATCTATTTTTAGCATATTTTGATTAAATTATCTTAATATTACATTTGTGATGCTGATATATTTTCACGCTGGATCATGTACGTTCATTCCTGCTTTGGACATTGGGCTTCCAAGTACGGTTAGACTTAGATTAATTGCAATTATTTTGCTATTTTTCTTTTTGCATTTTAGCGAACACGTGGCATTTCCAATGGTAAGACAAGAAGCACGTGTAAGAGTTGTATGTCAAGAGCTTTCCATTCATTTACCAAATTTACCCGTCTAACTATTTTAAATTGTTTATAATGGATTATGAATGCCATTTATTTTTATTTTATTTAATACAAGTATTATTAATTTTTAAATTCATGGTATAATTTTTAAAAAATTATTTTTAATAAATTTTTAAAAAACGTTTTTAAAGAAAAGAAAAGTAAAATTATTTTTTTTTAGAAAATTTCATGGTTCACAAACCATACACATTTATTATCTTACAAAGTAATATACATTTATTATTCAATAAAGAAAAATATTTAACTACTTCTTGACACCTTGACAAATAACCCTGCATGCTTTAAGCTTGTTTCATTCCATATTTACAAAGAAAATTAACATAAAAACAATATTTACAAAATAAAAGCTGCAAAACAATTTATACCAATTCTTATTTTTATTTAGTTTCAACCTCTTTATGGCCTTTGAGAACTTTATGGGCCGCATAGATTATTCAAAAAAGTATTTAACTTTTATTACTTGAGATATTAGACTTTCATGATCATGCTTAAGGATCCTCCACCACATTATTCTGGGAATAGTTGCGTTGCAAATAGAAATTATAAAAGAAGAACGTTTAAATTTTTCCGTTAACAAAAAAAATTGTGTTGAAAACTTTGAAGCTTCTAAATCAAGGTTTTCATATCTTGATTTTGTAGTTTTTCCATTTCAACTAAAGTAACTTCATTATGATTTTTTTGCTTAAAAAGAAAACTTTACCGTGTTTTAAATTTTTTAGTCAAATTGAGCAACATCAATAAATTTAGTCTCAATTCAGGTAAAGGTCATTAATTAATTCACACACACATTAATATTATTTTTCTTGGATATTAATTCACATAAATTTAGAAATCATAAAAAAATAGTTTTTTAGTGAATAAAAGCACAATAAAAAAATAGTTTTTTTTTTTTATTTTATAAATTTAATTGAGAGAGAGAGGAATCCCTCAACTATTTATGATAAGCATTTCTGGTGGTGGGATCAATGAGTAATTCCTAAGATAATTACACGAATGGGGAGGGTTTCTTGTCAATGTCTAATCTAGAGGCATCAACTTTTTAGGGATGAGACCTAGATATGAGAAATAAAGAACTTGAAGAAAAGAGATATAAGGTTGGTGAGAAGGTGAAAAAAAAACTAAAAGGAGAAAGGGAGGGATATCAAATATCCCCATACTCACATTTATATTTTTATTTTCGTAGAAAATAAAAAATATAGTTGAAAATATGTTTGTTTTAATTTTTTTAAAATATTTTTAACAAAAATATTTTATAAAAAAGACTGAAAACTACGTTCTAAGCATTTTTGCTTTTTATAAATATCTTCCTCTTCAATAATTTGTTTTCATTTTTATAAATAAGTTTTCTAATATTTAAAATGTAAAAATGAAAATTGTTTTAAAAAAAATGAAAATGAAAAAAAAAAAACTCTTTATCTTTATTATAAGGCATTTTAGAATTTTTAATAAGTATTTATTGTTTTTTATTTTACTTGCCTATATTAAGTAGTTATGTTTTTATTAATAAGGATATAATTAATATAATATTAATTATTCTTATTGGTTTGTATATTTGACGTGCAAAGTGACTTGTAATAAGGGTAGAGGGGTAAGAGAAATCTCTTTAAACCAAACCCACCTAGGGCTTATTTGTTTTTATAATTAAAAACAGTTTTTAGTTTTAAAATTGTAAAACTACTTGTTTGTTTAATAGATTTTTAAAAAGTATTTCCTAATTTTAATTTTTATAATTAAAAAACTTAAACAACTTTTAGATGTGTTGCTTTTCTATATGTAAGACTTTTATAATTTTTACATATTTTATTTTATCCTTTTCACATAAAAAGTACTGTGTCTTTCATTTTATCTATCATCAGGAGGTCTAAAATATCTTGATATATATATTTAGTGGCTTTAGGGATTTTAATTAGCTCTTCACGTTCATCTCATGTCAAAACCATTTAACCAAATAAGGCTCATCACTCCTTTTTTAAGTATACAACAAGTCAACAACAATGATGCATGAATAAAAATAAGAGCATGCATGTATACCTAGCCTGCCTCCAAATCATAATAAGAATTAAAGTTAATTTTTATTTAGATAATCTACATAATAAAGGTAATTAGCACAAATTATTAACGTAAAACTCAATTTTTAATCAGAAAATAACATCTAACGAAATGTATGCAAATCTTGTAGTAAAGATTACAATAATAAGCTAATAATTTTTCATAGATTTTGAAGTTATATTATTTAAAGAGTTATGATATTTCAAGTTTATATATTTTTTTTTTATTAATTTATATAACTTATCATATTTATATTTTTCTTTTCTTATTTAAACATGAGTACGAAGTAGCTAAAACTTTTGAAGCTTGTCACGCTTAACAACAGGATTTGCCTTAGAAATGGCTTCGCGCCCCGCAGCCTTAAAATCATAGAAGCACTTGTGTATCTCCGGGTAACGGTGCAGCCCACACAAGGTACTCCCACACTTGCATACAAAACCGGTGGTTAAACCCACTTTTCTGTTGCATGTCCCACACCGGTTCGACTGCTCCGCCGGCGAGAGTGGCGACGCGGCGGAGCACTTCACGGTCTTCATTGCGGCAAGCTCCTCAACCAGACAGAACTCCTTGTAGCATTTCGAGCAGAGGTTTCGCTTCTCGGAACTTCCGAAGAAGCCGCAGTTGTTGGCGCATGGCTCCGAACATGGGTAGCTCGGGCCGTTGTTGACGTTGTTCTGTTGAAAACCCATGTTTGTTTTTTGTACTATGTTGTGTTTTCGTGAAAGTTGTGTGAATCACAGTATATAAAGACCGCAATTACGTGTGATTGTCAGGCCGGTTGGGTAAGAATCACGTGGATATGTGTATGCAGTATGCACTATGCAGTTAAAGGTTATTTTAGTTTTATTATTAATTATTAAATAAATAAATAATTACTTAATACTACTATTATCATTCAAAAACCGATATGATTAACATTCATTTAATTCATAGACGTGTTCAAAACGTGAGGGAGAAAAAATGAAGGTAAGTTCAGAAATTATTAATAATTTTCTAAAAGGAGTTGCACCAAAAAAAAGGAGAAAAAAAATACTAATTACTTTCCATGCATGCAATAACGTCATCCTGTATTTAAAAATACGTAGTTTACCAGAAAATCCAATATATTGGTGTTGAATATGTTAAATTTATTTTTAAGTTAATTATCGATATTTTGAGTTTTAATTGTCTTCGCCAATTAATAATATTTTTTGCTTATTACAATTGATATTTTTTTTTGGGTGAAATTTATTACATTGATATTCTCTCGGTTTAGTTTATCATTTATTAGATGGGCACTCCTACTTAAAATTACATTTTTTTTAATAAGCACTTAAAATTACATATATTTTACCTCCCCTAACCCAACATAGATAGTAATAATGTTAATTTTTTTATGAATTTCCAAAACAACCCTTATGAAATTAAGCCAAACAACAAGGGCTGCTTTAGAGTGAATGTAGTTTATGAGTTTATTACTGATAATATGAATCAATTACAATTCTCTTCTTCTCTACAACGTGTTTGCTAGAATCATCTTCTAACTTACATACAGCGAAAGAGATTGAATAAGCGAAAGAGATTCCACCTAGTGAAGCTATATTTGAAGAATTGAAGGCGGATGATGCTAAAAATGACGAAAAACCAAAGCTTGAATTGAAGATGCTAACATATAAAAAGCATGAATAATTAACTCAACTTATTTACAAACATTGAGAAACAAGCATCACATTAATGCTTTTCAAAATATTTATTATCATGCATTTCCAACAAAGTTATGGAATATGGACAAGTGATAATTAAAGTCTCAGAATTTGAGCTGATGGAGGTAAAAAAATGTGATTAAAAGGTAATAATTTTACTAAAAATAATCAATTAGGTTCTTTAATGAAGATTAATTATCAATAAATTTGATAAATATTTCGTACAAATATTATAATATTATGGTTAGTAAAAAAAAAAATGTACTAGGGATATGACTAAAATGTTGTATAAAAAATGAGGGACAACACTCACCCTTGATTTTGTTTTTTGAGATTGAGTTAGGCTTGAAAATTGGAAGACAAATTGCACTTATTGATCACTGAAATATACTTTATAGACATCTATAAAAAAAAAAAAAAAAAAAAAAAGTTGTGTTGAATGTCTTTGAAGTTAATCGATATTTTAGTTGTATAACTGTGGTCACGGGGTAATGACTCCCCCTTCTAGATTAAAGATGTTGTGAAATGCATCACTGGTAGAAAACTCGACATAAATGGCTATTTATAGGCATTCAAACACCGCAAGTGAGTGTTACTTTTTAATTAATTTGTTGTTTAATAGAGGTCCCATGACCGTTGCAGCTACTGATTATTATGATATTATCTTCCATAACTAGCTTCAACATACTAGTAGAATACATACCGAATTTTGCTGCTGTGATTAATATACATACATTTTCATAGAAAATGTACGTCAATTTTAACAATGCTGAACATTTTGTGTCTCTTGTAGGCTATGAAGGTGGAAAGCATGGTAAAAGTAAAGGAGGAAATTGATTACAAAAGTTTATGTAGAAGGCTAGACAGAGAATTGGATAAACTTACTATGGAATATGAAAGGCAGCAGAAGGTGTTTGAGGATGATATTGAAAGATTGACAACAGAAGCACAACATCGGATATCAGAGGCCCAACAGAATTATTCGGATTCATTGGAGGTTGGTTTATCTAATGTATGCTGCGGACTGCGGTTGCATAGTTTCTGATATATATCTTGTATCCACAGTATCACATACATAGTTTCTGGTATTTTGTATCCACTGTATCACAACATTGTTGTTTTGATTTGATGATTTCTTGGTGAATATGTAGTGATAACTCAGATTACTCATTTCTTTTTCTCAGAAAGAAAGATTGAAATATCAGGAAGACTACAAAGAATCAATTAAGAGGCTTGAAGAGAAGGTGATGGAGAATAAAAAAAAGTACGAGGAATTTTGTATGACATCTACTAGAAAGGTAGTATTTTTTTGTTATACCGTAGGTTGTCTTATGCTAATTATAACAGAGTTGAACAAAAAATCTGTCTAGTTAACAAATAGTCCTGTGAAGCCAAACTAGATTACAACATGAAAAAAGTAAAACATGGGTTATGATCACACGTGAATTATCATTTCCCAGATGGCCTTTGTGCCTGCCGAGGAAGTTTACATTTTGAGAAAAATACTTCAGAGAGAAACTCTATCAAGAAATGCTGCGGAGGGGGAGATAAACCATCTGAAAAGTCAAATGGCAGAACTGAAAATGTCAGAGGTATGTTTTTGTGCCTCCAACGTTTATACTCTTCACTTGCATTCATTGCATGTGCCTTACTCATCTATTTGACATATGAATTAGTTTTACACGTATATGTCTCCTGTGATAGGCATCGAGAGAGTCAGATATCTTAAAACTTCGAAAGATGCTGGAAGATGAGTCACATCAGAAGGAGAAACTCAAAGGAGAAATAGCAAGATTGCAAAGTCAATTGTTGCAAGTTGGCAAAGTAAGCTATATCTGAAGTGCACAAACATCGTAGTTAATTGGCTTTATTTTATGTTTTATAAAAGGAAAATATGGCTTTCATTACTAGTTTTGATTAAAATCGAAGGATTAAAGATCATGATTGCAATTTCTCTTATAGACAAAACAACAAATTGATGGATTTGGATTTGAAAAAGATGCTGGTGGTCTACATTCTCCCACTTCCCTTGTTCAGCTTCAACAGCAAGCTTCAGGAAATGGAGAGAAGGCCTCAGTTGCCAAGCTCTTTGAACAAGGCAGTAATTACTAATTATTGTTTTCTGTTGATAAATTACTTTCATTTATAACTTATTTCTTCCTCATAATATCAATATTCTTGCAGGGGAATTGCAGAAGATTCTGTCATTGCTTGAAGCAGAAGATACGATTGCGCGAATCCATGCTGTGAAAATAGTAGCAAATTTATCTTCTGAAGGTTTCAGTGTTGGTGACTTACGTTGAAATGCCTTATATATATATATATACACTAGCAGTCTAGCTAGCATCTAGGATTAACATAATGTAATTTGTGTGCAATAGAAAAAAAAAGACTGAAAATACTAGTTGCTTTGTTGAACTTGATATTATAACAAAATTAGGCATAACATCTATGAAACCCGATGTTGCAGAAACAAATCAGAAGAAGATTGTAGAAGCGGGTGGACTTACGTCTTTGCTTACACTGCTTAAGAACTCACAAGATGAAACCACACAGAGAGTTGCAGCAAGCGCCATAGCAAATTTGGCAATGAATGGTAAACTTTCACATTCTGTTCTTTCCTACTAGTAAGTAGTAACTTAAAAAAAAAACAAATATTACTACTACTGACACCTCTTTTTATTTTTCAGAAACCAATCAAGATCTCATTGTGGCTCAAGGAGGCATTAGTGTACTGTCACAGAAAGCGGCCAAAGCCGAAGATCCTCAGACCCTTCGAATAGTTGCTGGAGCAATTGCTAATCTTTGTGGCAATGGTAAACTCTTGATCTTATCTCATTTTTGAAGTTATCTGCCCTGCAGATTGGGATTCTAAATGCGGCTTAGATAATGCATTCAATATGATGATCATGCTCATTTTTTTACCTGATGTTGAAATGTAGGCTGATGCATAAGAATTTATGAATGATAAACTTGTTAAGTCACCTGCTTTAATTTATTTTTCCGTCTGTTTTACCCTGCATGAGATGATATAATACAAGAAAGTTTTAGACAATCATTCTTGTTAGTAGAAATTTTATTTTTCATTTTAATGCTACTCTGTTAAGCAATCTTTGATTAATACATTTATTTTAGCAATTAGAAACAACTAAAAAAAATAAAAATTAGAATCACTATAGTAAACCAAATAAAATCTACTATGACCAGCCTAGTGATGAACAGTTTGAGTAGTTTGTATAAAATTTTAGGTTCAGATCTTATTGCTGCTATTGTACACACAAAAAAAAAAAACAAAAAAAACCAGCAAACCAAGTATTTGAATGCACCAAGTTGTTCAATCAATGAAGCATTTTATGGGATCTTTGATGAGATATTAGTAATGATGCTTAAATTCATCTAATTAAAGTAATTATGTTAATTCTTCTGCTTGTCTTAAACGGTATATTTTCTCTGGTGTGTTAGGTGAATGCTCTATAATTTCACGTGAAGATAAATGAAGAATATCCATGTGGTATTCAAAAGTTGTAAATTAATGTCAATTAGCGTTACTTTATTACAGATCTTGGAGCTGTTTGTTGGATAAATTAAATGGATCTTTTGGAGATATGCAATTATAGTACTGTAGGCATGCAAGTACAATAATATCGGTTTTCTCGAAACAAAATAACCTAGTACTAGTTATTAACAAGTTTGGTACTGTTCCTTAATTTAGATAAAGTACAAATAAAGCTAAGGGAAGAAGATGGTATCAAGGCACTGTTGGGAATGGTCAGATGCAGACATCCTGATGTACATATTCAAATTGCTCGCGGAATAGCCAACTTTGCCAAGTGCGAATCAAAGGCATCTACACAAGGTAATAACCAATAAGAAAGAATAGTGTGTTAGAGAATGTGTAGCTAGCATTGATTCTGATTCGTGCATTACTTCAACACATTTGCATGCAAATTTATAACATCAACGATCAATGGCATCTTCAATTTTGGTCTTGGCACATTATATATATAGGGACAAAGGTTGGAAGCTCTTTACTACTTATTGAGGATGGTGTGCTTCCATGGATAGTGCAAAACGCAAATAATGAAGTCTCGTTACTTAGGCGTCATATTGAGCTTGCACTCTGTCACTTAGCACAACATGGTGAGCACCAAAAATTTATTAGATACTATTTAACTTAGCATGTCCCAAGAGCTTTAATTTTGTTTTTTGTGATACAGAAGCAAATGCAAGAGACATGATTAGTGGAGGTGCAACACGAGAGTTGGTTCGCATTTCGAGAGATTGTTCAAGAGAAGACATAAGGATTCTTGCACGTAGAACACTAATCTCCAGCCCCGCTTTCCAAGCTGAAATTAAGCGTTTGGAGATAGATTATTGAAGAAATTAAATATAGTCAAAGAAGTGCATGATAATAATTTTCAGTATTTTGGATGTATTACTAGTCTTAAGTAACCAAAACATTATATAATGGCCATAATTTAATCAAATTATCTGGTTTGTCTCTGGTCTGCGCTTGTAAGTGAAATAATTAAGCAAGGGGAAGGTTCACTCCAAAACAAAAAGGAGCGTAAAATTAGCATAAGTTTTGAATTTCTTTTTCCACGAAATGGAAACAGCTCATTGCCATTCATGACGATGACAATAATTGATTTTGTTGATTAGCGATTATTAATTTGATTATTTTCAACCAAATTATTTGTCAATAATGTGGACCCATCGATATTCGTTTCTCATACTCCTAACAAAAGTACCCAGGAAAAGCCGATGCATTATTAAGTTATTGCTGGTGATTACTTAATGAGATGACTTGGTGAGTTGAAACTTTTTTTTTTCTTTAGTGTATGTATCTTAAGTTTTGTTTTCTTTTCCCATTCCTTAAAGAATAATCTCCGCACCTTTTTTTGTTATTGAAAAAACAATACACCTTTGTAACATGTTACTTTACTATATGAAAAAAAAAAAAAAAGTTTTCAAAAGTAAACTTAATTACTACTCGGAATTGAGAAACTAAAAAATAAAAAATAAAGAGTTTTTCTTTTATAGGCAAATTTCAATGATTAATAGTTAGTTAGGTTAACGGGAGGGAATCAAAACCCAAGACCACAACCTCTTTCTCTCCTACTATCTTCAATCATCATACTACCTTATCACTTCTTAAAACATGTAAAATATGAATTGTTTAAAAAAAAAAATTGTACTTAACTTAAAAATTTACTTATTTTAGTGTGTCACATATAATTTTAAATTGTTTAAAATAATTGAAAGAAGTTATATATATATATATATATAAAACTCTTATTTCTTGATTGTTTAACTTTACATTAAATATAAGAGTGAAAAATGAAATATTTATGAATTAAACAATTTATTAGTAAAAAATTCCATAAAATAAAAAAGTATTTAAGTTGCTTTAGATTAAGGACTGATTTATTTAAGTTTATTTGATGAAATAATAACTTATTTTATAAACACTTATTAAATTTAAAAAAAAAACTGGCCATAAATATAAAAAATTAAACTACTTAAATATTTATCATCTTATATCTTCTTCTTATAACATTAAATACCACCGTATAATATATATATATATATATATACCACCATGTTTCTCTGTGGCATCTAGTTTAACCAAATAGTCATTGGTGCATATATATAAAATCAAATTAGTGACAAGATTTTAAAAAATAACGTGTCAAAAGTCTTATAATATACTATTTGAGGGATTTAAATGATGAGTTTGTGAACAATTAAATTATAGATTACAACATATTATTAATATCAATAGGTGACTAAAACAGATGAAGAATTTATGGGCTTATTCCAAAGTCTATGGTGATATAAGGAGAAAATCACAATGTAGTTTTGTGTGACAGAATTGTACGCCATGCCTAGCAAGCATACGTGTGTGTAAAACTATTTAATTAATGTGAAAAATAGTTTCTATATCTTAGCAAGTTATTATAACTTAATACCCCAACTCATCATGACTCATGAGCATCATAAACCAAAAATAAGAATATTCATAAATTGACAAATGTATTAGTTATAAATAATAATCCCATGATTGATGAATAGTTATTTAAACAATATTTAAATTATTATCTAATGCTAAACTATATATATATAAATTAACTAAATTTCAACACTATTTTGTTTTCATCGAATTTGCCACTCTTAAAGTGAGTATACACGTAAAGTAAGAAAGTAAAACCGTACGTATTGTTAATTTCAATTAAAATATTTTATAATATCTTAATTAACTTTAACTTAATGATGAATGAATTTTTTTATACTTTTCATTTTAAGTATTTTCTTAATTTAGAGAAAATTCATTTTTGTTGATTATTTAGAAGGATGCGAACCGGGTTTCATATAAGACTATAAGAGAACTGTTATGGTATCCAAAGAAATCTGAGGATTTTAGTACAACTATTTTTTGGATCAAAAGTTAAATGAATTTAGACACACCAAAAAAAGAAAGAAATAGAGAATTTCTCACTAACAATACCAGAACTCTAAATTTGTTAGGATACTGTAGAATTTGTCTTCAATTAAACTTTCCATCATATCTGAACAAGGTGTACAGTGACATATACATCCAAAAAGAAACCAAAAAACCAATGAAAGCCAACTACTCCAATGGCTATGTATGCTGGCCAAAGAATACGCATACCATCTCAATCAAAACCAAAAAGTTTTTGTTGAGTGTTTCATTAATAATATAGTTTTGAGATGTGAATTAAAAAATTAAATAAAGTCAGTTAATGTTCTTCTGTCTCCATCAAGAATGACTAGTTAAATGGACTCGTGATCGGTGATCCTAAGTTACCAATTATTAGTTAGGTTAGGGATGTGATAACATTTTCCTATATATAAATCAGTTATATATTTCTATTCTAATACCCAACCCACTAGCAATGTCGGAATATAATCTGTTTACTTCGATCAATCAATAATATATATTTTTTTCACTAAATGTTTTTATCCAACTAAAACCTTATCCGAAAAAAAAAAAGATTAAACTTAGATTTTAAAAAACAAACAATGTTCTTTCTTTACTTTGACAATTAATAATTAACGGATACCTGAAACTATATAGATAATAGCCGCAACAAGGGCAAATGTTTAAGCTTTCCAACGATCGAAGAAATAGGTTGGTAAGGAACCTACCAGTGTATATAGTAAGAGAATTAATTAAAAGAAAACAAAATAAGATTCTTACTTTGAGGGAACAAAACAGTTGTCTGGCTCGAGGAAATTGAGAATCAGTTGACCAACAGAATAGAGCAGGACGCACGCAGTACACACAACACAATACAATTAAAGATGCCAAAAAGTCTCATTAACGAGGATGATTATTGGATAAGCTTCATGTCGCTGTAGCTAGCTAGTACTACCAACCTAACTTTAGTTTGTTTTTTTTTTAAAGAA
This sequence comes from Amphicarpaea edgeworthii, assembly GCA_014843725.1. NCBI lineage: Eukaryota > Viridiplantae > Streptophyta > Magnoliopsida > Fabales > Fabaceae > Amphicarpaea > Amphicarpaea edgeworthii. Next base: position 4,282,013 of record CM026324.1, on the reverse strand, counting down.
AAAGGAGCTTCGGTTCATAGAATCAAAATCAGGTTTGGCTCAAAATTCAGTAGGATTACTATGGAAGAGAGTGATCAGACACAGAGAGGGTTTAGATAAAAACACTCGGGAACGTTGTGTCTTGGTTTTTGTTACCTTTTAATCAAAGTGAGGATGACTGCCTCGAAAAGGAGCTTTCATCAGACATTGCATGTGTGAACCAGTTGCCTAACATAAGTACTAGTACACACAAGTTTATCTCCTAACTAATAATTACATACCCAGCTTTTAAAATTAACACTATTCTTTATAATGTGAGAAATTACATATAAATGAGGCCGATATTGACATTGTGGTTGAAGACCATTTTATAAAACCTTGTTATTAATTATTATATACAGTACTTTAAAATAATAAAAGAAAAACAAATTAATGTCATACAGTATTTCTAATCTTAATTAGTAACTAATTAATTGTTGTCGGGAAGCCTAGCTAGTAGCTACTAACATGTTTGATTAATCGACCCGCACTCAAACTGAAAAACCATAAAATGTGGTCGTACATTTATATATCTCAGAAGCCGCAAACACATTGTTACTGTTTCATTTGTTACTAAGAGCTGATGGATGATACACGCGACTATAACCAGTTAATCAATCACGAGAAACACGACCGAACATATATAGAAGCACTCCATTGTCATCAACAGAATCAAACTCAGCAAGGATATAAAAATTCATCAGTTTAATTACAGTCTCAAATTCATGTAAAAGAACACATTTTATATCACCTAAAACTGATCAAATGACACTCAAATTAAAAAAAGCAAGAAATTAATAAACCTCAAAAGCTACTTTCAACATCCCTAACTTAATGAATGTCTTGCCATGTATCTCCCCGCCACCACCACAAAAGCTAACAGAAAGCTATAAGATTGGAGAGAACAGCAGCAATGTAGAACTACTTATGATGACACTGATGGGACAATTGGAAGATAGAGTTTATTTGAACTTAATTATGAAAACAACATATACCTTTCCTTATATCATATCTTTTTAGCATACTTGAATGAGCACCGCAGTCAAATTGTTCGATAAAAACTTGTTGTGGGACAAGAATTTATTGAATTATTAAGTTGTTTATCCAAACAGACCCTAGACCTTAGACCCTGATCAGTATGGCGGGCGAGCAGACGCCCAGAATGGCTCAGGTGGCATTTGAACAGAATTGAGAAGGTTAGGTGGCAAACCATGGAAGAGTGGAGCAGTTGCATCCCCTCCTAGAAGCTGCTGTTGTGACTGACCAACTCCACTTGCACCGGGTGAACCAATTGAACCTCCTCCTCCTCCGCCTTGCATTTGCAGCGTAGGGTCCTCATCCTCCAAAGGAAGCCTCTCATAAGCAGCGTTGCTGAAGGAAGCAGCCATGATGACCACTGGCCCCGAAGCGATCAGTGTTCCAATGATACTTCCTCCCACAACCTGTCCCTGTCCACCAGCCAGATAGATGGTCAAACCAGATGCGGCCGGTGGCGCAGGTGGTGGAAGGAACGATCCCGAGAGGGACAAGATCTCGAACCTTCCGTGAAGGCTCACAATAGAACCGGCAGCAGCCGGTTGCCTGAGGGTGACGTTGGTGACGGTGCCGGTGCCGCTCATGATGCAAACCCCTCTCTGGCGTTTCCTGGCGAAGTCGGACACGCTTTCCACGATGTCGCAGCCGTCCGCTACCTCCATCATGTGGGTTCTCATGGCGTTGGCGCTGTCACGAGTGATGATAATGGGTGGCTTCGGCTTGTTTTTGGATCCTGCTGGTCTTCCTCGAGGCCTTCTTGTTATCTCACCTTCACCTCCGCCTTCGTTGTTGCCGTTTCCGTTGCTGTCGTTTTCTTCGCGGCGCCTTTTGTGCGCGCCGCTGCTGCCACTGTTCTCGTCCTCCTCGGTGCCTTGGTTCAAGCCTTGGAACTGTTGCTGGTGGTGCAGGTGGAGATCTCTAGTGTGAAAAGGAGGAGGAAGGGAATGACCATGTGCTGAGAGTGGATCCATTATTGCTGTGATCGATATTCTATATTCAATGTATACAATTGAGTCTCAAGTTCTCAAGCTCTTAACTCTACTACTTCATTGAAATGAATTTGCCAATTCTAGTATGTGTGTATATATATCTGAGAGAATGAAACAAAATATATATGGGGAATGAAATTAATGAATGAGTACTCTCTCTTGAAGATTGATGAATCCAACTAGCGGTGGTGACAAGCTTCCAAGTTGAAATGGAAATAGGAGATTGAGACTTGGACTTCGACTTGCCTCTAAAGAACCGTTCAATTAAGCGGTGCAAATTGGAAGAGAGAAAGAAAGGTTGAAGCTTTGGTAGAAGAAGAAGAAGCAGTGTTGGGTTAGGGTTAGATTGGAAGAGAGAAACAGATCCAAACTAGATTTCATTGCGGAAAGACTGCGTGCTTATGGGCGGTGGATGGGTCCCCATTACTCTCTCTCTCTCGCTTTCTCTTTCTATTATTCTTTCTCTCTCTCTCGCACAATAACATATGAATCAAACATCCAATGTATAGTACTAATATTTATATTAATCTTATGAAAAAAAAAACATTTATTTTTATTCTTTAATATTCTTCAGTATTATTTTGAATTGACGAAATGAAATGATGTTGTACGTTTCATTGTTTGAGTTAGTATTAAAAATAAAATTCAATGCGTTTCATTTACTGCTCTGAATGAGTTTAGACTGCTTTAATTGATGCTTTAACTTTATTTGAAATTCAAAATGCTTTAAATGAAGTTAATTCATTAATTTAGTTTTATTCGGCTACGTTTAATTCTTTATTTCATTTTTCTACTCCAGTCATGAAACGCTTTTTTTTTAAATAAAAATATTTCTGTCAAAAAAAAATTTCTTTATTTCAAAATGTAAGTTACTATTTTAGATAAATTTTTATTTTATAAATACTAATTAAGTTACTTTTCAGCTAGCATCATACAGCATATGATCTGTACAAAATCCAAATATTTGTATCAATAGTTTAATTTGTGCAAATTATATTATGACCTCCTGATTTCTTCAACATTAACAAAGGTAAAGTATTATTAACTGGGGAATACGATAGCTTAGCCAAATCAAATTATATATTTACTTGAAATTACTATACTTTTATACTGCTAATCAATTATGAATTATCATATCATTTAAAATTGTTGACTATTAATAATTATTTTAAAAACCATACTTGAAATATTTTATAATTATTTACATCAATAGCATGTTAAAATTAAAGTTTATATAAAGCTAAAGTACTACTAGTAGCATTTTTTAAACGGTTTAACTTAACACTTCTTTTTCTTAAAAAAAAAAAACTTAACACTTCTCACTTCATTAATAAACTAAATTAAATTAAAGTTATTACAGTCCAGTAGCATTAAGTACTTCAAAAAAAAGTTATTAGCATTAAAGGTTACAGCAATAATATTATATTCAGTTCATTAAAGAAAAGTTTGATTTCTGAGAAGCTAATTATGCAAAGTTTTCTATACCATCATTCAGTCATACATTGTTACAATATTAAAATAGTACGACTTTAAAAGTAGTGTTGTAGTTTGAACTAAACTTTTCAGTAACATGATAATGTATGAAAATAGCGCTAGAATTAAAAAAAAAAAATCCCTAAAAAATAAATTAAAAAAAGACGGTGAATTAATATTTGAAATAGAGAAAAGACTGAAATTAGACTACTTAATTGGTGACAATTTTCTTATTGGCAAATTAAACCTGAGATGGGTAGTATAACGTTATAATGACTTAATTTATGACAGTGAATTAATATTTGATTAATTGCGCGTCAAATTGAAATATGGAATTTAGTTTGTCTGAATTTATATTTATATGGAATTATTACTACAGTATTATTAAAGTAGTAAATGATGAGCGAGGAGAACATAAAGTTTTGAAGTTTGAAGCAGTTTTATGAGCTAGGTTATTTTTCTGAGAATATCCACAACAGAAACGGGAACTTCGATGGTAGTATATGACAGACTGAGACTGGTTTAATGGAGTAGCTGGCACAATTAAAACATAAGTGGACCCGTGTGCATCGAGAGGGGCTGCTAGGGTATTTGTGCTTCACATGCACTATATCATTTCTACTCTAACCTTAAAATTGAGGCCCACCTGCTGCTATTGCTATTATTTCGGGTCAATTCAAGGTTATGGACTTCTTTCCGATCCATGACTTCTAGCATATAATTATAACTTTTTTTTATATATAATTTTATAAAAGTTAAACACAGTTCTTTTTCTCTATTAATTTGTCAAATTTTATAAGTATGATGACCTAGCTGCTACCTATATCTTCGCCATGGCTACTAAACTGAAATACTCCACTAGTAAGATCCAACATGTCTGATCAACTAGAGTCCAAAAACAGTGGTAATTAACAAAAACAACTAGACTTAAAATAAGATAGGAACTTCACATTTTTTCACGTTGCCAATGCAATAGTACTAGTAATAGGTTAATGCTGCTAATGATACAAAATTCAAAGCTGTACATGTACGCGCCACACCAATTGTTAATTCCTTAGAATCCAGGAAATGGATAATATAGTATAGTATACACATGCAGAGGGAGGATGCACTTCTTCTACATACACAGAGCAAAATGACCGCTATCTAATTCTTACCTTAATTTTCATATATAATTATATGAGTTATGTGCCAAAAAAAACATTAAGTAATCTAAGATCATCAAATATCTATAATTTTAACTAACTTTTATGTGACATGTATTTAGGTTTTTAAATTTATAAATAAATTATGTGTTATATAAGGATTAATAAAAACTATAATAATCTCTAATTCTCTAATAACTTTCTTCCTTCCATAAAGCTGGTTAACAACAAAACTAAGTAGGATTCATATCTTCATATTATCATTCAATAACAACTTTTTATTTACGAATTATTTTATAGAGAATACATCAACATTAAACTCTATTCTATATTCTATTATACCCTATTTTAATTTAGTAGTTTACGTGAATATGTTTGGGTTGGTGTTAAAAACACAACAGTGGAAGGGAGGGGCACATGGGGCATGGCATATGCGACAAGTGGTGAGTTAAAAGCATTTAGAGGGGAAGGCTGCGCTAGCTACAGGTAAGTAAGGGGTAAGAGGGTTGAGTTGGTGGTGGCACACTGGCACCGAGAGAGAGAGAGTTGTGTTGACCAATGAGCACATATTACAGAGTGTGTGTTGGAGACGCGTGGGTGCCGCTGACACACACTGCACAAGCGCCGGAGAGTTTGCTGAAACTCACATTATTAAAATAGTACTAATCCAGCCTATAGCTCTCTCACAACTCCCGTGCGTAAATAAAACCCATGCATCCCAAGATGCTCTTTGTCGGCCCTTACTCCATCCAATCCAAACCACCAACAACCACTCTTTAGTCTTCTCATACTTCATGCTGGACTCCACATCTCCTTTTCTCACTTTCATATTATTCTCTTAATCAAATCATTTTTCATTTTTTTTATATAAATATTAGTCATCATTCGAACAGCCTAACAAAAAAAAAAAAAAAGAAGACGCATCCCTCATCCCTGCCTTTACCTTATCCTCAATCCAATACTACTACTAGGGTGGGAGGGAGACAATAATCATGTCAACTGTATGGCTAGCTACTGCATGTGTGCGTAATCAACTCCCTTTTAGTTTCACTTTACCACTCACTTATGGAGAAATTTCTTAATATTTTCCTTCTTTTTGCTTCCAAAACTTGTGAAGCTTTTTATTGCATAATAATTAATTGAGTTTAAACACCCTCTCTCTGCCAACTCAGGAAGAGTTAGCTTGCCAAATGGGTGAGTGAGGTCAATCCTCTCGTGATTTTTTTTTTTTATAATTCATTTGTAACTTATGAACCAACGAAAAACGACTTTTTCTGCAAGTCTTGATAAAAAAAAAAACAAAAAAAAAAAAACAAATAGGCTCATGAACTGAGTCGTTCGGCCTACAGTCCAAAAGAATTAGATTGAAATAGTAGCTAACTTCTAACGGGTCTTTCTTTGTGCACCTTTAAAACTCACCCTGCACCTCCTTTTTCTTTTAATAATTTTAAAATTTCTAAATTAATCTTACATGTATGCGAAGTGCTTGTAGCTTTCATTACCATGTATATAAATATAAATTACACATATACATGCTTCAACTTTGCGCATTATTATTACAATGATTATATATTATAATGATACGAAGATTATTAGTGGTATAGAAGGAGCAAGTTGGATGATGATTAACTTTGTCAAGCACTATGGACCAGCCATCTATCCCACCTTATGATGGAGAATCACTTCTACTTATCTATTAGAGAAAAGATAAACATTACGAAAAAATTAAACACGGATGTATAAGAACGAATTTCAAGTGTAGACATATATATTGGAAATGAAACTTTTATCTCATTAATTTTTGCTTAGATTGGTTATGCAGTAATTTAACAATTACAACTAGCAATGATATTCAGGGAACACCCGATATCATGAGATATATGTGTTCGTGACATGTCTACTTCTTCTCACCAAGTGTCGGGGGATATATGTGAATTTGTGGTGATAGAGTCATAGTGGTTTCTTTGCACAGTTGATCATCTTCATGGTCATGATTTACTACATAAGTTCATCAACCACATTTCTTGGAATTTCTTGTACCTGTGCGGTAGTACATACTAACGTTTGTGCCTTGGTAGCTTCTTGCACCCAATTTATTCTCACAATAAACGTTAACATCAAAATCAAGCAAGTAACAACACCAATCAAGAGTCCTATAATGAGTCCAGAAAGTCCTAAGCCAAGCTTGAAGGCAAAAACAACACCCAATGGTAAGGCCAGGAAATAGAATCCACCAAGATTGGAATACATGCCTAGCCAGGGTTGTGCAGTCCCACGCACTATGCCTCCACAAACAGTCACAGGAAAATTAAACACTTCCACTATAGCCATCAACAACATTGCCTTCTTCACACCCTTCACAACCCCTTTATCATGGCTAAACAAATTGCCCCAAACCCCTCTAGCAGCCACCATTACGGAACCAGCAACACAACCAAAGATAACACTCACTAACAAAGACACACGTGCTGATTTATAACCTTGACCAGCACGGTTAGCTCCAAGCTCGTTGGAAACACGAGTGGAAACACAAGTGGCTAGAGAAAGCATCCCTGAGTAAAGCAAATAGTCAAAGTTCAACACAATGGCCAGAACCCCCACTGCTTCCTTAGCATTTCCCAAGTGCCCAGTGAGCAAAACCAAAATCTCATAACACCACCACTCAAGACACGTGTTGAGGCAGCATGAGCCACTAAGCTTGATTAACCTAATCCAATCCATCATGTTCTGATCCCACCACCCTCCTTCCTTCCACATCATGCTCCCGTTTCTTCTCTCAAGTATCACAACGTAAATCGCCAACATAACCATAGCAACGAGATCGGTTATCCAAACAGCAATAGAAACTCCTCGGAGTCCCATGGTTTTGGAGAGTACGATGTTAACGGGTATGTGAAAGGCTAGTGCCACAGCAGAACTAAACATGGTGGGAAGAGTCATGCACTGAGAGCTGAGGTATGCTTTTAAGGGACAAAGTAGTGAGGTGACTAACAAGTCCGGTACGAGGTAGAAAACATAGGTTTTGGCCACTGTTGAGATCTCATGTTGTTGGCCAAAAAGAATCAAAATCTTGTCAACGTTAAGCCACAAGAAAGATAAGGGTAGTGATGCAAAAACCAACAACAAGGTTGTCATGAGAAGTGTCTTGTGAAGGAGCCTCACGTTCTTGGCACCATGTGCTTGTCCACAAATTGGTTCCATTGCGCCACTTAGACCGTTCAAGACAGAGAAGCCGGTGACGTTAGCAAAACTGAACCCGAGTGCGCCACCGGCTAAGTTCAGCTCCCCAAGGTGGCCCAGAAAAGCTGTTGTTATGGCTGTCTTGGCAAACCATGCCAAGTTCATAGCCACAAGAGGAAGGGCTATCCCTCGTTGAACTCTTAGCTCTTCTAGCACCACCATCTTCACAAAATTGGCATTCAAAGAGTGTGATGAAGGAGATGAGGGATCTCGGTTGGCCTTGTCGTTTGTACTTAGGTTATCTCCACTTTCACAATGTTTAGATGTTGCTGACATTTTTGCTTAGGTGGGATTGTTGTTGAGTTCTAATGGCGTGTTTCTTTTGTTTTATATCAAATAGGTTAAGGTTGAGTTGAGTGCTCGAGTTTCGTGACCCTGTGGATTGTGGAAGTTGTTTCTCAAGCAAGAATGATATTGGTGATATCAGCTTACCAAGTTGCTGCCAATTGAAATTAATGATCTATAGTGCATGACACACATTCATTTATTGCAATTATCCCGTAGTAAAAAACAAAACTTCTTAATTTAGGGGTCAGAAAAAGGATATGAAAAATAATTCTTGTACACCTTTTAGGTGTGTGCATTTCTATGCTACATGTTAAATGTCTTAAATACTTGATTTAAAAAGATACTTTATCTAATTTTATCCGATTTTAGTTTTAGAGTAATATTTTATTATTTTTTCTTAGTTTTGTGTTATTTAAGTTTTAGTTTAAATATTTAATCTCCTAGTTAGCATCTAACAATTTTGTCTACTTTGTATAAAAATGTAGTGAAGAAAGTGAAAAAGCTTTAAAGACATTTTAAAGAGAAAGTGTTATGGTGAAACTCAATTAAAAGTAAGAAAATACTTTCAAACTTTTATTAAAAATTGAAGTTTAGATAGATTTTGTTGTTCTGCATTTTGTTATATATCTTTGCATTTTTAGCTAGGCTAAGAATTTTAGCTTAGCTAAAAGTCACTTAAAATAGAGGTTTTGATTTTTGTATCAATAGGGATTTATTTTGTAATATAAGGCAGTAACCACTTTATTTTGGATTAGATCAACCGACCTTTGGGGAGAAAAAGCGACACTTGGGGTTTTCTTCTTCTTCTCTTCATCTTCTTCCTCCTTCCATGTATTTTTGATGTTGCTCATGGCTATGAATAACTAGTATTCTCTATTGTTGGGGTTAGATGTAACTAAACTCATACTTTTTTGAATATTTTGATGTCTAATTATATATAGATAAGTATATTCAGTGTATCAAAGTTAATATTTTATCTCTTTACTTAATGCTTGTTGTGGAATGGCCAACCATGACATATTTTTGGGATATGATTGTTATTGAAAAATGTTGTCATAATTTTGAACTGAAGCAAAATACCAAAATGAACTTTGTATTTAGGAATGAAACTTAGTTTATCGGTTATCTTTAAGTCAATAGACTTAAAGCAAGTTTCTTTTATTAAACGTATAAGAAATTGACAAATAATAAAAAGAACTTAGATTCTTTTCCACCTAAGGAATTAGGGATTGAGAAAACATTTATTGACTGATTTTAACATTACTACATAATAAATATATATTGTGCATTCAAGCAAAGAGAGAGTATAGTTTCGTGAAATTTAACCCTGATAATATCTTTGTTATCTGAAAAATCCCCAAATTTTAGCATTGTTTATATTATAAAAATCACACAAATTGTTTCTTAGTTTAGTTGATATACTTGTTCTATTCTATTTTCATAAATACAAACTTAAGTTAAAAGTTCCAAAATACCCAAACAAGTCTAAGGATATGATACTTAGACTTCCAAAATATTATTTATACGATTTGGTAGGCTTGCCAAGATCTAAACACTCCATCACGGGTAGGTTAGGATTTCATCAATCTGATCTGATGAGTTTTGGTTTCGGTTAAAGACGCATTCCTTAGAATTTTGCATTTTAAAATACCATATCCTTGGTGGAATACATCTCAGCCTAGCTTACTGGGTGACGATCGAGCTTCAATCTTTTAAATGTTTGAAATTTCTGCGTACATATGGGAGAATATAAATTATAAATGGAAGTGAAAATGGAGTAAATAGAAACTAAAAATGTTTAAATATTGTTCACATTTGCTCGGCATGAGTGAAAAGTAAATTAAGCAAGTAAATTAAAATTATCATGGTAAAGTCTCGTTAAAGATATCTTTCCCTTTTTATTTTGAAGTTAAAGGATAGGAATATATATGTGTGTGCGCGCTCGTGTGTGGGAGAGAGAGATACAGTTTTTGTTGTTTTTTTTTTCAATTTTTTAAATTACGGGGAGTGTATTAGATTAAGATTATTTAGGATTTTAATAACTTTTTTTTTTTTTTGTAAAAATGTATTGGAATATTTAACCAAAATTGTAAAATAATAAAAATTCATCTGTTATTTTTTTAATTAAGATTATCAAGATTTTTTTAGAGGATAACGAAATCTTATAGTATTCGATTGAGATTTTGAATAACTTAAAAAAGTCATATGTTATGCAAAATCATAGAGATTTTATGAACTTTTTTTTAATTAGATTTTGATAGATTTTATGAATTTTTTAGTTGATCATATAAATACCAAACAATCAAATCCAACTACAAGAGACTTTTTTATTTTATTTTCTCTGTTTTGTATATAATCTTCCACCCACATCTATTTCAAGGTAAGACTTTTCATATGATATATCATACCTAAATCTGAACCTGGAGTACGCTTTAACTCAATAGAGAAAACAGAAAGCAATGTTTAAGATGTTATGAAAAGAAATCCCAAATCTATTCATATATAACTGGAAGAATGTTTATTTTGTATATTCTTCAAGTTAAGTAAATGATTAATAATAGTTTGTAACTTTGATTTGGAATTCATATATCATGATGACTCGTGATTAGTTTGTATTCAATGATATTTTCAAGTAACTTGTGTTTAATAGTTTTGAATGTTTTTTTTTTCTAAAAATTCATAGAGTCTTTTTAAGTCTTATAAATTCGTAAAATCCTTTCAAATCCTATATTCTAAATCCATTAAATCTAAAATATAGAATCATAATCACAAAAATCTTTTTTTAAAAAAAACCTTAAAAGTTTTTAATTTCCTACGAAATCTTAAAAATTTTCAAGACTTTTTTATGTCAAAGAAATTTTTTAAAATCCTAATTCAATACATTCCCTACATTTAGTTTTGCATGTAAAAATAAATACATTAAATTTTGAACAACCCCATTCCTTTTTCTTTGTTTGTAACTATTTAAATGTTTAACTTCTAATACACAATATTTTGACTTTACCTAAACTTCTAACAAATTTTTTGGTTTTGTTAACAACAAAAAATTATTTCCATTGAAGATATTTTTGTAAAAAAAAAAAGAACGAAAAGTTGGGAGTTTAAAATGTAAACAGTGAATTGGAAATTGTCAATAGCAATGCTCTTTAGGTTGTGACTTAGGAGATTGGGCCAAGAAGTTTAGGCTTGATGAGGCGGGCCTGATAGAGAAAGGCCTCTCTATCTCTGAGTTGCTAACAAAAATCAATGCAATGTCATTGAAACTGAATAGGTCTACATTTCATTTGTTTCACAATCAACGACCAAAAACAAAGTACTCATGTATTTCACAATGAAAATAAAGACTGGGCTAAGAGTCTAAGAACAAAAACGTTAAGAATTTATACTCTATGCAGACATTGCAAGAAATCAACGGGGAACAATTTTTTTCCTGAAAAAAGATAATGCATGGACAATTACTCTACTATGAAAGTAGTGTTTCTTAATACTACATAATCACTGATTACAACTTGTTCACGGGATAAATCCCCAACTTTCTAAAATAAAATAAATAAAATAAAAAATAATGCACTTCCATATTTAAAGCTAAGAAAATAGTAACACAAATTTCTCCTTATTTCTCATTTCTGTTTTCTTGGGTTTCAAGCCTTGATTAGTGAAATATTCAATGTCCAATAGGTAATAAGACGCAAAATCTTTAGGTATTAATGGTTAAACTACAGAAAATAAACATACATATAAAAACTGAGTTTTAAAATTGCATATTAAAGTATAATCTTACAAAAAAAGAAAAAAATATATATATTTTCATATAGACATCTTGACGAGGAAGGTTGCTATATATGTTAGTATTGATTAAGAAAATAAAAATATTTTTTATAATGATAACATTTCTTATATTAAAAACTTATTTACTTCGTTTTTTAAAGTAATTAGAAGTTGCCAATGAGATTATTTAATGTTTCTTAATCAACACCCACGAGCACACATTAAGAAAATTGAAGTAGTTAATTATTAAATTAATCCTCAAAACACATTAAGTATATTAAGGTGTGGTAAATGCTTTTAATAATTCGAAATGTTTAATTTAATAGTGTGGTAAAAAATTTAACCAATAATTTAAAAGTACTCATTATTAAAACCTTATTTTAATATTTCTGATACAATAAAACATACTATTAATCCACGTGCTCAGCCACCATATTTCATATATGCTTTCTCTAGTTTTTGATTTTGGTTTTTCACTCTCAATCAAATTCAGTTGATTATGAAGTTTAGTTACAGGATGCCTATCACATTTATATTGAATATGAACCCCACCTACTCGTCCCATTTTCAGTTAAAATCACGTGCCAAAATTCGTGGGACTTTTTTTCTTTAATACCCCAATAGTTGGAGAGATTGATCATTGACATGTCTTAATCTAAGGTGTGTGTTTTGGTGGCTAAAAGATGCAGGTATAACTTGTACATTAAGAAAGATGGGTTATTATAATTTAAACAAATTTATGTTATTTAAGAAAAAGTGTGGTGATGATGCAGGAGATTTTTCAATGAGGGAAGGACAGGAATTTTCAGTGAGGGGATAACATTAATTAAGGTGACACAATGGCCTCATACCAAACATACAGACTCTTAAAAAAAGAAGAAGAAAGAAAAACTCGGGCCATGTGAAATGAATGGTTAAGAGTAGTAACTTTCAAAGTTTCCCTGTCTCCTTCAAGAGGAAACGAACCAGTACTATAATAATAAGGACAAGGGCAAGGGCCAAAAGGGGAATGAAAATATGAAATAAACAGCTAACACTAACACAGTTATGCTTAACTTTGCAATGCAAGGCTTCGAAATTAACGGCAGAAGAAATTAAAAAGCAAAAACCAAAGCGTATGGGTATGGGTATGTTGATGTTGTGCAGTCAATTATGCAAGCTGGATCATTCCTGGAGTACTATATAGAAAAACACGTTGATCGATCCAACGTACCAAATACTATGTGATGGACATAAAATCTTAGTACTATGATGTACATTGGAATGGGGTGGCTCCATTTAATGTCAAATTGTCAACATGTTGTGCTACACCTTGAAACCTTCAGCAACTTCATTCAATTACTGTCTTTAACTATGTACTGCTAGCAGTGAAAACGTGAGGCCGGGTTGGACGATCCCTTGCAATAACGTGTGCCTGACAACTAGTACATATATGCATGTGTTAAAAAAATTAATTACAACATTAAATATTATCCTAGCTGTTACAATATGATTAAAAATCTTAAATTAGACTACTAGTAGTTAATGAAAACATAATGTAACACTTTTTCTTGAAAACATATTAAAAACGAGTTTAGGGACGATGCATTAAACATACGTTATTAAAAACATATTGAAAATATATGGTAAAGTAGTTTTTCATTATTATTATTTGATTATAATTTTTTATTTATATAAATTTTAAAATAATTTTATAAAAATTAATTAACTTATTATAAATAAGTTTTTTTTTATTGAATACAAATGTAAAATTGAATAGATCATAATTAAAATTTAAAAACAAGAAAATAAAAGTAATATACTGAAGTTTAACACTGTCAAATAATAACAATCTATTTATTTTGATTCTATAAAAACAAATGGTATGTATATGTTTACTTAATAATATTTAAATATGATAAGATAAGATTGAAAATATTGGCAGCAAATAACGTGGGTCGGTGCAAAGACATGATATGATATTGAAAAAGCAGGGGAAGTATTGACATGGTGATGGAGTGGCCTGGTAGTTACCACTTGTCACAACCATTCTAACCTGTACTCCTTGTCTCCGGATTTGCTTGCATGCTTCGAGTACTTACGTTGTTACGGCCAGCTTTTAGTTAGGGAGTAGATACACATACACTAACTATGTTTGCTGTTATTTTTTTACCCAATAACCACAATGCCGTATTTATCCATTAATTTAATACTGTGGCATCAATTAATATATTAAGCTAACAATTTTCAAGTACATTTTTTTGGTTGGTTTGGAGTCTCGTTTTCGAAATTGGCGCCAGAAGTTGTCGTAACGGTCAAAAAGTAGCGCGAGGCAAGAAAAAGGTACGAGTCTAGTGGGCCCTACGAGAACGGCACTACTGAATGTGGTTCGTTCTGACGTCACGCGCGACAATTCCTTTAGCCACTGCCAAAAGACGCGCCTTCAGCCCCTCACGTTGTGGTAAGTCGTTACCATTTTCGAATCCAACAACACTCTCCTTCCTCTCTTCCACTCACTCCATTTCAATTTTCAATTTTCAAACCACCTTTTTAGGTCCACAATATCATCCCTTTGGCGGGAACAATCGTGCCTTCCCGCCACACGCCACACCTTGTTAACTGAACTGACGGCCGTTTGTCTCTTCCAAAAGCCACTTTCCTTGCCGGCTAACGGCGTCACTCATGTGGACTTGTGTTTTTTTTTTTTTTTTATAATTTATGAAATGCTTGCGTTGCATGTGACATAAGACCTGTCACAGTGCCTCTGTGCTCCCTCCTCGTGCTTATGTCGTGGAGCCTTCTTTGTCCGACGCGTGTCGCGAATTTTAAAATCTGATTCTCTCTATGAGGAGGTGCCTCCATGACTCATCACTCATGCGTGCGCGTATATTGTTCGCAACCAATCCAATTACACCTTTTTGCAATTTCGACCATTTATTCTAATTAATTAATTACTCCTATCAAATAAATACTCAAATCATACCTAATCATACAAATAAAATACTCCTTTCTAAGCGGTTGACATATTTGTTATCCTTTCTAAAAATATGGATTATGAATTCTGTGATTTTTTTTCACTTTAACCCTTTATTTGGATTATATATTTTTAAAAAAACAGGAAATTTTAATTGTTTCTATTATACTTTTTTGTTTCCTAATCAAATAAGAAAATGTTTCAAACTTAAAAATTGTTCATTTTTTCCTCGATATAAACATAGGTTAAATTAGGTAGTTAAAACATTAGATTATCATATCATTTAATTAGTAATATTTTTCGGGTGTCATTCAATATCTTTTAAATTAAAGCAGTTATAGATCGAAATAGACTATTAGTGCCGATTGACGCAGCTAGTACCAAAAATATAGAGAAACCTGATAAAAGAAGACGGTGCAAGTTATATATATGCAAAGCTTATTCCGGATCATATTGTCATTGCATGTCATTAAACCAAATATATTTATTATTAGTATAAAAAGAAAATATATATCATTAAATTTCTCTATAAACTACTGAATTAATTTCATAATTAAGTCTCACCTATGCCTCTTTGTTAGCATTTCTTTTCCTTTAACTCAAGACTCAAGGCCGATTTTTGTCAACTACAACAACAACAAAAAAGAGTCATTACTGGAATAATATCTGAATATTATATCAAATTGGTAGGAATGGCGCATATTATTATGTCTATGTGTTGAAAAGTTAACGAGATATTTCGATTTATGATTCAATTTAAAAGATAGAACAAGTAGAATATTTGGAATTAATTAAAATGACTGTTGATAAGTGAAATTAGTTATACCATTGATTATTTACCGTTACTATTTATAACATAATCCAAAATGTTCCGTTTAAAACAGAAAAAAAAAATACACTAACCTTTAATGTAATTAGTACACTCTATATAACACATAAATCTTGTTAATAATGAAAATGATGATTCTATCCGTTAATTTAAAACTGCCATTACAGATGCTATTTGAGGGGAAATTATTAATCATTGATGATAATTTGAGGGAAGAATACGATGAACACTATGGATGAAACAAGAATGAGCAAATAGGGATATAAGGAAAGACAATAATCAAATTAAGATTAAAAGATACAAAAGCAGAAATACAAGGGAACTTGGCCAAAACAAGGGACGGAGGAAAAGCCGATATGAGCGGTGTTGTCACGTGCGGACGTCATAATTGGCTCGGCAAATCACACCTTAATTACCAAGATTACTCGATTGTAACTATGGTCCCATAATACCACGTGGCTTGACCCCACTGGTCTGTCTGTTGCCGCTGTTCTGTTGAGTCCAAAGCACGCAAGGAAAATTCCACGTGTCGTCCCAGCTGGACCGTAACCACCCTGATTGGTGTGTCGTCGTGGTTGGTTTACCTGCCGGTGAAGATAATAACTCATAACTGTGTCCGAAACAGTAAACGAAAAAAAAAAAGTAACTCCGGTCAGCACGGGCAGGCAGGCGTTAGTCACGCCATGTCACACTGTCTCATAACCGAAACCAACCTCAACCTCTTTCTCTCTCTTCCGGCATAGTAGGCGTGGTTTTTAATTTAAAATAAAAAACAAATCAGGAAATAAAGGTGGGAATTAAATGCCATAAATATACATACAGGTAATATGTGCGGTATTAGAAAGAGGCAAGGCTCGGAAGAAGAGAGAGAGAGAGAGAGAATAGTAACACCACACTCTCACAACAACAACAACAACGCACAGCGAATGCGAGCGTGTTTGGTAAGAGTTGTTTATGGCGATTTGATCGAAGGAGGTAGTGCATTAAAAGCCACCGTTTGGAATTTTAATCCAAGTTCATCTACTATATATAGATACTAACTTCCACTGAGCTTTGAGACTCAGACACATCCACGACACGAGTATTTACTGCAGCTACCGTCGTTTCGATTCACCGGCTCACGTCATTTCGAGTGGTGTTGTTGTAGTAGTAGTTTTATTTAAGACCTGTTCACAAAGCAGAGCTTTATTCTTTCCTCGCTGGGTTTCTCAAGCTAAAGCTAGCAACATATTTTTAAACCGCAAAGATGGAGAGGCCAGCATGTACGGATGAGTACGAGAAGCTCGTAATTCGCATGAGCACTCCCAGGTATGTTGTCTATCAACTCCAATCGTTGTTCTTTGTCTTTCTGGTTATGTCTGTTACCCCTGATTGTTTTTGTATTGTTCTTCTTTCATTCTTTTCTGTTCTCTTCTTTCATTTTGTAAAAAAAAAATCTGTTTTTTCGTAATTCCGTGCCTCTTATTATGAATTTTCATTCTAGAATTGCATCTTGTTTTGAAATTAGTTGCTATATTTTTTATTGTATATTTTTACCATGTTGTCTCATGAGATGTATTGGCCACCGATTCAACCTTGGTTTTTAATAATTTAAATTTTTTCTAATCCTATGAGACTCTGTCAAAAATTGCCAACTTCTCGAAGGGAGCAGAAAAGTATGTTTCATCTAATCCCCATCGCTTTGTCGAATTGATTAGTACCGACAACTGTATTTTAACAATTTTTCTGACTTTTCTTTTCTTATCGTGTCTCCATGACTCAATTGCCCCTTTTCTTCCAGAATGTGTTTTTCTTCGTTCACATTGCTTTTTACCCTTTTAATTTCTGTTTTCATTTAGTCCTAGAAATTCGGCAAAATAAATATTGTAATTGCGCTGACTTTGACCCTTCACTGTGAAACAGGGTTGTCATAGACAATGCCGTGTGCTCCACTGCGACAATAGTCAAGGTAACCCCCGCACAAAAATCCGACATTTGTTTTTTTATTCACAGATTGCTGGTTTTCATGTAAATCAGGAAAATAAAATTACTAATGATTCTGTTTTCATAAAATTTGTAGGTTGATAGCGCCAGAGAGCATGGTATTTTATTGGATGCCGTACAAGTGCTATCTGATCTGAACCTTTCAATTAAGAAGGCTTACGTTTCCTCTGATGGTAGATGGTTCATGGATGGTAAGCTAATTTTCCTCTCACTTTCTCTCTTCACATTGTTAATTTTGATTCCGGGTGCACTAATCCTTGCCTTTGATTCAATTTACAGTTTTCCATGTCACGGATCAGAACGGTAACAAGCTAACAGATGAGAGCGTTTTAAGTTATATTGAACAGGTACTATTAATTGTGGCTTACTAGTACAATTTATAACTTAAATGTTGTTGTTTTAAAATTGAATTGCCAACTAATGTAAGGGTTTTATTGCTATGTATCAGTCACTTGGCGGCATTCACAATGGGAAAACTAACCACTCAAACGGTCTCACCATCCTTGAATTAACCGGCATGGACCGTGTCGGTCTTCTTTCAGAGGTGTTTGCTGTTCTGGCTGAGCTGCAATGTGATGTGGTTGATGCCAAGGTTTGGACTCACAATGGCCGGATCGCGTCCTTAATCTATGTCAAAGACTTCAATTCTGGGACTCTTATTGAGGACTCTCAGAGAATTAGTACCATTGAAGCACGTTTGAGAAATGTTCTAAAGGGTGACAATGATATTAGGAGTGCAAGAACTTCTGTCACTGATGCGGTTCTTCACGCCGAAAGAAGGCTCCACCAAATGATGTACACTGACCGTGATTATCAGAGGAATCCCATTTTCAACTTCACTTCTGATGCCCCAATAGTCACAGTCCAAAATTGGGCAGAAAGGGGTTATTCTGTTGTCAATATTCAGTGCAAGGATCGAGTTAAGCTTCTGTTTGATGTCGTGTGCAATTTGACAGACATGGAGTATGTTGTGTTCCATGCCACTGTTAAGACAACAATCGACCAAGCGTATCTGGTAATTATTAGACATAATCAATTTGTGTTCCTTTTTGTTCCTTAATAACTTGGTCCATACTCCATATGCTAAATTAACGTTAATAAATTATTCCACTACAGGAATTTTATATAAGACACAAGGATGGCACCCCAATTAGTTCAGAGCCAGAACGACATCGTGTGATTCAATGCTTGCAAGCTGCAGTGGAGAGAAGGGCATATGAGGTATGTTTTGTTTGTTAAAATTAATGTAACCTTTTTGATTTGCTTAGCCTAAGACTATTATTAATTAACTGCTAAATTTTTGGATACAGGGTGTTAGACTAGAGTTGTGCACGGAAGACAGACAAGGACTTCTAGCAGAGGTGATGAGAACATTCCGAGAAAATGGGCTGAATGTGACAAGGGCTGAGATATCAACCATTAGTGACATGGCATCAAATGTGTTCTATGTTACAGATGCGTTAGGATACCCTGCTGATCCAAAAATCGTGGAATCAGTGAGGCAGAAAGTAGGGTTAAGCAGTTTAAAAGTGAAGGAGTTGCCATTGGTATGGTGCGATGAGAAGGCAGAAAGGGAAGATCAACCAGTTGGGGTTGGTGGGGCAGTGTTGCTGTGTCTTGGGAGCCTCGTGAGAAGGAATCTATACAATTTGGGGTTGATAAAATCTTGTTCTTAAGAGAGAGATATTTGCAAGTTTTAGAGCATAATATTCTTTGCTTGAGGTTTGGGTTTTGTGTACATAAAAAGTAGTAAAGGCGGAATTTGGTGATAGTAGTTGGTTGGGGTTGGATTTGGTAGGTGAAAATGAAAACTGATCATATACAGCTGGAGGGGCTTGTGTCCCCACCATTTTAAATGCTTTGCGTGAAAGAGGGTTGGTATTACTATTTGCTCAAGAGGTTGTCTGTCGGCTCTGGTAAAAGTTAAAATACAGTACTAATATTGGATTCTTTGATGGCACAAAGGAGGAGTGTAGTATAGGTAGAGGCAGATGCAGAACAAATTTGGTTCATATCATACTACAGCAGAAAATTTGTACATAGCGGCGTATCAATTAATACAGTTATTATTGTTATTAATTTAAGTGGTTGATTCTATTCTTATTTAACTGTCTCTCTGCATGCTCTTAAACTTTACAGTATGTGTGTTGTTTTGGAGTAATAAAATAAACCTATTTGTTAAATATTTTTATTTTGATGAAATCAATTATATATTAGCTGAAATTAATAATCAAACACATTCTACAGTAAGTTACCAAAATAATGACACATTATAGGTTTTTTTTTATATATATAATGTTGAGAAGTGTTACAACACAATCTCTATTACACTCTTATCAATATAGTATCCTTCATCACACACTATAATGTTCAGCTCATTGATATAATCCGAACTGAGTAGGATAAATTTATTGGAGAAGATAAAACTTTCCCTAACACCTATTTTAATTTTTACGAAAGTGGAATATCTAAACTTGTCATTTTTCTCATCCTCTCATTGAAGGAAGTTTTGCAAGATTATTTGTAATTGTAAACCCAGCATGGCATAATTGGTACATGGCGCTGGAAGTGGGTGTGGGTGCATGAATGCACAATCCATCCGTTTTTAGGTTAAGAAATCCAATGGTGGGGGCGTAGACACTTGATCCTTCTGACGCAAAAGGCACAACTGGTAGTAATTAATGCCCATTGCTGTGAAAATAATCTTCAGATGACTTCGATATTTATTTTCCTATTCGTGCGTGATTCGTCTCAAATGTACCCAAGGTAATTAAACTCTATTCAATATATTTAATGAAAAAATATAAATAATATTATGATAGGATGAGAAAGGAAAGATAAAATATACTAATAATTATTAATAAAATATATATAAGCAATCGTATTCATGATTTGGAGAGGTAAGTTATGTGGATGATCAGAATGACGTGAACATGCATGCCTGATATCACATGAAATTAATCAGGACTGTGACTCGATATATATATAGATGGCATATCTATGATCAGGTCCAAAACCCCACGTGAACGTGATGAAGAAGATTATAAAAGGCAAGGTGCCCATATAGACGGAGTATATTCATATTTTTGTGGCTGCTGGTTCCACATGACTTACGATCTATATATTTAAAAGGACAAATTATATTCATATTTTTTTAATACGGTTATTATTTTTCGCATTATTTTGATCTCTTAAGATTTATATATAACAGTATTAAATTAAAAGAAATTTGTGCTAACAAAAAATTGTATTCCACAGGACCTAGAATCCTACAAAAACTATATAACTCAATAATATTCGGTCACCTAGCATTGTTCGGCCTCAACCAACTAACAATATATCATTAGGACGTAGGAGTTTAATCATAGGTAAACAAAGATTAGATATGCATTAGCAACAAGGTAAGGCTTATGGATCCTAAAACTCATTAATATGTATGTATAAAGAGTGAGATGAATTCATAAAAAAAAGAGTGAGGTTGTAAATTAACTATTTATTCTCATTTATTAGACTTAGTTGTTATATTGTGTGATATTTGATTTTATGGGAGTGTGCTTGAAGGTAACCATACTCTTCTTAGCATATAATAGATTGGAAATTAATTGAAGGCACACGTCTTGAAATGATGTTATTTCTTATGTTTAAAAAGACACGTGTCATCATTTAATATATCTAAAGACATATATAACCATTACGTATTACGTAACTTTTCAGTTTGATCATAAAGCAAAATTAAAAAATATAATTGATTAATATCTTTAGTCATTTATCATTTTACGAATTTAAATTAAAAAATAAATTCATACATTGATTAAAAATTTATCTAAAGGATATTTTTGAAAATTTGAAAAAAAAAATTGAAAAATTTCAAAAGTATGAAAAAACAAAAGAAGTATCATGAAAATTTGAAAAAATATTAAAAACAAAAGGAATGTCTTAAATATTTGAAAAAAAGAACTGAAAATTTTAAAATATACGAAAACACAAGAGTTATGTTTGGAAAATTTTAAAAAATATTAAAAAAAAGAGATGAATGTCTTGAATATTTGAAAAATAATGGAAAATTTTTAAAAATATAAAAAAAGAGTAATGTCTAGATTTTTTTTAAAACAAATAAAATTTTAATAATATGAAAAAAGAAAAGTAATGTCTTAAAAATTTGAAAAAATATGGGGTTGTCTAGAATATTAAAAATATATATATAAAAAAAAAAAGAGTATTGTCTTGAAAACTAGAAAAAAAATCTTTTAAAAATATGAAAAAATAAGAATAATATCTTAAAAATTATTAAAATATGAAAACTCTAAACCACAAATCATAAGCATGAAACCCCAAATCTTAAATCACAAATAGCAATTCCAAAATCCCAAACCCCACACAATAAACATAAAACCTTAAACCTAAACCATAAACCTCAAACACTAAGTCCTAAATCATGAACCATAAAATCATAAATTCTAAAACCATGAACCATAAGCCATTAAACTTCAAATCAAAAACCATGAACCTTAAACTTTAAACCTTAACCCCCTAAAGCACAGACCCTAAACACTAAATCCTAAATAATAAATACCAAACCCAAAACCTTAAACCACAAACTTTAAACCCCTAACACTAAACCACAAACCTCAAAAATCAAACCATACATCATGAACCATGAAATCTTAAATATTTAATTCTAAAACGAATGATTTATGGTTTCACATATTAAACCCTAAATGATTTACAATATAACAAACAAAACCCTGATTGAGTTAAAGTTTAAAAAATAAAACTTAAAATGATTTAATGTGTCACAAACAAAACCTTAAATGATTTTGAATTTCACAAACGAAAACCTACATGATTTAAGGTTTCACAAACGAAGCTATGTATTATTTTACATTTCACAAATGAAATATTATTCAAGGTTTCTCAAACAAAAGTCTAACCTATTTATGGTTTCACAAAAGAAACCTTAAACGATTAAGGGATTCAAAAATGAATTCTTAAATGATATAGGATTTTACTAACGAATCTCAAATGATTTAGGGCTTAAAAAACAAAGTCATATATTAATTATGGTTTCACAAATGAAACCCTAAATGATAAAGGTTTCACAAAAGAAAACCTAAATGATTTATGATTTCATGAACAAACTCCTAAATGATTAAGGATTTCACAAATGAAATCCTAAATTATTTAGGGTTTTGCAAACGAAACCATAACTGATTTAGGATTTCACAAAAAACCTAAATGATTTAATGTTTCACAAATGAAACCTAAGTGTGTTTGGACATTTTAGAAATTAAAGGTAATTAAAATGATAGGAATTTGAATTACTAGAAATTGAATTCTTTTCATTTTATAAATTATTTGTTTGGATAAAACATTTGAATTATTAGAAATTGAATTCCTTTAAAAAAAATTAATATTACATAATTTGTAAACTTAAAAAATAATGTCCAAAAATATTATATATATATATATATATATATAGGGGGCAACTTGTATGAGAACTGCGTTTTTATTTGAGAATGATAATAGACATTCTCATCTGTTAGATTAACGCAGTCTTTTAAAAATTAACATGCACTTACTTCATTTGATCACTCTGTATCCAAAATTTTTAAAAAAATAAAAACATTCTTCTTCCCTTCTTTACTACACCTAAAATTAAATTTTAAAAAAATACTATTTCATTCTCCCTTTCATAAACTTGTTCATAAATCCTAAATCCTAAACCCTACACTTTAAACCCAATGCTTTAAACCTTGAACAAACACAAACATTGTTTCACCTATCGTGACACGGGTGCTTCCTCAATACAAGAAAATTTTCTCCTTTTATCTTTGTTTTTGTAAGTATGATGATTATTATTTTCTTCTTTCTTCTACTCACAAATATGCTTTGATTAACATGTAATTACATTTATGGTTTAATTTCTTATTTTTTCAATTCTTTATTTTCTAGGAATATGAATATGGAGACAATTCCTACATCAGAAGAATTAAATATTTATGTAGACAACGATATGGATTCTATGCAAGCATATTATAGGCTCTCATAATAGAAGTTTCTCTTTAAATTAAGGGTTTTATGAAGGTTTGGAGATCTAGTATGAAAGTAACAAAATGAATGTGACATCTATCTCTCTTTGTTGGATATAAAACAAAAAAAAAAAATCATTCATTCTGGTTGCAAACAGGACAAAAGTATGGGAGATGAATGTTGCAACCAGGGTCACAGCTCGGGACGGCGATAAAAATCGATTTAATGGATAAATGGAGTCGCCACCAATTCTTATTAAGGAAAACATCGAAAAAACCTTTTTTAGAAAATAAAATAATCTTTGAAACCAGATTTTAAGTTCGGGAGTCCATTACGTGTAAGGAAGGTATTAGCACCCTACAACGCCCGTCACAAAGATGGTTACCTCTAATTAAATAAACAAAATCTTAATAACCTTTTAGATATTTATCTCACTAAAACATTACTAGAAAAGAATAATTTATTTTTTATGAAGATTAATTTTTATTAAAAGAAAGAGGGAGAGACATTATTTTTATTCTTTTATTTCTATTACTTTAGAACTCTTGAGCTGTCGCAACTCATTTATCCTAAAAAGACACTTGAGAGATTGATAGAGGTGTACATCTAAGTTAATTCATTTTAAATTTTTTGAAATGATTTTAATTTAGAAAACTATTGATAATTAAAAAAAACAAGAAAAGAAAGTGCAACTTAGTAATATGGTGGTGTAAATAGAAGGTTGGCCCGAAACAAATATGTTGCAGTTTAGTAATACTAGGGTGTACATAGAAATATGGTTCCAAAACATGAAAGCTATAGTTTAGTAATATAGGAGGTGTAAATAGAAGGCTGGCCCAAAACGTGAAAATCATAATTTAGTAATTGGAAGGTGTAAATAGCAATCTAGCCCAAACAAATGTACGGAGGTGTAAATAGTAGAATTGGCCCAAAACGAAAAATAAAAACTTTAGGGGTTCCTGTTTCCTCGTTCAGTTGTTGTTTGGTTCCTAGTTCACGACCTAGGGCTCGTGAGAGAGAAAGGGGAAAAGGGCAAGGTTGGGGGTCGTGATGTGCGACGGGAGTGAGGTGAGGCGGAGGCATGGTGGCCGAGGGTGAGACGGCGCGACGACGAGGGTGGCTGGCGCAGAGGGTGTTGACAATGAACACTAAGACTTTTTTCTGCATAAGCTTATGTTGATAAATTGTAGCATAATGCTTTCAACAAATTAAAATTTTTATAAAGAATTGAAAAAATGAGAAATTAAACCATAAATGTAATTACATGTTAATTGAAGCATATTCATGAGTAGAGAAAGAAAAAAATAATAATCATCATATTTATAAAAATGAAGATAAAAGAAGAAAATTTTCTTGTATGGAGGAAACATCTTTGTCACAAGAGGTGAAACAGTGTTAAGATTTATGATTTAGGATGTAGGGTTTATGAGTAGGTTTATGAGAGGGAGAATGAAATAGTATTTTTTTTATATATTTAATTTTGGGTGTAATAAAGAGGGGAAGGAGAAGGTTTTTATTTATTTTTTAATTTTGGATGTAAAGTGATCAAATGAAGTAGGTGCATGTTAATTTTTAAAAGACTGCGTTAATACTTACTGTCTAATTTAATCCAACAGATGAGAATATTTATTCTCACTCTCACATAAAAACGCAGTTCTCATATAAGTCGCCCTATATATATATATGGAGAGAGAGAGAGAGAGATTTTTCTTAAATACCCCATTCAAACAACTCATTTTATTTTAAAGAATTTTAATTACCCTCTTCAAATGCCTTATCCAAACACATTCTAAATGATTTAGGGTTTCACAATGTGAAACCCTAAATGATTTAGTGTTTCACAAACATAATCATTCATGATTTAAGGTTTTAAAAATGAATCTCTAAATGATTTTATGTTTTACAAACGAAACCCTTAATTGTTTTTTGGTATCATAAAGGAAAAAATAATAATTTAACATGTCACAAACATCACTCTATATTATTTAGGGTTTCGCAAACAAGATCATATATTTTTAGGTTTACACAAATGTAACCTTAAATGATTTAAAGTTTTCTAAGTGAAAAACTAAGTAAGGTTTCACAAAACAAATAATAAATAATTTAGGGTTTAAAACTAAATCTTATATTATTTAGGATTTCGCAAATGAAATCCTATATTTTTTAGGGTTTCAAAAATGAAACTCTAATTGATCTAGGGTTCCTTAAATGAAACCCCAAATGATTTAGGGTTTCATCAAAGAAACATTAAGTAATTTAGTGTTTAAAAATAAACCCTTGTATTTTTTAGGGTTTACCAATTAAAACTATAAATAATTTAGGGTTTCACAAACGAAACCCTAAATGATTTAGGGTTTCATAAACGAACCTCTATTTTATTTAAGGTTTTACAAATGAAACCCTATATTATTTAAGGTTTTATAAAAGAAATAATAAGCAATTTAGGGTTTTAAAACAAAGGTCTATATTTTTTAAGGTTTCCTAATTGATGACAGGAATGATTTAAAGCTTCACAAACATAATCCTAAAATATTTAGATTTTCACATACGAAATCCTAAATGATTTACGGGTTTGTCAATGAAACCTAAGTCATACACAATTTCACAAATAAAACTCATAATAATTTAGGTTTTCACAAATGTAACACTAAATAATTTAGGATTTCTATCATGAAACATTATATCATTTAGGGCTTGATAAACAAAATCCTAATTGATTTAGGGTTTTACAAATGAAACCATAAATGATATAAGGTTTCATAAAGGAAGCCCTATATTATTTAAAATTTCACAAATGAAACCCTAAATTATTTAGGGTTTCATAAATGAGCACCTATATTATCTAAGGATTCACCAATGAAACCCAAAATATTTTAGGGTGTCAAAAGTTAAACCTTCATTGATATATGGTTTCATAAATAAAGCCTTAAAGGATTTAGAGTTTCACAAAAGAAACATGAAGTAATTTAAGGTTTAAAAGCAAATGTTTATATTTTTAGGGTTTTCTAATTGAAGTTAGAAATGATTTAGGGTTTCACACACGAAACCCTAAAATATTTAGATTTTCACACACAAAACCCTAAATGATTTAGGATTTCCTTTATGAAACCTAAGTGATTTAGGATTTCATAAAGGAAACCCTAAATAATTTAAGGTTTCACAAACAAAACTCACAATGATTTAGGTTTTCACAAATGTAACCCTAAATCATTTAAGATTTCTATTATGAAACCTTATATAATTTTGGTTTACACATACGAAACCTTAATTGATTTAAGGTTTCCCAAATGAAACCATAAATGATATAAGGTTTCATAATGGAAATCCTAAATGTTTTAAGGTTTCCTCAAATGAAACCTTAAATGATTTAGGACTTCACAAACAAAACCCTAAATGATATAGGATTTCACAAATGAAAACTTAAATAATTTTGGATTCCACAAAAGAAACCCTAAATTGTTTAGGGTTTCACAAGAAAACACAAACTAAACTATATTATTTAAGGTTTCATAAACAAAACCCTAAATATTTTAGGGTTTCAAAAGTTAAACCCTAATTGATATATGATTTCCTAAATGGTGCCCTATTTGATTTAGGGTATCCTAAATGAAATCTAAGTTATTTAGGTTTCATAAAAGAATCATTAAGTAATGTAGGGTTTAAAACAAAAATCTATATTTTTAAGGTTTCCCAATTGAACCTAGAAATGATTTAGGGTTTCATAAATGACACTTTTAACGATTTGTAGTTTCACAATCGAAACCCTAAATGATTTATGGTTTCACCAACCAAAGCATAAATCATTTTGGATTCCGCAAAAGAAACCCTACATTGTTTGGGGTTTCACAAACAAAGTCTTATATTATTTTGGGTTTCACAAACGAAATCCTAAATATTTTAGGGTTTCAAAAGTTAAATCGTAATTGATTAATGGTTTCCTAAATGAAACCCTATTTAATTTTAGGTTTCCTAAATGAAACTTAAGTGATTAAAGGTTTCATAAAAAAATCATTAAGTAATTTAGGGTTTAAAAATAAAGGTCTATATTTTTTAGGGTTTCTCAATTGAAGTTAGAAATGATTTAGGGTTTCACCAATAAAACCTTAAAATATTTAGATTTTCAAATATGAAACCCTTAATGATTTAGGGATTCCTCAATGACACATCATTGATTTAAGATATCACAAACAAAGCCTTAAATCATTCAAAGTTTCTTAAACAAAACTCATAATGATTTAAGTTTTCACAAATGTAAACCCAAATCATTTAGGATTTCTATTATGAGACCTTATATCATTTAGGGTTTCACATATGAAACCCTAATTGATTTAGGGTTTCACAAATGAAACCCTAAATGATATAAGATTTCACAATAGCAATCCTAAATGATTTAGTGTTTCCCAAAGGAATCCTTATATTATTTTGGATTTCTCAAATAAAACCTTAAATAAATTAAGGTTTCACATAGGAAACCTTAAATGATTTAGGGTTTCACAAACAATTTTGGATTCCACAAACAAAACCATAAATGATTTAAGGTATCACAAGCAAAGCCCTAAATTATTTTGGATTACACAAAAGAAACCTTATATTTTTTAGGGTTTCACAAAGACAACCGTAAATATTTTAGGGTTTCAAAAGTTAAAACCTAATTTATTTATGGTTTCTTAAATGAAACCTTAATTGATTTAAGACTTTCTAAATGAAATCTTAACTGATTTAAGGTTTCATAAAAGAAATAGTAAGTAATTTAGGGTTTCCTAATTGAAGC
Source organism: Amphicarpaea edgeworthii (assembly GCA_014843725.1). Lineage (NCBI taxonomy): Eukaryota > Viridiplantae > Streptophyta > Magnoliopsida > Fabales > Fabaceae > Amphicarpaea > Amphicarpaea edgeworthii. The sequence continues at coordinate 4,253,491 of CM026324.1, read as the reverse complement.
TAGAAATGATTTAAGATTTCACAAACGAAACTCTAAAATATTTAGATTTTCAAATACGAAATGCTAAATGATTTAGGGGTTCCTCAATGAAACCTAAGTGATTTTGGATTTCACAAACGAAATCCTAAATGATTAAGATTTCACAAACAAAATTCATAATGATTTAGGTTTTCACAAACGTAACCCTAAATCATTTAGGATTTCTGTTATGAAACCTAAATTGATTTTGGGTTTCACAAACAAAATCTTAAATGATATAAAGTTTCTTAATAATAATCCTATGTGATTTGGGGTTTCAGAAAGGAGATCTTATATTATTTAAGGTTTCATAAATGAAGCCCAAAATGATTTAGGGTTTAACAAATGAAATCCTAAATAGCTTATGGTTTCATAAACTAAACCCTATATTATTTACGATTTCATAAATGAAACCCTAAATAAATTAAGCTTTCCTAGTGAAATCCTAAATAATTTAGCGTTGAAAAACAAAGCCTTATATTTTTAAGGTTTCCCAATTGAAGTTAAAAATGATTTATGATTTTTCAAACGAAACCCTAAAATATTTAATGTCTCACAGATGAAATCCTAAATGATTAAGGGTTTCACAAATGAAACCACAAATGGTTTAAGGTTTCACAGATGAAACCCTAAATGATTAAGTATTTTAGGGTTTAAAAACAAAGCTCTATATTTTTAGGGTTTGATGTATGTAACCCCAAATGATATTGGGTTTCACAAATGAAATCCTAAATGATTTAGGGTTTCCTCAATAAAACCTAAATGATTTAGGATTTCATAAAATAAATAATAAATAATTTAAGGTTTCAAAACAAAGCCTTATATTATTTAAGATTTCCCAATTGAAACCATAATTGATTTAGGGTTTCACAAACAAACTTTATATAAATGAAATCCTAAATGAATTAAAGTTTTACAAGCGAAATCTTAAATGATTTTAGATTCTACAAACAAAACACTATATTATTTTAGGTTTTACAAATAAAACCCTAAATGTGTTAGAGTTTTACAAATGAAACCTTAAATGATTTAAGGTTTTACAAACAAAATCTTAAATGATTTAGAGTTTAAAAAACAAAACCCCATGTTATTTAGGTTTTTCCAATTGAAGCAATAAAAGATTTAGTGTTTCACAAACGAAATCCTAAAATATTTAGGATTTCAAATACAAAATCTTAAATGATTTATCGTTTCACAAACGAAATCCTAAATAGTTGAAAGTTTCACAAATAAAACTTAAATAATTTAAAGTTTCATTTATAAACAAAACCTTTAATGATTCAGGGTTTCATGAAACCCTCAATGAAAATTTAAAATTTTCTTTAAAATATTTATAAATGAAATGTTTAATATGAAAAAAAAAATTGAAAAAATATGAGAAACAAGATAAATGTCATGAAAATTTTAAAAACATGACAAAAGAATTGTTATGTCATGAAAATAAAAAATAAAAATAAAAATATGAAAAAAGAATAAGAGTATTGTCTTAGAATTATGAAAATATTAAAAAAATAAAAGGAATGTCAAGATAAAATTGAAAAATATAAATTCAAAAAATAAGAAAAAAAAATATAAATTCTTAAATTTATGAAAATATGAAAACACAAGGTGAAAGTCATGAAAAATTTGAAAATTTAAGAATTATGAAAAACAAAAATACTGTTTTGAAAATTTGAAGAAAATAAACATTAAGAATGTGTTGAAAATTTAATTAAAAAAATGGAAATTTGAAAAATGTAAATAAATAAAATGAATGTCATGAAAATTTCAAAAAAAAATGAAAATTTTAAAAATATGAAAAGAAAAGAATAATGTTTTGAAAATTAAAATAAAAAAATTGAAAATTTTAAAAATAAGATAACAAGTGAATAATGTCTTGATTTTTTTAAAATAAAAATTTTAAAAAATATTAAAAAAAAGAGAGAAATTTGTTTGAAAATTTGAAAAAATGATGAAAATTGGAAAAAGATGAAAAAAGAGAGAAATGTCTTGAAATTTGAAAGCATTGGATAAAAAAAAATATAAAAAAGCAAGTGTAATATATTATTTTATTTTTTAAAAAACATTGCATGCAATGTTGTTTTGAAATTTTATTTTTTTTAAATTCAAATTATAAAAAAAAGAATAATGACTTGAAGACATTGGATAAAAAAATGGTTACTCACAAAATAGAAGTATATATAAATGTAAAAATACACCTAAAAACATATAATTATTATCATTTATGGAAAAAAAATGTATAAGACAAAAAAAAATATAAATCATGAATATTATCATAAATTTAAATTACGAGATTAAAATTTTAATAATATTTTTTTGTTGATATTAAATTTTAATGTTTTTTTCAAAATTATATAATTAAGAGAAAAATATTTAATATTATATAAGAAGTAAAAATTATTTTAAAATTTTGTTAATAATATATAATTATTTATCTTAAATTTATTGTATATTAATTTGTATATATTTCCGTTCATAGCACAGATTATCATACTAGAACTCTCAAAAAGGCAAAAAAATAAAATATAACAATATTAATTTCTTTTTTTGACAGATAACAATATTAATTTATGCTGCTATAATATAGCTTAAATTATGCTTAGTTCAAATTTAGTTAGTGAAGTTAAATTTTATTTTAACTCATTAAATTAATTGGTTATTCTAGTCTCCAAACTACATCAAGTTAGTTTGTCAACTCTACTTGAAACCAATATTTATTAATAAAACAATTTAAAATACTCATTAGGTAGATTTGCTTCAAAAAATATAAATGTGGAAGCATTCTTCTTCTTTTTTCTTTTTCTTTTTCATTTTCTTATCAAATAGTTGTTTACATTTTATCCTTTGTTGACCCCATAAGTGGACTCTATTTATTTGTTGTTTGTTTAGGGTTACGTTTTACTCAAATAAACTTGCTAAGGTGAAAAATATAAACAAATAAACAAAATAAATTAATATATAAAAAAAATGTACATTTCATCCTCATGTATGAAATTAAAAAATTATATCGCTTACTCTTTCGATTATCTCATGCATAATATAATATATTTTTTAAGTTATACCAATTATTAAATTAACACTAACAGGAAAATTGGCCGTAAAAAATACAATACTATTATTATTATAGTACTATTTACAGGGTATCATTAGAAGACAAAATTTTCATCTTTCATTCTCTCCGATACCCATAAATTCAGCAGCAAAATCTTCATCATTTTTTCCCAGCATATCTTTTAAGCTACATTTGATATCCCTTCCTTTCAACACCCAATATCTTGGCTTAATCTTCTTCTCTAGTGAATAGCTAAAATACCTAGGGTAACCCACCACATCTCTTACTGGCCTCTCCATTGAGTTCACTAGGAATTCTATTTTTGGCCTAAGAACCCCCTCTATACTGTATCCAAGGATAGGAGAAAATGTACCTACCATATATGCAATGTCTTTCTCTGAAAGCCCTAACTTCATCAAGTACCTTAGCCTGCAGAGCAAATTACTAGTTACTAGATAATAAACAAAATGACACCTCAATCATTCAAGGTGCCAAGTAAATGTATAAATATGAATTGAATTATTGATAGGGCGAGGAGAGTAAACAAATATGATACAGGAACAACAGTAAACAAAATACTTAAAAAAGATGTGTCAGAACTCAGAACTCAGAACAATACCTTTGTAGTAAAGTTTTGTCAATGTCAGAAACAAGTAATTCCGGATACTTTCTGATAACCCCAGGAAGGAAAGTTTTAGAAATACCAACTCTACCTAGGAACTCAATCTTCCTTTGTAGAGTTTTATTAATGCTTGCAGCGAAAATTTCAGGGCAGCGGGCAAGTATTCTTCCGATAGTTTCTTTATCAAAATCCATATTTTCAAACAACAGAACAATCTGTAGACAACAATGAGAAAGAGACTTGAAAGGAAAATTTTCAAATATTATTTTCTATAATAAAACAAACTGGACAGGGCCATAAATTATATAGACTAAACAGCTTAAATACTTTCCTAAAGAAAGCTAAACTTATAGTAACCATTCCTAATAAATTACAATAATTATAAAGCAAACTGTGGGACTACTACAACGCTTCCCCTCAAGCCAGTGAATGGATATTGGATATCTCATTTCCAACTTTGCCAACAAGGTCATGGATGCCAAGACAAAGTGGTTTGTACAGGAAAGTAACATAGCTTGGTAGCCACATTGCCACCAAAGCAATGTGTATAAACGCCAAATTCCCAAGACCAAACACCATTCTATCGTAAGCCTGCAACAAACCTCCAGGCCAACAAAATTATCTCCTCTCTGCTCGCCCACAGCAAACCAAAGAAAATCCCCCATAATATTGCAATTCTATACCCTTTGAGTAACTCCTAGAGGAATTCAAAAGGTAAAGATGAGCACATCTAAATGAGTAATCCAACCTCCCAAGAAGAGAAGGCAGTTATCTAAATGCTTTGAATTTGAACTTTGAAGTCTTGACTTCAAGAAGAAATAGCCTAATGATTATCTAAATGCCGTCGCCAGCTCTAATCTTTGACGTGACCCACTGATGTCATCACCTCACTCTGGCAAACTTAAGATTAGAAAGAATATTGCAAAACTGACACAATCCTCCTCTAGAAATGGACAACTAAAATTAATGGCATGCATATTGTCATGAAGAACCATCCAAAATCTTAAGTTATCGATTGAAAACACATGAATATTTTTTATAACCTCTATGATTTGTCCCCTCACACAAGACCCCTTTGGGCTCAAAGGGTAGATAGTTCACAAGCCGCCTACCTTTTGCAAAATTTCAACCTTTTCTTATTTAAAAAAAATGCGTGAAGAAAGGACTGAACTCTAGACCACTTGGTCATAGAGGCTCTAATACCATGCCATGAACATGCTATCTCAAACAAAACTCTTACATTGTTGAGTGAACATATATAAGGATTTTATATTTTGAAAACATCTGTCACATACCATACATACACTTGATTGAAGCTAAAAATAAATACCTGTAGAAAGTCTTTGGGTTTCCGTAATAGTAGTTGAGGACTTTTAGCAATAACCCTATTTAACTTTTTGTTTCGAACTTCTAGTTCAGAAAATTGATCCACCATCAACTTCAGCTTGCTTGTTGAACAACTCAATAGATGAGGGTGGCTTTCGATTGCACAGTCTATCTGTCTCTTTGGAACCTAAAATGAAGCAATCAATATTAGTCCAATGCTTCTATAAACAAACCTCTCTTCCAGGTTGGTATCCAAAGTTTGTTCTTAAATATTATGCATTATACAGTTGCATTTCAAGTTATAGACAAGTCTTCAATTTCACTATAGAATATGTCTTCATTTATAAACTTCAAATTATTGCAAATTAATCTCCTTAGTTTGCTTTTAGTAATGATAACTCCAGTTACATACGCATCCAAATTCAAATGGACACAACAGAAAATGTACCTTGATAGAATATGAAAAGGCAAGGAGCTCCTTATAATTGTCTTGAATACTTGTAGATAGAAGCCAAGGATATTTTAGCAGCAAACTAGCATAATCTTCATCAGTCACGTCAATCTGCAAAATAATTTATTAATATGGTGTGTGGAAAGTACTTATCAGCATGAACAAATAGAGTAGAATGAAAAAAGGTACCATCTTGAAGGCGAGGAGTCTAGTTTGAAGGAGTTGAGGATTCCAGAAGAGAAGAGGAGGAAAAGCGAGTATTATGTTAGAGATGCGAAATGAGGGGATTCCAAAATCGTGGAGAGAATGGAGAATCGGTGTGAAGTGATTGTCTACTGATAACTGAAGTAAACGAGGAAACGATTCGATTAAGTAATGGAAAGCAGAATCTCTTGAAGCCAGAATGTTAAGACCGCCACGCTTGGCTTGGAGCTTTTCGAAAAAGGACAGAGTGTGTTGCAGGTCTTCATCGATCGGAATAGAGAGGTGGCGCATCATGAGGCGAATGTTTTTTATAAGAAAGTCGTCATCTTTATGGTTGGGGGAAGTGGGAGAAGCGGAAAAGAAGAGTTTTTTGATAGTGGTAACCTTGTGTACGAGAGATGGAAGGGTATGAGTGTGAGAGGAGAGATATCTTGCGATGTACATGGAGGAAGAGAGAGTGAAGCCCAGAGTCTCTAAGTATGCGACTTTGCCTTTGTCTCCTTTTTGAGCTGCGATGTGAAGAATTTTTTCTTTGAAGCTTAACCCCGCTATATGTTCTTCCCCGTTCCACTGGCATTGCTCCAAATCGTGAACGCATTCCACTAACATCTTCACGTATTCGGGTGAGTTTGACGCGATGGTCGCCGAATCATCCTCCGACACTCCCAATTCTCCGAGATAACTTGAAACGGCACTGCGAGCTTCCTGCACTTCCCATTCCTTTAGATTTGAACTACAACCACAACGCCAATTTGTTGTTGTTCTTGTTCTTGCTTTATCAAATGTGGTGAATAACACGCAGTTACTCAACTCAATCTTGTGTGGCACTCGTAGTCTGACTGGGACAAACCAATTTGTGTGAATTTTAACCAACATCTTCACACTACAGTGTACAAGCATCCGCCGCCGCACGCATTCAGCAACCAACAGCCACCGAGGGAGGGAAGCGGCGGTGCTTGGAGAATGGAAGTGAATTGCAGAGGGAAACGGGGATTTGGGGACATTGAGATACGAATGTTATGTTCACTCCTGAGCCGAATTCTACCGTGCGTTAACAAATAATGGCCGTTTGATTATTGTGTTACACTGGATTGGATGTTATTGTTAATGGCCTTTTATACCATTTTTTATATATATATATTTGGGTAAATATAACTTTTTTTTAGTTCACGTCATTATATGCCTTACAAGTATGATTACTTTTATTAATCTTTTAGTTTGTACGGTAATGTGAGTATGTGGGATAGCTGAAAAACTAAGGGGATGAGGAAACCAGAACCAAAGAACCTTGCAAAATATGCACAATTTGATCAAATTTACAATTCAAATATTGACTTAAGTGGAAATCTCCAACATTGGAATCTCAACACCCTATTTGGTTATTTGGTTTATATTTCAAATAATTCCAGTAAGCAAGTGAATATTTTTTTTTTAAAAAAAAATAGAAAGGATGGGTATCCCCAACTCATTAGATCATAGATTAATTTTGTTCATGATATATAGTGAGGATTTATATTAGTGTGTCACTCATTCTTTTAAAAATTAAGTGAAAATAATCTAGATATTTATAATTTATATGACATTCAAAAATAAAAAGATTACTTTAATTTATTGATAAAAATAAGAAATTGAATTACCAAATTTATGTATAATTATTGACAAATTATTAAAATTTTAATTTATTGTCAATATTTTATTTTTTTTTTACATTCTAATTCATTTTACTAGTAACTTTTCATTTTTTTAAACAATAACAAGAGTGAAATTTAAATTTAAAACTTTTCAAAAATAAAAATTTAACTCTTAAAAAAAAAAAAAACTTATGCAAACTACTCAAATGATGTATATGGTTTTCACGGCTTCATTTATTATTAAAAGATTGCCTAGTTGAATTTTAATAAAACAAGTGTGCGTGGTTTTATGATAATACGAAATTATAAAATTCCTTTTCTTCATATTACACAGCCATACTTTTTTCTGACAAAGACCTCCACTGACGAAGCTCTCCTTAATCCTCTTTCATTGCCTGTAAATTGGAACGGTAATTTTTTAATCATCTTTCGCTTTTATAAGTTAGGTTCCTTTAGCAACTAAAATAAAATTATTATTTTATAAATAAATAAATAAAAGAAGTTGAAACTTTGAGGGCAAACGCAGAATAATATATATAACCAATGAAAACAAGAAAGCAAACAAGCCAATTCAATTAAAAAACGTATAGTTGCGGAAAGCTAGTGTGCAATCAATACTCGTCACCTTATAGTATAAGATTTTTATATTTTTTAATTAATTAAAGCACAAAAATCAAGTTTGTTTGTTCTTATCGCATTCTAATTTCTTTAACATATTTCTTTTGTGGTGACTTCACTTAAACTCGTTTAAAAATATTTTCAAGTTAATTGCCATTTTTTAATCTATTATAGAAAATTTTGTATATAACACTAAAAAAAAACAGCAACTACTCTTTTGCGGGTAGAGATGAATAAGGTGAAATTTGGATATAATATTACATTATGTTTGATAGTAACTTTAATATTTGTATCTTTATTTGTTCGGTGTATAACGAATAATACACATTAAAAAAAATACGAAATTTATATTTTTCTTCATTAAATTTTTTTTTTACTACATTCCAATAAGTGATAAAATAAAAGACTAATCATGATTTATAAACTAATTTTTGTTTCTATTGCATTCCTATTTTTCTCTCTGCACCCTTATATTTTTCAAAATTTACTTCTTTTATCTTTTATTTTATTTCATGCATTCTAAAATTATTTTATAAGTGAAAATGTGATATAATTGATGTTGTATTTTGTTTATCACGTCATTAAATTAACAATAACACTTAATATTATGTACTAAAAAAAATGAAAGAAAAGTAACACTTAATATTATGTACTAAAAAAAATGAAAGAAAAGTATGATAATAAAAAAAATAGTAATTAAAAAAAAGTATATTTCATATAAAAAAAATATTTAAACTTAAATAGATTTATATAAATATAATTTCCTCGTATGAAAAGAATGGATGCCGTCACCGTGTTTTGTTAGATTTTGAAGAGTCTGATTAGTCCAATTTATTTTCAATCCCCCCCTCCCCAAAAAGTCTTACTTATTTTAAATTTATATAAGTTTTTTATTTAACTATAATTTCTTATTTTTTTAAAACCATGCTATTAGTCAATTAATACTAAATTCTAATTCAAATAATTCACATAATAAAATTTGATATTAAAAAATCAATATTAATTATTAAATTTTTTTTAGAGACTTAATTAACCATTAAAATAAAATTGATTTGGATCTAAAAGGAGTATCAGGATACTTAGAGGTTTTTTTTAATCAACAAATATTAATAATTAATTATTAATTTTTGTTAATAAAAAAGAGTGAAATCCATTACTTATCCCATATTATTACTATTACCATCAATTATCATTTGGCCCTTTATCACTGCTTCTTATTTAAAGAAACTGTGATAAGTTATTTCCTTACACAACCAAATATTTTCTTTCTGACCTCCAAATTTCAAACAGGCATGAATCCACTGTAGGCTTAAAATAATCAATTTATTATTGGGAAAAGATAGTTATTAATTAACACCATTAAAGAGGGGCACTCAATTTTATACTCCAGCAAGCATGTGCAACCACTAACAAATAACCAGTGGTCGTTTGAGCACATGATGTAGTACTAGTTCTTAGTCTTAGACTCAACAAGAGCTATCCACGTACTCATTTATTTAGATTTAGATTAAGGAGTAGTATATTACTATTGTTTTAAAAAAGAAAAAAAGTTGCAGAAGTAAACTGTACGCAAAATTTGGGAGATAGCTGTATATTTAATTATCATATCAATTATTATTGTTTAAATTGTAGTATACAGTAGTTTCTTTTAGAGAAAAACCATATTGAAAATACAGTTTGAGGGAAAAAAAGTTGTAGTTGCAGCATTTAAAAAAAAAAATTATATACGCTTTATTTATGTGAGTGTTTAGGAGAGTTTATAAAATAGTTTATACACGTCTATAAATTATTTTTATTTATTTTATAAGTTAAACAGTTATTTAATGAAGTGTTTATCTAAAGCCTTGTTCAAAATTGTAGTTTTGAATATAAAATAAAAGTCTATTATTATAGGAATATTTGCAAAAGGAGACTAAGAAAGTGCTTAAGTGGGTCAAGAGTTAGGCAGAACGAGAGATTTGAAAGTGAAAAAGCAGCAGTTTGTGATAGGCAAATCGCAAATACAGTACAGTGCTGTATAGTTGTTATTTGTTGTTGGATTTTGGTTTCATCATTCATTTTTCATTCATGTATATCTCTCTCTCTCAAATTAGCTTTCCTTTCTAAGTGGAGGGAGAATTTATGAATGCCTTGCTTTACAATTTATTCCAGTGAAGTCATAAATAAAGGTTCGTTTGTTTAAGCGTGTGAAAAAAAGTGAAAGTGCGGGTCACAGTTCCCTTTCGTTTTATTTCCCCGTTTTGTTTTTTTAGTAATTTATGAATATTATTATTTATTTGTGTATTTGTTGATAAAAAAAAAAAAAAAACAAAACTTATCAGTGTATTTAGGTAATTTTTCACTTCAAACTTTATTTATTTATCTTAGAAACAAAGCAAAAATATAAATTTTAAAATGAAAATTTCAGTTTAATTTAAAGATTACATGTTTTTATTTATAATAACACGTGTTCTCAAATTTACACTCATTCAGTTTGATTGAGATTGTTATAGTTTCAAATTCAAACAATGTAAATATAATCATATTAAATATTTTAAAAAAATAAATAAATATATATATATATATATATATATATATATATATATATATATAGTCACATTTAACTTGAATAGGATTATTTCTCATATAAAATATACATATGATAAGTAAAAATAAAAGTGTTTTAAAAGTAATTTTAACTTTAACTTTTGACGAGAGGAAATGGTTTTTAAATGTAAAATCACATCTATAACCCGAAAACATGGAGTGATACTTATTACATACAATTCAAGCCATAACCCTAACTTGCTATACATTTGCCTAATGGCTATTATGATATATTGTCATACATGGCTTGCCTTCAGAGACTCTCTACCATGCCTTTCTTTTCCTTTCCAAGATAGTTTCTTTGTTTCTTGGCAACCTATTTTACTTTTTCATTCACCTAATTAAATCATATGGTAACGTGTGGTGATTCTTTTCTTTTTTTTTTCTTTCTTTTTTTTTCCCTCCTTTGTCCATATTCACACATTATTATATATTTTTAAAATGGGGAAAGAAAAAGAAAGCCCCTCCCAACAACTTTAATACTATTTTATACATTTCTCCACCAGATTCCAACCAAAACCAAATAATTATTTCCGTTATAATATCATTTCCCACATTAACTATTAATTCACTAAAATAATTTTTAATGCCCCCAGTTCAGTATATCTCCTTTTCCTTCCCTTTATTTTTTTAATCTCAATTTGGACAGTCTTAGGAAAGTTAGGAACCCAATTACCTGAACAACAAAAACAAGGATTCATTTTATCTGGCCATTTTCATTTCCCTTGGAAACTCCAAATATTTTCAATTTTCACTCTTTCTTTCTGCACAATATTTTTCCCATCAAAGCTCACATATTATTTTCTGCCACAAAATTTCAGCTCATAATTTTTATTTTTCGGTTTCATCCAATCCAGCTAATTTATTTTTAATGACGAAATTTACGCAAATGGTGCAAAGTTGAAGATTTTCCACATCTTGTTTCATGCCCAGCTCCTCCAAGCTAGCTTTTAATTCTGGTTTTTCTCATTTTCTGGCTTAAATTTTTCATCTTTTCTAAAAAAAAAAATATTTTTCCCAGCAGCATAGTAGTAGAAGTTCTGGGTGATTGAGTTTGAAGAAGAAGAAGAAGAAAAAAAAAATGAGATATTGATGTGTGAGTACTTCTACTTCACCAGTGTTTGAACATGGAGGCCAGTGGCGGTGTTAGCGGCGGCGTTACGGTGGTGGGATCGGATGCTCCGTCGGACTACCATGTAGCTCCGAGGACCGACAACCCTTCTCCGGCAGGCGGATCCACGACACAGACTCCGGCGACGGCGGTGAGTGCTCCTCCGCCGCCACTTACGCCGCATACGGCGGCGATGGAGGCGTCTCCGGCGACGATGACGGTGAAGAAGAAGAGGGGGCGGCCGAGAAAGTACGCACCTGACGGGTCCGTGAGCATGGCGCTGTCTCCGAAGCCGATATCTTCCTCCGCTCCGCTGCCGCCGGTGATCGATTTCTCGTCGGAGAAGCGCGGAAAAATAAAACCAACTAATAGCTCCGTGAGCAAAGCCAAATTTGAGTTGGAGAATTTAGGTAAGTAATAGTAATAAAGAAAAAAAAATCTATTTTCTTTTATTTATGATAATTAAAAAAAAAAAATTGAGTTGGAGTAGTACTTTGTTGTGTTAGTGTCGTTGGAAATTGGAAAATTGGGATGAGAAATTGGCTTATAGGGAAGTGGGAATGAGATGAGAGGGAGTGTGGGACCTTTGATTGTTGTCCTGAAAAGTGAGTTAGCTTTGTGGGACGGTGGAATCTCGTTATGTCTGTCGTTTTGGCAGTTCGTTCAAACGTGATCGTAGCAACTCAAACCAAACCAAACCAAATCTTTCTATAGGTACTATGTTAGGTACTAAATCTGCAACTCATGGGGAACAAACATGCTGATTTATTTTATTTTGGGGGATTTGTTTTTTTGTAGTTTTTTTTTTTTTTTTTGTGTGGTAGGATATTAGTATTGTAGGTGTTGCTTTCTAGGAGTTGGCTAGGTGTAGAGTGATGGAATTGGAAGGACTTTAATATTGTTGTGCACTCACTCATTCACTCACTGTGTGTGTTTGTCAAGGGTGTGAAGGCCAAGTTTACATCATGCTTCTCTTTTTGGTCTTCTCACATCAACCAACGCTATTTAGTACTACTACTTAGTTGATAGGTGATGATGCAATGCAATTACGTGGTCCTTCTTTCTGATACTGCTTACTGGATGACAAGGCTGATATGGATAGCATTGTTTGTGTTGGGATACTCTTGCATGCAAGCTAATATTATTATTTTCTGAGATTTAAATGGGAAACAAAGTAACAAACTGTTTGATCCAAGAGTTAGTTAGTTAGTTAATCAGGAAGTCTATTTTTCAATTCAAGTTATTTTCTGTGTATAAGATGGTAATATGATATTTGATATGTGTATTAGATGCATGGTCGATATCTGAATTCTGAAGGCTACTTTCACAAACTGGTTTTCATAGAGCATTATTATTTTAAATCTATTTTTCCCTTTTGCTACTTTTTTGTTGTTGTTAATTATGTGCTTACCTTTCTGCTTTTTTAAATAAATAAATTTGGTAAGCTTCTATTTTTGCTGAGGGATAAATGCAAGTTTTCCCAATTTGCTGTTACATATATGATATATGTATACAAATGTCAGTTTTAAATTTCTATGAAAACTCTTGGTTAAAGCTTGACATTGGAATAGGTAGCTTTTGTAACAAGCATCACAGAAGATTTTTTTGAATTATTTTGCAAACGGTTTTGGTATTTTTATTTCGAAATTAATTAAATTTAATAATATTGTTTGATTGGCATATAAGAAGTAAATTTGATGCACCATTTATTTAACCAACCTTATGCTGGGTTTTAAAGTTGTTATTTGCATATAATGAAAATAACAATTAGTTCTTGGCATGCACTATCAAGATTGTTCCATCAATCTGGGACAACATTATAAAGTTTTAACTTTTTAGATGGTAACTGTGGTATAAATATTCCCATACTTATTTTGGCCTGTATTACAAATGCCTTGTAATAGAAACTGAGACTTTCTCATTTCCATTTTATTTTTGTTAATTAATGACAATTTTTACCTTTTTAGGTGAATGGGTTGCATGCTCAGTTGGTGCTAATTTTACTCCCCATATCATCACCGTTAATTCTGGAGAGGTAAGTGTCAGAAACATCTATTACCTGTGCTGTGCTCTTGTTATGCAATGAAAAATTATTTGTGGAATAATATTATCTGACAATTTTCATGGGTGGAAGCACAAGTTTCACAAAAAATAATCATTTCATCTGTGACTTTTTTTTATCCTTTCCCCCTTCAAGTGTTTCCTCTGTGGTCAGTTTTTCAATTTTTTTCTTTGGCATGCCTTATGCCATATGAAGTGATAATTATATGAAAGATGAGCAATTAAGTATCAATAGAATGACAACGAGAGAGAGCATATTTAATAATATGTTAATTTCCAGGAATGACTATATTCATTTTCTTTTTGACTGTGACAAACTACTTTCTTTTGGTTATCTTAGGATGTTACTATGAAGGTAATATCATTTTCACAGCAAGGGCCTCGAGCTATATGCATTCTTTCAGCTAATGGCGTCATATCAAGTGTCACACTTCGTCAGCCCGATTCTTCTGGGGGCACATTGACATATGAGGTGAAGCATATCTGCAATTTGATAGGCTCAAACCCACGTTGCAACAGATCCATTCATGTTTTAGCATATTATATCAATTTGAAACTTAACTGGTCAAAAAATTATGTTTGAAAATCTCTTAGCAATTGTATTGACATTTCTTTGACTACATAGCAGACAGTTGTTTTAATGGAATTGGATTGTTTCATGAACTTTGTTTTTGCATTTCATTTCTAGCATATCCTTTTTTTTATGCTTTTGCCTTCATTACTCTTGGTTACTGCTGCTACTTACCCTACAATAGTTTCATTAAACACAGTCAAAACTCTAGCTCAACCTGTTAAGTTCTTTTCACTCTGCATTCATATTTGAAGTATTAACATTTCTTTATCTTTTTACCACTACCATTGTCGATCACAAGAAGAAATCCAATCTTTCTTGCTGCTGTTTCATCTACAGGGACGGTTTGAGATTCTGTCTTTATCTGGCTCGTTCATGCCCAATGAAAGTGGAGGAACACGAAGCAGATCTGGTGGCATGAGTGTATCTTTGGCAAGCCCCGATGGACGTGTTGTAGGCGGGGGAGTAGCTGGTCTGTTGGTGGCTGCAAGTCCTGTGCAGGTATGTATTCAATTCATAAATTTATGAGTTTAAAGATAGTGTGTACTGACCGTGTAAAATTGTCAACATTGTCGGGTCTAACTTTTAAGATAATTTATAAAAGTCAACAAACTTATCATAAATAAAGAGTTGTAATGGTCAGATAAAATTGTTTTACTTAGGGCACTATTTTTAAACTCTAAATTTATTCCCTTTCATTTGTTAGTCAGTGAAGTATGCATAGGCCTAAAATCAGATATGTATCAGACTAATATGCCTAAAGACAACTTAATGTGATTTTATGTTTGGCTGAAACAGAACCATGATTCAATTAGTTTCTAGTAACATTCATGAGATGATAATTTAGTATTCAATAACAAGTTTATATGATTCTGACCATTCTATTTTCCAATTGATTGATATGTAATGTATCAGGTAGTGGTAGGAAGTTTTCTGGCAGGAAACCAACACGAGCAGAAGCCAAGAAAACAGAAACCTGAGATTATATCAAGTGTGACACCGGCTGCAGTTGTTCCCATCACTACCCTTGACCCAGTACAAATTCTATCAGCAGCGTCTTCCATCCGCGGCGAAAGTTGGCCTGCTATGCCGACAGAGGCCAAGAACAATAAGCCAGCTGACATTAACGTGTCGCTTCCTGCAGGATAACTAATTTGTAGGACTTCATTCCATTCGAATTTACATTGCCGCTTTCCCTTGTTTGTTGTGTCTGTAATTGTTGACTTTGTACCGGGACCAGCATTGTTTTCAGAGGTTTACCAGGTTCATGTTCATTGTAGAATTTGAGTTGGCTGATTAGATATGCTTTTAATGCTAATGTTGTGTCATGAAGAACACTTTGATGTGATAGTGTTATTCCTGAGAATCCATCTTCCCTTTGGAGTGATAGATTGTGCAGTCCACGTTATTTGTTACTATTAATTAAGACTAGCTATTCTTAATTTGAGAATGATCAATTTCTAATTATTTCACGCTTTGTTACTACGTGTAAGATTCATGATCAGTTAATAACTCAACCATTGTAGTCTAGCAAATTGAGAAACTATTAGTAATATAAAAGACGTTGTTTCCTTCTGTGTTTGAATCTGAGAACGTATTTGTATTTAATCCTTACTATAAATATGGTGTATGAATCTAAATAAATTCTTAGACAGCGTTGGTTTTATTCTACTCCGAGAATCTAGGGGTGTTTTGTCGTCAATGATGCAGGGTTTGTCTTATGTAGATAAATGTGCCGTGAAGCTGGGTTTGGCATTTGCTTTTAATTATTTTAATTTTGTCAACGGCCATAATCATCGGGCACGTAACGTCAATCTATTGTCTTAATTGTATAAATATACGAATATTAACTATTAATGTAATGTTTCTTGAACATTGGTTGTTTTTGACATCTCAACTCTCAGGTTGGTTTGCACTAGCTTTTGTTTTATTAATTTTCTGGGAAGGGGAAGTTCTCTGAGAGTGATATTTTGATTTGAGCCAACCCCACTAATTTGGATTAGTTTAATCTTGCACAGAAGTAAAGTTGTTGGGTTCATGTCCCTGTCTCAAACTATGTGACCCACTTGGCCTCTCCCACTACTAGCTACTTCGTAATTACTAGTATATTGGATATGCATGCGATGCGAGGTATTCACACAGAAATATTATATTCTCAAACCATTAAGATTAAGTTGAACTGAAAACTTTATTGTCACTGTTATATTAAAAAAAATAGGGAATTGTATTATCTTCCTCTTAATAGCATTAGAATGTCACTCATTTTAGGGTTTACTGGATATTGAAAAATACAGGAACAACTTATGCACAGGTAAGAGTAGATCGATCTGCTATAAAAATAAAAAAAATTGTTTTTCCTAATCCAATAACAGTATCATGTTGTTTAAAAATATTTTTTTTTTAATAACTATAAAGCCTACTATTTTCATTTATTAAATGATAACTTGATCAAATGTATAGTTGATTTATGTACTACATGTTAGATCTACTGCTGTATATATTTGAATTTTAGTTACTTTAGAGAGTGATATCCTCACTTTTCCAACTCTCAATTAAATCATTCTTTTTTTATATTCTTCCGCTTCTCTCTTTCCACAGTGATCTCTACACACAATTTATTAGAGTGTAGATATATTTTAAAAATTACAGTTTTTCTTTCAAATTTAAATTATTTTTTTATTATAAATAAGTTATTATTTTGCGTATAGATAAGTCCCCACATAAAATGACAATCACGCTTATGTTCATCTGAGTCATTTGTCAACTATATCTATTATCTTTGCAAACCACAGGGAAATTTCCCACAGCGTAAAAAGGAGACATTAAACTTAATAATTTATTGATCTCTAATGTTTGGAGGCTTCCATTACTTGGAACATAAGAACGCGTTTCATTGACACACACACTACATGAATCTTTCCAAGAAATAATCCCCTAACCGTTTTTTTAAGAAAACCTAATAAAATATTGAACCAAAATTCCCTATATATTTGAATTTGAAGTTGATACACAAGTACATCAAAACATGATCACTAAATAGTTTTTTTTTGTAGATATGGAAGTGATGAATCTAGATAGGATGCTAATACCTGTAGTTTTGTGCATTGTTGGAATCTCGGTACACAATTCAAAGTCATCATCAACCTCTTTGCTAGTGTTTTTTGTGATTAACACAATAATTTTCTCTATTCTCGTGGGAAGACACAAATCATCTCTAGCAGAAATTGACATGGCTTCGCCTTTACTACCAACTTTTTTTGAAGTAGGGGGTGAATTTTTAGAGAATGCAACGTACGATAAAGTTGATGAAAGTAATGATGGGTGTTGTAAATCTTTCATAGGTAATATTGAAGATGAAAGTGTAGACAATGTTGTTGATGAAATCACAACGCAAGAGCAAGAAGAATCCGATGATAATCTGAAGACAAAAATTGAAAGCTTCATCGCGAAGGTCTATGAGGGATGGATTGAGGAGAGCTATTGGGATAAATATGGCATAGACTTGTGAATTGGGAGTGAAACTGTCTTTTTAGCTTGGATCTAGTTTTTCTTAATTGTAGTATTTTTGTATGTTTAGTATTAGGTTATAATTAGCTTTCTTTTGTATTTTTTTAATCATTGTGAAAGCTTTATATAATAGGTAAGAAGTGTTTGGTCGAATCATTCATGCTACCGTTATATTGTAAGTATGTATGAGGTGACTCTTTTGTAAAATTGATTTTGATGTGAAGTAATTTATGTATAGATATTTTAATTTTAAAAATAAATTATGGTGAAATTTAATATAGTTTTTCATTGAAAACAAACTTTCAGTTAAAACTTAAAAGTAATTTTGAATCCAAAATCAATTCTTTAATAAGAATCAAACATGTAAACATCTACTTAAAATCATGTTATTTAATATTTCGATATAATTTTAGAAGACTCGGAGTGAATAAAAACATAAAGTGTGTGTTTGAAATTGTATTTGATATACAAGTCACATTGGACAAATAATATCTAAAATCAAACCCTCAAGTCTACCAAGAATCACCAAATTGGAGGTATTGTTCGCTTTAGTATTTGGTGCCTCGGTCAAAATTTTGTTTTGAAAAAGTATCTCAGTAAGTTCAGGTAAAAGGTATTTATGAAGTACCTTTAGTTTTGACTTTTGATTCCCGTCCTAAGCTATAATTTTTTTTTGGTGTATCAAAACAAACCCTTTGGTCGTGACTAGCTAAGAGTAAAAGAGTGGTCTAGGTTCCCTTTTAACACCAATATTTCAACCTCAAATCTTAAGATCGTTAGAGTCACCGCACAAGAGGTATTTTCGACTTTGGTAATCTATAACTTCATCACGATTTTGTCCTGAAAAGATGTTGGATGGATTAGGAAAGAAAGATGTTTATAAACTATCATTCATTGACATTAGCTCTTAAGCGATGTTTGGCTTTTTGGTTTATCGAACATCTTACTTCCTCTACCAACACACATTTATTTGTCATGCATTTATTTCATGAACTTATTCATATACAAGTTAAATGGTAGTATCATATAAATTTCAGTGTATTTAGATTGACACTTGCAAATTAGGATCGGTTCAACGAAGTAAGGCTTAGAGCAGATTTTTTTTAAAAAAGTACTTTAAATGAGACAGCAATAAGTTGAGCCCTTTCGTCAACATGTGATTGTTTTTTTGTCAACATATATGACTTCTTATTTTATAAAACTAATAACAAATTTATTTATTTTTAGTCAAAGCATAAGTTTTATGCATCTTTTGAGTTGAAAGTACTTTTAGAGGGTTGGGAACGTACAAGCTATAAATGATTGGCTCTCATAAAAATTCATGAATTTGAAATATATTGTCAGCAATAAAAGTGAATCAGAAAAAGTATAATAAAATGTGTGGTAACATTTTTCATTTTTTAATGCTATAACTAACATGACACTTGTTCATTATTCAGTGGCACAAAACATTTTATTCTTTGCTCTTCGAACACGTAAGAAATTCTCAATAAAATGATTCTTCCATACGGAATTTCTCGAGTCAAAAAAATGATTCTGTTAATATGGAATTTCTGCCTCTCCCCTGTAATTGCTCACAATAATGAAAGGGGGTTAGATGACACTGGTTATTTTTTACGTACTGAGATGATACTGCTTTCAGTAAGAATTGAAATTCATTCACTTTCTAAACAAGCAATAAATATCTATCCACCAGGTTCTAACTATCAAAATATTATTATACATACTCCAAAATCGACGAAGGAAATATTACATGAGAAACATTTTGATTCAGCGATATTACTCAGTAATGCAGGTTTCAGATGTTCTTAACCAAGACCTGTGCCTGCATCCTTGCGAGGTGCATCAGCCTTAATGCGGGGTGGCCTGACGATTCGATCGACCAGCCCATATTCAAGAGCTTCCTGTGCGTTGAACCGTTTCATCCTGCTAAGGTCTGCGGTAATCTGAAGAGAAACATTAGAAATTAGTTTCCTATCAAATTATGATATAAATACCAGGATGGCAGGAATTAAGATACACAATCAAAATATGGATATGAAATAGAAAAACTGAAAATAGGCATAGAAACAATTCTTGAAAAAGCACATCCTTTCTTAAAAGCCGTGTGTCCGAGTTGAATTTGACTTCAACTGCAAACAAAAGCTAATGATTTTTCAAGATTTTTTCTCTTTCTTTGAAGTAAGTTGGTTAGTCAAGCAAACTCATTTAGCTCCATGTATTTCATTGTTGGATGAACTGACCTTCTCAATAGGCTGACCTGTTTTCTTCGCCAACTCATTGAAAAGGTAATCTCTGATTCTAAGAAGTTCATTTGCTTCATTCTGAATGTCATCAGCCTGACAATTTTCATAATGTTAGCATCAAGTAAAAACAATCCCATTCATACATCTGAGAGGTCATATTAATGTCCTTCAGACAGATGACAGACATACCTGTCCACGAGCAGCTCCAGCTGGAGAAGTAAGGGCAACTCTTGATAGAGGCATTGCAGAACGATTACCCTTAATACAGCAGAACATCATGAAAAGATTAATAGATCATCAGAACTGTTTAGAGAGGTCAACAGACTCAATACAATGAGCTAAAGGTGCATTGCATAAATCAATTAGACTTGAATGTCACAACACAACAGAATGGAGCAGAAAAAGGAAGCTTAGGAGTCAAAATTATGATGGAAATAATAAATGAAAAAGTAATTCAATGCTCATTACTGTTTTTTCTTTTCTTTTCATTTAGTTGCTTTTAATGTGATCCCAAGAGTATGTATGGGATATATTCTCATTCTATTTAAAACTACAAGACTTGCCAGGTTTTCAATTGTAACATACAGTACAACAATTGATATTACTGATAATATGATCATTCATGAATCATGAAAGACAAGGTTACAAATACTATAAATATAAATTGTAATGTCAGCCACTTGCTCATGGCCACAGAAGCAGAGAAAGAAACTAAACATATTTTTCTCTTTTGGGGATTGTATATAATGATTTAATGTTACAGTTGATTCAAATGTATATGATTTCAAGCATAATTTTTAAACAGACAAATGTATCATGTGTGATATAGAGATAACTCCTATTATGCTTACTAGACAGTGATAATACATCCTATTTAAGTCTATATGATTTCAAGCATAATATTTAAACAAGGATAGACTTGACTTCCACAGGTTGTATCAATAGACAGTGATAATACAGTACCTTTTCTCCAGCTGCAAGGAGAAATGCTGCAAGACTATAAGCATAGCCAACACAGTGAGTGGCTACAGGACTTTGTAAGCTCTGCATGGTGTCATAGATAGCCATGCTTGGTGTAAGCTGCAAAATTTGCAAGGTTAGGCAAGTTAAAAACCATGACTAATTAGCAAGATAAAGCAAGAAATTGAAGGATTTAATTGATTAATCATTTAACACTAGAATCATAAGAGACTTACATCACCACCAGGACCGTTGATGTACATATAAAGCTTCTTGGAGTTATCTATACTGTCAAGATACAGCATAGTCGCCAATATTTGGTTACTAAATTCTTCATCTATCTCTTGTCCAATGAAGATAACTCGTTCTCGGTACTGCATCAATAATGCACTAGTTTTTGTACTAATTAACTTTAAAAAAAAAAAAAGATTAATACCTATGAATGATGATCTATACCTATGTGATACAAAGAAAATCAGCATCTTTTATTTGTAAGTGGAAAATTAATAATATGCACCAAGGTGTGATGACTTACAAGGGCATTCCATACATCAACCCATTGCCAAGTTCCTTCACCAGGTGTCCTATAGGGGACTTTAGGAGTTCCTATGGGCATCATTCGAATTCGTGCCATTGATGGATTGTGGTTAGCATACCTGAAAACATGAAAAATATATAGTTTGCATCAGTCTGTTTCCAACAATATATAGCATTTGTGACAAGCTCTTCTACAAAGTGTAACATATTGTGCACTCCCAAGTAGTGTAAACCATGTTGCTCCATACTTTTACTAGGTCAAAGATTATTAAGAATGCTCTTCAAAATTAACATTTGTAAAATTGAAGATATATCGATAGAACACCAACTGATAAAGTGAACAGGATTATGAAAATCACAGAGTACATAGAATACAGCAGAATTTGCGGTCCCATAGTCAAAGGCTCCTACAGAGATGAGTTAAAATTTTCTATCCAAATTACCCATAAAACACTCAAATATCTCCTATATACCAATTACACGCCTATGTAATTGCTCCTAACTTTCTGCCCTTAACTGTCAACATGGCAGTTGCTATTCAACATACTCTAATAACTAATCATAACTGCTAATGATAATTATTATTACATATTTTAAAATTTAATTGCTTTTACTTTCTGCTAATAAATATCCTAACTATCTGTCTCCAAAGCTGAAAGCCTGGAAGTAGGAAACTGGTTCTTCCTCATTATCTTTAGCCACTTCAACAGCAATTACTTCTCCATCTTCATTCAGGGCTTCATTACATCCCAAAGTTAACAATCTTAATTGTTTCTCTGCACATGGATATAAGGGATGGAATTTTTCTCCACACCTGAAGCATAAAACCCTTGCTTTTCCTTTCGGTCAATCTTGGAGTGTTACATGGCACAGGCCTCTGCTTTTCAAACCCTGCAACCAAGGCTTCCATAAATTTTTCCCAAAATCAAAGGTGCGTCAAATTCTCTTAGTGAATTGAACCAATGGATGGATGACCCTTCCATACTTAGTTTTTCCAATTTAATTTTCACACCCTGACTTGCTCTGAACTTCAAAATACGTTTTAGCTCTTGTTATCCATCCAATCGGGTCTTCATTGAAGGTATTCCACCTTTTTGACTGTCATATAATATTTCACAAAAACAGGGATGATAATCCAAATTTGGCCCATTTCCAGCAGAATCTCTCATTGCAATTAGAACTTTCATGTTCATCCTCTAGATGTTTGCCCAACACCATGTTTTCTTCCATGCAAGCATCAATACTCCAACAACATATGCTCAGTTACATTAGTCATGAACAAAACATAACAACTACACGATTTACTTCTCATGAAAAAATGAGTTACGAAGAGGAAAAAAAAAAAAAGGAAACAGAGCTTATTCCTCTCATAAAAGGTGTAAATCGCAAGCGTACAATTCTAAGTTATTTAATCAATCACTTGGCGATACAAATGGAAGTGCTGGAGTAGAAATTCTAATCCAAGATATCATAACTCATGTTACAAATAATCTAACCACAGCGAAGAAGAATTGGAAAAGGAGAGTGAAGGATTACCGACAGTGAAGAGTGTTGTGAACTTTTCCATAAAATTCAGCGGTAACGTTAGGTTTTGCCGCTCCGAAAGGACCTACAATTGAAAACGGTGAGCCAGCAAACACAGAGAGATAGAGAGAGAGTGAAGAATAACAACAGAGAGAGCGAACGAGACACACCAGCAGATTGAAGTTTCAATCCGGAATAGAGTTTTGTGCCAACACTGCAACAGCAAAGAAAAGGAAAAAAGAGAACACAAAAAGCATTACAGAGTCGATTATATAAATTCAGAGAAGAGAAAAAGAATGAGAGAGAGAGATTGTAACCTAGAAGTAGAAGGAAGAGAAAAACGAGGTGCAGAAGCGGTGGTGTAAGGTGCCACCGCCATGATGTTGAAGTGATGATGTAATGAATAAGAAAAGAGCGGATAGGGAACAAAATCTGAACAAGGAGTTACTTTACTTGCAACAAGAGAAATCAATATCAACGACAATGTCGTTTCGATCCTCCTTATTGGGATAAGCTTCCCTTACTCGTCGTTCTGTATATTTCTTCCGCTAAATAAACATTTAATCTATCTAATTTAATAAAAATACATTATTAAATGAGATTATTTTTTATGTATTGTTAATATAAAAAAATTATTACAAGTATTATTATTTGTTAGTACTTTCCTTTCTTCTTCTTTTTCTCAAATGAATCTATCTTGAACTTTTATTTATCAAATTCATAAGTGAAAATTGGTTTTCATTCAAAATTCAAAACAAGCTCATATATGGACGACTTTAAGCAATCACTTTAAGCTACAATATTTATTTATTTTAAATTTTAATTACGATAAAAAAAAATTCCTTCATGGGAACAATTTTAAATAAAAAATAAGCCAAACAAACTATATAAATTTCTTTTTCACTTTAAAGAGTAAAGTTTAATTTAATTCATAGAGAATAAAATTCCACAAGCCATAATACAATCTCAAATTATAAAATTTTGACTCCTAAGTCCTAATCCCATTTGGGTAAGAAGTTGCATTGACATCCTTCCAACTATAAACACAGAGAGAAATTATAATTATATATACCAGTAATATTTAGGGTGTGTTTGGAATATGCAAAAAACATAGATTTTTCAATAATTGATTATATATATATAATTAATTATTGATATAACCAATTATAATTATAACCAATTTTCATTTGAATAAATTTGCTTTAAAATAATTTAAAAATAATTAATTTTATTTGGATGCAACAAAAAAACAGTTTTTACACGATAAAAGAATATAATTATAAGTTATTAATTAACTGTTAAAAGATAATTATAAATTATAAATTTTCAACTTCATTAAAACAACTTATTTTTTCAAAAAATAATTTTTTTTCAAATTTAAACTAAGTCCCCAAACATTAAAAATTATTTTACAAACAACTTATAATCTAAAAAAAAATAACTTAAATTATGCTTACACACACTTAATTGATTGAATCGTAAAGGTTAAGATAATTAAATGGTTTTTAATTTTGCATATATATCAATGACATCAAAAAATTCAATCAAATGACAAAGATTAATGCACAAAAGTAACCTGATTTAAAAAAAAAAAAAAAAACTGATTTTTTAATAATCATGTGTTTTTAAAATAACTTAAATTTTATGCGTCCAGGTCAATTACAAGGTCAAGAATTCTGCAATTTTCCTTTGTTACAACAAGCATGAATCAAACATGCAAAAAACTGCTTTGAAATGTATTACAGAGATTACAGATATAGATAGATCCACATATCCTTGTCCAACAACAATGGAAACGAAGCTATCAATCATCATGGTCATCCAAAGATGTGTAGATCATCCTGCACCAAAAAAGAACACTTGTAAGAATAATAACTCAATATAGCACTTCTTTTTAATGAATACTAGCCCATTTTTTCTGATCATCATACCAAAATAAGGATAGGAAAAGGATAAAAACAAGATAGAAGAGTTTGAAAAGCCTTTGCTTCTTTTCCTTAGGGAGCAAGTTGAATATCTCTGTGACATCAACCAGATGCTTTCCTTGTCTGTACCTGATCATAGGGAATGAAATGTGTAATTAGCAAGACCATACTAAGGCACATTCCAGTTTATCAAGATATCAAGGAGGATTAAAGCCAGAAAACATGACATCCCCTATAACTATAAGAAACCCTTAACTAAACAAAATGGCAGCTGGAACATACACATGACACCAAACGGGCAAATGCTACTAGATGATGTTGACGAGAAACTGATACTGAACTCTACAACTGGCAACTCCTAATTTCTTTGAAAGACAAGGAAGGGTCATCAAAGGTGAACAGACTGTGCCTAAAGAACTCCAACAATAGGTCACTTTTAGCTCTAGTTACTAATTTGGATATCAAATCTTTTCCTCGAGTAACATGGTTGAGATTTGAGAACCAACCCGCATCTAAAAATGCAGCCTGCTTAGCAATTATATAAGCAAAACCATGTTTACAATTATTGAGTTCATTTTTGTCTCATGCACCATGGGTATATTAATCCTTTGGCTGGTTTACAATATTAGGGATGTTAATGGACTATTTTCAAGTTTGGTTCACTTTGAGGCTGAAATTGCACTAAACTAGCCTTCACTAATCCTTGAAATTTAGAAACCAAACCGAGTCAAACTAAACCACTCGTCCCAATTTCATTTGGTATGTTGAATTCATACAAAAACTAAACCAAGTATAATAGCCTTTTACAAGACATTTAAAGAAGAGAATAACATAAACAAAGAATGTAAAGATTCAAATTTCTAACTCAAGCTGCCATCATCCACTTTTAAAAGAGTGAGTAGACATGGATTATTTCCCACTTAAATGTTTCTCAAAAACATAATATCCAGTAATCAGTATATTTCATAAACAATAAACTTCCTCAGCTTATTTCTAAATTGATAGAAAACTTACAATCTCGCATTGTAGTAGAGGTAAGGAGCACATATCAATGACATTATCCAATGCCCCGTTACAAGGTAGAAGCCAAATAGGACACCTACTATGATATACTCAGGCAATACCATTTTGTTTATTCGAGCTGAGGAATCATATGGATTTATATAATCAAATTCTAGGTCTGCCAGGCACATTAACTGCAACAAATGTTAAACAATATCAGCTGTCAGATAATACCAACAATAAGAAAGGATGACAGTGCACCAAAAACAACCTAGTTCTTTTTAACCTCCTGGATAAAATATCAATGACAAAACACATTTTGGTGGTAATAAGTAATAGCACTTAACAATCTTCAGAAGGCTCTGAAGCAGAAACAGAAAAGTAACAGAACATGGACAAAGAGACAGGCACAAAAAACTCCTAACTCCTAGAATATTCAATAGTTCAACATGACGACATGAACAGACAAAAGCATAAAAAAATTAGGTTATTTTCCGTAGATAGACCTCTTTTCAAAATTATAATAAAACATCATATGTAATGTAACCTAACCATGATTATACTCATCCAATCATAGAACTTCCATGTTTTATTAAAACTAAATGTTCATATTTTTGTTGAGTATGAATCATAAATAGAGGGGCACATGCATTCAGTCCAAGGAAATGCTCAAAGGCACCCCCTTCACAGTGCACACTGAAGATTGTCCAAAACTTTTAGAAATCAGATGAGAACCCACATATGACATACCCCTAATTTCCATCCCATGTGTCTTCTCTTGAAATTGGTAAGTATTTATTTTTCTTCTTGAACTTTTTTCAAATATCAATTGACTTCATTTTTTTCATATCCATAGCAGTCAAAGTAGCATGCGGAACAATTAGACACATACCCAGTTGAATGCTTGAACTAAAGAACCAAACTTCAGAAAATAGGGCGCTTAAAATTGATTCTAAGTTGACTTTAACAAGAAATTAAAACGAAAAAAACAAAAAACACAAGAAAGCAATAAAATAAGCCTAAGTTAGGGCTTGTGGGAGTGACCTGGTAAATGACGATTACAATTAAGGCAATAAGGATGAAGAAAGAGATGAGCCACGCAAAGAGATCAGCCATGCTATCTCTCTTCTCCTCTTTCTCTGATTTTCGATTTCAGTTGCAGCACGAAACATGCGATGTGAATTGCGCACGGTGGTTGGTGGGTACAAAAACGGCGTGCGTAGGGAACAGAAGAGAGAAACCTTGGACTTGGAGGGTTTGGATTCCGCAGACAGGACAGACAGACACTCGGAGAAGCTAAGAATCGTGTTCCAACTTAACCATTAAAGGGTAGTTACCGGTCAGCCCACTCAAGAAAAGAAAGAAATCAGTAAACCCTTTTCAAAAATTAAAAAAATATATTTTAGTTTTTTATTTATTTTTTAAATTTGTTTTAATTTTATTTGAGACGGTGCAGCTGCTGGACTTAGTCGGTATGAGCAATTTATTTATCTTTTTGACAAAAGTATAAGCAATATATTAAAAATATAAAATTAATATTAATTATTATAATATGTATGAAAATAATATGAGATAAAATAAAATGTTAAGTTGAATAAAGCATAAAATATCTAGTGAGTTTAAATTAAAAGAGAATAAAATAATATATATATATATATATATATATATATATATATATATATAATTAGCAATAATGTGGTGAACACATACAAGAGAATATAATAGAATAATTATGTTATTTTTTAAGAATTTTTTATTTAATGAGCTTTCAAATCAAAAATAAATTAATCACTTTTACGTATTAATTTCAATAAATTATATTAAAAAATAAAAAATTAATAATTTTTTATTTAATTAAATATAATTTATATTATATTCATTGATTATTAATTTATTAAATAGTGTACACAACATCTTAAAATATAATTAAAATTTATTATATTTTTATCATATTATATAATTATTTTATTTTTATGTTTTACGTATCTTATTATATCCATCAAACTAGTCTTAATACTCTTTTGTAGAGACCTAGATGAGAAAAATATAGTGTATTAAAAATTGAAAACAAATTAAAAAAAAAGTAAAAATAGGTGAAAATAAAATAGAAATGGTAGATATTTGATTAAAGAAAAAACAGATAAGAGATAAGGGAGATAGAAAGAGGAGTAAGAAAAAGTAAAAATTTTAAAATTATTTATTTATTAACTCTTATCTATTAAACAAACAAATTTATTTTCATCTTTCCAAATCTCTCAATTTCTTATCTACCAACTAAAATGCAAAGGATAAAATACGAGAGCAACTAAAAATTTTGTAGGCAGTGAGTTCAAATTATAAAAATTGAAGAGAAAAATAATAACAACATTACATGTATATATTTTCATTTTATTCAAAGTAAGTGCACCAGTTTCATGACTAAGTAGGTTCGTCCCTCTTTTGAGATAATCTTTTACTCATTTAAAATACGAAATTTGTATAATTAAATTCATTTACATTTTTTTTTTTTTTGCTGAATTAGGATTTCACTTCAATGAAAATTATAAATTGTAAACCACTTGTTTTGTTTAATAATAACACTTTTTTTTTGCTGAATAATAATAATAACACTTAAACTATAGACAAAATAAACATAAAAGAAGGAAACAGGATATAAAAAAAAAAAAGACAACACAGTAGAGAATACCTGATTAAATTAAAAAATAAACACAATAGAGATTACACGTACAAATTTAATGCGTACGTGATTGTCAAGTTTTAGTTCCAGATTATTTAACTATCTCCGAGCATGAATATATATTCTCTAAATTGTATTTTTATTTATTTATTGTTTTCTCTAAATTGTAGTATTTGGAATTAACTTTTGAATTTTATTAGGTTTCTAGAAGGGAAGAAAAATAATCTAATCTGCATAGGTTTATGTGTTGTAACTTTTTTTGAACGGTAAAACAAAAATATTTTATTGCAGAAAATATATTTTTTGTGAATCTAACTTTTAAATTGAGATTTAGGCCCAAATCTATATTCTAATTTGATTTTTATCCTCAATTTTCTTATAGATTTAAACTTTTCTCCATAATTAGGATTGGATTTTTCAATTGAATTATATATTTTGAAAATTCCATCATCGGAATTTTCTAATGTAAATGAAAAATATCTTAATTTCAAACTAAAGTTTCACTTCATAAATATTTTATAAAAATTGTGGGTTACGTTATATCCACTGCTACCCATTTTTGCAACAAGTTTTCCAAAATCTACAGCAAAAATTGATGGAAAGCAAATACCCCAATAACGTTTTAAATCCTTCTCAAACTTTATGATAAAACAGATAAATCATAAATAAACATTTATATCGAAGTGGGGAAAATTTGCACGATAGAACTATAAGATTGAATATATACATCGTAGGCATGCCATAATTAATATACCATTTTATTTATTTCATAGACATACCATAAACAACTTCAACTAACTATATATATTTTATTGTGCAGTCCAATCTATTTTTTTGTATACTATTCTGTTACATTTCTCCCTTAATGAAAAGCAAATGAATTATTCATCAATTTATAGACAAGCTAGTCTCCAATATTTTTAATTTTTAAGGGTTAACATCTTGAACAATTACTTTGACATTCTTTTCCCTAGTTCATAATCCATATCCATCCATGCATCAATCTTTGAATATTTTACTTTTTGTACCCCCATTTTGCTTCCCACAATTCCAAAAGATTCAAATGGACTAAAATACCCCTGCACCCCTATTAAGGAATGACCATTCTGGAAGAATATTGGGAGGTGCAAAAAGAAAATCCCAAATCATAATAGATATCATATGACAAGCCTGGTGTGGAAAACAATAACAATAATAGTTAATAATAGTAGAAGATTAAGTAATGCCTAGGGTAGCTAGCTGACAAACAGCCATGTAATTGATAGTTTCTGGCAATTAAGCAAATCATTTTTGCAAGTTCACAATGATCATACTGTGAAAGCATTAGTCTGTAGGATGGATAGGGAGAAAGAAAAAAACAAGAGAGATTTGGTTGTTTAATTTGTGGAGGTAATAGAGCAGAACCTGAATGAATGCAAACTGTGCCTATGAAGAAGTGTATTTTTTATTAAAACAAAAATTCAAATATTTTAACCTATTTTTACTCTTTTGCAGATGTTCACATTGATAAAAATTAGAGAATAAATTTTAGGTAAATTAATGTTTATTCCTTCTTCATTATTTATTCTTTTCATTATATATTATATTATATATTCCCTTAATAAATACTATTTTGACTGATTTTATATTTATGGGTGACATTTTGCGGGTACAAGGAGAAATTGGATGTAGAAGAGAAGTTACAACAAGTTTTGACATTGACCCAAGAGAATCAGTTTGTAACCGTTTTTTCCGACTGTGCATATAAATACTAACAAGAAGATTGCATTAGTGTGAAATCGTTTAACCCATTGCTTCTTTTCCACCGTTTAGTACTCTCACAGTCTCACTCTCAACTCAACAATGCAATCTTCTTCCAGTTCTTCCAACCGTCGAGGAGTCATCTTCTTGCTCAATGACTTTCCACTTCTTCAAGTTCCTCCTCCAGCTCCTCCATCTGATTCTGTCCCTCAAGATGATTTTGCTGTGGTAATGCAATGCTTCTTTCTTCTTCTCCCTTTCTTTTACGTGCATTACAAGAAACACCCTTTCTTCTTCTTAATGACTAAAGTAGACTGTGGATCTTGAGATGATGTTGTTTTTCTGGTGACAAGGTTTCACAGATAATATGTGTGTACCCTTTCAAGGTCATTGTTGAGTTTACGAAACATACCGCATTCAAAACATATCAAGCCATTGTAGGAGCCTACTACACAAGCCATTCTGAACCTCTGGATCAAGTCAAATCTAGGACTAAGATCACAAGCTGCAGCTAGGGATGAGGGCTCTCTAAGAAAGAATGAAGAGGGATTGAATGCAAAAAGTTCTTCATATTAGTGTTGTCGTTGGAGTAACCTAACAGGATGTTGGTGGTGGTTTTGGATGATCTTTGAAGGTGGAGTTTAACAAAACCTGGATCAGAGATTATGGAGAACTGAAACAATTTTGATACACCCACGAATCACACCAGGGATTTCACCGAAAGCCATGACAGAATTTCCATCACCAGCCCATCAGAAAGGATCACTGGAGGTGTTGGCATAAGAATTTCTATCACTAATTCGTCAAAAGACTAGAGATGTTAAGTTGTTTTAATTAGGATATAAATTGTTTGCAAGGGAAGGTTAGAGAGGACTATTAATTTGATCATGTATCATATATTTTATTTGTTTCGTCTTTTATCTTATTTTCAAACATATTTAAAAATAAGATAATTTCTATCAAATTCTAATTACTTTATTTATATCTATATTATTTATATATTTTGTGTTAGTAAAAAATTATAATAATATTTCACAAAATAATTTAAATTGTTTAATTTAATTATCAAATAAGATAATTTTTTTATTTAAATAGGATACGTTGGTGCAAGAAATGACACATAGATACCAAAGTAATACATAATTGTAACACATCATTATTAGGTATAACTAAAGAATTTTATAACTAATAAAATAAATAAAAATTTAGATTATCTAATAAAAGAATAATGGATATTCTTCCTATTTTTAACTTATCTTCTTCCTAAAATTATGCTAAAGTGCATTAAATACATAGTAAAAATATCTCTAAAAAAATTCAAATTTAAGATAACAAAAATATCTTTAAAAAAAATTTCAATAAAAAATTAAATCTACAAATTCACCACTATCATCATTGTAGTCACCACTCATTACTAAGACCAGACCAGCTTAACCATCGTTGTAACCACTACCTTATCCATTGTTATCGCTACCACCATCACCACCACCTTCTTTATTATGACCATTGTCACAACCACCACCGTCATCAACGATGGTGGTGACGATTGGAACAATGGTGGTGATAAGAGAGGTGGTGGCAATAGTGGTAGTTATAATAGTGATCTTGGCGACAACAATTGGTGGTACCAATGGTGATGGTAATTTTCAATCCAATACTTATTATAAAAAAAAAATCAATACACATTAGCAAAATTTTAAGAAGAAGATTAGTTAAAAACATTAAAAAAAAAATGAAAGAATATAAATTATTCATTGATTGTGCCTGAGAAAGAGGTATTACAATTTCTATGAAGGTTAGATAGGAGTATTAATTTGGTCATATCCTTATAAGATCATATCTTTTATTTGTTTCCATCTTTCCTTTTATCTTATTTTCAAACATATTTAAAAATAATTTATTTATCTCTACCAAATTATAATTACTTTACTTTATTTATATTTATATTATTTATATATTTTGTATTAGCAAAAAGTTATAATAATATTTCACTAAATATTTATTTAATTTAATCATCAAATAAAATATTTTTCATGATAAACTCATAAATTGTTACTTAAGGTTAATCAAGTGAAGATTTGTGACTATTAGGTGGCCTATCGCAAGAATTACCCTCAGGCAAATTTCATTTAAAGCGAATTTCTGGCTGAATAAATGAAATTGATCTAATCCATAGAATGGTGATGAATTCATAGAAACTTTACTTTAGAATTTATAACATATAAGTTAGGATTTCACAATATAAAAAAGATGTGAATGAGATTTTCGTTCAAGGTAGGGATGAGGTTTTAGTTTATGATTTTAAAATGTAATTTTTAAATAAAATAACAAAAAATGAGGTAAATTAGTTTTTAACTCAATTAAAAAATAGTTTTATATTATTTTGTTAAAGAATGTACCAAAACTACTAAAAAATAATTTTGAGACAAAAAAAAGGTGATGAATTTTTTTTTAAAAACCAAAATAGCAAAAAATAATTTCTTTTGGAAAAAAAAAGTGAAATTAATATTATTTCAAAGTTATGGACAACTAAAATTTCTACTATTTTTTATACTATTATACCCACAATTAGGAGAAGAACAAAATTCATATATTTTTAAAAATTAACTGATTAATTTTATTGATTTGAAATTATCAATTTATTATTTATTATCTATTATATATTCTAAAGAAAGGTTTTGGACCAAGGTTACATGCATGTTCATTTTTTTTCCTCTATGTTATTACTTATTGGACCAATGTTTCTTATTTTTTCTATTACCTTGTGTTTTTTTCTTCTTTTTTTCTCCTATATTTTTTTCTTTTTTTTCTAATTCATATTTTTTCTTTTTGTTTTAACAATTACATATCATAACTTTTGCATTTTTTATGTATTTTTTTTAGATGTTCTTGGAATCTTAACTAACTTTGAAACTCAAGAATATGAAAATTTTAAATAACAAATGCTTACAGAGAATTCTAAGTCTAAATGATGAACATCCTATACAACAACAATGACAAAGTTTACCAATGACTATTGTTTCATGTTAAGAGTTATCAACTATCACTACATCAACAATTGAAATACCGAAATATGAGAAATCTTTTATTAGTTTGATTTCGTTTAGAGTTATAATGTTTACCAATGTAATTATTTAAAATTATAATATTTGTTATTATCTTAAGATTATTATAATTGTTTTAAGATTATAATATTTATTCTTTTGTTAGTTTGATTTAGTTTAGGATTATAATTTTTATTTTATATTATTTTTAATAAAATTTATCATCTAATTTTAATAAAAAATGATTTTTAAATTTATCCCGTTACTATTATTTTATTACGCTTTTAAGTTATTATTGTAATTAACTTATGAATATAACAAATTTAAATATTAAATATAATAAGTCTAATTGAATTTAAATTAAAATAAATATCACTTTTAATTTAAACCAATTGTTTGCTACTTTTTTAACTAGATTTTTTTTTAAAAAATATTAGTTTGAAATAGTCGAATACTCCAGTGTTTTCTAAATAGCACCAGTCTTGATTAAATTGGTGTTTTCTTTCATCGAATTATGCCAAAAATTATTTGTTTAATTTTGATAAGATAACTCCATTAATATAACAAAATTTGGGATCAAATTATTTTTTCTTATCTTTAAAATTTAATTTATTCTTTTTTTAAATAATTGGCATCACTTTTGTTGCCCTTTTTTCTTTTCTTTTTCTCTTCAAATTTTAAATACATTATAAATATAATAAATTTAAAGATTAAATGTAACAAGTTTAAATGAATTTAAATTTAAATCAATTATTTGACATTAATTTTATTTTTATTTTAACTAGATTTTAAAAAAAATGTTAGTTTGAGATCCTAAATATAAGAAAGAAATTATATTTTTAAATAATAGTTTATAATTTAAAAAAAAAGAGAAAAGTGTAATAAGGTAGTTTAAATGGATTAATATAATTATTTTAAAATTATAATGTTTATTATTATCTTAGGATTATTATATTATTTTATTAGCTTGATTATGTTTAGTGTTATAATTTTTATTTTATACTATTTTCAACAAACATCATTGTCTAATTTAAATAAAAAATGATTTTTAAATTTGTTCTATTATTATTTTATGACGTTTTTAAGTTGTTATTATTTTAATTATCTTATGAATATAACAAATTTAAAGATTATGAATATAATAAATTTAAAGATTAAATGTAACAAGTATAAATAGATTTAAATTTAAATAAATGTTAATTAAAATTTAAATTCATTTTTTGGTATTAATTTCCTTTTTTAAACTCCATCTTTTTTTAATAAAATATTAGTTTAATTTGGGATCTTTAAATTCAAAATGAAATTATTGTTTTTAAATAATAGTTGATAAAACTAAAAATAAAAATTGAAAAAAAGTGTAATAGGTAGTTTAAATTGATTAATGAAATTATTTTAAATTTATAATGTTTGTTGTTATTTTAGATTTATTGTAATTATTTTAAGATTATAACATTTATTCTTTTGTTAGTTTGATTTTGTTTAAGACTATAATTTTTATTTTATATTATTTTTAATAAAATTTATCATCTAATTTAAATAAAAAATAATTTTTAAATTTTTTCAATTGTTATTATTTTATGACACTTTTAAGTTATTGTTGTAATTATCTTATAAATATAACAAATTTAAAGATTATGAATATAACAAATTTAAATATTATAATTATAACAAATTTAAATATTAAATGTAATAAGTATAAATGGATTTGAATTTAAATCAATTATTTGATATTAATTTCATTTTTTCAATTGGATTTTTTTTAAAATAAAGTATTAGTTTGAGATCTTTAAATTCAAAACAAAATTTTTGTTTTTAAATAATAGTTGATAATAAAAAAATTGAGAAAAGTGTAATGAGTAGTTTAAATTGATTAATTTAATTATATTAAAATTATAATATTTATTATTATCCTAGGATTATTGTAATTGTTTTAAGATAAAAACATTTGTTCTTTTATTATTTTGATTTCGTTTAGGATTATAATTTTTATTTTATATTGTTTTTAATAAAATTTATCATCTAATTTCAATAAAAAATTATTTTTAAATTTGTTCTATTGTTATTATTTATGACGCTTTTAAGTTATTATTATAATTATCTTATGGATATAAACAAATTTATGGATTAAATGTAACAAATATAAATGGATTTAAATTTAAATAAATATTAATTTAAATCAATTATTTGATATTAATTTCGTTTTTTGAACTATATATTTTTTTTAAAAAAAATATTATTGTGAGATTTTAAAATTAAAAAAGAAATTATAATTTTTAAATAATAGTTGATAATAATAATAATAATAAAAGCTGAAAAAAATGTAATGAGATATTTTAAATTGATTAATATAATTATCTTAAAATTATAATGTTTTTTATTATCTTAGGATTATTGTAATTTTTTTTAAATTATAATATTTTTTTTTGTTAGTTTGATTTCATTTAGGTTTATAATTTTGATTTTATATTATTTTTAACAAAATTTATCATTTAATTTAAATAAAAAATAATTTTTAAATTTTTCCCGTTGTTAATATTTTATGACACTTTTAAAATGTTATTATTTTAATTATATTATAAATATAACAAATTTAAAGATTACGAATATAATAAATTTAAAAATTAAATGTAATAAGTATAATAATAAAGATTATGAATAAAAAATGATTTTGAAAGATTATTATTTTGAAATTATATATTTATGAGTAAATAGATTATTATTTTAAAAAATATAAACTTTCAATATAAATATTTTTTTAATCAAATTTGTTAAGTTTTTTTTTGTTTAGGTAAAATACATATTTTGGTGGTCAGAGGTGTAATTAACATTAGAAGAATATAAAAATATTTTATACTAATAATATATAAGTATTAAACTATTTGTTTTAATATAACATATTTTAAAATATTTAAATAATATATATTTTTAAATAATACTCGAGTACATATTATCTAACTTATAGTTTACATATTTTAAATTTTAATTAAATTTTTTTATAAATTAAATTTTTAACGTAAAAAAATTAATATAAAAAATATTTTTTAAGTATATATTATTTAAAAATAAATAAATTATATAATAATGATTAAAAAAAAACTTGTCTACTTAGTATGGATTACATGATAATTAATATATATATATATATATATATATATATATATATATATATATAAAAGTTAACAATAATGTGGTGAACATGATAACTAAGAATATAATAAGATAGTTATCATATTTTTTAAAAATCTTTTATTTAATGGACTTTTAAATCAAAAATAAATTAATTGATTCTACGTATCAATTTTAATCAATCACATCAAAAATGAAAAATTAATAATATTTTTATTTAATTAAATATAATTTATATTATATTAATTCAGTATGGTACCCATCTAACATCTAATGATATAATTAAAATTTATTATTTTTTTTATCGTATTCTTATTTTATTTTTATGTTATTATGTTTACATATCTTATTATCTTAACTGAAGGAGCCCTAATACTCATTTGTAAAGAGACCTAATACTCTTCCTTAGAGATGAGAAAAATATAGTGTATGAAAAATTGAAAATAAATTTAAAAAAAAAAGTAAAAATAGATGAAAATAAAATAGAAATGATAGATATTTGATTAAAGAAAAAACAGATAAGAGATAAGGGAGATAGAAAGACGAGTAAGAAAAATTAAAAATTTTAAAATTATTTATTTATTAACTCTTATCTATTAAACAAACAGATTTATTTTCATCTTTCCAAATCTCTCAATTTCTTATCTACCAACTAAAATGCAAAGGATAAAATACGAGAGCAACTAAAAATTTGGTAGGCAGTGAATTCAAATTATAAAAATAGAAGAGAAAAATAATAACAACATTACATGTATATATTTACATTTTTACTTTTTTTTTAAATTTATTTTCAATTTTTCATGACTATGTAGGTTCTCCCTTTTTTGAGACAATCTTATACTCATTTAAAATACGAAATAATTAAATTCATTTACGTTACTACTGAAAATCCTGTATTCGTTGAAAAAATTTCTGACGGTCAATGCTGGTCAACCATGATGGACGAATAGCAACGGAGGTAAATAACGAAACCATTTTCCATTTTGATAGTTAAAATTTTAAGACACAATATTTAATAAATAGCTAAGTTTTAAATCTCACTCAATCTTAAGATAACAAAAAAGTTAAAGACAAAGATTTTAGAATATACTATCACCTTTCATTACAAATATAATATAGGAAAAAATATAGTTCAATAAAAATTATAAAATCTAATTATACTGATATTTCTTATATATTGCATTTTCTTCTTTGATCTTGTTTTTGTTTTATATCAACCAAAAGAGAAACCATAACATTAAAAGGGGTAACAGAGGTAGCTAAAAGGCTAAAACATATTGCAACATTGTCTAAAAAGAACAAACCTGAAACAGAACATATAAAACATACAACTCAAAAATAAATTACATAAGACTAACATCAACTAATGTAAAAAAAAAAGGTACGTACGTACAAAACAAAAGGCAATCAGACCAGACTGGAAATTAGAAGGCGCTGAAGGAGGTACGTGTTGTTGATGAAAAGGTCCGAATCTATCTAAAGCAGCAGAGGGACTATTACCAACCAAGGAAATGCAGAATCAATTGCCATATTCGTCTTTTTCTCAAAGCAAGTAGCAGTGGGAGGCTTAGAGCATAGAAAATAATTTCTTGACCCCAACTTCACTAACTTTTCATCTTCCTTCAAACCTGCACCACCTCAAAATTAAATAACATGCATTTGTCATGAAAATAATAAAATCCAAATAAGAAAGAGAAAGTCAAACATATTCAATTATGAGCCGTAAAAGATGCTTAGGATGTCTAAAACTCTTTTTAAGAAGATCGAATTCAGTTTCATTCAGACCCCTTATAATTTATGCATAAAAGTAACTTCCCAAAATGAGAAGGAAAAAAAAAAGTGTTGCCATGGCCATGCATGTATGCAAATGACAACCTTCTAAAATCTAAAATGAAAAAAATAAAATTGTATTAATTAATTACTTTGAAGGGTGAAAGGAGAGTAGTGAAGATCGTAGCAGTTGGGATCAGCGTTCTTCAAGAAGGGCCTCCTCTTCTCCTTCTCGTAAAACGCCAACGCCGCTTTCACCAAATCGGCGACGGTGTCCTCAGGCGATAGCAGCACCTGTACGGCGCCCAAGCAGTTCTCGAGAGTCACGTTCAGCAGCAGCTTCGGCGGCCGAAGAAGAGAGTCAATGTTCTGCAACGGAAGCTTCAGCGTCAGAGGAGCGGGCGCAACTCGCCGAACGGAGTGTTTCTCCGGCTGGACTTTGCGCCCGGAACTCGTCGGGTCCTTGCCGGAGATTTTTCTCCGATGACCCGGCGACGCTGACGTCATGCTTATGAGGATCAGTATTTTCGTAATTTTTCTCTCTTTTCAATTCCTTGATAATCTTTTTTAGTTGATCACACGAAACCAGAGATATGTTGTAATGAAAAGCTCAGCGAGAGAAATACGGTTGTAACTTGTGAGTAAGTAAGTACTAGTACTAAAAAACAACACAAGTACAGAACAAACGACATAGGTTTGGTGGATTAGAGAAGCTTCTCTGAAAGTGCTCGTGTTTTAACCTTTTGTTTCAGCTATTTCCTCGGTCG
Organism: Amphicarpaea edgeworthii; assembly: GCA_014843725.1. Taxonomy (NCBI): domain Eukaryota; kingdom Viridiplantae; phylum Streptophyta; class Magnoliopsida; order Fabales; family Fabaceae; genus Amphicarpaea; species Amphicarpaea edgeworthii. The sequence continues at coordinate 4,214,415 of CM026324.1, read as the reverse complement.
AACGGTGGTTGCATGGATATATACTAGTATATAATATATATGTTTATAAAATGAAAGTGGGAATATTTTTGAAAAAAAAAAAATTACAAAAACTATGCGGAAAGTGCATTAAGAAAATAGGAGTTTGCAAAAAGAAGAAACACTTGCTCAGTTGTCTTCGGCCTGCCCCTACTTTGTTGTCTTGGGCCACGTTTCTTTGTGGCCTTATTCTCTCTACATATGTTAACCCAAAAATCTCAATAGATTATCTAGATGATGGATAAAAATAAAATAAAAATGTTTTTATTGTGAGTTAGTCAAAATTTCGTCCAAGTTTGTTCAATAATAATTATATAATGAGTACTAAAATCATCTCTTGCAGTGATATTTTAAATTGTCACTGTAGCTCAAGGATCGTATTTCATGATTAAGAAACCATTTGCTTATTTGATCTAATCGATCGATAACAAATTAATTGTAAACCACTTATTTTGTTTAATCAACACGATACATGATTAGATAATCGACCCACTGGACTTGTTGATTTGGAAACAAGAAATTCACCATAATGCATATATATAGTTCTTCATATTTGATTATATATTGTTTAACAATTCACTTACGAATCTAATAATTACATGCAGATAGGCTTTACTCAATTGAGTTCATCACATAATTAAGTTAAAATGAATTTATGCATCTTATTTTGGATAAATTAGAAAAGGAAAGGGTTTTTTATACATATTTCATTATCTAATAATTACTTATAAAAACCTTATTCAAATAAGACTTATATAACTTGAGGCATGTTATGTAGTATTGTATAGTACAATTTTCCATGGCTTGGCCTGTCCTCTCTTTCAGGGGCTAAAATATCATTGATTCGTTGTAGTGAAGGACACATTGATCGATCCCTCTAGAATTGAACACAGTTAATTAGGACTTAGGAGGCTAGCCTAGCCAGCTCACTATGCGTGCTCTTTTGCTGAGGTAACATGGCAAAGTAGTGAATCGATTATATATATTGACCTGCATGCAGGTTTAAAAAAAACAATGAGTGGATGATATAGTGAGATACATTTTAATGAAGACAAATTCAAAAAGAGGTGTGGTACATGCAGATTCATGAGCAAGAAAAAGCCCCACATCGTTTAAAGCTCCTTTTTTGAGAAAGCCAGCATGAGCATTAACAGTCACAATTACTCTGCATGATCACTAGAATATTGATATCATGTATAAGGCGCCACATGGTGATGGAACTCGATGATTATATATGAATGCTTAAAACTCCGCATGCAAATTAAATCAGTTGGCACTATATTAATATTGCAGATCCTCCTATGTGATCGATGTAACACATTTTTTGTCAACATTTTACAGCTACAATTAACAAGAAAGAAAGCAGAAACATGATGCAACAGTTGGAGAATCTTAATAAATCAGTGGTGATTTTAATTAGTCCACGCACCAAATCATTTGCGCCCATCACATCACATCACTGCATAGACTACTCATCCAATCGATGGGTGGGGCTCTTCACCGCATCCAATCATTATCTTACTCTCAAAGTATCTAACCCATTCACCCACCCCATCATTTTTTTTGTCCACATAATCATGAATACTGTTTCCACAGTAAGAACGCTTAGAGATCCATATAATTTGTTTTTATTCATAAAAATCGAACTTGCACACTTCTTAATTAGTGTATAATATGATCATATTTCGTATTCATTCAGAAGCACCATTTAAATAGCATAATTAATCTGAATTATAGTTTGAAGTACCTCATATATGTGTGACGACGTTTCATTCAAAATATAATTGACCGGAGAAAAGGCTGAAAATCCGTAAACCTAGCTATTTGATGAAATATAGTGTTGCAGTTCTGATATTACAATTATGGCACTTATGGGTCTCGTAATAAGTAAAAGTGGGGTTGAAATATTGATAGGAGTGATCGGCTCGATGAAGATGACGTTGCTTTCACTTTGGAGTTTACCAAAAGTTGTAGAAAAGTGGAGGGGAATTGATTGATAGTAATTATAGTCAAACAAAGAAGTAGTAAAAAAAAAAGAACAGAAATTTGGCACTATGGCAGAAGGAGTAACAGTATTTCAATTGATTATCAGTGCAGTGATAATCAATTTAATTTTAAGTAAGATGCGATAGAGTAGTTGGTGATGCAAATTTAGTTATATGATTGAGAAATAATAACCGTGAATTTCCACGAATAAGTATAATACTATAGCAATGTGTGATATCCACGGCATATATAGATTATGATCATGATTGATATATGAAGGTAAATGTAAATCGATCGAAGTATAATTAATTATCTGGAGAAGAGATAGAGAGTGATGTGTGAAATGAACGAGAATCAAATGCATAATCGATTGCAACTAAGAGCGTGAAGGGAACAAATGATTAAAAGATAGGCAAGATAATCATGCTTCCCGGTTGGTTGGCTCTATGGAAGGACAAGATAGAGCTACCTCCTTTTCCATGACAAAAGATTACTATTACTATCACAACTGTGTTCTTATGCATGCGGTTAGTTGTCTAATAGAATTTCAAAAAATGTAGTGCATCATTATTCTGAAATTAATTTTGAAGTGATATAATTTATAATCATAAGAATTTAGTTATATAATTAATTTTGAATTAAAATTTGATATAAAAAAAATAAATTCAACACATAATATAACATGAAACAATTAGAAAACTATCTAAAATCAATTATACAAAACATAATCTAAACACATACCCATTATAGTTGACACGTCCTAGCAATTTGGATTGGCATGGGAAACATTGGTTTTCACCTTTTGAAAGGGTGAGCAGCTTTTTTTAATAAATATCTTTGCAGCAATCCTATGTGTCCTAATTGATTTGGAACAGCTACGAGTCAAAAAGATGCACAGGGATTGTACTTTATGAACGGGGACTGAGGGGGAGGGATGGAGCCCCCACTTGTGAATTGTGTATAGGTTTTACCAGCTGCGCCGTTGTTTTTCATTAATTATTATTACTATATTATATATTTATATGTGTAGTTAATTAGATACATATATGATGTACAAATTAAACAAATACACATGCATACACATGTGAGCTGATCCTATGATAACACGGGAGCTAATTACACAAACTGACATAATTAATGTGTATCTATCTAGCTATTTGCGTGAGTATACTGTATATAAAAACATTTTTTATTCAAATAAAAGAAAAACACACTTTAAAGAAATGGTTCTGTTTATGAATACGAGCTGGTATTCCTGGTCCTGTAATTGTGGTAAGACAAACATCTTAATTATTTTAAAATTGTTTTTTGTTTGCCTATAGTTCACGAGCTTACGTTTAATAATAAAAGACAACAATAGTATCGTTTGATGAGTATATATTGCGCATCTTAATGACATGACACAATGCAGTTGATACTTGGATATTTTATTATCACTGATACTTAACCATTCCATTTGTCGTGATCAAAACATTGGAACTTGGTTAATCAATTAAATTGTCAGTACATAGTAATGACAGTATATTACTACCAAACGATAATAGTCAATAGTCAACAACCCTCCACTTTTCTTAATTAACTAAATTTGGTTTCTAAGTGAATTTGCAAGATTAGTGAATTGGTAACAAAATCTATTAAATCGTATTTTTAATAAAAATAAATAAAGTGTTTAATATTAACTTATTGTCTTTATAATGTATCAAGAAAATTAGCAGTTTATTTTTTTATATACACAATCATTAATTCACTTATATAAATTAAAATATTTTTATTATTCTTTAAATAAAAGAAAAGAAGTGGTCAGAGTTATTTTTAGGAGTAACTCTTACTAAAATTATTTATTTTGATAACTTCTCTTTATTGATTATATTCCATTTATAAAAATATCTGTTAATAAATTGCTCAATAATATTACTATTTAAAATAAACTAATAAAAACATGTATTATATTGATACTTTTAATTATATAAATGTAAATAAATATTTACAAAAATAAAACTTATCACAGAAATATAGTTTTCATTATTTTTCTTAAATAATAAATATATTGATATAATTTTTTTCCAATACAGTATATAATATAATATATATAGAATATATATTATATCAGTCACAATTATTAATTATTAATTTATTGCATTACATATGGCTACAAGCCCACAGAAAAAGAACAAAACAATGGTGCCAAATAAGAAAAAAGTGGTTCAAGGGAAAAACAGTCACAATTCTCAAATGAAATTTAGTTGTTACGAGAATATGTCAAGCACAAAAAGCCTTTGTCAAAAAAATGTCATGCACAAAAAGTTTGTAGGGAATCAGTCCATATTAATATGCATAAATATTTCTTCAATAAATAATAACAATGTGTATAAGATTACCCTATTAAAAAATAATTTTGTATTCAAAGAATAGAAAAATTATTTGCCAAAAAAAAAAAAAAGTGGATGGCCGAAACTATTATCTACGTGTCCGGACTCTAGAGCCACATTCACGGTTCACGTAACAAAAGAAAAAGGGACAATTCACTCCGTTTTTAAAATATCAACTAATCAACTAATCAGACGCTCTAATATTTAATGAGTGATGTAACATGAATAAATTCAATTAATTATATTTATTTATGATAAGATAGTTAATTTTTATAAAATTATTAAAATAATAATTTATAATTATTTAATAATATAAAATTGTTTTATATTAATAATAGTATTAATCTCATATTAAATTACAAATTATATTAACAGTATTTTTTTATTAATTAATAGTACAAAACTTTTTAAAATTACATATAACTATTAAACTAAAAGAAAAGAGTAGATTTAACAAGTAATTTTGACGTTACAAGGAGAATTTGTATTTTGTATTGTGATTCTAAGCATGTAAAGTGAAAGAAGAATTTAACATATTATTGATTTTTATATTAAAATGCTGTAGTTTTAGTTATTTCCTTGTTCTAAAAAATAAAAATAGGTGGATGAGTATGATCCTTGTTGTGTATTAGTGATGACATATTATAGCAAAAAAAACGAAGGTATTCCATCTAAAAATGGGAGCTGTAAAAAAGTCTATAAATAAGGATGGTGATCTATTTTGAAAATTCCCGCAAATATTTGCTGCAACAGACAAATAACACCCAGGCATCCAGCGCAGCATCCACCACGTCCGCAAATCACACACACCGCTGCTTCTGTCCCCTCTCTCACATCACATCACATCAGAGACGTACAGACAGTTCTCTCTCTCTGCCGGCGCCGGCAATCCTAGGGTTCCGGTGATATGCTCCCCTACGGTTCCGTCTCTGAGGCCGCGGCGGCGCTGGGCCGCAACCTGACCTCCGCGGAGACTCTGTGGTTCAAATACTCTGCGAGCAAGTCCGATTACTTCCTCTACTGCCACAACATTCTGTTCCTCTTCCTCATCTTCTCCCTCGTCCCACTCCCACTCGTGTTCCTCGAGCTCAAGCGCTTCTCCTTCGTGGATTCCCACAAGATCCAACCCAAGGTCCGCATGTCCCTCGACGAAATGTTCAACTGCTACAAAGACGTCATGCGCATGTTCTTCTTCGTCGTCGGCCCTCTCCAACTCGTCTCATACCCCTCCATCCAGGTACGTACCGTGCCTACTTCTCGTCAACTTCATCACCGTTACGGTTATATTAATTCATTCATTTATATTTTTGTTCAGTTGATTGGGATTAGGACGGGGTTGCCATTGCCGTCGGGGTGGGAGATCCTGTCGCAGCTTCTGGTGTACTTTCTCGTAGAGGATTACACCAATTACTGGATCCACCGGTTTCTTCACAACAGTTGGGGCTACGACAAGATTCACCGCGTCCACCATGAGTACCCTGCCCCCATTGGATTCGCGGCCCCCTATGCCCACTGGGCCGAGATCTTGATCCTCGGAATTCCCTCCTTTCTCGGCCCTGCCATGGTTCCTGGCCACATTATCACCTTTTGGCTCTGGATTGCCCTGCGCCAGATTGAGGCCATTGACACACACAGCGGGTAAACTAACAATTTCTACTTTCGATCTCTAATAATTTGCCTTAAAATACGCATTTATAATTGAACCAGAGCAAATTTGGCTGCACTAAATCCGGTTCCATCTTCCCGCTTTGCACACGGACTGACACTCTGTTCTTTTTTGTTCTCCTTTGTTTCATCCGTTTAGTGGAAGCGAAATGCATTGCTTTTTTTAACCTTATGTCCTTTTTCCGTACTATCTTTGAGATGCTCCTAAGATGGATTACTGTTACTTTTCTTGACCCATCTACCAAACCCTATCTTATAATCCGTGTGTTTTCGTAACGCATTTTGTACCATTGGATGTGGATATGCAAATGGATCACAGATGTGTTTTTTCACATCAAAGTCAACCTACTTTGTGTTTGGAAATGGATCACAGATGCGGTTTTTCACATCAAAGTCAACGTATTGCGTGTTTGGTTCTGCGTTTTCTCCTCCAAACTCTCGTATTTGATGTGAATTTTGGAAGCTACCAAGAGTAGCTTTGGCTCGGACGTGGCTATACACACGGTCTTGAATTTTAACCAAAAACGCACGTTACTAGATCTGCTTTTGCATTTTTTACATCATAGATATGTTTTTTTGGCCTTCAGAATGTGTTTCCAAAACATGCTCTAATAGTTGCTTTTGGGTTGATTTGGGTGTGAATTTTGGATCCTGGATGGTAAAGGAAACACACACAACAATAATATAGCTTAAACACAGTGATTTATTAGCCAAGTTTTCGATTTTAAAAGAAGAGAAGTCTGGAAGAAGGTTTTGGAGTATTATATTTTCTGTCGGTAATCATTTAATAATGTGAAATTATTATTACATTTCATTTGATAGCAAGCGAGTTCAGTGCTGAAGAAGAGAAACTTGGTAATGAACTGGTGGGACCTCTGTAGTTTACCAGAAAGCAAAATTTTATTGATAGTCACTGATGTGGGGAACATTTTGTTTGTTGTGATCAATCTGCCAACCAGAAGTTAAAATTGAAATTTGTCTTGGACAAACCTCTGCTTGATTTGGCATTAGTAAATGTAATGTTCTTAATCATACTGAGAAGTGGATATTTCTGGTGTTTGCTGTCTCAACAATATAAAGGTCAAATTTGTATTTGTCTTGGACAACCATTTGCTAATTTTTGCTCAAATACACATGTTCTCAACTACACAACAAACAAATCTTTCTGGTGTTTGCTGTCTCAACGATATAGAGAAATACTGAAATAGTACAGGTTAATGGAAAAGTGAGTGCTAAATTGATTTGTGTACAGGTTTTGTTTATAGAAGGGCCCAATTATACTAGGACGATGTTTAATTTTGCTGTCATGAACTATCCTTGTGGTGTGTCCATCTTGAATTTCCTAATTGCTGATTTTGCCTGTAGGAATTCACCACTAGCCACTCTTTCTTTGCTATTGATAAACAGCATGATACTCCCCTCCTCTCCTTTTCCTTTCTCCTCTTTATGAGAAGTTTACTCATCATTCTTTAGTTCCTGCATTGTAATTTTGACACCTGTCCTTATATTGCATTGCCTACCTTATCATGTCTCAGGTATGACTTTCCCTGGAGTATCACAAAATATATTCCATTTTATGGTGGCGCTGAGTATCATGATTACCATCATTATGTTGGAAAACAAAGCCAAAGCAACTTTGCTTCAGTTTTCACATACTGTGATTACATCTATGGAACTGACAAGGTTATATCATAATTCTGGAATTACTTTGCTGCATAAATATCTGCATAGTCTTTCCACATGTCATATTGATTTGCTAAGATTCTACTTTGTTTATCACAGGGATATAGGTATCAGAAGAAAATACTTCAGAAGGTAAATTCATAAAGCTTTGTCATTGAGAAATGTCATTGCATGTTGTTATCTTAGTTACATTAAGAACATTTAATTTTGCTCAGATTCTGTTGATGCTTCTCTTTTTGTTTTGGACTTAATTTATATGGGTATACAATACAATGTGCAATGATTGACTTTTTTCCCCATCTCTGTTTGCTGTTTTGTGAATTGATTTAGTTGAAGGAAGAGTTGGCAAATGGTGTTGAGCAGAACGGAGAATCATACAAGACCGACTGAGAGAGACTGAAGTGTTCTAGGTGGTTTCGGAATACGTTGCCTGATGAATCTTTGGAACCACCAAACCTCTTGTAGACATATTACATATATGATATATATATCTGCTGGTGGTAAAATAGATGTCTTTGGTTGGCTGGCTTCATGGTGGAGATTAGTAGAACGGAGCTTTACAATTTGTGATCTTGTGTTAGAAACGGAGGTGCGTGAGGAATTTCTTCTATTGTCATGTTCTGGAATTCATACATTTTGGTTTTGGTTCATGTGTGACAGAATGTTAATTCCTTCCCCATTGGGTTGTGTAAATTCAGAAATATCAAATACGCTTCCTCCGCTGGAATGTAGTTCGAAAATTATAATAAAATTAAGTTCGGTTTTATGAACTTGCAGTAAATGTCCACATGCAGTCTATATGAAAATACGTGCAAGTCTGCTTGCTGATGGCTACAATTTCAGTGGGGTTTGGGTTGTGCAATATTTTTTGAACAGAATTGATTTGGTGTTGAAACTGGTTTAATGCGTTTGGATTGACATTTATTCATGTTTAAGGTCAATGTTTCGTGAGAGGAGGATCCCTTCAATGTACTCAAATAATACCTGCTGTCCATGCCCAGTTTATAATGAATCTAGTCTTCAGTTGAACGTGATTATTTTTCTTTCAAAGTTCAAACTACATTATCCATAGACAACGGATCAGGAAGTTAGTAACGTGCAAGTATAAAATTTGACATTTGAGTTAGAAGCCATCAATTAATTGGCGTGTTTAGATGAAAGATCTAATTGAGAGTCTATTTGATGAATCCTTATTATATGGAAATTTATATCACAAATTTGATTATGAATTTAAAATAAGTCAAAATATATTTTGACGAACTTTGAAAGAAACTTAATGAGAATAAATTATTAATTTTTTGTATAAAATCTTATTTTTATAAATTAATTTTCACCTTTTCAGGAATAAAAATATCCTTCAAGCTAATTGAGAGGCTTCACGCCTGCTCTTCTGAAGTCCTGTAGTAATTTGAGTGATAAATTTCTGTTTACTCACCAAAATACACAATGAATTTATATAATTTGATGTAAGTATTGAGAACATAATTTTAATTCTTATACTTACACTATAAATTATTTATTAATTGCCCGTCTAGCTCAGTTGGTAGAGCGCAAGGCTCTTAACCTTGTGGTCGTGGGTTCGAGCCCCACGGTGGGCGATTTTTTTTTTTTTTTCAAACTAATTCTATTTTTTATAAGATTCTTAGGCCCATTGTGGAACATATTGGGTCAGGTCCAATTTGCATTTCTGGCCCAAAAGCATCGGTGGATCGTCAAATGTGATTTTTCTTTGACCAAAAAACAAAACTCGGGTTTTTCTCTTCCCAGTAGTGGTCCATATTCTCCGTTCCACTGATAAAAGAGTTTTAGTATGTTTTTTCTTTAAAAAAATAAAAAAACGTCAAAGCAGAGAAATAATAATATATGGTGTACATGTCTCAGTGTCGTTTAATGAACTTATGAATTAATTATCCGATGTAGGTAGTAATTCTTGTAATGGGAGCAGAAAGGCTGAAATTCTCCAGAATGAGAATGTCACCGTTTATTGAGGTCGACAATCACGTGATGTTTGTGGCCAGCTGTTTATAATCTCAAATGGTTTCATGTTTCAAAGTTTTCAGGATATGTTGGCCCATTCTAGCTTTGTTTTTTTCCCACCACTTTTTATAAAGTCGGTGAAATTGCAAATGTGCTTTCTCATTGTTCCAGACATTCTATGCCCCTCCTTTTCAATGTACTCTATTGTTTGTATCATTTATAAATTTTCCATACACGTGGGTAATCATAGGGTAAGACTATACTATAGTTATTCCAATTAATCTTCGCATGGGACCAAATATTTTTTTTTCTCGTATTTAAAAAAATTAAATACAATGTTACATAAAAATTTTGGTTATAATTATTAATATGTCAAGAATTAATTACTTAATAATTTCTTCAGGATAATATATCTTTTTTGGTGTTTTCCCAACGTCATTTTCCTTATCCCATATTTTGAATAATGAAGAGGATTTCTTTCTCATCCAAAAAGAGAAAATTGGAGCTAGTGAGGAATAGCAAGCAGAGTTTGCAAAACCTTTCTATCTTAACTGTGATTCCCGGGCTTATTTAGAAAAAAATAATCGTGTATCATTTTTTTTTCACACACATAAATTAAGGATACACATTAGAAAGTGAAGATTCTTTCAGAACTGGCTCGGTGCTTAAGTCAAGTCAAATTTAAAAGTTGTTTCTTTGCCTTTAGTTTCCGTTTGTATCGTAGTGAAATGTTTGTATTTCGGTTTTTTCCTTCCTTTTTAGTTCTTGTTGTGCGAATATTGAAGAGTCTCGATATATATAGATGCTGAGGTTACTGAATCAATTATTGAAAATTCAACTGTGATACAAATTCAGGAGGATAATTAAACAAATTTGATTATCATTTTTTTTTGTCATTTCTTCTTGCATTGTGGATTACTAGTTTGTGATGGAAAGTTGAAAACGAGGTTTGAATTTCTAATTAATTTCAGGTAAACTCTTTAACCTCCTAACCGTTAACCTAATCCCAGTGGTTTGTCACTAGCCAGTGTTCGATTAGGCACAAAAGCCTTCACATCATGCATGCGATGCATGCAACAGTACCATATGCTAATCGAAGGAACAATACATGGAGGCTTGGGTCAGACTGAAAGAATCAAAGCTGCAAATCACACTAGTTATAGAAAAAGTTGACAAAGATCAAAGAGAATATTGTATATTTTGGTAGTACTAATTAAAAGAATTTCACTATTCTAACAAAAAAAAGAATTAATATCCAACACTAACCTCAAAATGAAGTAATAATTCACTAAATAGAAAAAATAGATTTGACTTTCGCAAATTGTGATTCTTGTTAATATGTTGACATGGAAAGAATTACCATATTCTTATATATGGTTCTTCCAGTGGAAGGGAAGGAAATAAAAGGTAGGAAAAGGACTTAGCAGAAAGTAATAATGAAGATAAATTTCCTAATAGTAAACATTAGAAAATGACACGCTTAAAGAACGCAGCGCACATGCCACTGCTGAAATGATCACACATACAAGAAAGTCTATGATTTGAATTAATTATTTAATTAATTAAATGCCCAATTGTAGTTTGTTCAGTGTATAGGGAAGACAAAACCCAGTAGGCAAAAAAAAAAAACAACTATTGTTTAGGAACCCCATCTCATTTCTATTTGTGTTTCTGTTTGTGTTACAGTACAGATCACATCACATGCCTTTTATTATTATTATTATTCTACTTTTATTATTATTTCTGAGCTTTGTGTCACAAGAACAGAACAGAACAGAACAGAACAATGAAGTGTAGAAACTTCACCTAACTCGGGGCTTGATTAATACACATTTGAATTTATTTTCAGAATGACCAATGCGTGACAGAGGGTCTGTTTCATCTTTTGGGTATTCAAAATTTTTCTTTCATTGGCAATGTGGATGGATGGAATGGGTGCCAATTTTTTTTCATCCGGTTATTTACTCCTTCAACTTTGACTATTTGCACCTTCTGATTTGGCAATTGTTGTGTAGCATGTACCTTTCTGTAACTGTTTTATATTTATTATTGTTACGACCATTTTGAAACTATATATAATTAAAAAAAAAAAAAGATAATTTGTGGAGCTAGACTAAAGGTTTTTTTTTCTCTGGAGGAGGTAGAGATGGTAATTAGTAATTACGAATTACTAGTGAATTTTCTGTTCATTCTTTCCAATTGTCACAAAAAGGTTATAAGTTCTAAAAAGAAAAAAAAACACCTTTTTAATATTGGTAAATTGCTGTAACACAAATTTAAATTATGTATTGCAGGTTTGTTTAAGCGTTCCCCTGATCCACATCAAAAGCAATTATTTATTAATGGCGTTTGTATTAATGAGCGTCGTCAAAGCTGGTGAGGGTGAAATCCAAACATTCTAGCAGTGTCATAGAGATTTTCCTGTTGGACATGAGAAATGCAACTTAAATTTAAGCCAATTTCATAAGCACACGAAGGTTGAATTAGTTGAAATACGATTATAAGTGTTTAAATTTATTTAGTGAAATAATTATTTATTTTAATAAAATAAGAAGTTATATATTTTTTTAATGTGTTTATTTAAACTGTTTTGATTTAAAATAAATAATTTTTTATTTATTTAAAAAAATAAATTCTACTCATTTATGAGATAATTATTTATTTTATAAATACTTATGTTTTTGAAAAAGTAATTTTTTTTATGTTATTGAATTAAATAAATATCGAAATAGTTAAAGATTTTGAATTTTAGGATACGCTTCATACATTTTTTGTTACAACAAAAGTTAGAAATTGTTTTCTTCTTTGGCAAATTCATTTCCAATGGCTTGACTTGTAAACGCTCAAACATTTTATCAATAGTCTCATCATAGAACATGTCATTGGTAGGGATTGATTTTTTTTTCTTTTGATGATAGTGGTGCCCTCGTGCATAAGAGACCTTATTGTACTCATTCTTCGACAATTAACAGAAAATACATGCAAGACTAAAACTATTTTTAACCAAAAGTATAGGGAACAAATATATATATATATATATATATATATATATTTTTTTTTACAATGTAATGCTATTTCCTTTTCATCCTTTGTTTTATTTTTAAAAATATATAAAGATAACTAATATAGTACGTACAATCCAATCCCAATTTTTAATAAAAGCAAATAATAAATAAATAATCTCCATATATGCTAATGCTTTTGTGTAGTATGTAGTATATACTGAGATGCTTTGACGGGATCTTAAAAGTATAAAGTTCATCCTACTTAACTTCGTCTTATATTAAATCGTTGTCTTCATCCTATACCAAAAACCAATAAATACTAAGTGAGCTTTATCGATAATTCATTTTGTTTATTATTGTCTAAATAGTAGCTTTTTTTTTTTTTTTTTTAATGATTATGTCTAAACAATAGCTTTGAGTACACGTGAAAGATGTAGAAACTTGCATAAAAATAAGGTAACTGTTAGCGTATTTGTCTATAACAATTTCTTTTAAACATCTTTTTATTTGAATAATTGTAATTTAAATAAAATTATTAATTTTGATAAATTTTATATATTATTTATAAAAAAAAATTGTTTTGATTTAACTATTGATCATGTATATCAAAAATATAAATTTTAAATAAATTTCAATCAATCACACCACCACAGTAGAGAATATAAAAAAAAAGTGTTAGATACAATATTATTGTCATATGAAAATAAATAATTTTAGATTAAGTACTAAGAAAAATACTTGTTGGTGAAAAAGAATTAAGTGTTGATTATGAGTGTAATACTTACTCATAATCTAAATATAAGAAGAAAAAAAACTTTTTTGGACTCAAAGTAAATTTTAACTATTTTTATCTTATTTAATATACTATTTTAAAAAGTCTCTTCAATTAATTAGGATTCTATTTTTAATTATTCTTTTTTATTCTTAATAAAAAGTTTCCTTTTTGAAAAAATTATTTCTTAAATGTAAATAATAAAATTAAACAATATTACCTTTGTACTTAAATATAGAACATTTTTAACTAATTCACATCATTTAGAAAAAATAGTTAATTAGTCAATGATATTACATTTATTTGTAATTTGTATTATTTTTTCAAGTGTGTTGCATCATTACTGTCTTAAATATGATTTTTTTTAAACTAATTCACGAATAAATTCTATATAAAAACTTGTAACAAAAAAAATCTATAAAAAAATTCAATTTATCCACGTGTGTTGTATCATTACTGTCCTAAGAGGTTCTAACACGTTTTATTATAATTGTCTCTTTTTAATGCCTTTTTCACATATTATTCAATGCATCTGATCCGCAAATATTTGATGTCATTATTCAAATATTGCTCCGACATTGTATCAAATAAAGTATTGCATTGGGAAATCATTCAACTTATATATATATATATATATATATATATATGAAAATCAAAACGTAAAAGTTAGTCAAGCTGTAAGTAGGGGTGTGTAAAATCCATTGGGATTAAAAATAAAATCAAACTGATATTTTGAACGAGTTAAATTATTTCAATTTTTTTAAAATTGATTTAAAAAATCAATTCGAATGGAATCGATTTTTAAAAAATCTATTCAAAACTTAATTAATTTAAAATCAGTTCAAATCGATTTAAATTAATTTTTATAGTTTGAATCAATTTTAAATTATTTTATTAATCGAATTATTTTTTTATTTTTTTAATTCTATTTTTTTAAACTAGTTTGAGTAAAAATTAATTAGTTTCAGTTCAAACCAAATTGATTTAACTTAAACCTGCTTTTTTTTTTTTTTTCATCCCTAATTGTAAGTTCTAGTGTAGTACTTGATTCATGTTTTTCAACAAATTGATTAACTTACGTTATTATTTGTCTTAAAAAGGCTAATAAAACAGCTGACTTATTACGATGTTTAGGAAATCCCTAAAAGAAAAAGATGTTTAGGAAATTAGATTTTCGTTGAACGTTTCTTAAACCATGAGTAAAAATTTGTTAGTTTAAACATGTTTTGATGATCTTGTAATATTTAGTTATTTACCATCACTTATTTTTATTACTCTTGTGAGCATAATGATTAAAAATTTACCATATTTAGTGAAGACCTGAAAACTAGAAAAAAAATATTATTATATTTATAATGACTAAAAATATACTTTCAAAAATATAATTTTTTTATTATGTTTAAAAAATATATATAATATTGCTAACAACAAGTTCATGGTCTGGAAACTAAAACATACAAGGACAAACATTATGTAGATTAAAACAAAAAAAAAAAATGTTATACTTGCGTAGAAATTAATATATTTAAGCCAAAGCTTTTTTTTTTTTTTTTTTACCTTTGTCCAAATTGTATCTTTGAGGTTCTAATAAAAATCTAAAAATCCTATAAAAGTCCAATTTACATATAAAATATGAAAAAATAATATAATAATGTTATGCATGAAAAACAATGAATACTCAATTAGTGTGCACTAAAATTATTTTATTTTAAAAAATATTTAAATTTATAAAATCTAAAAAAAAAAATCAAATTAAACATTTTTTTACCATTTGTTGTAATATTGCAATTTTTAACATGCGTAGATATATTCAAATCGTTCATGTATGTACTATATAGTACTTACTCCAGTCTTATATATAAGATCCAATTAATTAATTTATCAAAATTAAAAAGAAAATAATTTAGTAATAACATTAAATATGTCTTAAACTATTTCTCCAAAATTACCTCTAACTATATTCAAATTGTTTGAGTATAGAGTACTTCCTCTAAGGATAAAAACACACAAGAGTACTTAATACTTAAATAGAAGATTCAATTAACTAATTTATCAAGATTAAAAATTATTTACTTTAAGTAGTATAAGATATTTGTTTTAAATTATGTATTCCTCCAAAATGACCTCTAGTGTTAACGATTTAATGAGACATACTTCCATTTTTTTTTTCAAATATTATTATTAGTTTTAATTCTTTTAATATTTTTCATCATTATTATTATTTTGATTTTTATTGGCCATATGTGAATAGTCAAAGTAAGATTTTCAAAATGTTCTTTATACAAGACAAAATTAGACGTCCAAAAAGCATACAACATTAATGTACTTCCTTTATTATTTACCGACCTCGATAAAATTAAAAATACTCATAAATAAAAGTAATTTTGTGAAACATACAAAATGCAAGATATGTTATAGACGGGGTCTTAAGAAGATGATCAAACATCACTTTAAAATTAAATCTTATAAAAAAAATCATATAATATCATTACGGAAATTGGCTTGAAATTCGATAATTTCCACGTCCCAATACATTCAATGACAAAATTATTGAAAAAAAAAAACTCAGCAAAAAAGTAAAAAGGAAAATTATTTATTTGGTCAAGCACAAACTTTACTTTTGTAGTTTATATACTTAAAAACAATTTTTTTAGTATTATCTTAAGACATTATTAAGGAGACTCAATATTTTGTTATTCATTGAAATTGAAAAATAACAATCAAACTTAAACAAAACAAATATACTAAAACTTTAGTATAAAAAGAATAAGAGGGGTATTGATTAAGAAATTCATTAAAAATCATAATAAATATATTATTAATAGTTTTAAATAAAACATTTACATTTAATTGTCTAACCCACATTAGAGCATGACTAACACTTGCCTAAAAACATCAATTAAGTAATACTCTGGCATAAAAGAATTCAGCCTACGAAACAAAAAGTGATTAAAAAAAAGATAGACAGGATAATTTTATGGTTAAAAACAGCATTATAAAAATATCCCGAAAAAAAAAATTATAGAAAGAAAAAAAAAAAAAAGCGACAAGGACAGAGGAAGACCCACACGAAGACCCGAAAAACAAAAGAGAAAATAAAGGGGAAAACGTGGAAAGAAAAGTGAGGAACGGCGCGTGTGGTTCACTCCCCAATCATGAGCTACGTGGGAGTCGGGTTCCCGGAAAGCTGCTTCCCACGCGCAGTCTAACGCGCGTGAAAAAGCGTCGCCCTTTTTTTCTGTCATTGATCTGAGAGTGGAGTAGTAGCCGTACGTGTATCTGCTCCACTCTCATTCGCTTTGCTATTTCGGTCTCATTCACTCACTCTCTTCGCTCTTTCACTCTCTCACTCACTCAAATTTTGAGTCAAAAATCCTCTCTTTTTATTTTATTTTTTCCTTTCATCATTATAATAACAACCAACATACCCACGACTCTCTTCTCGGATCGCATGGACTCTCGCCGGAAATTGAATTTCCGGCAACTCTGCGGCTAAATGCTCCCTCCCCCGGAGCCCGACGACGATGACGATGACGCAATACACGTGACGTGAAATCGTGATCAACGTTACGTTGTTTGTTGTTACCCTCACTCACCCCATTTGTTGTTCGGTCTCAAGAACTCGCAATGGCGGCGACGAACGTCGGCGCATCGGCGGAGTCCGCATCCGCCGACGAGGCGGCGGCGAAGACGGCGCAGAAGCGGTACGAGGGGCTTGTGATGGTTCGAAACAAAGCGATAAAGGGAAAAGGCGCATGGTACTGGTCTCATCTCGAGCCTCTTCTGGTTCACAACACCGAAACGGGACTGCCCAAAGCGGTGAAACTCCGTTGCTCACTCTGCGACGCCGTTTTCTCCGCCTCCAACCCTTCTCGCACCGCCTCCGAGCATCTGAAGCGCGGCACGTGTCCCAATTTCAACACCGCCGCCAAACCCATTTCCTCTGTCTCCCCACTTCTCGTCCCTCCTTCTTCCACTTCGCCTCCTCCTCAAGTTTCTCCCTTTAACCACCGCAAGAGAACCACCACTTCCCCTTCAGCTTCGGGTTCAGGCTCGGGCTCCCTCTACCACGCTCCCTCCCGGTTCGGGTCCTCTTTGGTTCCGCACCAGCATTTGATGCTGTCGGGTGGGAAAGATGACTTGGGAGCCTTGGCCATGTTGGAGGACAGTGTGAAGAAGCTTAAGAGTCCTAAAACTTCTCCCGGGCCCGCTTTGAGTAAGGCCCAAATCGATAGCGCGATTGAGTTTCTCGGCGATTGGGTCTACGAGTCGTGCGGCGCCGTCTCTTTCTCGAGCTTGGAGCATCCAAAGTTCCGAGCTTTTCTCGCGCAGGTTGGTCTGCCGGCGGTTTTTCCGAGGGAGTTCACCGGTACGAGGTTGGATGTGAGGTTCGAGGAGGCTAAGGTTGAGTCCGAAGCGAGGATTAGGGATGCGATGTTCTTTCAGATTGCTTCTGATGGGTGGAAGTGGAAGAGGGAGAGTTATGACGAGGAATCCGGGTTGGTGAATTTGAGCGTGAATCTACCGAATGGGACCAGTTTGTACAGAAGAGCGTTGTTTGTTACTGCTTCTGCTCCATCCAAGTATGCTGAGGAGGTTATGTGGGAGACAATCACTGGCATTTGTGGGAATCTCGTGCAACAGTGTGTTGGGATAGTTGCGGACAGGTTCAAGGCCAAGGCTTTGAAAAATCTCGAGAATCAGAATCATTGGATGGTTAATCTCACATGTCAGTATCAGGGCTTCAACAGTTTGATCAAGGACTTCGCCAAGGAGCTTCCTTTGTTCAGGACCGTGGTTCAGAATTGTCTCAAGCTAGCCAATTTGTTCAATTACACCTCTCAGGTGAGGAACAGTTTCCACAAGTACCAGCTGCAGGAGTACGGCCACACATGGCTGCTCCGGGTGCCCGTGCATGAGTTCGAATTTGGTCCCGTGTATGCCATGATGGAGGACACCCTTAGCTCGGTCCGCGCCCTGCAGCTGGTGCTGCTGGATGAGCCTTTCAAGATGGTGGCCATTGAGGACCAGGCCGCTAGGGAGGTCGGTGACATGATTCGTGAAGTCGGGTTTTGGAATGACTTGGAGGCTGTTCATGGTTTGGTTAAATTGGTTAAGGACATGGCTCAGGGGATTGAGGCAGAGAGGCCTCTGGTTGGGCAATGCCTTCCCCTTTGGGATGAGTTGAGAGCAAAAGTTAAGGATTGGTGCTCTAAATTCCACATTGCAGAAGAAGGGATTGTGGAGAAGCTTGTTGAGAGAAGGTTCAAGAAGAATTACCACCCTGCTTGGGCTGCTGCATACATTCTTGATCCACTCTACCTAGTGAGGGACACCAGCGGGAAGTACCTTCCGCCGTTTAAGTACTTGACACCGGAACAAGAGAAGGATGTGGATAGGCTCATAACTAGGCTAGTTGCAAGAGATGAAGCTCACATTGCTCTGATGGAGCTCATGAAGTGGAGGACTGAAGGGCTCGACCCAGTTTACGCTCAAGCTGTTCAGATGAAGGAGAGGGATCCGGTCACTGGGAAGATGAGGATTGTGAATCCACAGAGCAGTAGGCTTGTGTGGGAAACTTATTTGACAGAATTCAAGTCATTGGGGAAAGTTGCAGTGAGGCTGATATTCCTTCATGCAACCTCCTGTGGCTTCAAATGCAATTGGTCTTTGTGGAGATGGGTTTCTGCACAAGGCCACCACTCCAGGACTGCACTCAACAAGGTGCAGAAGTTGATTTTTATTGCAGCTCATTCCAAACTTGAGAGAAGGGATTTTTCCAGTGATCAAGATAAGGATGCAGAGCTGTTTACCTTGGCAAATGGTGAGGATGATGTGTTAAACGATGTTCTTGTTGATACATCCTCAGTGTAACATTTTTTTTTTGCCCTTTTTTATTTTATTTTATTTTTTGGGTTAATTAATCAGCTAGGAATTTTAATTTTTTAGGATTTATTGAATTCTTTCCACTACCCTCTTATTTTTCATCATGTCTTCTTCTTTTTCTTCACTCCCTTTGCATTTTGAACGACACTCACTGGAAGGACTCTGAGATATGGGAAAAGCGGGAAAGTTGTAACGCCAGAACTGGAAGGAATGTTGTAGAAATTTTATTCCTCTTGTAGTTTGAGATAAATAATATTTGTAAAGGGGAAGTTTTTATCGATTCTCCTTTGATTTTTAGACCGTTCCTCCACTCAAACTTTCTCACCATATATATTTGTTAATTCAGAACCAACCAAGCATGCATGCATTTTCAAGGAGACTTAAATTGTGAAAACAGTGTTCTTATCGATGCCTATGAATATGCATATTTAGTTTTAGTTAGTGTAGCCTTTGGCATTGGAAATAGTCTTAATGGGATGTGTGGTTTATTTATTTATTTTTCAAACTTGTGTTTATATAGAATCTTCAAAGGCACACGTCCATTGCATTTGTAAAATCTGGAAAGGTGCTTCGCTTTCAATCACTCCTAGATTGAAGTCTGTTCATTCCAAAGTCAATCAGCTTTCTGTCCCTAAGTCAAAGTTGAGTATGAAATATGAACCATCCTAATCTAGCCTTGAACTCACATAAGCCATGTGGTGTATATAACTTTATGGCCACTTAATCAGTCACCATGTTGATTCCTTAATCATCTTGGTGTCCAGAATTTTTTGTCAGCAGAATATAAAGAAGCTAGTTACTTAGATCCTTCTTCGTTTGTTTTCTAAAGCTGTTGTCCGGTCACAAATTAACTTCACTTTCCGCTGGCAAAAAAGTCTCATCACAAATTAGACATCTTTATGGTTAGCTCAAAATGTTCAAAACATGAAGGAGGATTCTGTTATACTACCACTGAAGGCTGAAGCATGTCATGGATGTAATGTATAAATAACCAAGGGGCACCATAGCTATACCTACGAAAAAAGAAATAAAAAAACAAAAACGTTGTACTTGTCGAGAGCATTTCTGTTTAGATGTTGAAAACACTGGAGAAAGAGCCATGAAAATGTTGGTTGGTGGTAGAACTTATTGGACCATTTATTCAATAATGGAATTGACTTGAAATCCTTTTTGGCACTAAGGACTAATGAGTCCTTACCAGTCAAGCGTCAAACACATGATTTTCTCAAACTCGAGAGAGAAAAAAAGGGTTTTGTTCCTAAGTGGCAGGTCTACCTAAATCTATCCAATCTTGCTCCTCTGGTCTCAACTATGAGAACCCACCATGAAACAAACCATAAAATTATTACGTGTTCATGAAGCACCAATTAATGCATGCTTTTGTTAAAAGTTTTATACCATTTGATTTTATATTCATCCACGTAGATTTCACGCACTCATAACTTCATATTTTACTATAGTCTTAGAATTTCTCTCGCAAAGTGGAAGTCTTTTTCCAAGCATTGTTTGTTAAAACATTAGATATCAAAGTTTTCTCGAGTCAAATCATTAGTTTTTGTGGTTTGGCTATAACTTATTTTTTAAACATTCCAAAGGTAGTGAGGTTCATGCAGAGCCATTGGATCATGACCATGATTTTATGAGAAAGGTTCTCTGCAAGGGAAGATTGTCGGCATGAAGCAGCACAGAAGATGCTGAGGAGCATTCTTCAAAAACAACCAAGTTTAACAAAGTTCCTTCTTTTTTTGTTTACTCTTTCAAACGCTTATTATCCTGTCACTTTACATGTTGTTGTGGGGTTGAAGGAAAATTTATTAAATTGATTTGTCTGCTAAAGTCTCATTCTTTAAAGTCTTAAACTGCTTTCAAGAACTGTTGGTTGAATATTGGAGAGCAAAGGTGCTCTTAACAGTTTTTATTATTGCAAAGTAAAAGGGAAGGATTTATTTTATGTTGTACGTTGTTATCGCATGTAGCAAATTCAAACGACAGCATCACAGATGAATGCTGATCATTCTTTTGAAATAACAACATAACATCATAGAATAGATAGATAAGTCCAAGACACAGTTATCTTAGCAGTACTTGTATCTGTATCAAGGGGTGGAATCCAGCACGATCAAGTGAAATACGTAGATTAGTTTGATTTGATAAGAAACTTTAAAGATTTGATATAACTTGTTTCTCTTTTCTTCTTCCCTCCCTTTAGGTTTGAAACTAGGCTAGGACTAGATTCAATAATATTACAATGCTTTTGTGCTCTTTTTTATTTTATTTATTAAAAATAATTGATTATATATATATTTTAAAAGTAAAATAATAAACATGCAAACAAAAAAATTCAATGGAAAAGTGCTCAAAGGGTTAAATCTAACAAAACGAACTTCATAAAATACTGGAAGAGTTCCATCTACATATTTGAATTTAATATAATCAAGTTAAAATCGAATATAGTGAAGTGGGTCTAGCTAGCTAACAAGTGTTTTGATTAGCTAATTTTCAATAGGAGCCAACAACATTTGATCTCTGAATTCCAAACCATTTATTTCTTCACAAATTAAGGGAGTTAGTTAATACTACAATTTTTCAGGGTTTTATTTATTTCCCTATGCACTGCATTTTTTTATCATCTAATTTTCTCAGTAGGTCCTTATTTATTATGAGTGCCATAAAACAAGAATTAAAACATTGATTTCTGTAATAATTTCATGATGTGCTTTGTATGTTTTCCTTTTCGGTAAAAAACAAAGGCTAATTGATAGTGTACTTATTATGCTCATATGTGGCAATTATGCTGCCATTGATAATGGCTTGGATGGACCCTCTTTTCTTTTTGAGAGAGTGGATTTAAGTTATCGATCATTTTCCCTCATGAGCAAAGCAGTTACTCATTATGGAAAAGCTGCCACTATTCTATTTCACTCCTATTTTTACAGAATATTATTATTCTTAATAAATAGTAGTATGATAGTATCATATCATATATACTTCTACCTCCAAGGAAAAAACAGCAACAACAATTTCACGTATTATTATATTATACAAAGAAATAAATGGAAACAGAACCCTGACACACCCTCTATTCCATGAGACTATGATCTAATGTCATTATAGTCATAATATATATCCTCGGAACTGTTTGAAATACGAATCTCTCTCTTTTGGATGATGGTTTTCACATTCACACACCCACCGCTTCAAACAGTAAAAAGGTGAAAAGATTAACCTAAGTGGGGGAGTCTTCAACTTTAGGCGAATATTGTAACAGTTCGATTATTTAAACTTCAAACAAATTAATATCTTGAGTTATACATTTTGCAAAGTATCCAATGATTTTGCTAAAAGATATGAGTGATCATATATGTTGAAATATGATCATTTCTAATTACATTTTTTTCTTCTGCAAAGAGTCTAAAACCTTATTTAAGTGATTTAAGAGTCTAGTGTCATTCGAATCAACTACATATTAATATACATAAATTAGTATAGTATATGATATTTTATATAATTATTTTGTATACACATATATCTAATGTCTCAAGGTATAAACGAGGGTAATTTTATTTATTATGTTTCAATGTTTATAAAACATTGTTGTGAATGAAGTGAGTAGCTAGAATGAAAAAAAAGGAGTATAGAGTAGTACTGTATTCTAAATTCTAATTACTCAGCCTCGTTGGGTCTTCTAATTACTCATTTAGTGGACAGACAGAAATCATTGTCGGCAAAGCCTTACCAAAGCTAAAAAGTTCATTCATTCATTCATTCTCTTTCTCTCTCTAGAGGTTGAGCCTTTTTTTCACCAGTATGGTATGCACTATGCAGTGCACCTCTCTACATGCATTTGTGGTTTCAAGGGAAGGGAAAATATAATGATTAGTATTGGACGACACTCTCTCTTTATACGAGAATCTTTCCCTGTTCCAGTGGTCTCACTAATTATGCAACCTTTTTTAATCTTTTCCTTTTCCCATTTTATTATAATTATTAAAATTTAGTTATCTTTATTGGTTTTATATTATTAATTAATCATGATGATTATATTATTTTATAATTAATTAATTTTTATAATATAAATTTATCATGAAAATCATATAAATAGTGAAATTATAATCTATCAGTGAATTATAATTCATTGATATTATCATTACACGCTATTAAACTCATATTATAATTATTGTTATTGGTTTTAGTAGTTAATAGTAGCTGACTTTATTTGTATGTCCTTTTCCTCTCGGAAGAGCATTGGGCATTGATGCTTGACAGAAAGAAGAATGACTTGTGCTTCAAGATGGGTACCCCACACGAGTCCTGACATCTCTTATTAGTTTTAATCTTCGTAATCATTCCATTGCAGCCTTTGTTTCGTTATTATTATTTTCATCACAAAATTTAATGACATCCCATCCTTCAAAACCATGTCTCACCTCTTTTACCCTCTTTTTCTCTTTTCTGCTATAATAGTAGCTAGTTCAAATTATATATAATAATATAATAATATAATATGCGTCCTTCTAATTGCTGACTTTGGTCCAACTTTGAATATATATTTGGAACACTTCCCAAATTAAGCAACCAGCATATGCTTTTTCCTTTTACTTAACATGGCAACAAGTGCATGGAAATGGTGCATGTTCACGGACCAACAATAACAACCATCTTAATTAACATGTACGTAGTACATGTGGACTTTCTCAAAGACTTTAATTTGGTAGTTTGATGTGGTTGTTGATTAAGAAGATTAATGTAATTAAGGTTTCAGCTGTTTGTGTTCAAATTACTGACCTCAAACTAAGACTTAATGGATGCATGAGAAAAAGACTTTAGTTGATATCAGTTATTGATTTTGATTTAACAGGGTGGCTAGCTTCCTAATTTCTTATAAACTTCGTTTTCACCCGGAGAAACCAAGAAAGACATAAAAAGAAAAGGTGATTTACTAAATAAATAAATATATATATATATATATATATATATATATATATATATATATATATATAATTGATCATTGACTAGATATTGGATTAATTAAAGAATGAACAGTATACAAAATGTTAAATCAAAAGTCCTTAGACAACTACTCTCACATCTTTTAAAGTTCCATGTCTTAATTAAGCTGCATATGTCCCTATACATGAATTGAAAAATGCTTCTTCCTCTTCATTCTTCAACACAAGACCAAAACAGTGCATGCATGAAAGCATGGACCACCCTAGAAATTTTTTTACACTTCTACACGTTATTTCCGTTCTTAGTCAAAACTGGACATATATTTATAACCTGAATTGAAAATGCTTCCCCTTTGTAGAGAAAGATACGATTTGAACTACTTGACTACTTGTTCACTGTTGTTTCACATGGAAGTATAGTACACATTTTTTTTAATTTTTAATTTTTTATATCGTACCTCTCTCTCTCATAAACACTACTAGTCCAAAAAGTCTTCACTCTTTATGTATTTTCCACCATCCAAAGGTTCAACTTGGTTTTCCTTATACGTTTTTGCTTTGATTATCTATATATTTGTCTGTGGTCCTTCCCCTTTACGCTCATGTACATATATATAAAGACTACATTATTGTACGATTGCTCCCTCCACAGTGACTAGTCAGAATTAATAATTGTTCCTTTTAACCAATTCTAGCTAAATTTTTCAGGCACACATTGCAAGCATTAGACTATTTTCCTACTCAGTAGCATATATGAAATTATATATAAGAGAACCATGCATAGACCAAACCAAATGGCACTTCCTTCAACAGATTGGATTTAAGTCGTGAAAGAAACACTTGACCCTTTTTTTTTTCTTCTGTTCCTTTTTCTGTATCTCTTTCGTGAAAGTAACCCGTGTTGTGTTTCCTTATGTATGCAAGCTGTCGTTTTTACAGTTCAATTGAGAAATTGTGTTTGTATATTTTCAATTCTTATGTATAAATAATAAATACCATATAAATTATAATAATTATAATAGCTGCAAATGTGTGATTTTCTTGGGGGGGTGTTTAAGTAAAGTCATTCATATGTGCCAAAGTGTTTATGACTTACTTTTACGGCTATTTAAATCCTTGAGAGACCTAATTATATGGCGTACAATTCAGCATGGCCCTCACAATTTATTCGGACGGGGTCTTTCTTCTTTTTGCAAGACAAACTTTTTTGTTCTTAATATCACTTGGACTCAATTTGATTCAAAATTTAGCATTATGAAAAGAAAAACTCTCTCACGTGCTGAGATTAAGTTAATATCAACAGTACGTACCTTCCCCAAATTATAATCGATATTAACAATGTAAAGACACATCTAATTAATTTGATGAGTTATGTGTCACAATCACTGTATTGAACAAATGCTTAAAATAAGATTTCTCTTCCAACTTTTATGTAGGTCGGTCGTCACAGGCTCGAATACATTAAACTAAAGTAGTAAATAAATTAATCCGTGGTGATGCAAAAGTTCAACCTAGAGTATCAATTTTTAAATACTACTATAATTGATTAATTTCCCACAACTAGTGTGTACGTATTTCTTCAACGTGGACACCTAGAACTAGATACACCATGATGGTTTCCTCATGGAGATGTTTTGTGAAATGACTAAAGTACCCATGGATAGAATTGAGAATCCAATGCAATATAGGGGAGTTTTGGGCTTGAGAAGAAGAAGTCCTTTAATTTGATCTGAATGAAGTTGCTTTTTTTTTTTGTTGCCTGTTTGTCCCTGTACAGAATCTCTAAACGAGATTTGGTGGGTACGAGTATTGAAATTTCATTGGCTAGCTTAGTGCTAAAGAAAATTTTGGTTGGATTAGTTATCCACTTTCACATGATATGATGGCCTAAGCAGTAAGCACCTCTTTTAAATCTTTGCCCAATTGCTCAAATTACAAGTCACCTCAACACACGACAAATTAAATACGCGCCGCTGTGCAAAATGTACCATACGTGATAAATAATATTATATAATATATTATTATGGTATTAAATCAACATGGCCTTGGTTGTTTTATTTTTTCAGTGGTGGTGGACCTTTTTGGGCGCTACGCTACACAATGTATATGTCAAAGTAGGTTTTTGTGTCTGCCATAGTGAGTGAATCCGTTTGTATGGCTAATTTGTTTAGGCCTTTGAATTTAGCCACTCTCGTCAATAGGGCCATATATCAATCGATCCCATACACACACAAAATAACCGAAAGGGATTGGTCTGTAGCCTGTTTTGTAGGTTAATACGTTCAATGTTTTTATTCGACTTTACGAGGATCAACATTTTATCGCTGGATAATGCTTCAATTCATACATATCCTCTTTTACTTTTAGGACCAACAGGATTTCAAATGAGAGATACGCTTGTGTCAATGTCCCAAACACGCTCTATGACTGTGTAATTAACTCAAAATGGTTTTACAAAATTAATAGTAATGTTGTACATTGTTAATTACAAATATGTCAATTTTACATACACACACACACACACTAGGACCTGAGATTAAATGTTTCATTTCATCAAAGAAAATAATAATATTATTAATTAAACTAAAAAGTATGTAAAACTTATAATAGCTAGATTTAAGGGTCTTGTTAATTAATGTCTGTTTCTTTCATTATAATAAAATTTTATGTAGAGAATGGATTGGGAAAGAGTGATCATAGAATCTGAAGCAGCTAGCATTTGTAAATATTTTCATGAATTTAAGTCTACTTACCATTACTCCATTAGGCAATATGGAGAACTAGCTAATTAATCTACTTATTTGAATGACTCAGAAATTTCATTTCACCTAATGACATTCTACTACAGTATGAAAAAGATGGGAGGGATTCCAATGGTTGTTTTATGTTGGTTGCATGTGGTCAATGGACGAGGTAAATGGTCAGATTACGGTGCATGTATTTGTTTCGCTAAATAGTTACGTGTGTAACTGCAGAACTGATGACAGGGACATGTACATGCAAATAACAAAAATGTCATTAATTCATAGTATATAATCATTTATTAAAAAAATTCAAAAAGATTCCGACCTGCCGGATTCGAACCAGCGACCTAAGGATTACTCTGAGTAATTAACCCACTACAGTCCTCCGCTCTACCAACTGAGCTAAGGTCGGATCATGCTTTTAGGTCTCCGCATATATTATACAACCCTATTTATATTCACGATTTAAAATTGGTATTACACTAGAAGTTCACATAAATGTGAAGAAATAAAAGTTACTTGAGAGGGGAAGGAGACATACAAAGTCTTTTAAATAAGAAGCGAGAACTCCAAATTTTTTTAAATTAATGACAAAAATGTGTTTAAAATAATATATTAAAACATGAATTGATAACATTTCTAAAAAATAAAAGACTTTGAAAAAAATTGTACTACCACTGTCCCTTTACATAATTTTTTTAAAAAAATTACCAAAATCATGAATAGATCCCATGAACATGTTTGGAACAGTTTATAATCCATACTTTAGGCATTTGTTTTAGGAAAAAAAAACTTGTTTCCAGACTCAACTGCATATTTGAAATTCTAGCTTAAATTTAGAAAAAGTGTTTTTTTTAAATAAGTTATTATTTTTCAACACATTTTTTTCAGTTATTTGCATACTCTTATTATGTAAAAGCTTAATTTTTGTTGTATCTAAAAAAATTTAATTATTTTTAAATTACTTTTCAACAAACTTATCAAAACAAAAATTAACTATGATTATAATGAATTATGGAAAGAATATAATTTTTGCAATTGTCCCAAACTCACTAGTTCATAGAACTATGAAGAAAAAAGATAGATTACTTTTATTTATATTCAAGACCAACAAATATGATTTTTTTTTCTTATATTCGAGACTAGAGGGAGTATGTTAATAATAATAAAAAAATACTATATGTAAGAGATAATTCAAAACAAATCTTAAAAAAATACACAATTTAAAAATTTCTAAAAGAAGTTATAAGATAAAAAAACAAAAAAGCAGTAGTATCGAAAATCATACTAACTCTTAGACTTGTAAAAAAACATTGGTATGTTTTGAAAGACTTTTTAGTTTTTATTTTAATAAGAGAAAATTTGTTTAATATTCAAAAATTACTATTAGAGAAAGATAAATTAAAAAATATGTGACTTGTATGTGAAAAAGATACAAAACTTATGTGAAAAAGATAAAATAAAATATGTAAAACTTGTGTATAGAATTATTACCCTCTTACTTCTTATTTTTGAAATAAAATATGTAAGACTCTTAAAAAGAAAAAATATAAAAAAAAGCAAAATACACTGTTTTGGTTTAGTTTTAAAAACTGAAATAGAAAATAATTTTTAAAAACTGTTTTTAAAAATTAATTAACCAAACAAGCATTATGCTTTTATAATTTTTAAAAATAAAAAGTTGTTTTTAAAAACTGAAATAAAACAAACTATAAAATCAACCCTAAATATTTTGATTTTTTATGATTATTAGGAAGACTGGCCCGTCACTTATTCACAAGAACAAGACGGATCGGATACTGGAAAAACAACGAACCAAATTCTTGGGTTCAGATATCCGGTTGTAACTAATTCTTGTAAAGCGACTATTTAACGAATGTTTTTCAGAAACTTTTTCAAAATAAAAAATAAAAATTGTCGCTATCCAATGAAAAATTCCTAACATATGCACAGTTTAACAATCAGTGGCTTGGCTATACCACAGGTCAAATGTCCAAAGAATTTGTTACATGAGATGAGATGAATAAACAATATGGTTACAAACACGTATATTAGACAAGCAGAAGATCATCTTCAAGTTTTCAGTCTGTGACGTCATATCTGGAGATCATCCAATGAAAGTTCCTCTGCTGTTAGCATCTTCAATTTCTACAAGACGAAAAAGAGTATACAAGGGTGGTTATGGAAAATTGCAACTTAAGGAACATGTTTGACCTTGAAGGAAAGGTAAACATTACAATACCGTCATATATTGTGCAGGATCATCAATACTTGAGGAGCCCAAAATAACTTCCCTCTTCAGCTTACCAGTAAGCTTGTGGCATGTCCTAAGCTGATAATTAAAACAACGTATCAGGACCAGAAAAGCTGGAAGGAAAAAGAGTGAATATGACAAACTCTTTTTATCTAAAGTATTATTCTAACCTCAGATCTGGTCGCTCCACCAACAATGAATATAAAAATCCGTTGCCCCATCTTCTTGAAATCACTGGATGCATGTTTTAGCACCGAATCGCTATATACCAGCAGAAAAAGATGAAAATTCAATGAGTTTAAGAATGGCAGGTCCTAGTTTGCAATTCAAAACAGATACTCGGTAGTCCCCTACAAATTATCTAATAGCAAGCTCATGCAAGTATACAACCCAAGTACACAGCTAAGAAGTTGGGAAGAATATTAAGGTGGTGGCAAAGAGAGAGCAGGGTCCATAAATGACGTGAAAAAAAAAATTGATGTTATTAGAAGCGCACATCATATTATGACTTAAATTGAGGAGGAAAGGAAGTAAAACCTTGAATATCCATCATCAGAGCCTCTAGGTCGAGCCCAAGTTGGTGTGCGCCTTGATCTCATTGAATGAGCAGCAGGAGGATTGTGAGTTACTGGTCCAGCAAAAGGTGTTCCGTGGAAAGTTGGACTTGGGTCATTTAGACAAGGATAGTCCAGTTTTGATAATTCATTTTTGCTAACTTTTTCGATGAGTTCCTGAATAATAGACCATCCGGTCACCACATATGAGGCTAAAGGTTTTATAAGCAACCAATCAAATCATCATGAAGAAAAATATTACAAATTAAAAATGTCATAACATGGATATATGGTGTCCTTTATTTTCTTAATAATACAATGAGACTAGGACATAATAGCAAAAAACCACTAGCTGAGTGAGTGCCCAATTCTTTGTTAGCATGCATATTTGCAACACTACTTGTACCGTAGGAATATTCAAACAACTAACTACATCTGATTCTTTAGGCCCTAAAAAACATCATAGGCTCATCTATCATATCATGCAAAGTTCATAACTAAATAAGAAAAGAAGATTGTTTAATTGTAGTTTTACATCCTCCCGATGAAAATTTCATAAAATTAATACATTTTATGTGGGAAAATTGTATCAACTTAATTTGTACCTCTATTATGGGATAAAAACGTGATAACTGCCACTTTTCCTCTTCACCAGAACGATCTTTCCTTGCTGCACGCTTTTTCTGACAATTTAAAGAAACACTTTTCAGAAACAACATTACACTGAAAAATCATATATTTAAAACATTTAAACTAAAAATCACCTTTACCTTGTGCATATCAAACTTAAGAGCAAAAGAACTCGTTGAAGTCTTTTTGGTTTCAGGTTCTCCGCCAAGCATTCTCAAATTATTTATGGCAATTGCATCCTCATCTGTCAACTTTGCTACCTGAAAAGCATTTGAAAGGTTACAAGAATATTGCATAGCACCATATCATTGATAACAGTATTATTTGGCATATTAAATATTAAATGGAAAGCAAAGGCAATAGTTGACACCAAGTCTAAAGAAACCACACCTTCATCAAATTCTGACCCTTTTCACCCTCAAATTTCTCAGGATATATGGACGCAAGAATCATTAACAAGCGCAACTTATTTTCACGAGTTGTATCCTGCATAAACATTTAACAAATGAAAAAGAAAAAGTTTTATTTCTAATTTCATGACCCTTTTTCTGCAATAGAAAACTTTCTTATGTCATCCACTAACTAGGTGTAGGTACACCATTTTCATTTCCCATCTTAGAATTACTTACTTCGTTTGTAGTAAAAAATTTGATCACATCTTTCATTCCTGCATCTCCAAAAACAAGATCTTGCTCCAGCTGCCCAAGTTCACGAAGTCCTGACTCCCTAATGATTCTGTTAATTTTTCCTGCAATCTGGACAAAGAAGCTCATCATTTCTGTCATCTTTTTTTCAGTGTCTTACCAATATCTCCTCATATACAATGATTTTGAATCTTGTTCTTTTTTATGTGGCCACATGTCCATCTTAACATTCTTATTCCCAAAACATAAATAAAGGCCATTATGTATGGTGTCACTTTCCTTTTTTTCCTAAACAAAGAGAAGGTGGTCATAAGGGGCAAAAACAAAACTCAAACAAATGCCCAACTAATTAACCTACATGCAATTAAAATATGGTATTACCAAGAGTGTAAAAATATAAAATAAGAATTTTCATTCAGATGTACATTAACACACCATGGAAAGTCTCGTGCTTCATCCTTTTTTTAAAGCAAATAATATCATACAACAATTACATTTTATTTGATTTTTTCTTTTTTTTTTGGGGGGGCACATCAAGATTGCAGTTCAGAAGAACTAACCTCTACGTGGAGGGAGAGCTTGTCAATTTGCTCACTGTATTGTGGAAGTGCTTGAACCATCTTTTGTAAGTCCCTTGTTGACATTTCACCACTACCTCTACAAATGAAATGCAAAGTTGTGTACAGTCAGTTCATGATGACAGTGACTAGATAATGAATAAGCATATCAGTTACAGGACTAGACTTCATTAAATTTAAAAAGGCCAAACTATTTCAACAAGAAAACAAGAATGCCTCAGGTTTATTTCAAATCAAGGATTTGATCATTTTACAGTACAGTATATATAAGCTTTAAGAAGAACCGGTCCTTGACATGGTATCAGAGCCTTGTCAAGAGCTGGATCCCTCCATCCCCATTCTTCTAAACAAAAAGTTGAATCTTAACACACAAGGTAGAGTGGGCTTGTATATTGTCTATGCTTTTCGCCCAAAGAGCTCTTTGCGTAAGGGGGTGCTAAGTGTTAACTGATATAAAAACATAAGAAAAATGCTAAATGGTACAAACCTACAAATGTGTTTTTTGTAAAACCATTTGTGGATGAATATGCAAAAATTGAGTTTTGTTAGTTGCCTATTTACTTTTCAACTATGCTTTTCTCTCTCTCCAACAATGATTAAATATTAGGCATGCATGACAAAGTTTTAAATAATGCAACTCAGCCATGCATAATACATATTCGGATATTCCTACTGTTGGATAAAACTGTCAAATTACACATTCACATATGCAAATATCATTGTGAAATGATATCTGATAGTAACTGGTTCAGAACACAAAGAATGAATTTTACAAAGAACTCTAATTCCCAATCCTAGCCCCAATTGGTTTCAGAATAAAAAACAAACAAATACAATGAACTGAACACTCCTGGACTTTTGAGAGATCCAAGTCTCTCCCAATTCCTTTACAAATTCCCACACAATGAGCAATTCCCCTCTTGATCCCTCTTCCTATTTATATACATCATCACCCACTTGATTCGCTAACAAAGAACTCACTCACTAACTAACTAACCAGGGGTTACCTATCAATATCTAAATGTTATTTTGTATCCTTGGGTGGTATGTGGAGGTGTGAGTGTGACTATTGACTCTAATATTTAAGGGTAATAGATAGACAGAACTATCAACACTCAAAAAAGAAGAGTTTCTTTCTAACCTGGCTGGACACAAAAGGTTGAGCATCATAAGTTATAAAATTTTCATATCTTCTCAAGTCATAAAAGCTTTGGATAAGAATTACAAAATTAGACAATTTTTTTTCATTTCCAATATATTTTATGCCATTACGACAGTTAGGGAAGAATTCAAGAATCAATATCCTCTTAGATCACAATGTCGTTGATGAAAAACTCCCACAAAATTAAGACTAACCTTGAACCATGTTGGATTTGTGCGGCTTTATTCTTTGAAATGAAGTTGGTCATCTTCTCATGCAGCCGTTCACTAGCCTAAAATTGGCAAGGCCATCAATATCCAAAGGTTCATGTTGCTTAAGTTGTAAATAGAAGAGATGACCCTAAACAGTAACTATAGAGCCTACACTACAAACACCAAATAGTAAAAGCAGGACATACATCTGCAATATGTGCATGACGAAGTTCAAGCCATATAGGATCATGATCCTCCAAGAGAACCTCTTTTCGCTCAGGTGGACCACCAGTCTTGCTAGGAACCTTAAGAATACAGTAGATTTGTGTTCATAGCAAGAAAGTGGAAACAAGTCACAACAATTTAGAGGGTGGAGGGGAAGATATTGTAGAATACCTCATGAACATATTTATTTCCCTCCATATTCAACAAATCACGGCACATAGCATCATATGTCCATTCATGTATCACAGGAGCAATCTACATATCCAGAATAGCATCCTCATTATAAGCAATAAGATAACAGTTTGTAGAAATAATACTACATGTCCATAACTGGAAAATGGAGATAAGAAACCTGATCAATAGTTCTATCAATGATGAGCAACTCGCAGGTTTCAGTCTGAGGGAAATTAGGTATAGTTTTTTTATATTTCATAAGACAGTCCCAGACACCAGCAGCAAGTTTTGTAGGAATAAGATCATGGAAGGTAGTCATTGTGGTTGCATCTAGGGACTTGGCAGCACGAAAGCGGACCATAGGAAATTCCTAGAAAAATATTTATATGATATAGAAGAGCTCTCAATCCTTTGTTTGAACAATTATAAAACATCGATAACATTTTTTTACTCCCTCTGGTCCTTAATGTAGTTGCTTTTAATGATTTTTTTACTATTGTACCAACTATAACCTTATTAATAATCATTACTAATAAAAACACAACTACTTAATAAGGGCAAGTAAGAAAAGAAACAATAAATGCTTGGGAATTCTAAAATGCCTTATAAAAAGGACCAAGATTTTTTCTAAAACTATGCCTTATAATAAGGACCAGAGGGAGTAATTTCTATGACAGAGCAAAGCATTGACTACATACTCTTAATGAAGCAAAAACTGTAGCAACTCGAGAAGCCATCACATTTAAACAGGCAACAGCTTTACGATTATTCTCCTCATCCCCAAATAGCTCCACTAAAGCTCTCTCATTGTTTGTAATGAAGCCCTGCATTATCATAACAAATATTACATTACACAGCAGGAGAATGAGGACACCAAATAATGGGATGATGATGACATTAGAAATTAAGAAAAAAATCCTAATGAGCACATTTGAAGGCTGATAAACATCCCTAAGGGGAAGAACCTCAGCAAGCAGGTTTCATGAAATTTAAGTTCCAACAACATAGCGCTACATATCAATTTTTTTGTTGGTGAGATATTGTAAAAGCAATATACATGAATGATTAAAATTGCCAACTTGCAAATATATAGGACATCCAATCCACATATCTCATAGTTAAATTTTTCACTTCTCAGATAAAACTTCAATTTGCTACTTATAAGGCCTCTAACTTTACAGATCCAGCCATAAGAATAGTTTGTTTGTTCAATTTATTTAGCATTGAAAAACAAACTTTGCATCTGAAGAAAGTTTTCTTCAACAGCTAACAATCTGACTCTCATTCATGGCTATGTGAATCTGGATAAACACGTTACACTCCTACAGATCATAAATTTCAATGTTTTTAAAAACAGGACTGATTACTGAATCGGTGAAGGCACTGATTCAAGGTTCAATGGTCCAACTGTAATAAAACTGTGATTGAACCGGTTTTATATTTTTAATAATATATAATATTTAAAGTAATGAAATTATAAAAGTTTAGGATATAAAAATTTATAATTAATACAAATGACTAAATTATATGTTTTATAAGATAAAAATTAATAATAGTTGACAAAATAATTATTAGGAGTAGTTTACTCTCATACCTATGTACAGCTGTTTACAGCTAATCCTAGATTAGTTAGTCTAACCCTGCTAGTCAGACAGTTAGAACTATAGTTAGATCAGTTTAGTTGCTGTCAGTTTTTATATAAATAGAGTTAAGCTCTATTGTAACAGTTGGCCTTTTCTGTTCATAAGTAAAATTGAGAAACAGCATTTCCCTCCAAAGTCTGAATTCTAAAAATAATTTATAGTTATGTGAAATATATGTTTTTTTTAAAAAATATTTTAGATTAAATTAAAAAATAAAATAAATATTAGAAAAATAAAATAACAAAAATGACCGGTTCTTACCGGTTTTGGGCCAGTTTGACTGGTTCTTTACCAATCCTGAGATGCCCCTTTTTTGGAAACAATGGACCGATTCCCAGTTGAACCGGTCCAGTTTTCAAAACAATGATGAATTTTGAAACTTACTAAGTAATGATTAATGAAACAAAAGGAAAGTAATTGTATTCATATGCAATGAGATGACACTATAATGGTTGACCAATGAAATAAAGTACAAATGTACAACCACATACCTGACTGTCTATGGTAAAATACTCCAAATTCATCTGCATTCAAATGAGGTGACAATCACAATCAGCAAAACGTGAAATTGTTTAGGGGGAAATTCAATTTCCATATAGATCCTAAGTAAAAAGTCTTCACCTCTCTCAGAGCACCTATACGAGGCAACACTTGTGCATCTTTTTTAATTTCCATAACCAATTCTCTGGCAATAGGTGAACTAAAGAAAACAAATGCCCTACAAGAACACAGAATAAAACAGGCTTGAAATCCAATACGTGGAAATCAAGATGAATTTGCACTCACAGGAGATAGTATAAAGATCACCTACTTCCTGTACAAGGGTTTCCTACCAGACATGTCTGACAAAAACATAGTTATACTGCCAACAAAAATGAATAAGAAAAATCATTAGGTATGAAACAATTCTGTAAAATCCTATTGCATAGGCTAACTAAAACCTCCATCAAAGCTAAATCAAACCATTTTACAGCCACAAAAGTTCAGAATATTTATCATTCAATAACTTAAATGATATGTGCATCACTTGAAGGGAGAGAAAGACAGTGCTAGAAAGAATGACAGTACAATAGTTGTGTCATGATACATTTTGTAGATAAGAGAAGAAAAAAAAAAGGCATGATATAATATGAAATATTGAGTAGTAAACATGAAGGAGGAAGTTAAACAAAGAATCAAATTCATAAAAAATAAAAAATAAAATAAAAGGGAAAGTAATTAGCAGAGAATATAAGAGACCAAAGAACAAAAATTGAAAGAAATTATACTCTCAAATTCAAAACCTTATAACAACTGAGAGATTTTAATTTCAACCAAGAGATAGGGAGTTATACTCACAATAATTTTGAGTGTGTATAGACATCACATCAGTGACTTACTTCACAACAAACTTCGAAATATACATATACATACCAAACAAGAAGGGAAATATACAAGAAGAGTCATTCTCAACGAAATTAAATTCCTGGCACAGTTCCAAAACAATAATGCTAAAACTCAAAACTATCAGCAACACAATCTCTCCCTTAGTTTTTTTGGCCAGCATCAACACTCTTAGTCACTTTCCTCACCACAAGTAATTTTGACATGTTGACAAACAATAAATCTTCAGCATGAACAAATTTAATTTTTCCAGTAGAACTAACAGAAATCATGCAAAAGCAACCATAACAGACCAACAGAAAACCAGCCTCTAGGCCCTCTACTACTGTGATTAAGGTCTATAAGCAATCTCAAGTTAATTTAAGACAATTCATTAAATATTCCATTAACATGAGAGAGAGGATATGTACTTCTCTTTGATTGGCTGGATGAAGTATATAGCATCCATGGTCGGCAATGGCTGCCTTCGCTTGTATATGTCTTCAACCACTAAAAAAAGAAAAACAAAATCTCATACCATACAAGAAATAGAACTAGTTGTAAAAAATACAGGTGTCTATGGAATAATTTTCTTCTATTGTCATATTAATTAAATCCATCATTGATAGTTAAGAAAAATATTTCTTTAATGGAAATGCAATGAATGAAGCATATTAAAACTTATAGCATAACAAGATGGGTAATTAAAGCACAAAAGCTGTAAGTTTAACAAATATGAAAATATCAATGTTACAATTGAGTTTCTAAAGGCACAAAACAGCATCGTATCTTAAAACCAGCTGGCAGCTAATGCTGGATGTAAGAGAGGATGGAAAAGAAACAACTCTCCTTGTTTGGAAGTTAAAAAAATTTGGGAAGGGGGATGGTAGGGATCCATTAAACTACAGTTTTTATTCCCCTCTAAGTTGGTGTGTAATTAGGGGAAATAGCCTTGCTTTTATTTTTAAAACATGGCATTTTTTACTTTACCACATAAGTTGAATTAATTAGATTTTTATCAGGGTTATACTAAAACTTTATAATTAAAACCCTTTACCTTCTCCTTTCTTGCCTAGTTATTATCCAAACAAAGGGAAGGGAACTCTATTCCATTCCATTCTTTCCCTTCCCTTTCCATTTTATTTTACCTCTTTTCTTTCCATTCCATTCTCACTTCCAAACATAACTTTAAAGCAATGCCTAAAAGCAACCAGTCTATTAGAACTCCCAATAAATTTCATAAAGAAAAGAAAGAAAGAAATTAGTTCACTAGAATCAATAGTTGAACAGACAACAGAGTAAAATGTGTAATCATATTCCTTCATTTATAAGTCATTTTTTCCACAAGACATACAAAAGAAGAACATGGAATCACCTTCTTATCTATTTACCACTCTGCCAGTCTCACCATTACTACTACACATCTACGACTCTACGATCAAAATCCTTCAGTGGCATCAAGCTAGAAAGGAAACAATTGTTCTTTTTCTTAACTCTTTTTTGTTTAGGTAACTTTTTCTTTTCATTTTTAGTAGAGGAAAAGTGAAGGCAAGGGGAGGGTATTAGACAACACAATGAATTAACAGAAAAAATTAATCACATTTAGCAGACTTAAAATATCTTGAATAGCATATATTCAGATTGCAGTTTTTTTAGTATAAAAAAGTTTAATTTTACATTTGAATAACAGAAATAAATCAACAAACATGGCATTAAACCCAAATCATAGAAAATTAATGTAAAGTCTTTTACTGACAGTGGACAAAAGAAAAATGATTACTTAAGAATCAATCTTGTCAATCTTACATGAAACACCTTCATCAGTGATATCAGCCATCTTGCAAGAATGAGACATTATCTTTACAGTAAGTTTGTCCATTATTAGTACCTGCAGACAAGCAGCTCATGAACCAATACAAGATGGTAAAAAAGGAATGGATGTGTATGTGTGCATTAAAACTTAAAAGTCATCCTCCTTGTGAAGAGCCAAGAATCCCAAAAGCTTATATTATTAGGAGAAGGCTCATGCATGGTTTTTTTATATCCAACACAATCCCTCTCACTGGAGTCAATTGCGCTTAATGCACAAACACAATCAAACTATAGACCACTTGGTCATGGAGGCTCTGATACCATGTAATGAACCAACTATTCCAAAAGATTATGTTGTCCAGTAAAGGTTTATGAATGGTTTTCATATCTAACACTCCTATAGTAAGGCACAAAGAAAAATACATTAAAAGGAAAGAACATTGCAAAAACATCTTATACCTTCCATGTAGATTTTGAATCCCCTGTTTTTGCTGACCTGAGCATTTCATGTAATAATCCTGCAGAAAATTTCACAACACAGAATTAAATGAGATGATCAGATCAGATCAGAAAGCAATTGATCATGGTTAAATTTTAAATAAATTTACTATTAAAATGTTAAAAGGAAGAAAAAGAAATACAAAATTATGCAATCCTTGCAAAGGAATTATCCACTTCAACTACTCAAAACAGGTTAAAACTCTCGATCAGTCTATCTGCTTATAAGAAGGTAAAACAAAAACAATGCTGTATTGAGTTTGACATTGATATTAATAGCAAAAAAGTTCATATCACATCTACCCATCTACAGTAGCAGAGTGATCTCTCAACTCTTTAAATAACTGCAAAAATTATTTGGAGTGATTTCATTCATCTTGCAATTTTCTTTGTTTTCTTTTTGGGAGACATGAGTAAATAAACAGTTTGAGAAGAAAAGTGATGTACAATAACAAACAAAAAGATAATAAACTAAAGAAAGGAAAAACACAAAAAGCCAACAAACAAGGAAGACACATAAATTAAGTAATTAACCAAAGCTTGTCAGTCACTGTACATGTCTTCTGCTAAAAAGACCCCTCTAAAATAATTATGGGCTGCACACCATGGGGACACTAGGAACTAGGAAGACAACTTCTAGCCTGATTGGACACCATTTCAAATGGAGTTTTGTTGTCAAAACTCAACACACATTCCAAAGCAGTTTTCACCAAAGCAAAAAATTGTTGTGCTGGTGCAAGTGTGTAACAGAGATTCAGACAAGCACTTCATCTCATAAAGATAAAATGGTAATAGCAAGACATTATCACAAAACTCTATCATTCCTCTCTAACTATAATCACGAAGTAATAGCATACATACTACAACAACAACAACAAAAGTTTTATCCCACTAGGTGTGAGGTGAGGACAGCTACATGGATCATAGGATGTCATTCAGCATGGTTAAATACCAAATTTTAAAAGATATTATTTATCATGAGATCCCTATTAACAACTTTCGCCAATGCCCTTCTTGGTCTCTCTCTCCCTCTTTTCATAGAACTAAAAAACATGCAATCTACTCTCGCTGATGTTTCATGTGGCCTTCTTTGTACATGTCCAAACCACCTTAACCGATTTTCTATCATTTTTTCTTCAATCAGTGCTACACCAATATGTCCTTGTAAATAATCATTTTGTAACTTGTCCTTTCCTGTATGGCCACACATCCATTTTAACATCTGCATTTCTACTACTCCCACCTATGCAAACAAAATACTTACTCTCTTCAGTTTTCCTAAAAACCCCTGGGCCTGTGGGCACTGACATGACATTTCAAGGAGATATAAGGTGGGTTGGGTGGTAAAAGAAAAAGTAAAGGGAGAAGGGGGAGGGATGGGTTGCGGGTTCGAGTTTCTCCACTGACATTTTTAACAAAACTAACATACTAACATTTGCTGATCAAAAAAAAAAAAAAAAGAAGTGCTCCAAATTAAATCAACAGATCTAACTTTGAACAAAAATTACCAAACAGCCTACACCACAAATATCTGGCAGCTAGACAGCATAAAGATAATGGCTACAGCCTACAGGTCTCAAATTGAAGCGAAACACATAACATCAACAATTCAAATTTGGTGAGAAGTCAGTGTGTTCATCAACAACCGATAAGAAAGACTTCGCTTAAAAAGCAACTGAATCTGCTGTTCACTGTTCAGCATTACCACCCGCAGGTGCCACTGCCAGCAAGCTTCACATCTTAACGCACAATAAAACATACACCAAAGACAAATTGTATTTGAATTCACCGAGATCAGAGGCAACGTGTAATGAAACGCGCAATGAGCAAACAAACACTACATAGCATATCCTCTGAGGCTCTAACAGAATCAAAAGCGAAAAAGAGAAGCAAGCAGAAAAGAAAAGAAAAGTTTGACTAGTAGATTACAGATACTTAAAGTGAGTTGAGAACTTAAATGCAAATTGATGAGAGAAGCGAATCAGGAACCAAAAAGGAAGAGATACTCACGCTCGCGGCTAACTTGTTTGAGACTCTTGTATTCAACTCCATAAGAGGAGGAGGAATCGGAATCCGACGACATGGACATGGCGGCGACGACCACGGTCTCTCTGTGCCCTAGACCTCAACCGGTGATCGATCTCGAACGGAAGGAGATCGCCGGCGAATCGGATAACAAACCTGATCAAGCTGCTGCGAACAAAACAAAGAAAAACAGAGCGAAAACGAAAACGGTATCTTCAATTTGAACAAATCAAGTAAAATGAAAACGAATGAGTGAATTTATATATGGTGGCATTATTAATTTATTACCGAGAGTTGAAAGGAGCATGACGTGTTGAAGGAGGTCCGAATCGAGAAGGCGGAGAAGGTCAGAGACGAAGAAATTTCGCAGAAGCGGAGTGGACCGATTGAGGACGAGGTCCTGTCCTGCTGAGCCGGAACCGCATGTCGCTGAACCGCCAGTGGGACCCACCCCCTAACGCCAACTCATTCGGCTATCATGCGCCTCTGTACAACTACCACCCTTGTTTACGTCGGATTCGTTTACTTTTCAGCTTTTATCCTATTTGCTCTTTTTTTTTTAGGAGAAGAAAACAAAAAAAAAAATGACAATATGATATCATTTCACATTTCAACCAACTTCTTTTTTTCGTCGACATTTTCGTTTTCTACCTTTCTTATCTCTCTTTGTTTGCAAAAATCTAGCGTACGGAGAAAGATTACACGTTTATATTTATGATTTCATCTCATTTTATCATTAAAATGAAGGTTATAATGTAAAATTATTTTACATTAATGATGCATGAATATTAAATTTTTTATTATTTTATCTTGGTTGTAGTGTTGAAGAATTGATAATAAACATATATATTTTTCATTGACTTTGAGACTCTTTATAGTTATTGATGTAATACCATTAAAGTATCTAATCCCACTTTAATTTCAACTATTGTCATATTATGACTTCGACTTCAGTTTATCCAAAATCTGTCTTGCCACCCATTTAGACTTGATATTTTTGTTGTTAAAAACCTTAGCATATTTATATTCTTCAATCAAAGTCTTCACACTAAATGTTTCAGCTTTTTTTACTTTGTTAACCAAACATAGAAAATCACATTTTAGTGAGCAAATGACCTTAACTTGTAGCTTATCATTCTTCACAAGTGTCACTTCTTTACCATTAAAAAGTGAATATTCCATTTGAAATCCTTGCACGTTTCAAAGGGCTTGAACATAATACTACGCCTATAGTATCCATCCTTATCTAAGTCACTTCCATTATTTATTTTCTCAGAAAAATATTTAGCATCCATATCATCTCCTACATCACCCATATTAGATATATTAAATGTAAAATTCTTCCCCCATGTTACAAAATTATTGTCAGGTTCTTCATCAAACTCAAAATCAAAATCCGCATCTTCACATCTAGTTTCAAGGATACTTAGAAAAAAATAATCATTCTTACTCTCAGAATGGTCAATTGACATTAGATCATCTTTATCAATTTTATGTTAACCTTCCTCCTCCATCTCCACCTCAACATCATCCTCGTCACCAAGTTATGCACCCTCATTTGCCCCATTGTTATTACTCTCAACATCATTCAGAAAATGCTTAGCATGTTCAAACAACTCCACATTTAATACCAAGAAAGACTTATTTATAGATACATGCTCCACATACAAATCAACTTCACCATTTCCCTTTAATGCATAATCCAATAATTAGTAATTCTAATGCATGTTTGTCTTCAAGAAAATGCTTGAACCTTTCTTTACTCTCCCTACGTTTCCACCACAGCCTAAATTGACTACATTGGTAACCCAACTCAATAACCAATGCAACAGCTTCGAAGTAAGACCAAGTGTCAGTGTCCATATTCTTGTATGCATAACATATAATTCTTTATATTGGCTTTGCTTAAAACCGCCTTCATGATGTACAACCAAAGTAAAATACATCCCTTACAATATAACATACAGTACCAAAAATTAAATTAAAAAAAATACAAAAAAAATATTAAAAAAAGCTAGCATATGCTTTCTCTGATTTTTAATAGGGCAAGACTCAACAACAAATGTTATCAGTTTTTCAACCACAAACCAAAGAATCCAATGTTAAAACTACACCATTTTCCCTATTTTGACCCACAATGACAAGTCTCACACTGACAAACCTTTACTACATAAAGTACCCCACTCACATTCCTTGAAAAGAAACACACCAACAGACCTACACACAAACACAAACACAAATACACACACACGCAAAAACACACAAACAAAGAAACCCTTAATTGAAACCCCTTTGGACCTTGAAAAGAAACACATAAATAGAGAAACACTCCCACACATAGAAACACACAAACACACAATCAAGAGAAATACACACACATGGAAACACACAAACATAGAAATAGAGAAACAATGAAACCTTTAAATGAAAACCCCTAATTCAAAAACCCTAAGTCAAAAACACTAACCTTGGTCGACAATAACTATCTCTTTCTACTCCACAGGGATCGCCAATGATAACTACCAAAGAGATTCACGTCAATCGAAAGCGCAAAGTTGTTGGCGTTACAATTTAGGACAGCAATGAAGGCAGGTCGTTGAAGTTTCTCGTAGGAGTGGACAAGGTTTTCTATTTTTAATATAATATGATAATATAATTTATCACTTAATATAAAATACATATTAACAAAAATATTTGAAAAAACACGAATTTAATTGATTTTTTTTAAATTGATTTTGGTGGCTCTCAGTGACCTTAAATTTGGTGGCAAAAATGGGTCTTTATTATGAAATTCTTCATGAATTCAATGTCCCTTGGTGATCTTTGTGGCAAATTTTTTTTTTTATTATGAATTTTTATGAATTCAATGATACAACTCTAAATTCGGTGACAAAAGTGGAACTTTATTATGAATTCTTCATGAATTCAATGTCCCTCGGTGATCCTAAATTTTATGGCAAATGATTATTTTTTATGAATTCTATATGAATTCATTGACCCTTGATGAGCCTATTTAGTGACTATAACAGCTATTATAAATTCAATGACCCTCGATAACCCTAAATTCAATGACAATAATGGATTTTTATAATGAATTCCTCATGAATTCAATGTCTCTCATTGATCTTAAATTTTGTGGCAATGAATCTTTTTATTATGAATTCTTTATGAATTCAATGACCCTTAGTGATCCTAAATTT
This sequence comes from Amphicarpaea edgeworthii, assembly GCA_014843725.1. Classification (NCBI taxonomy): domain Eukaryota; kingdom Viridiplantae; phylum Streptophyta; class Magnoliopsida; order Fabales; family Fabaceae; genus Amphicarpaea; species Amphicarpaea edgeworthii. The sequence goes on along the minus strand of CM026324.1, from coordinate 4,170,409 downwards.
AGTGGGAATAACAGATATTATGAATTCAATGATCCTAAATTTGATGGTTATAACGGATATTATGAATTTTATATGAATTCAATGACCCATCAGTGACCATAAATTCTGTGGCAAAAATAAATCTTTATAATGAATTCTTCATGAATTCAATGTCCCTCGGTGATCCTAAATTTTGTGGCAACGAATTTTTTTTTTAAATTCTATATGAATTCAATGACCCTCGGTAACTCTAAATTTGGTGGCAAAAGTGGATCTTTGTAATGAAATTCTTCGTGAATTCAATGTCGCTTGGTAATCATAAATTTTGTGATAATAGATTTTTTTTTTATTATGAATTCAATGGCCCTCAAGTGACCCAAAATTTTGTGGCAATGACGGATTCTACATTATGAGATTGGTTGTGTGTCTTATCCTTTTACTTCCCATTCCTCTCATTCTTATTAGTACATTGTCTTTTATTCTATTCTCATTTCTTACTGTTACTTTCTCTTTATTGCATTCTATTCTCTTTTATTTTAATTTTTTATAGTTAAAAAGTTTTGAAGTTCCAATTTTTTTTTACTGCTAGCAAGATATTTCCTACCCAAACAACATAATGGTATTCCATCTATTTATTTTTATTGTGAGTATTTAATTTTATCAATTTTACTATTTAACGATTTTTACTTGGATTTTAAAGAGAGGTAAGCTATGGTATTCCATGTGGCATTTGGTTGGTGATGTTTTTTTTTTTTTTTTTCTTTTCTTTTGTAACAAGTTTGTTGGAAACTTGGAATTCTTGGCTAAGGTGTAATCCAAGAAATTGATTGGTAATTTATCTTCTAAATAGGAGCTATATAGGTTAGGTTGGTTGCTTTTAATTTGCATTTATATAAATATAGGTTTGGCTAATTTGGTGTCTCTTCTTTCACTTTTTTCATCATTTTTTTTTATCTATATTTATAACAATATAGGTTGCTACAGATATAAATTTAGCACTGATATTGGTTGTGTTCCTATTGCTTCCCATTTCTCTTATTCTTATCAATACATTATCTTCTTCTCTATTCTCATTTCTTATTATTACTTTTTTCTTTATTACATTTTCTTCTCTTTTATTTTAATTTCTTATACTTTAAAGTTTTGAAGCTCCATTTTTTTTTTATTGCTAGTAAGACATGTTCAGCCCAAACAACATAAATAAGTTCAACTAGACATTTATTTACTTTGATTCTTCTATAACTCTATTCTTTTGAGTTTTAGCTTGTCATAATTATTATTGTTAGTCCAGTTATAATCTTTTTTTGGATACATCATTCAACTTCAATACTTGATGTGTAATGGTAATTTGGTCAACATAACCAAGTATAAAAAATGAAGATTACACTATATTAATAATTATTGTTGATTGTTGATATGCACCTAATCTTGACTGTGCAATGCATGAATTGTTGGTGTCATTTGTTTGGATTTGGGTTCATGTGTTCTTCTAGGTGCCTCATCCTCTCTCTCCAAGTTCATGTGTTCTTCTTGGTGCTCACTTTCTCTCAGTTCTAGTTTGTTATATTTGAATTTATTTATAATTGATGAGGAAAATGGTGCCTTTGTTATGGAAATGCCATTAATATCAACATGAATTCTTTATCAACATATTTTTTTTTTATTATGAATTCAATGATATAACCCTAAATTCGATGGCAAAAGTGGAACTTTAGTATGAATTTTTCATGAATTCAATGACCTTCGGTGACATTATTCGGTGGCTATAACATATATTATAAATTATTTATGAATTCAATGACCCTAAATTTGATGGCAAAGATGGATCTTTATAATGAATTCTTCATGAATTCAATGTTCCTCACTGATCCTAAATTTTGTGGCAACATATCTTTTTATTATGAATTCTTTATGAATTCAATTATCCTTCGTGACCTTAAATTTAGTGGCTATAATGAATATTATGAATTCAATGATTTTAAATTTGGTGGCTGTAACAAATATTATGAATTCCTTACGAATTTAATGACCCATTGGTGACCTTAAATTTGGTGGTAAAAATAGATCTTTATAATGAATTTTTCATGAATTCAATGTCCTTAAATTATGTGGCTATAATGGATATTATGAATTCTTAATGATTTCAATGACCCTCAATGACTCTAAATTCAGTGGCAAAAATGGATCTTTATAAGAATTCTTCATCAAATCAATGTTCGTCGGAAATCCTAAATTTTGTGGCAACTAATATTTTTATTATGAACTCTATGAATTTAATGATCCTCAATCATTCTAATTTCAGTGGCTAAAACAGATATTATGGATTCTTTATGAATTCAATAACCCTTAGTGACCATAAATTCAGTGGTTATAACAAATACTATGAATTCTTTACGAATTTAATGACCCATCGGTGACTCTAAATTCAATGGTAAAAATGGATCTTTATAATGAATTATTCATGAATTTAATGTCCCTCGCTAATTCTAAAATTTGTGCATTGATTTTTTTTTTTTTTTTTTTTATGAATTCAATAACTCTTAGTGAACCTATATTCAGGGGTGGCAAAAATGGATTTTTGTTAAGAATTATTCATGAATTCAATATCCCTCTTTCGGGAACCTAAATTTTGTGTCTAACAGATTTTTTTTATTACGAATTCAAGGAACTAATGACCCTAAATTTGGTAGCAAAAATGGATGTTTATCATGAAATTCTTCATGAATTCAATGTCACTTGGTGATCCTAAATTTTATGGCAATTAATTTTTTTTTTATGAATTCAATGACTCTCGGTGACTCTATAGTTTGTGACAATAACGAAATCTTTATGAATTCAATGACCATCGGTCATCTTAATTTACGTGGCAAAATCAGATTCTATATTATGAATTCAATTGGTGTCCTTATATTTTGTGGCAAAAATGGATTCTTTATGAATTAAATGACCTTCGGTGACTCTAAATTTTGTAGCAATAATGAATTATTTATGAATTCAATAACCTTCAGTGACCTTAGTTTCTGGGCCACAAATGGATTATATATTATGAATTCTTTTTTAATTCAATAACCCTCGGTCACTTTATATCTTATGGAATAATGAATTCAATCAGTATCCCTAAATCTTGTGGCAAAAATGGATTCTTTATGAATTTGATGACCCTCGAAGACTATAAATTTTGTAGCAATAATGAATTCTTTATGAATTCATTGACCATTAGTCACCCTATATCTTATGACAATGAATTCTTTATATGAATTCAATTGGTATCCCTAAATTTTGTGGCAGAAATGGATTCTATGAATTCTATGACCATGACTTTAAATTTTGTGGCAATAATGAATTCATTATGAATTTAATGATCCTTAGTAACCTTAATTTCTGTGGTAATAACGAATTCTTTATGCATTCAATGACCTTAAATTTGTGGCAATAACAGATTTTATATTATGAATTCAAAATCCTTCGTGATCCTATAATTTGTGATAACAACAAATTTTATACTATAAATTCAATGACTCTCGGTGACTTCAAATTTTGCAGCAATAATGAATTCTTTATTTGTGGCAATAATGGATTTTATATTATGAATTCAAAACCCTTAGTGATCCTATAATCTGTGACAATAATGGATTTTATACTATAAATTCAATGACTCTCGGTGACTCTAAATTTTGCGTATGAATTCAATGACCTTAATTTTTGTGGCAATAACAAATTCTTTCTTATGAATTTAATGACCATCGGTAACCCTATATTCTTTGACAATAACAATTCTTTATATGAATTCAATGACCCTTAATGACCTTAAGTACTGTGGCAAAAATGAATTATTTATGAATTCAATGACCCTCGGTGACTTTAAATTTTGTGACAATAATGTTTTTTTATAAATTCATTGACTCTTGGTTACCTTAATATTTTTTGGTACTAACAAAATTTATATTATGAATTCTTTAAGACAACAACAAAATTTTTTATCATGAATTCAATAACTTTTGATGATCCTAACTTCTGTGGTAAGAATCGATTATTCATTTGACCCATATTTTGTCCTAATTAATCTACAACTTGGTTGTGAGAGAGAGCCTTTTCATGGAGATTGATGATGATGGACAAATTGGCTTATTGGTTTCCTTAAAAGATAAATCTGACCTTAAGGATACACTTTGCTCGTCTTGTCACAATCAACAAGAAGACATCAATCACTTGATCATTAATTGTATTGTAACTTCTCAAGCATATCTCATATATTATGCTTGGTTTGGATTTTTCTTCTTCTAGAGAGGCTCACTTTTATCAAGAAAGCTTGGTATATTGTTTGGCATGCAATGGTTGATGTGGAACTTTTAATTTTTCGGTAGGACAATTTCTTTCTAACTAAGTTTGTTGAACATGATCATAATTTGCACCTGGTGGTTGTGGTTCCAATCTTTTACAGGAAGTGGTTTTTTTTTTCTTTTTCTCAAATTGGGGTATTAATCCAATTGTTGGTATGCATTTTGGAGGTAGCATGTAGCTGTTTATGGTTTTTTCTCTTAGCAAGCCGAAACTTTGTTGCTTTTTTTTATTTTTATTGTAATGCTTTTGCAAGTATCAGATTTTTTTTTGTCACAATGGGTTTATCTATGTCTTGAAGTATTGCTCCTTTAGTTGGATGTCTTTGCTTTTTTTTTTTTTTTTAGTTTGGTATATTCTTTATATGAGACTTTTTTATACGAGATAGTTGTCATTTCTTGTGTTACAGTTTAGTTTTCCTCCTCATATGATGAAATTTCTTTTGCACTCAACTTTATGTTAGTTTTAAAACTGGTTGCAGCTGATTATGTGTGCAACAAAGACTGAAAGATCGGCCAGATATGTCGTCAATGGTTTTAATGTTGAATGGTGATAAATAAATAAACACTTCATTGTCAAAGCCAAAGATTCACGACTTTTACACCAAAACGAATGTTACATTTGAAGCAAATACTTCATTGGCAAATAACATATCATGCTTAGTTAATGAACTTTCCAATTAGATGCAAGACAAGAATGGATCAAGTAAGAAAGTATTAAGACTTCACCTTTCAAGCTTGGAGAAGGTAGCTTTGGACCAATATATAAGGTGATAGAGAAAACTAATATCCAGAACATCTATTTTCCTTCATTGTTCGGTCCCTGAGGTTAATTAAATTGATTGATACCATTAATATTTCAAACGAATTCTCTTAGTTATGTTTCTAGTGACAAACCACTCACATCATACTCATTTGGTGAGGAATAAGAGCTTTCATTGAAGGTAAGATCTTAATTATAACCCTTAACTGTTACTTCTGGTGTTTTACTTTTAATTGATCCATTGTTGAAAACATTTCTCTTACACAAATATGTTTTTTCTATGTGTTCCTAACTCTTGAATAACTAGTGATGATGTAAGGACATTTGATTAGTTTATTATACAAGTATTGTTTTTAAGGTAAAATATACTTTTAGTGCTCTATTCCAAAAATAAGATAAAAAATTAAAGATCTAAATAAGTTTTGGGTCCCTAAAAAATTTCTATTTTTTGGTTGTGTACCTGAAATTTTTTTACATTGTTTTGAGATGATGCCACATCATCGGTAGGAATTCAACAAAATTAAAAATTTTTATTGACCTAAACGACACAAAAGAAATTTAAGGACCCAAACTAAAAATGAATATTTTTAAGGGACAAACAACTTATTTAAACCTATTATTAAGTATCAAATGCTATTCATGTTTAATTACCAAATGACAATTCTGTCCAAATTCGGGGAACATATAAACATGATAATTTGAGTGATGCAAAATATTAATTAAGAAGTTTGAAATAATTTGAAAATAATTTTACTATATATTTTATTACTACCTATATATGATCCTTTATATTTTTTTTTTGGACAATGATACTTTAATAATAAACAAAAGAAAACATTTTTTTGTCCTAATTATATGAAACATGAAACTACTTTTAAATGTACTAATTTTTACTAATTTCTTATTTTATCTTAAATTAAATGTGAGGTCTATTAATTACATACCCTCATTTTATTTTGTCTTAGGTCAAAAATCTATTAAGTAAATTTTGTACATGATATGTGAATCGAACACAAGATCTCTTGCTAATTGGATCATTCTCACATATATGAACGCAGTAAAACCTTAAACCACTACATCAAAATGTATACTCATTGGTTAAAATAATTATTTTTTGAAAAATAATCACACTTAAATCATGTATTGTTATAGGTAGTTTTGTAATAAAACTAAAATTTATGTCATTATTAATTAAAATTAGGTTAAAATATCTCAATTTTTCATTTGTTCCTTAATAAATTTGTTCTTTGGTCCCTAATATATATTTGGTGGGTTGTTGTAGATCAACGTAACTCTACCTTGTAACTATTGAGAAGAACGTGCATGAAATGTTAAAGGTGACAGAGTCATAATATGACATCAAAGGCTGTTATCTCATTCCATCATTTTATTAATTATTTCTGAAATTTCAATAATCTCTTTCCTTCTCCTTCTTAGATTTTCTTTTTCTCTATTTTTTTTTTTTTTACTGTTTCATTGTCTTTCTAGCTAAATTTCAGTATCTTTCTATAAAACTTTTTAAGAGCTTTAAGACTTGAGACTTGTGATGGATTTTAGGTGATACCAACAATAAATAGTGGTGACAATTGACAAGTGGCTGCAAGATAGTCTCAGGTGGAACAGAAACTTCTATGGACAAATAATTTGAAGTGCCCGAGGATTTCAAATTGGTATCATATTGAAATTTTCTTAATCTTAATTATAAATTTATCCATATAAGAATTTTAATTATTTCTTTAAATCATAGTTTGGGATATTAGATAGCTTTTATTCATTTTGGTTATTGGGTAAACACCATATTATAATTGGGAGGATAACTAATTATATATAGAATCCATTTTTTTTTATTACTACATAAACCTCTTTAAATAGAATGTCATATGAGACATGACATAACTTTACTAAGGTTATCTAATTGTATGGATAAATTGAATTTTAGTATCACATTTAAAGGAGGGTAAACTGTAATACATGCTTACAATATTTGAATAAAAAAGAAAGTTTAAAATATTTAAAATAATTTCATTGATATTAAACTGACATTAATTAAAATTTAAAGAATTTCATCGATTACTAAACTGTTATTAATAAAAATTTAAGCTTACTATTATATGAATTTAGGGTTCGTTTGGCCCAATTTATAAATTACTTTTAAGTTAAATCTAAAAATGAGAGTTTAAAAAAGTAAATAAAAAGTTATTTGTTAAAATTTATTTATTTTTTAACTTAAAAGTTTTTTTAAGTTAAAATTTATTTAGAGGGAGTTCACTTCCCTCTGTTAACAAAAATTAACAAACTAATCAATAACATTTTTTAATAAAAAAACACTAATTATCTTGTATAATGAAAAAGTATATTTATAAAATTAAAAAAAAAATTATAGAAAAAATTATTTATATAAAAATATTTTAGGAATAATAAAACTTTTATATAAATAAAAAGGTAGATGACCCTTAAGGATGTGTTGACTCGACTTATTTTTAATTTATAAATTATTTTTAATCCAAAATTAGAAAAATGAGCTTTAAAAATTAAGTTAAAACTATTTGGATATTTTTTGTTTATCACTTTTAAAAAGTTAATTTTAAGCTTAATTTTTTTTGGATATTTTTTATTTTGTTGTGCTATCCAACAATAATTACATACATGCTCGATCATTGCCCATTTTTTTTTATTTAAAAAATTATATTTTAAAATATTATTCATTATTTTTAATTTATATTATTAATTATCTTTCTTTAAAAAAAAAGATTTAGGTCTATTTGAAAGGTTTTTTAGTTTTTATTTTTAAAATCTATTTTCAAAAAAATTTTTTAGAATAATTTTAAAAGGAGAAAATTTGTTTGATATTTAAAAATTATTACTAGAAAAAGATAAATTTAAAATATATGAAACATATATAAAAAAAATAAAATAAAAAATGCGAGATTTGATGAAAAGAGAAAATAAAATATGTAAAACTCTATGAAAAAAAAAGAAAGTAAAACACATAAAAAGCTGTTTGGTTTTTTAGTTTTATTAATAATTTTATTATTTAATAAAAAAAATATTCCAAAATTTATTATGGGTTGTAATTTGACTTTATAAGAATTTAAAAAGAGATTATGCAAATAAGTTTCCTACAAATAATCCTAAATAGCTTGTTATAAATTTCTTTATTTTCCAAGACATTCAAATTAGAACACTGAAACTAACGTGTCATTGGCCATTTTAAACCAGTCCGAAATTCCAATTATGTTAACAGTGTTTATTTTTCATTTTCTTTTCCCGTTTCTCATTTTTCCCTTCAATTAGAAACCATATCCCCTTAGCTCGCAATCTCGATAAACAGAAGAGACATTGTCTTTGCCAACCCCTCCAGGCCCAAGTACAAAGATTTCGCTTGTGTTCGTTAGTGGCATACTCTTTGAACTCACCGAGGGTGACCTCCTTGCCCGTTTTCGCTTAATAAAATTCTTCACTCTTTCATTTCAATTAATCGACTCTTTTTATTTTTTTAACACTTTTGTATTAATCTCCACGGTAACATTTATTTATACCATGAGATTGTTGATTTTAACTTTTGATTTTTCTGTCCCTTGCGTATGTTCATCAAAGAAGTATGAAGCTTGCTGTAATTTCCCCTTATCTTGTCAAAACTTGCCTCTTTGTTATAAATTGATTCCATTTATTCATTGGAAAATAGTGAAAAAATATTCCAAACACCTATTATAATTTTACCCCACCATCTAATAAGTCCCTTTTTAATAAGCCAATTTTTAATATTTTAGGCTGAGACATTATTTTAAAGGAATTATAGAAAAATAATTATGAAAAAATATGAAATTAATTTATTTAGAAATTAATTTTGTTTTCGCTGTTACCAATATTATTAGCCAAAAGTTTAACATCAAAATCTTGTCACTCGTAGCATAAATCATAAAAAAAAAAAAAAAAAAAACCTTTGGTGGCAATTGGCAAACAATTCCAATTTTTTTTTTTCTTTCCAGGTGAACCAAATTCTAGGGTTGTTTAGGCCAATAATATGTGTGACGGTACATACTGAATCAATGAGCCGTAGGTACTCCTTCATGTCTGCAGAGAATGAGAAAGTAAAACTTTCAGCCACAATTTCCTATTTTTAAAATACATGATTTGAACCATTTATATACACATTTAGTCATTTATTCACATATATTTTTATAAAATTAAAAACAATAGAAAAGTAAAGTAGTATTACTGTAGTAGCATTAAAGTTGAAAGTCGAGGCGGTGTCTGGTTGTTGGGCTCATACTAATCATATCATATGGTTAAGGTGAGAAACAACTCAAACAAGCCCATGTGATGTGATGTGATGTTCGTGCACGGTGAATGATAGATTAGACTTTAGAGTTTAGAGAGAGAGAGAGAGAGAGAGAGTTCTATTTCCAGAATTGAATTACTACGAATTATTCAAGGAATCTGTATAAATAGGGAACTAGGATTTTTTTGGTTCCAACTCCGAAGTAATCAATCCATTGGTCTTCCACGTCCACTTTCGTTTCTCCCTCTGTACTCTCTTATTGCCTCTCCTCTCAGGTAACCCTCTCGTTTTCGTTTTAGGGCTTTTCAATTTTAATTCTGTTGATCTCGTTTTACAATCGTATGTCTTGTTTGTTTTTGCTTCGTTTCACCGATCTTCGTGTTTGATTCAGCTCGTTATGGTTCTGTTTGGTGGATTGATTCTTGTTTTATTTGAATTTCGGTGTATGTAAATTAGCGTGTTGGTTCCCTTTTTCCGTGGCCGCTAGTGTTTGAATTTGAAAAAATAACGATTAATATTATTACAGTGACAACGTACGCATGCAGCGAGAATTGGATAAAGATATAGAATCATTAGGCTTCTTAAGGATGATTTATGATAAGATTATTGTTTAAAAGCTTGTATTGATTCCTTGATTGGGTAAAGTTGAATGGTTTATTGCGATTTAATTATCTTGCGGCTTACATCCTGTACTTGCAGTGAAAAGTGCATCTAGAGAGACAGAATGCAAGGACCCGGGGGTGGCAGGGATCCTTTCTTTGGTTTTGGTGACCGTGATCCTTTTGGTGGTTTTGGAGGCTTTGGTTCCTTTGGGCCTCCCAGGGGTTTAATCTCTAGCTTTTTTGGGGGTAGGGATCCATTTGATGATCCTTTCTTCGCCCCTCGTTTTGGAGGGATGTTTGAATCTAGTCCTTTTGGTGGTCCTACTGGATTTCCTTTCCCCATAGGTATGAATCCATCTGGGTTCCTTGAGCATCCAGCCCCGGGTTTGGGTCCATCTGGGTTCCTTGAGCATCCTGCCCCGGGTTTGGGTCCATCCGGGTTCCTTGCACGTCAAGCTCCAGAGCCTAGTAGTAGACAAAGGGGACCAATCATTCAGGAATTGAACTCTGATGATGAAAATGAGGACACAGCAGAGGAGAAGAAAGAAAATCCAAGAAAGCATAGAAGGTCAAACACCGAACCCTCTGTTGAACATCCAGAGGATGAAATTGAAGGTAATGTGTGTTTTTCCTTCAGCCGCAGGTGCATTTGCTCTATCTCCAAAAAGGCGCAGCTTGCTTTTGCTTAGGCTGATTTTTTTACTGTTTTTTTTTTTGGTTCATTTGCAGGAAAGAAGATCAGGCATTTGCAGGCTGGAAATGAGTACAACAGAATCAATATAACTGGGCCTCAGCCTCAATCTCACAGCTATACAACTGGGCATCAGCCTCAATCTCACAGCTTCAGCTTCCAGAGCTCAACAGTCAGCTATGGTGGTCCAAATGGAATGTATTATACATCCTCAAGGACAAGGAGGAGTGGGAGTGATGGAGTAAGCATTTGGATTGTTGTTTAAAACCTAGGCTGAATCCAAGATTTGCAGAATATAATTTTTCTGATGCCATCTTTGTTGTGTTAGGTGACCTTTGAAGAGAAGAAGGAGGCTGATAGTTCAACAAGGCAAGCTTCTCACCTAATTAAAAGAGGCATTCATGGCAAGGTATTCATATACTATTCTCTTTGGTTGCTATGTTAGATTCAGTTGGTTTGGTTTTGGAATAACTTTTGCTGTCAATTTTTTAATGGTTTAACTTTTAACACATCTCTTATTTTATTTTATTTTATTATACTTACATATGATATTTTATAGGGACATTCTCTCTCAAGAAATTTGAATTCAGATGGTAGGGTGGATACTATGCAGACTTTGCACAATATAAATGAAGGTATGTCATGGATCTGATATTCATGATTCTTATGGTGTGATATGACCACAGTAATCAATGGTGTGTTATAGTGCCGCTATAGCAGTGTTGCCGAGGGCCGTGGCTATGGGTCGCTTCATGGAAGCATGCCGTGTCGCATCGTAGCTTGCTGTTGTGCCTGGAGCAGCGTGAATCCTTGCTGCTATCACGGCTATCACAACTGCCATTGCATAAGAGTCAAAATCCCCTTTTTTGGCCCCCCAAATGATGTCGTTTGTTGCTGGGGGAGGGGATATTGGGATTTCCTCCCCCCAGGATGCAAACCCTATTTCCCCATTCCCCCTCCTTTGGAAGGAAAAATATTGCACTACTCTTGTTCAACAAACAAAAACCATCTGACCCAGAGCTTTCTGCTGTGTTTCCGCTTTCCAGCCACCCCGCATTCTGTGGAACTCTGGGCCTCTGGCACACTGCTCTGTGGTCTTTACTCTGTTCTCATTGTTTGGATTCTGTTTTGTTGACATAAACATGTTTTGGTGTGTGTGTTTTAATATGTCCATGCTTTGTTTTTACTTTATGTTTCCGTGTTTCTTTCTTTTTTCTTTTGTATTACTTGCTTGACTATTAAGATCTGTATTTGGCTAAAATTATTACTTTTAATTATTAATTATGAACATGCCTTTTATTATGGACATTTTTTTATTTGAGTATTTATATATATGCAATATATAATTATTTAATTTATATGTAGTAATTTTGTAATTGTGAAGTTTGTGGTCATCCTGCTATTTGCTATCCCACTTTAGTGGTTAATAACTATGGATTTGACATCTACTTTCACAATTCCATTGTATGTCAGCATGCCTGAAGGTTTTGGGTTGTGTGATTTTGCAGATGAACTTGCTGGCTTTGAAGAAGAATGGAAAGGAAAGGGTCAAAAGTATTTGCCTGGATTTACTGGGAGTATTGGTGAGTAATTATCCTTTCTGCTACTTGGGGATGTGGATGATTATCGTTCTCTAGAAGATATCTCTACAATTTATTAGAGAATATTGGCAGTTTTGTGCTTACATACATATCTGTACCAAAAGTTTCCAAAACGATATTGTTTTATCAACATATTTGCTAATATATTCATTGGATTATAAGTGTTAATTTACTTTAATAATTAAAGTACAAGAAAATAAAATAATCTACTACACAACTAGGTTATCAATAGTGTGCTATAGCAGTGAAGTGGCCGGTGGCTGCTGTTTTCACACTGTAACATCACTGTTTAGTGTCACGGCCATGGCGGCCCGTGGTGTGCAATTTGGCTGCGACAATTAAGTCTTTCTAAACTGTTGAAAATGCCCTTAAACCTTTAGCTTTAACTTTTTACATTACAGGGATGTTTTGTGTATTAGCAGTTAGCACCCGTTTTTGTTGTATCTGAAATGAACTGGCAATGTCTTTGTGGGATGCTCTGCCTCCTAAGTGTCACCCATAATTCTCACCTGCATGAGTGAATATTTCTTTCTTCAAAGCAGCAGTAGTCCATTGTTGTTTGTCATTTTTAATGTGTGCTTTTTGGTGTTTCAGAAGCCAGCGGTAACAATAGACCAGCTGAGCAGGCCAGGCGGGGAGGTTGGGCACTCCCTTCTTCGGAGCAGAGTAATCTCGTGGCTACAATATCTGAAGCTAGAGATGAAGTTGATGCTTCTGGCACACAGGAGAGGGCAAGGACAAGGACAGATTCAAGTGGTAGGAGTGGATACCGTCCAGGAGTAGGGCGTGGCCGAAATTAAGGCCCCAATGCCTTGCTCAAATACCCATACTCCCAATTAACCATCTACCCACCCCTCTGCCATAGTTTCTTTCTTCATGTTTGTAACTGATAGAGTGCTTCTTCTTCCCTTTCCTTTTAGGCTATAGCTATATGACGGTTTTGGCCGTTACTCTTGTGCTTTTATAGGATGGCTTTGTCCATTTGTTATGGTGGTGATATGGGTTTGAGACCTGAATGTATAACAAAATTTGTAGCTGACAATGACATTCATGAATCATGAGGTGTTGAGGTGTTTTCTGGTTTGCATGATGTTTCTTTACTTTGCACCATATCCAGAATAGATTAATACAGCAGTTGTTTCCTGGTTGAATTTGATGCAAAACTATCAATCTCCAACCAATCCAAATTTTCAAAATCCTTCCACTTCACCAAAATTATCCCAAATATGCACAATTTTCAATTTCTTACACTCCTATTTTCCTATCAATTTCTCACCTTTCAATCACCACGAAATAATAATCCCCACCAAAATATTTTATTATTTTAGTGCAGGTTTTTTTTATGTCGTGATAATCATGTGATTTTAGTTATTTTCATAATTTTAAATAAATTTAATTTAATTATATTTTAATTTTTTAGTCGAATCAAAAAAAATATTTTGTAAAATAGTAGTCTAGATATCTTATAAATTTTAATTTTTAGTTATTTTATATATATAAATAAGATAGTTATAAATTTAATAAATAAATTATTGATAAAATATAAGGATGTGAGTTTTTGTATGAGATCCATATAAGAATCCAATAAAGATGTTAGGTTGGAAAGTATAAGTGTTGGAAAGACTGAAAGGAAAAAACGAGTAACGTGTAATAAAGTGCTCAGAGATTCTATGTTGGAAATGCTCTTACAACTCAATTACATCCCGTTTTTATCTCTATTTGTCTATATCTTTCAAAAGGCTAATTCACATTTTTAATCGTAGCATCATCCATCTTTACAAAATACAATCATCCATCCTTACAGAATGAAATTACAAAAATTACTACGGGATCAGAACAAAATAAAAATTAAAGTTAAAGGAATAAAACATTTAATTTCATTTAAAAATATTACAATAAAATTCAATACAATAGCAGTAATAATAAGATTTTGACGAAATTTAATATAATAACAATATAAAATTTAATACAATCAACAACAATAAAAAAAAATTTATAAGCATAACAATGATAATATATGATGATAGTTGTATTTATTTAAATAAATCAATTTGCCAAACTTTCTTATTTAAATAACTGAAAGTCTTATATTTTTTTAACAGAAATAAGTCTTAAAAAATTATTAGTTTGATTTTTATTATTTAATAAGCCTAATGTAACAACAATGATACATTGTAATTTTGTAAGGGAAAAGAAAAAAAAAACGCTACAAAGAAACCGCCACCACAATCTGGGAAAAGGCTAGACAAAAAAAATAAAAAGTGCAGAGGGTTAAGGTTGTGGTTCATACTTCATAGTATAGTTGATCTATTATGGCTAGCGGCAGCACCAGAATGGTAGTGAAGGAGATGTTGCAACTCTCTTATTCTTCTGCGCTTCGTGGCCTCTCTCCTCCTTTGCCCTTCTCATTCTCACTTCAATTACGACGCTCACGCCCTGCAATTCGATGCTCTTCCTCAGACTCAGATTCTGCCAACAAGGTATCGTCTCGACTATCGCAGGTTCAGCATCTTCTCCAACAAGCCGAACATCGAGCTCTCTCCGCCGACCAGACCCCTCCTCCTAAAATCACCTTAGGTCAGCTCCCTCCCTTCTTATCAATTTTCAATTACTTACCAAAATCACTTTTTTTTTTTTTTTGTTACAGATCATGTTACGGTGAGCTTTGCCAGAAGTGGAGGCCCTGGGGGTCAGAATGTCAATAAAGGTTCGTTCATTGTTTTGTTTTTTCCCATTTCATTTTGTTTTTCTTTTTCATATCATTTCGTTAGTTCTATTTGTGCAGTGAACACCAAGGTTGACATGCGCTTCAACGTTCAAAATGCATATTGGTTAAGTGAGAGGATCAGGGACAAGATTTTGCAAACGGTATGTTATGTCACACCTCACAACTAATCTTTTCTGTCGCAATAACTGTTTACATAAGCCTTAAGATTAGTTTCTCCAATAGCAGAAGAAAGCGTGAAGAGAAAATGAAATTAATTTTTCCATAAGCTAACATTAGTTTCTTCAATAACTAATTTGTAGAAGCCCTCCTGTATGGTTTTTTCTAAAAGTATTGGAGAAGCCCGTTTTAGCTTATGAAGAAACTAATTTCATCTTTTTCTTCATGTTTGTTTTCTAGTGGAACTCCTTCTAGTAAAACCCAAACAGGCCCTATATGTGAATTAATATTAGATGTGTGCATCTAAGTAGTGCACATATTGCATACTGTACATCTTAACTGCTCATTTTTTTTAAATCTCAACTCTCAACCATTGTTGTTTTACTCTTGGTTTGAATGATCATCTACCTAATGTTTTTTGATATTTGATTTTGTTGGTGCTGAGCAGGAGAAAAACCGTATTAACAAGGATGGGGAGCTTGTGATTTCTTCAACCAAAACTAGAACGCAGAAGTTTGCTTCTTCCCTTTTCTCCTTCCCTTGTATGCTGCAAGATTGGTTGGTCTTATTCTACCTTTTTGTTTTTTTCTCTCAGGGGTAACATTGAGGATGCTTTGGCAAAGCTTCAGGTAACATAGGAAAGTCTAGTATATATGATTTCTTTTATTAAAATTGTTCAAATGAGTGCTTTATTTAGCATCAGATGTTATTGTCAAAGAATATATCTCCTAAAAGCTTAAATTCTTTGGTGGAGAGTGGGGACCCATGGATGGTTTTTTCTTTTGGTTCTTGACAATTATCATTGCTTGGTACATTTGAAATGGTTATGTTTCTATATCTCGTCTTCTTACCAGAAATGCAGTGAAAAGAAAGTGATTTTTTTTTGCAATTTTTAATGAATGTAAAATATGGAAATAGAAAAATTTCCTTAAACCAAATAGGCCCTTTTTTTTTCTCTCTCAAAAATAGAAAGATATTGACACCTCAAAGTGGACTTTTCTAGTATAAAAGACTATTTCTGCTAAATGACAGCTATAGAAAACAAAGTTTTACTTTCTGGCATTCCTGAATTTGACTTCTCTGGTTTTTTGGGTTTTCGAGGTGTCACCTGTGAAAAATGCGAGGTTTGTAATAATTCCATATCTTGCTTATAAACAAACCAGTGGAAGAATGCATCTTAGGACAGTGACTTGGTTGTAGAGATACTTCTCTATTCATTTTCTGTATTCTTGTAGTGTATTCAGACATCGTAAGTTAAATTTGAACATTTTTGGTGCTGATTATTTTTGTGATTCTCTAAGGAGTTAGGATAGCATTTTAATGGAAAATGGAATATTTATTGGAGGAGTTTGTATAGTGGTTCCTTAATCCTTATTGTTTTCCCTACTACTTGTTTTTTTTACCATTATCGTTGAGTTGGTTGATTGTCATGTCCACATTTTGGAATTCCCAACCATGGGTCATTGGTGACCCAAAATGCCCATAGTAGTATTCCTGTTTTCGAACCTCATCATAAGACAGTGACTTTATTCTGCTTCTGTGTTTGGAGAAGACTCTGCATTAGAAGGAGGTGGCCACAGGGGAGATGGAGATTGAAATGGTGGAATATTTTGAAATCAAAACCTGACTGCTGCATTGTGCAAGCAAAATGCACAACATCACTTGAAGGCAGTGTTCAGACAATGGACCTAAGTTTATTGAGTTAGTGCAAGCACAATAATGTTGTTAATTTTTACTACGTGTTAGTATAGCAGTACTTAATGCCTAGCATTTGGCAGTCTAATGCTAGGCGAATTTCTATCTGAAATAGCAAACCAAATAGGCATACCCCTCTGTTCAACATACCTAAACCAAATAGGTATACCCCTCTGTTCTACATACCTAGAAAAGTCTTGTAATGCATACCAAATTGTACTGCGATCAATGCATATCACTCAGTCTTAGTTTTATTGCAATGTATATAAATATTTTATATGAGAAAACATGAAGGCCAGTGATTCCCTTAAAAAATATTGTTATGCTGGATCCCTCCTGGTTAGTGCCATCTATGATTTGATGTGCTTATTGGATGTTAGACTTAAGTTATCTAATATTCCTCCTCCCCCCTTTTCAACAACACAGATCGAGTTTATTCACTTCTTTTTTCTTGTTTCTAAAAGCTGGCTTTTACTTAGCAATGATGCTTTTCTGTTTCTTTAATGGCAAAAATAGGAAATGATTGATGCAGCATCTTATGTCCCGCCACCTCCCTCAGAAGAGCAAAAGAAGAAAATTGCAAAGATGTAAGAGCACGGCTCTTTTTATGTTTATTTATTCTTCATGTTAAATACAATTTCTTATTTTGGGTACCATTTTGCTTGTGGCTTCTATTACACTAGAATCACTTGATGGTGAAGGGCATGTAACTGACAGCTCTTAATCAAACTTGCACATTTTGAAGGGCTGCCATAGGAGAACATAAACGCCTTAAAAGCAAGAAGGTGCTTTCGGATAAGAAGGCATTCAGGAGAAGTAAAAATAGCTGGGACTAATCCGCCGTCGTCGTCGAGAACCTTGAAACTGTTTTATAATTTTCGTAAGTTCACCATTATTGGTTACATGAGATTCATTCATCAAACATTCTATTGTATCTAATTTTTCAATTGATGTCTTCTATGAATCTCTTGGCCGCAGGACGCAGAAGCACAATCCTCTGATGCTACCATATTGGATACACACACATTAGATGAACGATTGAATATATAACCATGAATTCTAGGGCCTCGAAAGTGATTTGTGCTTGCTATTGATAGTAGTTAGCTAACCAAAACTGTGATTATGTAGCTAGGATGTTCTAAACGGATACGATATTTTCAAATAGAAATATCATATATTGGTTGAATATGTAATGTTTTCTTTGTCAGCATTTTTCCCTTTTTATGCGCCTTTGGCACGTGTCCTGATTAATGGGTCTATAGACAATGAAAGTCAACAACCCTGGGAATGTGCTTCACGTAAAAACACGTCAATACATAGTGCCGTTGTTATGGCAACCAATTTTGTCATTTAGATAGCTGGGAAGGTTGGTTTCTTAGTAGGTTCGTGTTGATACATTTCCGTGATGGAATTTTTATTTTATCCTAGTAGGTAGGAGAACAGTGCCACTTGTATGACACGCAATTTGCTAAACATTGAAAATTGAATGCATTTCTCTAAAACAAATACACGATAATATATGTGTATGTTTGGTTTTCAAGTGAAAAATAATTTTTAAGGCAAAAGTCATTTTGTAAAAGAATCTTTATCTTTCCTTTTGTGTTTAATTTTTTATTAGACCGTTGAATTTTATCTTAAAATTTGTGTATAATATGACATATAAGATTTGGGATGTTGTGAATAAAATGTGTTTTGTCACTGTAGGGGCCAGGCCCTAGGACCATATATGATAGCAAATTGGATTTTCTCTTGCAGTAGCACAGAAAACGAAAGTAAAAAATAAGAAGGAAAAAAAGAGTAAATAACAAATAGAGAATTATTTTTAGATAGGATGCAAAGGGATGTGTTGTAAGCGATTCAAAGATAGAGATGGCCATGCCATCATTGCCATGGGGTGTTATCCGTGTGCTGTGAATGATTCAAAGATAGATGTGGTGTTAATGTGATCCTTTCCCTTCCCAATATCTGAGTTGGTAAAAGCTAGTTTCTGAAAGTATAATTCTAATTTTTCTTATAAAGTTAATAGTTTTTAATTCTTCCTTAATAGACAGAAAATATTGAATGTTTCAAGAAATATGTGAATTTGTCTTACTTTACTTTAAAAAACAAGATTATTAAAGTATAAAGTATTAGATAAATTTATAAGAGAACATGTACAGAAATATTAGTTTGTGGCTGTGGCATACACAATTCATTCATGCTGTATTAATGTATCAGCGTGTATTTACAGAAGAAAGAGCAAAATTGAATAGCAGTTACGGACTTGCCTTTCGTAGTAAAATGAGTTACAAAAAAGACACAAGACTACTTAAGGAACTATACTTATGTATCCCTAATAGAAACGTGAGCGGAGTGAGACAAAATGATCATCGTCTAATAACGTGCATCTCCCCTGATTGTTGGTCAACGTGCTTAATCCATCTCTTAGCAGCCGAGCCACCGATGGCCGACACGTGTGCTATGTCAAGCCCCTTCCCCACTGGAAGAAACACCGAACGAACGATACGACGTCGTGGCAAACCTGAGCCTGACCCATCTTCGAGCACACTCCGCCATCTAAAACTTGAAGGAGCAGCATTCGCGGCGGTGGAGTTGTTAACGTTCTTGCATATCAAAACCGCGCCTTTGTTACTCAGCTTCGCGAGCCTCAGTACTCTGGAGAAGTTGCCGCGCGTGGAATCCACGACCATGAAGTCTATGCCCCCCGCCAGCGTCTCCATCACCTCCTCCGCCTCCCCCACCATGATCTCCACCGCTGACATCCCCGCCGATTCCATTCGCGCCGCGTACTCCGCCCTCGACCTCTCGTCGGGGACCACGCATACGTGCCTCCCGCACGTGTGAACTCTCGCCACTGCCAAACCCACGCTCGTCGCTATCACTCCCCCCTCCGACCACGTCTCCACTATTAGCTGCGCGTTCCACCCCGCCGCCATCGCCGCCACTAGCTCCGCCACCCCCGATTCCCGAAATATCTGGCACTGCAAATAAAATCAGTCGTTCACTATTTTTTAACCATATGATAATGCAGCAGAAACTAAGAAAAGGTGGTTATGCATGCTTACAGATTGAACTGTTTGGATGTATGCTTTGGATGCAGTCTCTGGGGACCAAACTAGTTTCATTCTCCTCTCTGATTTGGTTTCTCTGTCTGTCCGTGATTGTGAAAAAACTGAATATGGGAGGATTTGAGTCACGAGGGATTAATATATATGGTATGAATATTAGCGAGAAGGTAGAGAGAGAAAGAATAAAACAGAAGCGTTGACTTTTTTATTCCGCGCCAATCTGACGTGTTTGTTAGATTCGGATAACTCCGGTTTTTCGTGTTTGGTTTTCTTCACAAGTGTGTTGTTATTCTTGTCTCTCTGTCTCACGATTAACTATGCTTTCCCTGTCATGTCTTACGTGTACTGTGCAATCGGATTTTAACGCGCTTTAATTATGCTGATTTATGCAGAGATAAAATTATTCCTTAATTAAATGATAGAGTATTCGAAGCAAAGTGATAGTGTGATATCTTATCATAATAGGTAATAGGACAATGAAGGAAATGATGGAACAGAACATTTATAATTATTCCTTAATTAAATTCGTGACTGAATGCAGAGAATCCATATCCATATATGGCCAGGTTCTTGTTAACCATTAGATGTGGGAGTTGCATTTCTTGCTTTCTTCTGTTTCCTGCTCTTGCTGCCCTTGGTTTTGGTCTTGGTTTTGGTTTCAAAAATCCTAGTGCCACTGCCCCACTTGCATGGCCGATGGCTCTTGTGAGTTACCAAAATCATCATGGGTTTATAGGCCAACGTACGCCACTGAAAATAACATCATATCATGTTTTTACATTATTTGTTTTATAGCACACACTAAATTTATTTATATAATAATAATAACTAAATCTTAGAAAAACTTTTGCGGGCTTGTCGGAAAGGAATGCCTTGTCTATAATAAAGTTGGGAAAACGACGGCAACTACGCATATCCTACGTTTGGTTGGTTTAATATAAAATATAAAATATAGTACAAAAGACAGAAAGAATACATGGAGGATAGATGGGTCGTGAGTCACGACATGATAAAAAATTAAAAAAACATGCAAATGGAGAATTGGACATTGTCAAATGAATGACTAATATTAATTCGTTTGTGCATTCTTATTCTTAGAGAATAACAAGTCAGGTCAGGGTATTAGATTACTTCCAGAAGCATATTATATATATTTTGTCTCAGGGGTTTCAAGGTCACCGCATCCATCTATAACGATATTGATAATTTGATATGATATGATATCAAAATGAAGAGGATTTGAGTCTGAGTCCCTTCAAAACCACATTTTCTAAGTAAGGTATCTATGCTGACCAGGTGCTGATATGTTCGAATACTTACCCAAATTAAAAACCTGATTTCATTTTAAAAAAAGTTACACAATTCTCCTAAAAAAAAGGTTTAACAAGATGATGTAATGGGTTACATCTTAATCTATCTAATCACATTTCATCAATTATATAATTTTTAAAATAATTTTATAAAAATCAATTCATATAAAATTATTTTATATTATCCATCATCCTTATTAGTCACATTTACTTACTTTAAAAAAAAATAAAAATGCTACATACTTAAGCTTCGTTTCGTTGCTACGCTTACAGTAACTCCACAAATTAAAGCCAACTAATACATACATCACAGATCACACATCACATTCAATTCCATATGTTGATTAGCGTCAGCCAGTTAGGTTATTGTTCTTTTTCACCTCTCGTTATCGCCCATTTGCCCAGTCCACGGTAGCTGGACCACTTGTTATAACCATACTTTACTATTAATATTTCAATTAATAAATGTAACAATTGATGTATATTTTTTTATGTTAATTATGATTTTCCCCAACTCACTGAATCTGGGTAGACTAATCTCATTAGTGATACATGACTATTGTTAGTCTAAGAAAATTTTACATACGATGTCAAATACGAATCTTTCGTTAAATAAATATATCGATAAATGTATATGATAGTCAAATAGTAGTAATTGATTTTGTGTTGTGGGGGATTCATACAAATAATGGGTTAGCATTAGGGGATTTAAAATATGATGCTCCACTTTCTGATTATGACCCTCCAATGTTATAATCAGCACCGACAATTCACCGGCTCCATTGTAGTATATAAAGTATATTCCTTTGCTGATTAAAAAGTGACACAATTACCCGCTGTTAATTTGTTTGAGAGTTTGAGAAACAAAATAAACAAAGAAAAAATAGAAACAAAAAAATGAATTTTTGTTTTTCAAAGTCTAATTTTTCTTTTTATTTAATCAAATAATGTCAGTTCCTCCTTACAAAAAAAAAAAAAACTAAAATTATATATTTTGTATGTTTTCTCTCCTATTTATTTTCTTTTCTCTTATCCACACCAACCATTTAAGCAACTTTAACTCAATGGTATAAACTACTTTTTTAAATTATACCAGTATAAATGGTTGCAACATTAGAGTAAATAAACTGAGTTACCGATAGGAAATCTTATCTTATGAAGTTATGACCTGACACATGTGCCTAGTGTGTAGCTATTTTTTTCATATAAATATTTGAAGTATACAACATTAATACGGTTTTCACCAATACAGATGCTCTTGTTTAAAAAGTAGTTTTTCTTTTCCTTTCACTGTTGAATATATAAAATATCTTTCGTTATTAGAATATAGTCAAAATATTCCTTATGAGATATAAATATCTTTCTTCTTGAATAATTTTTGTGAGAGTAAGTTATGTCTAGTCTATTTGTAGTACAAACTAATCCTCATAAAAAATATAAACTATCAATATTTTTAGTTATAGAAACATGAAAAAATAAAGAAATCCTTGGATCCGAAATTCTTTCAATCAGATGCTCATGGGTGTTCATAAATTGAATCAAACTGAATTAAACTGCAAAATCGTAAAAAAAATCAAAAATTGATTAAATCAAAAAATCACATGAACAAAAAATTTTCAAAATTGTATATTTTTTACGGTTTGATTCGATTTTTGGATTTTATTATAAAAAATCAAACTAAACCGGACCAAACCACATTTTATAATTATATTGATTTACTTTTAGATATTTAATATTATCTAACTAACAATATTTTAATTTTTTATATCATAATACGTGATTTATAATATATTTTTTTTAATAATAAATTTGTAATATATTATGACACATTTTTCATATATTACAAAAAGATATATTGATATTACTAAATAACATTAAATTAAATATAAAGTGAAACATGATTTATTATTATGTTACAAAAAAAAGTTGGTAATATCATTTTATAATAATGTTAAATAAAAGTAAAAATAATATTTTTTAAACTAAAATATGTAAATCAAAATTTAATAAAAAAAATAATATAAAATAATAATTATGTGAGTTTAATTAAAAAAATTAAACTATGATAATAGATTAAAAAAAAATTGCGAAACCGAACTGAACCAAACCACAAAAAATTAATTTGGTTTGGTTTGGATTTGATGTTAAAACCAAACCAAACTCAACTGACTTTAGATTTGGTCCAGAATGGAGAAGCCTTGACAATTCAGTGGGCAAAACAACAAAACAACTTATTAAAAATCGGTACACTACTTTGTATAGAGAACACTATAAGTTCCAAGATCTCGTCATGTGTTGTTTGATCAAGTTCTACTTAAATCAAAACTTAGATGATAAACAAAACAATCACTACAACAAACTTTGACTTTGCCTATTTAAAAGCTTTCATGTAATTTTCTTCGGATAATCATCAACCAAATTTCTCTTAAAGTCATTAAGTGTACATGAAAAGAAAAGTCCTACGATTAAAATGAAATTGGTGTTAACTTGATTTATAATATGAGAATAAAGGTAACGCATTATCATTGTAACATAATTTTAAATGGTAAGATAATTATGTTAAGAATTTATTTATTTTTAATTAATTAATATGGACTAAATATTAATTTATAACATTATATTAGTTATTTATATTTAGAGGAACTCAATTTAAGTAATCTAATTTAGAAAGTCCCTAAAATGTTAACAGAAAATAATATGAAATTAATTAGTGGATTGTTAATTTTATCCATTGGATTAAAAATATAAAGCACGGGTCCCGATATATTAAATCAGAAATAGTTTTCTCCTCTCCTCATATGAAGAGAAAACGAAAGATTCCATAGGGAATAATAAGATTTTGTTGAAGAAGATCATTGAACATATAATTTTTTATCAATAAAACTTCTCTGGCATCTCAATCATAACTGTTCTATGGATTTAGGTATTTTTAAGAATCCATTCTCCAATAATTTAACATAATGTGATCTTTTTTCATTCATTTGATTATTTTATTTGATTAATTAAAATAACCAATTGTATTTTATCTAATTGTTCTTTTAATTTTATGAAACCCTAATTTAATTTTGGACAAAATTATTAAGTGTGTTTTTTTACTAAAAAAATTATCGTTTTTATTTCTAATTTTGGTGCGTTTCAATTTGCTGTAACTGTATGTATTGCAGTTTCGCTCTTATGCCATTTTTTTTTTTTTTTGCAATTGCACGTACGTTTTGCGTTGCGCCTGGTGCATTTTGTTTTGCCTTTTGCAATTTTGTGCGTACAATAGGCACTGGCTTGTAAACATGTATTTTTTTTTATTCGAATGGGTGATTTGTCCAGCGTGCATTTTTTGATTGCTTTTGTGAATGACTGTTCATGAATGTCATGCGTATTGTTCGTTACCTTTTAGGAGCGCATAGCTTAAGTATTAATAGTCCTCATGAATTGAATATATTTTGCTTTTGCTGTTACTATTTGGTTTTGGTTTTCAACATGCACGTGCTTCTATATTGTTTATGTAATTTAATTACTTGAATGAACTTTTTTACATATAACATATGTTGGATTAATGTGATAGCATTGTATATAAATTGTTTTTATATAATTATTGTTATCAGTTTGGGTGTAAATTTTATGAACTCTTTTTATTTTTTTTTATATATCTAATAATTTTAATTGAAACAATATATTACTAAAGTAATCTCTATTGTATAAACTGATTTAATTAAAATTGCAAAGATGTTCATATGATATTATTTATGCGAATTGTGCTCAGCCCAAAGGAAGACACAATTTGACCAAATAATAACATACCTGTGATGATAAATATGTGACAATTAATTTTCATGTGAATAATAGTCAATCCAAAGAAAGACTATTATTTGACAAAGTTGATTATTAATATTTAATAATTGTGTATAGTATCATTTACAAATTAATTTTTATGTCCAAAGACTAGGAATTAATGTTGTGTTTGGTATCTTGTTATGAATCCATTATGTGAAATATATATATATATATATATATATATATATATATATATAACTTACTTGATCATATGTGAAAGTTGTGTAATTTTAAGACCTTCCATTTACAATATTAAAATTGTCTTGTAATTTTGGTTAAATTGATTGAAATAACATAATACCAAAGTAATATCTGTTGCATAAGTTGGTTTGATTAAATTTACATAGATGTTGCATGAAATTATTCATATGAATTGTGTTTGGCCCAAAGAAAGACACAATTTGACAGAATAATTATATACTTGCGATGGTAAACATGTGATAATTATAAATAGTGTGATTTTCCATGTGAATAATAAAATGTCCAAAGATAATTATTATTTAATAGGAGTTATCATTGGATTGATTTTGATGTGAATAATTAAATGTTCAAAGACAATCATTATTTGATCGAAGTAATCATCATATAAGTTTTCATGTGAGCAATAGAGTGTTCAAAGACATCCTTTGTTTGACAGGACTTATCACCAATGTTTGATCAATGCGTTGAGAGTACCACTTACAGTTAGTCTTTTTCAATCCAAAAATTGAGGATTAATGGTGCGCTAGATATCTTGTTTGGATCTTGAAATTTACCATAAAGATTAATTGTGCATTGTATATTTATTGTTCTCTTATTTAATTGTTGTTGCTACTACTACAATTTAAATTACTCATATTATTTGAATCCCAAAGCTGCATGTATAAAATTTAGAGTTTGAAAGGAGTCAGTTGAGAGTTGAGGATATTGCATAAAGTTTTTTTTTTTTTTTCTAGAGAAGAAATACGAGAACAAGATAAGGAATTTCTTTGTTACTTTTATAAGATGAGACATATAATGTAAAAATGTTCCAATTACACTATTTAGTGTGTGAAAAAGGGTAAATTTCTCACATTTTGTTTGTTTTAAAGTTAATTTAGTTTTTATACCAAAGGACACTAGTGGGTAGATTTTGATTCTATTACTCACATAAGCATGTCTATATAATGCTACCTATGGAGTCATCTGCTAAGTGACGATGAAAGATTTATTTATGTGAGTGATAACATAAAATTGTAGTTAAAGCTATAAGAACTTTTAAGTTACTTTAAAAGATTCAATTTCATTTGAATTTGGTTGAGACATATATTGAACTGTTTATTAAAGCATGTTTTATTTCTAATTTGGACAAATTCAGTTATTCTTGTTCAAATAGAAATAATAAAGTTAGTCTCTCTTGTGATTCAAATGTAGCAAGTTATGAGTTCTTTTATGGATATTGAGTGTTCCTATTGCAAACAATTTTAGGTGGTACAAAACTTAAAATTAAATGAAAATTTCGTCACTTTATAACATAAGCACTTAAGTCATATCTCTTAATAGAGAATTTGGATGTTTGTGTTATAGGAAATTCTTGATCCTTTATATTTGTTGGACCTTATAGTCTACATTGACTATATAAAGGAAAAATAAACAAACAAAATGTAATTTAGGTGCCGAAGGAGCTAAGGATGTCTTAGAACTAATACATACATATATTTGTGTTCTATTCCTTATGAATTCATGAGATGGGCAAATGTATTTTATTATCTTCATATACGATTACTTTTTATTTAAATTATAAAAAGTTTTAACCTCTAGACATTTAGTCTTTCAAAGTTGAAGTTGAATTTCAACTAGGAAAGAAAATTAAAGTTGTCAAATCTGACTATGGGAAATACTATGGTAGATATGACATAAAATGTAATGTCTAGAGTTCCCCATGTATTTTCTTCAATAATTGTGAAATTGTTTTACAACATACAATGTTAGGAAGACCTAGCATGAACAGAGTTGTAAAATGATGAAACTAGACTTATAAATATAGTAAGAAGTTTGATTCTTCTTTAACAAAGTTGCTTTGAGGAAAGACATTAAAGAAGACAATTTATATCCTTTTAGGATACCAATTAAAGTAGTCATTAATAACTCATATAGGTGTGAGCTGGGGAAATCCCAACATTAAGCATATGCACATTTGGGGATGTCCAGTCGAAACAATTGCTTATAGGCTGCATAAAGGTAAGCTGGACTTAAAGATAATTAGTTACTATTTTTTTTTGTTACATTTAAAGCTTTCGCATGTATAAGTTTTACAATCTCACTTTAAGATTTGTTTGAGACAGGAATGCAAGACTCCTTGAGAAAATTGAGTTTGAAGGGGAAGGAAACATAAAGAGTGTTGTTATCTTTAAAGAATAATTTGTTATTGACAATAGATAAGTCTTTGTACTTACCATTGTTCAAAAAATGGATATGATAATTAAATAATGATGTTACTTCTAACATATTAGAAGATAAGACAACACCGAGATTCCCTCTCGAGCACCACCTAAAGTTCAAATTCAATAGTCTCAAAAAGTGTCATTAAGAAAATCCATTAGAGAAAGGAAAAATGTAATTTGATATGATTATATTATATTTATTTTAGAACATGAATATGACATTAGGTTGACTGAGAAGGTCTAATCGACTTTAGTCAAGTCATGTTGTACTCTAACTCTCAAGTGAATTGATGTCATAAATGATGTAATAAAACCGATGGTTGAACATGACATTTGGGATATCGTCAAATTACTTGAAAGTGTGAAACCCCATAAGTCGTAGATAAATATCTATGGTCAAAAGAGATTCAATGGGCAATATTGAGATATATTAAGTTTATCTTGTCGCCAAAAGTTTTACAAGAAAGAAGGCATTAATCACAAAGAGACTTTCTCTCTGGTTTCTTAGAAAGACTCTCTTAGGACTATAATGACACTGTAGATCATTTTGATGTATGTTTTGCATAGATATATAAATATTACGTTTCTAAATGGAAACATTGATGAAACAATTTATACAGTGAAACCAGAAAACTTTATTTAAGGTGATCTAAAGTTTATGGTATCAAAACTAAAGAAATTCATTTATGCCTTTAAATAAGTCTCTTGTCTATGATATTACAAAATTCATCAAGATTACCTTTTATGGTGTTGATGTAAATTTGGTTGATGATTGCGTATACTAAAAGTTTAGTGGGAGTAAATTTATTATTTTGGTATTATATGTTGATGACATCCTACTAGCATCATACAGTTTATTGTTGCAAAAGAGTTATATTACAATTTATCATGTATGCTTAAGTTTATTTTTATTATCCTGAAATATTTTTTAGTGAGAGTCCTAAGGTGATATATGAGTAATCTTGGTATGCAATATTAGAAAGTAGTAAAGCGCATGATGCGTTATTTGAAGAGAACAAGAAACTACATGTTTTCATATCAAAAGTCTAGAAGTTTAGAGATCATTAGCTATTCTAACTTTGATTCTAGCAATCACTCCACATTAGGATCCACATTTAAGCATATTGGTGGAGTTAATATTTTGCTATGAGACATTATACTAGAATTTATGACTACTAAATTATTATCATTGGTTTGCCTGTTGTTACCAACATTAAGAAGTTATTGGGTATTTATTGGGACAATATTATAAACTAAAGAATTCAACCAAATCAAAGGTGGTTGACATAAAGTATTTGGTTGTTAAATAAAAAATTAAAAAAATACATATATTATAGAACATATAGGAAAAGAGAATATGCTAGCTGATTTACTAAAAGTCCGGTACTTCCTAATATAGGTGTAATTCCTAATAGTACCATAGTTTAGTGGGAGTCTTACCTATGCTTTATATCTCATAGTTTTCAAACATTTTGTTGTTTGAATTTTCTGCAGAAATAAAGTTGATGTTTATCATCTTATTATAAATTTGTGTTATGTTTTATATGAGATTTTTGTTGCATTTAGATTGATTTTTATAAAGAATAAAGTTTGGACTAATTGAAAATGAACATGATTTAGATCACATGACATGTTATTTTCATACCACTTATTCATATTTGATTTATGTCATTAAGTATAAGTAATAATGGTGATCATTGTGGCTTAGTCACGTTGAGTTTGTGGCAAAAACCGCAGTAGTTCTTTGTTGTTATATGAGATGGACCAGATTGTTAAAGAACAGTCTAAAAGTAAATAACGTACGGTTGTGTGCCTTTGTGATATAAATATCTAAGATTAATATGAAGTCTAAGTGGGAGATTGTTAAGAATTTATTTATTCCTAATTAATTAATATGAACTAAATATTAATTTATAATATTTATATTAGTTATTTACATTTAGAGGGGTTTAATTTAAGTGATCTAATTTAGAGAGTCCTAGACTGTAAATAGAAAATAATAATATGGAATTAATCAGTGAATTATCAGTTTTACTTATTGGGACATAATGAGTTAAAAACATAAAGCACAGTTATAGTCTCCAATATACCAAATCAGAAACGGTTTTCTCCTCTTCCCATCTGAAGAGAAAACGAAAGTCCCATAAGAAATAAAAAGATTTGGTTAAAAAAGATCATTGAATCAATAGTTCTTATCTTTCGCTACGTCTCAATCATAATTGTTCTATAGATTCAAGTATTTCTAAGAACCTTTTCTCAAATAATGTCATGTAATGTGATCTTTCTCTATTTATTGGTTATTTTATTCGATTAATCAAAATAACCAACACAACAACCTTTCATTTACATGAATTTTAAAATATTTTTTTTATAAAATTCAATTTACTTATGATAAATGAAAAAATGGAAAGTTGTTTTACCATGTAAAACTTTATTATGATATAATAAACTACTAATTAGTGACATTGTGGCAGGGTTCATTACTTATCATTTTCATACTTTGAAGTATTTTTTTAATAAGTTCATTCTTTGAAGTTTGAACATGAATCGAGTTGTGTGACCATGTCATGATAATAATCATGAACCGATCGATGGACGTTACCGCGTTGCTAAAGGAATACAATCGTGAGTTCGTGACCCACAAGATAATTAATTACCAACTCTTCTATCAAAATACTTAGCAGAGAAGATATTTAACAAAAGTAGAATTCCATTAGATAAAAAACATATGAGGACCATATTTTAGCCGTTTATGTTTATAAGTTAAGATTCAAGTTAGTTAAGAGGCAATCTTGACAAGTGGTAGAAAAGGTCGTAGAAGGCAAAATTCGTAAGGTTGACCAAACATTAGAAGGTACTTTTGCTTTGAAGCTAAAGCTATAAAGCGATTCATGTCTTCAACGAAGTTTTAGGTTGCCCAGCACTTTACGTGTTTGGTGTGTGGATAAGATGGTGGATGATCATTTTTAATACATCTAAGATAGATTTTAATACCATCTTAAAAGGTAGAGTTTTGACCTAATTTAATTCTAAAAACTAGATCATAAGACAAGAGTTGTCTCACATTTATATACTTTATCTTAACTTTAGTTATAACCGATATGAAACTTAGATTTTTTCTAATATTAATACTTGACTTTTTTCAAGAACACCAATAAATTTCAATCAATTATACACGAAGAGTCTAAAGAAAGCCAATGAGAGAACCTGGCTAACACTTCTCATAACAATTTCTTTTATAATCAAGAGTTATGATTGGATTTCCTTCGATTCGACGATTTATGTACGGTAAAAGAACATCCTTCAACGCTATGAATTGTGCAGAATAAGCAATTATTTGGCAAAGGATATGTTATGACTCATGACTATGCTAAAGAAAAAGCAATAAGCCGAGATGTTAGCAAGTACTCTTGACTCCACTGTCTCACTCCTTAATATACACACAATAGAAAGTGGTAGGTTATGATATGATTCATGAAGAATGAGAATTAGGAAGCATGGTCAGCTCTTGAATCACCTCCACCATGGTTGGCCTTTGCTCCGGCACTTCATGAGTGCATTGAATTGCAAGCTTTGAAAGAATTGCAGCTTCAGATTTGGAATAATCTCCCTTCAGATTCGTGTCAACAAAATCTTCAAATCTGAAAGCTTCAACTGCCACCCGTATTGAACCCCCTATCAATGCCTTTCCAGATAGAACTTGAAGAACAATAACCCCAAATGCATATATGTCACTTTTCTCAGTAAAGCGTCCAGTAGTGATGTATTCAGGAGCTAGGTATCCCATGGCAGCACTTGCTTTAAGAGCTGAGAAAACAACATCATCTGCAAGAAGCTTTGGGAGGCCAGCATCTGAGATCAATGGGCTAAATTGATGGTCTAGAATAACTTTTTCAACTGAAATGTTTTGGTGTACTATTGTTGGCTTGCTTGCTTCATTGTTGTGCAAATAACCAATACCTGGTGTGGTCATAAAGGAATAGTCAATATCAAACAGAAAAAAAAAAAAGATATATAAACACAATAGGGGTGCTGAGAACACATTCTAACACTTTTTCAAACACAACCTTAATTGAATCATTTTCCTTTCAAAACTATTAAATAAGACTAGTGAATAATTAAATATGATATGAGACTTAAAAAAAAATTTCATCTTCAATAAATAAGAGAGAATGTAACCATATGCCTGATAATAAGTTACTAGTATTTCTCAAAATGTAATCCATTAAACTTAGTGAAATGCTAGTAACTTATTACGTGTCATGTGGAAATTAATCGAGATGATGATGATGATCTCGGACTACCTAATCATTTCTCTAGGTTCAAGTAGTTTGCATGAAGTTCTATGCTCAACTCTTGCTACTACCATTGTAGAAAAGAAGAAGAAAATAGATACCATCAACAGTAGCATCTGATGCAGAATTGGGAGTAAGAAAGCACTAACCTTTTGCAATACCCCTTATGATAGAAATTCTCTTGGACCATTCAATTACATAGTCACTTCCATCTTCCTTGTCAAGGTATTGAGACAGATTACCCCTGGTGGCAAAGTCATGGACAAAAAACCATTCACCTCTACTCCTTGAATAACAGAAGCCTCTCATCTTAACAATGTTTTCATGTCTCAGTGAGGTTAACATGCTCAACCCCTTCAAAAACTCACCTTCCTCGGTTTTGCAGCAAGACACACTAATGCTTCTAATAGCCACAAAAGATCCGTCTCTAAGAACTCCTTTATAGACAGCTGAGAATTTGCTCTTACTCAATAAATTGGCCTCAGAAAGGTGCTGTGTTGCTGATTCAATCTCATCAATGTTGAATCTAAAACGGTTCAAATATTCAAGGGATAATCCACTCTCATTTTGACCATCAGCCAATGAATCAAAACCATTATAATAATACTCAAGATTAACGAGTGGAGATGAACTTCTGTGCAACTCTTTAAGCTGGTAAGGACTACGTTGGCCTTCAGAATAATCTGATGTGTTCCTAACCCTCTGCCTTTGGCGGTGGTATCTGACAAATATGAAAATTCCAGAACTTATGAATGTGATAACAGTAGTTGTAACACTGGCTGCAATGACAAGATGAAGAAAGCTTCTTGATTTTGAGCAATGGGTCTGGTTACAATGCAAGTGGGTATTTGCTTGCTTTGGGAAAGTTGTTGGAGGATTTGTGTTCATTGATATATTTGGGGCACTAATTTGACTAACGCCAAATATTTCATCTTTGTTGCAAGCTTTCAAAGTAGAAAAGCCAACTCCACAGAGTCCTAGGTTGTTTGCACCTTGGAATCCTTCCCTTAATCTCTTCAATGCTTCATTTTCATTTTAAAGCACTAATTAGTATGCATCCAAAAAATGCATAAAAACAGATGAACTTTGTTGCAATGAAATAAGGACAGAGGCATACCAGAAGGAACAGTTCCTGAAAGGGAATTGTTTTGAATATCTAGAACTTCCAAGTTTGCAATATCAGCTAGTGCTGCAGGTATCGTGCCATTGAAGTTGTTGTAGCTCAAATATAGCCTCCTTAGCTTCTTCAAGTAACCCAAGCTTTGAGGAATTTGACCAGTTAATTTGTTATGTTGCAAAGAAAGAGCATTAAGCTGCTTCAATGAACCCAGTTCCTCAGGTAAGTTCCCCTCTAGCTGGTTATAGCCTAACTGCAGCACTAAAAGTATGAAGAGCAAGGAAACTTGGATTAAAAAACAATTACAAGGGGAATAATTTGGTGCACTCAATGTCATTCATTTTGAACACAAGCTGGACTTAATAATACAGACTCAACTCACAACTAACATCCATGTCAATAATAATTGCCATGCAACTTAACTAACAGAGTGTTTGGCAAATAATTGACATAATTAAAATCAATTCAATTCATTTTCCCCCCTTCAAAGGTCTTCAACTAAACCATAGTAGGAAATTTAAGATTATTAAGTAATGATTAAAGAAGCCTCTACCACCCGTTTTCTGTATTCAATTTCAATCATGATTAAACCCAAAAGCAGCTTATCATACAAAAACAAAAACCATAGTTGGTAACTAACTTGATACCACAAAACTATATACTAACCTTGGAGACTAGTCATGTTCCCGATACCAGGAGGAATGGTTCCGGATAAATTATTAAAGTTGAGATAAAGATCGAGCAATTCCTCAAGATTTGAAATCTCTCTGGGTATGTACCCAGAGAGATGATTGTAATGCAAGTATAAACCAGACAAGCATTTGAGTTCAGCCACAGAAGGAGAGACACTGCCAGAAAGACCTCTTCCTGGCAAGGATATATTAGCCACTTTGTTGTGTTCGTTGCACACAACCCCCAAGAAAGAACCACTGCATGGATCACCATCACTCTTCCACGACCCAAGGAACTTGTCTTCTGGGTCCAGAGAGGATTTCAAGTCCATTAGAACTCTCACCTCTGCATTTCCATGAACTAGCTCTGGAGGAGTACTAAGAAGTGCAACCAACAGACACAACAGATGAAGCAAACTCATTTTCCAAAACTAAGCTGAAAGAGAGGCACCCATGTGAAGTTTTGTCTTAAAGATTGTAACTTTGGTTTCGGGTTGTTGGTCAATAGTCACAAAGCATGACTTTGTTAGTCTTTGTTTCTAGACTTTGTCTAAGAAAACATTGAATGCGGTAGTGGTAGTTTGTGCTTCTGCATAGAGAATGAAGTGAAGGAAGGGGAACATAGCTAATTAATTAAATTTATCATTTATGAGTTGCTGACAGATAGGTTGGTTCACATAGCAATATAGCATCTCCAAGAGGAGATGGTTGCCACTGCTTGGAAATCAAATTTTCTATAGTAGAAATATTAAAGGCAATAATCAATGATGTGGGTACTGTGGACCACCTCAGTTTGACTATTTGCCTTTCAACTTTCCAATTTGGCTTTAAAAATTGAAAAGTGTTCATTGTTTACTAATTTTTTCTCATAATGAGATTGGTTCAGGTTGTCTTTATTCTAAGGCTCTCCTTTAGTACTGTGATTCTTTTCACAATGTAAACAACTTCGGCTCATCAAGAAAGGAGCCTCTGGTGGGTTTGGATATATAATATGAGAACAATATTACGACAAATTTGTCCTGTTTTACCGAACCCGATTTGATTTTTGTGTATAGTTAGTTAAAAGTCAATGTGTAAAATAATTTAATGAAAATTGGTTATTAACGAATTCAATGATATGATAAAATGATCAAGTCTTTTTAGATATATGTAGAAAAATGTTTTATACTTATATTGTATATACAAGTTTTCCTTATTGTAAGAAAAGTTATTGAGTATTGACGTGTGAAAAATACTTATAACTTTTTTTAAGAAATGAATTCCCTTATTATTACGCAAGGGAAGCATAAGGATGATGCGTGAAAAAGATCAACGTGGATCATCACCGACGATGTATGTGAAAAAGGACCAACGTGTGGATCATTGTACCACGGCTTAAATTATGGCCTTTTGGAACGTATACTTGCTTTGGGATCATTAAATTTTTTGAACTGTAATAAAAAAAACCAGGGTTGGCCCCGGGGGCCAGTATTGACAATTGTCAAATGTGTGTGTGATAGTGGGATCATCCTTTTCAATGCTCTCCACTTTAGCAAACACAATTTTCTGCATTATCAATCAATAAAGTGTATAAACAACTTGTTTATGGGAGAAACTTTCGCTAATGGTGAGGAAAAGAGGAGCAATAGCGACCTTTCCATTTTGGTTTTGTTTGTTTATGCTGAAAGAGACTTTAGTTGTCCTCAAGTCAAGACTACATCAAAGTTAAAAGTTAAAAGTCATGCCGCCACTCATAATCTCTGCCACCATTCTCGTTCTCGATATGATTCAGATCAGAAAACGTATCTAACACTATGAAAATATGCTTAGGTTAACTTTGAAGAAACAATTTTTTTTTCATTTAAAAAAATTTAGCAAAAATATGTTCTGTTAGTTTTTAAAAACTGAATTCAAAAGCAATTTTATGTCACTAGCTCATTAATTGATTTCTGATTCAAAATCTATCAAATCTTGAAAATTGTTTTCAAGATAACTCTGTTCTGATGTTCTGAAAAGCAAAGAAGAAAAACAACTCAAAGATGTTTTGTGTTTCCTTTTTTAATTATTAATAATTATTAGAGGCAAAACGACATGATTCGTGCCATTTTCACTCCATCCTGTTGGATCCAATTAGAGTATGTTAAGGCTGTAGAAGTTGAGCATGAAGAGCGAGAGGCTGGCGAAATCAACAATGATGCGACGTCGCCGGAGGTCAAGGGTTGAGGACAAGCTTCCCGATGGAGTTGTCGCTGACTCCGAGATTTTAATGATATCTGAAGTTTTGCTTTGTTTTGTTTTTTCTATCACAAGTATTCTCCTGTAAGATATTAATGGATATGGTGCCTATAGGGTCCTATAGTATATATTCTTTGGAGTTTAAAAAAAAAATCAGTACTTATGCCGGTAACATTGAGAAATATCCACAAAAACTATTATAAACAGTGGGTAAAATCCGCGTTTTTTCTCTGCCGGATAAACTTGTTTACGAAAATAAATGATTTTTTTTTTTAAAGTTTGTATTTGGTGTTCAAAGTTTGCGTGCTATACATGTAAGATTTTTTTTTAATTGGTTTAAGTATTTTTTTTAAAATGAAAAAAAATACAAAATTAATAAATAAAAAAATCTCTTTCATTTAATTTTTTAAGTCATGAAATTATAAAATATTAATATTTTTAACAATAAATATTTAAATATTAATGTAATAAATTAATAAATAATAATATTAACACAGTCATGCTTACACATTCAAAGTTTACCCTCTTAATATTTTATACATTCAAAATAATCAATTATACTCAACAGACTAAAAAGATAATCCACAAATCTGCCAATTTAACCAATTTAATTTGTTTAGTATGTGGGTTAAACAAATTGGACTTAAATTTCCTTAACGAGTAAAAAAAAAAAAAACCAAACGACAAGTCCACGGATTAAAAGTTTGATGGATTCGAAAAAGTATACCCACCTAATGAACATACATGAATAAGATACTACTTATTAGAAACTAACAGAAGACATTTGAGAATATGTAGATAAATACTGGTTCTCGTCTCTAATTTCATTTATCTTAAATTTTTTTAGATGTTATTTGCAAAAATAAAATTACTCTTTATTGTATATATACATTTTTTTGTCTGTGTTCTTATGTGGAATAAACTTAATGTATAATGTTATAAAAGAATTATGAAAATAATCATATAAAAAAATTGAAAGATTAGAGTGGTTCATTTTTTATTAATTGAAATTAATCGAATTACATATAATAATTAGAATATAACTTGGTTTTAACATTAATTTCTTTCAATTTAGTGATACTTAGCAATTTTGTTTTTGAATTTTCAAATAACATGATTATCCTTGGTCAAGCATTACCATAACTCAACGCCGTACTATATGCAGACAGTTTCTCATCTGTGACAACAACCACGTCATTAATTAATCCATGAGTTAAAAAGAGAGAAAGTAACACACGATAACAACATTTTGATTCAGCAGTGCATTGCAAAGGCATAAAGTAAAAAAAGAAACAATGAGCAAGGAGTTAAGCAAGGATCAAGTTTCTTCCATGAGGGAAGCTTTCACGTTGTTCGACACAAATCGCAACGGTCGAATCGAGCCATCGGAACTTGGGATCCTGATGCGAGCTCTGGGTGGGAACCCGACACAGGCGGAACTAAAATCCATTGCGGCCGAAGAGAATTTAACTGAACCCTTCGATTTCCAGCTATTCCTTGATATGATGGGGAAGCACATGAAGCTTGAACCGTTTGATCGCCAACTTCGCAGCGCCTTCAAGGTCCTCGACAAGGGCTCCACCGGCCAAGTCTCCGTCACCGATCTCCGTCACATTCTCACCAGCATCGGCGAGAAACTCGAACCTTCTGAGTTTGACGAGATGATCAATGAGGCCAATGTCGTCAATGATGGTAAGATCCATTATGAAGATTTCATCTCCAAGATGATCTTCAAGTGATCATCATCTTATTTCTTTGTTTCTCTTTGAATTAAATTAAAATGCTTTAATTGTCATTTTCACCTCTATTTCTTTTTATCGGTAAATATTGTTTGTTTCCTACTTTGGTGAACCAATGAATTAATTAATTAATCATGTTATGCTAAATTTTAATATATATTTTTTAAAATTTTCATTCTAAGTGATGTGCTTTTCTATACGAGCTGGAATACTGTTTCTTTGCCTTCTTTTAGGAAATGTGTCTGATAATTGTCTTATCGTATTAATCTGGGGCTCGACGTTGTTACATGTTAGTTAAGATCATACACAACTTAATTTCATGTACTAATATTATAAGTTCTTGATACTTAATGTTTTGTGGTGATAAATACTTGTGAAAGGTTAACTTTTGAGTTGATAAAATTGTTTATGTTAAGGTAAACTCCAAGTTCAATATTATAAAATTTTGCCAACATTTATAAAAGTTATTTTATCACAATGGATGTTTCATACATTGTGAATCGAGCAAAGGCCTAATTTCAATATTATACATTAGTTACAAGCATAATTATGCACATGTTGAATATTGACACATCTAAAACATTACATGTCTTTTAATAGCAAACATGTCCATATTAAACTCAACATACTTTCACGAGAACAACAGATAAGAATATGCATCATTTCAAATAGATGTCACAAGCAATTCACATGCTTTAAGGCAACATGAATGCAATGGAATATATGTAATTAAGCACAATTATATGCAGATTTCTCAATATTAAAACAGTTTTTTTAAGGGAATTAAAACAGTTCATATACTAAAATATCGCAATTAAATTATGAACTTTACATCACAAATTAATAAATAAATAAAATGATTCAATGTATTTTTTTTCAAAATTTGAATTCAATATTTTTCAAAATTCAATTTTTTTAAGGAAACAATTTTTAACTTATTCACGTTCATTTTCAAAATCAATATTTTTTTTTATAAATTTTGTTTTTATCTAAAAGAACCTATTTTCTCTACATTTAAGAATGACTCTTTCTATTACCTATCAATACTATTACAATTATAATTATCGTAATCACCATTATTATTTTCAATATTATTACCATCACCATTGCACCACTAAAAAAAATAATATTGTCCCTATTATTCTCATTATTAGCATGTTCATTATCACAAAACACACCCATAAACTAATTTCAATTAATGAGTGTCTATTTGTTGCCAAAATCAACCACCGGGAGAGCTCCAAAATATGATGAATTCTTATTGCTGGAACATGAACGTGAAAAGCATCAAATGGATGAAATGAGAGAAGTTTACTATAATGAAGGAGCATGGTGGAATGAATTTCCATTATCTATCTGGCTTCGACCAAACTATGCTGGAAAACAAGGGTGGAGGTTCATAACTCAACCCAATGCTATGGTGTCACAGCTCTTCAAAACTAAATATTTTCCAACATGAGACTTTTTGGATTTCTCTATTGACAATAATCCAAGTTACACATGGCGTAGCATATGGAGTCCTTGAGATCTACTCAAGGCTATAGATGGAGGATAGGAGATGAGGCCAATGTCAATGTCTGGTCAGATTCATGGATCGGAGATGTGAGTCTAGAGATGATTGGAGAGGCACCACACTATGCAATCATGAATTTGACTATTAAGGATCTGATGCTCCCACATACTAAGAATGGGATAATATTTTTTATAAATACTATGATCCCTCATCTAGCTTCCCAATCTGTCCAAATTCCACTTTATAATGCAGATGAAGAAGATGCTAGGATTTGGAATCAAACATCAGATGACATTTTCTGTTAAATCTGCATACTGGCTATATATGGAGCTCTTTGGAGAAAATCAACAGTATGAGGAACTAGGAAGTTGGAAGGAGTTGTTGGATACATAGTAATAAAAAAGATACCAAACAAGGGAAAATTAAGGAATACAGTAACAAATCTATTATGTGATTGAATAGAATCATAAGAAAATATTTTAATAAAACATTTAATAAGTACAAAGTTTTAAGAATAATTTGGGTTCAAGCACTCCATGCACTAGGGATGGCAATGGGTAGGATATGGATAAGGTACTATAGTACCCGTCCCCGTATCCGTATTTGAAAAAAGTACTTGTGTCTGGCCCGATACCCGTGCGGTATCCACATCCCCATACCTTCTGGGTACCTATATACCTATACCCACACTCGTGACCTGCATTTTTCATATATATAAAATTAAAAATCATAAAAAAAAACTCATATAATATTAAAATCAAACAAACATTGATTTATCAAAATTTAGGTTATAAATAAATAACATTACAAAAATAATTATCCAACACAAAAATTATAAATATTATAATCTAAACAAAAACTATAATTAAACGAGAAAAAATAATATATTTTTAAAACTAATTAGTTTATAATTATATATTAAAAATTAAAAATAAAACACAAATAGATATAATAATTTGACTTCATCATCCAAATCAATTTTTCCATATTTTACAAATATTTATCTCCATAGTTTCTATATTACTTTGAATCACTAATATAAATAGAAATTAAAATACGATAGAATATCAAAATTAGCATATAAAAAGAATAATTAAAATAAAAAATAGATAATTAAACAATTTTAATTGAATAATTTATATAATAAAATTATAATTATATTAATTAATATGTATATATATAAGGTGCGGGACGGGATGGGTACCCCGTACCCGCACCCATCCTCGTGAGATTTTACAGGTAAATACTTGCCCCATCCCCATCCCCATTGTGTGGGTTATTACCCTACTCGTATATGAGTATTTTTGCAGGTGCCCGTAGGGTCTGGGTCCATATTGTCATCACTACCGTGCACTATCCTTAGAGAGAAAATGAAGGTTTTGTATTTTTTACGCTCCTCTCTCAAGATATGACAACCCGAATACAGCAATAGAATTCTCGAATTTTCTGATTACCAATGCTCTTTCTTTTATTAGAAAATATAATAATAATTTATAACCATTGCTCTTTTTTAGTGTGCCATTTCCCATGCTAATCTTTAT
Organism: Amphicarpaea edgeworthii; assembly: GCA_014843725.1. Lineage (NCBI taxonomy): Eukaryota > Viridiplantae > Streptophyta > Magnoliopsida > Fabales > Fabaceae > Amphicarpaea > Amphicarpaea edgeworthii. The sequence continues at coordinate 4,129,877 of CM026324.1, read as the reverse complement.
TTTTGGGTGATTCAACTCTCCCTACAACAAGTAATCTTTTAGTCTGATTGCAAGTCACTAATTGATCAAGTGCATGGTAGCAACAATAACATCAGCGAATGTGGAATGATCATTTAGCAAATAATAAAACTTCTTTATGATTCATAGGAGTTTTCAAGTCAATATTGTCAAAAGATCAGTTAACATAGTGGCTCATAGACTTGCTAGACAAGCGTTAGATAATCCAGATGTTACTATTTTTCATTGTATCCCCAATTGGATTCAACTTTTTATTGAAATGGAAATCTGATCATTTGATGTCAAAAAAACTAATTTCAATAAATAAAAAAAAAAAAAATAGTCTTGAAGCACAACATTTAAGCTTAAGACAAAGGTTATTCTTGGAAAAAAAAAAAAAAGCAGCCAAAAGGATAATATTGAGAAATGTTATTAACGTTTTTTTTTTTCAATTTCTAATGTAATTTTTATATTAATAAATTTTATAATAATTCTATGAAATATATAAAGTGAAATTCTTACACGGCAACAAGTCTTAAATAAATTAGCTTACTAATTTAAAAAAAGAAAAAATATGTTGTTATTGTTATTTAATATAAGATGATATTAAAATGCATTTCATTTTGTTTTCTATTAATTAATATTTTAAATATATCAATTAAAATAATTCTTTTTTTTTTGTTATTTATATCAATAATATTGTTAAATAAAAAAAATCTTTACTTGATTAATTAAACTTTATTTTTCATCTCGTTTTTGTGAAACGACGTAGCATCAGTACAGGTGGCTATTTCTTTTATAAATAAATAATTAAATAGAAGATAAATAACATAGAAGACAAGTGCACAAAGTCTAGGGGTTTTAGTGTGGGCGGAGCCGCGGAGGAGTGTCGCAGTCGCAACCCTAATCAGAAGAAGCGCAGCTTCAACGGAGTGACAGCCACCAGCCATGGGTCGTATGCACAGTCGCGGGTTTGAATCCATTCTTTTTTTTTTCAATCTCTGTCATCGATTTCGTTCTCTTCTCTCCCATTATTGAAAATCAACGTTTGATTTTGTTTCCTTTGGTTACAGTAAGGGAATATCCTCTTCTGCTTTGCCCTACAAGAGGACACCCCCTAGTTGGCTTAAGATCTCTTCGCAAGATGTATTTTTTCTCTCCCTCTGTTTCCATATTAATCGTTTTTTCAGTTTCCTCGTGTCATGCTTCTCTAGCATCGTTGTAATTTTTTTTATTTATTGTAGGTTGAGGAAAACATCTGCAAGTTTGCGAAGAAGGGTTTGACCCCATCTCAGATTGGTGTCATTCTTCGAGATTCTCACGGTATTGCTCAGGTCAGGAGCGTCACTGGCAGCAAAATCCTCCGCATTCTCAAAGCTCATGGTTTGTGCTTTCTCTCTGTATTTGTTCTTACAATTTCTGTTTATTCTAGGTAATATTTATAGGGAAAATGTGATTGGATAGTTTTAAAAGGAAGAGAGATAGAATTTAGGTAGAGAAAGTGAATCATGTGTTAAGTGATGTGAATGGGAAATGCAAAGAGAGATACGGAGAAAAAAATAGTATATGTATATATTTATCCTAATGAGGAATTGAGGATGATGAAATAAATATTGGCGGTGTTTGTTATCAGGGCTTGCGCCTGAAATTCCAGAGGATCTGTACCATTTGATTAAGAAGGCAGTTTCAATTAGGAAGCATCTTGAGAGAAACAGGAAGGACAAGGACTCCAAGTTCAGGTTGATTCTTGTGGAGAGCAGAATCCACCGCCTCGCTCGTTACTACAAGAAGACTAAGAAGCTCCCACCAGTCTGGAAGTAGTGAGTACCCTCTCACCCCTCACCTTTTGTTGCATTGATGGTATGGCTTTTTTGCCATTATTTTATTATTAGTGCAGTTTTAGTTGAATAAAACTGTGCTCAAGGTATAAGTTCTAGTTTATGATTATGTTATATTGCTACGCTTGGAGGCTTTTGAGCTGTGGCTTGTGGGAAATGGAGTCCAAGTAAAAGGAAGTGGTTTGTTTCATTATTTTCCTGCTTACCCTAACACAGTATTAGAGCATTCCTAAGATCTTTAATTAAGTGGTTCAAATTCTGTATTCTGTATATACCATACACTTTGATCTTGTTTCGGAAGCATGTGTTAAGTATTTATTTGAGATGGGCAACATATGTATTTGTTTTATAGTTATATTTGTTACCTGCTGGATGTGTTGTAAAATGATCAAAAGCAAATAGACATACTTTCCTAGAAGTGTTGTTCAACAGGTGATGCTTACTTGATATTATTTGGATGTTACGTATGATGATTTTCTAAAAGAAATTCTATTGCTGTTCACTGCTAGTTATGTATTTTTTGTTTTGAATGCACATCTTTGTGATGCTTTCTAAAAGTCTATGTGAATTTGTAATTTGAATGCCAATCTTGTCTCTTTTTGTTTACCCATTTGCACTGTCCCTGACCTGCTATTAATGACTTGTGACTTCTGCAGCGAATCAACAACTGCCAGCACTCTGGTTGCTTAGAGAATGTATTCACTGTCATGGATTTTGCTGCCTTGCAGTCGCCATTTTGCTAGCAATTTGCCATACATTTTGATGAGGTCATTAGTTTTATTAAAAACTTATGGTTAGACTGAGAAAGACTTGAACTAGTGAAGTCAATTTATCGATGTGGTGTTCCTTTTCTTTTAGCTGTTGGAGATTGTCTTTTAAAGAGATGGGTGTGGTTTTTGTTTTTAATTTCAAGTAATATATATCTGAGAAGTTTTGAAGGATCGCATTATTTATTGCTTATGCATTCAAGCGGTTTCCAAAGGAAATCGATTTTTGTTATGTCAGTGTTGGGCTAAGGTTAGATCTCCTCAAATACAAATGAGTAATTGAAAGTTGTCATTTTTTTATTTTTTTTTATATTTAAGATTTTGAAAAGTAGTCCCCAAATACCATTGCCGATGAAAAACAATCGTGTCATTATCATATTTTTTTTCTTTGTTTTCTGATTCATATATTCACTTAATTAATTTAAGTATAGCAATTTAAATCATTTAAATAAGTATATGTTTTGATTTACTAAATCCTAATTAGATTTTTATTTTTTATACGTTATAATCAATTATGTTTTGTAAAATGTTTTTTTTTATAATGTGTGTATATATATATATATATATATTTGTTTACATTTTATGATTTTTTCTTTTATTTTTAAATTTATATATACAAATTATTAAATTTAATTAAAGAGTTAATTGGTCATGCACATATGGTATAAAATAGTTTTACATCGTTATCAACTATAACATCACCATTTTTCTCTTAATTAAATTACTTTGGATCATAGAAGAGTCTTGAAGAAATTATAGTTGTAAGATCATAATAAGTGTAAATTGGAACCTTTAGTTGCAAGATCATAATGATTATAAAGTTGTGTTCATGGTTTCATATTTTAGGATTCTGTTTACGATTTCATGATTTAAGGTTATATTTATGATTTAGGGTTTATAATGTTATAGTTTAGGATTTAGGAGTTAAAGTTCATGGTTTATAGTTTTAGCTTGAGGGTTTGTAATCATGATTTACGATTTAAGGTTTCATGTTTATGGTTTAAAGTGTGTGGTTTCAATGTGTAAGGTTTCATGATTTAAAATGTACGATTCTTTGTTTTAAGGTTTTATGATTTATGATTCATTATTTTTGATTCATGGTTTATAGTTTATGGTTTACGGTCCAAAGTTAATGGTTCAAGGTCTATAGTTTAATGTATATGATTTACGATTTAAGATTTATAGGTCATGGTTTTAGGGTTATGGTCCAGGATTTAAGGTTCAATGTCTAATGTTTTTAATTTAGCATTCAAGGTTTAGATTTCTAAGATTAAATGGTTTAAGGTCCAAAGTTTATGGGTTAGGTGTCATGGTTTTAAGGTTTAGAATTCATCATTTTGAGTTCATGGTTTTAGTATTCAAGGTTTATGGTTTTCAAGTTTTAAGGTTTTATGATTTATAGTTTAAGCTTTTAGTGTTTAGGGATTTATGATTTGATGTTTAGAATTTATGTTTCATTGTTTCAAAGTCCATAATGTAGGGTTTAATGTGTTTTTCACATGGTTTAGGGTGCACGACCCATGTTGCATGGTTTAAGGTTTTATGGTATAAGGTTCATGGTTATGGTTTCATGTGTTATGCCTTAAGATTTATATGTTAGGGTTTTATGGTTTCATATTTATTGTTTAAAGTTCATGATTTCTTGTTTAAGGTTTGGGTTTTTAGGGTTATATAGTTCAAGGTTCAAAGTTTATAGTTCACGATTTTAAAGGTTTAAAATTCATCATTTAAGGTTTCGGGTTCTATAATTCCATGGTTTAGTGATTAAGCTTCATATGTTCATCGTATATGATTTAGAGTTTATTGGTTTATGGTTTTAAGGTCCATGGTTCTTGATTTAGGGTTTATGGATCAAGATTTCAAGGTTCAAGATTTATTGTTTAGTGTTTTAAGGTTTATGATTTAGGTTTCATGGTTTATGGTCTATGGTTTAAAATTTTAGGGTTATATAGTTTATGATTCATGATTTGAGGTAGGTATGGCAGTGGGGCGAGGTGGAGGTGGGGTTAGCCTCCTTGTCCCTAACATCCCAAATCATCCCCACCCTTGTCCCCATTCCTCATCGGGACATAAAAATTTAACCCAAATCCATCCTTGTCAGGGATCGGGTTTCCTTATCCCGCCTTATTTTTAATACATATGACAGTTTCAAATCATAAAATTATTATAACGTAAATTGATACACATGACTATCTCAAATGCTACACGTGACACCCTCATATAACATCCATTTTTCATAATAAATAGAGTTGCTTAATTTATTTAATCAATACATGTTTGTTCATAATAAATCATAAATATTATGTCAATCAAACAAAACACAGAAAAAAAAAACATTTTAAGTATAATTATTATAAAGTATTTATATAATTTACTATATCAATAACGGGGCGGGTGCGAGGTGGGAATCACAATTCTCAACCCTAACCCCATCTCCAATTTCTTAAGCGGGGAAAACCCAAACTTGCACTCACACTTGATTAACTCGATTTTTCCTCATCAAAATTGAGGTTGGGACGAGGGTATCCTTGTGGGTGCGAGTTCAATTGTTATGCCTAATTTGAGAGTTATAATTCAAGATTTTAGAAAGGTTTAAGGTGATTTCATGGTTTAAGATTTAAAGTTTGATGAACCATTAAATCCTAACACCCTAGATCATATACAATAACCTCCAACCCTAAACCATAAACCAAAAACCTTGAAATAATTAACCTTAAAACATGATCCATAAAACCCAAAAGCCTAAATCATGAAATCATAGATATTAAAATTCGAAGCCCTAAAACATAAACCACAAATATTAAATCATAACCGATAAGCTTTAAACCATAAAATTGTGAATCTAAAACCTTAAACGATAAACCTTATAATCATAAAACCTAAATCCTAAACACTAAACCTTAAACCTTAAATCATGAACTCAAGAACCGTGATATATAGATCTTAAACCATACATTATGAACCATAAATTATAAAACCATAACCTTTAAAACCTTAAACCATAAACCTTAACATACACCCTAAGCAATTAACTAAACATTAAATCCTAAAACAATTAAAGTTTAAAGGTAGCACACTCATAGTGTAAAATGATTTTATTTTATCAAACAACCACAATGTTCCATGTATGATAAGTCTGTTGATATTTATAAAATTATCTTAAAAGTTATATAAAAAGTGGATTGCGATAGTTTGACGATGTAAAATTATTTTATACAGTCAATATACCACATTTAAACTCAAACAATTAACATTAAACATTTAAAACCTTAAACCTAAAACCTTAAATCCATAAACTCTATACATTGATGCTTAACTTATGTCTACATATATTATAGCTTATTTTTGGTAACATGTACTTATATTAAATTTAAAGATAATTAATAAATATATAAAAATTTAATAATATAAAAAATTATAGATCTTAAATTTAACATCAATAAGACACATGTTAATGTACTTTTAAAAAAAAAAAGTTAATGTGCTAGTTTAGATGTAAAGATAAAAGATATAATTTTTTTTAACATATCAATTAAAGAATTAATAATTGATTATTTTTATTAGCCATATTAATAATAATATTAAATAAAATTTCTTAACAGAATTACTATTAGTAATAAAAATTGTTTCTAATTTTTTTTCTTTTGTTTATATGAAACGACGTAGCATAGGTACAGGTGTCTGTTTCGTTTATAAATAAATAGATTAGTGCACAGACTTTAGGGTTTCGGAGTGGTGGAGTGAGTAGCAGACCGTCGGAGTAGCAACCCTAATCAGAGGAAGCGTAGCTTCAACGGAGTGACAACCACCAGCCATGGGTCGTATGCACAGTCGCGGGTTTGTATCCATCCTTTCTTTCAATCTCTATCATCGATTTCGTTCTCTTCTCTCCCAGTTTTCAAAACCAACGTTTGATTTTTGTTTCCTTTGGTTACAGTAAGGGTATATCCTCTTCTGCTTTGCCCTACAAGAGGACACCCCCTAGTTGGCTTAAGATCTCTTCGCAAGATGTAATTTCTTCTCTCCCTCTGTCTCTGTATTAACCGATTTTTCCCTTTCCCCGTGTCATGCTTCTCTAGCGTCGTTGTAATTTTATTTATTTATTGTAGGTTGAGGAAAACATCTGCAAGTTTGCGAAGAAGGGTTTGACCCCATCTCAGATTGGTGTCATTCTTCGTGATTCCCACGGTATTGCTCAGGTCAGGAGCGTCACTGGCAGCAAAATCCTCCGCATTCTCAAAGCTCACGGTTTGTGCTTTCTCTTTGCAATTGCGCTTTCAATTTCTGTTCTATTTAGGTAATAATAACAGTAGGGAAAATGTGATTGGATAGTTGTAAGAAAGATAGATAGAATGAAAAACAATAGAAAATGAAGGTGAGTAAGTGAATGTGGTGTTAATTGACGTGAATGAGAATTGAAAAAGAGAGATACGAAGAAAAAATAGTGTGTTTATTTATCCTAATGATGACGATGAAAAAATGTTTGTGGTGTTTTGTTTCAGGGCTTGCGCCTGAAATCCCAGAGGATCTGTACCATTTGATTAAGAAGGCAGTTTCAATCAGGAAGCATCTTGAGAGGAACAGGAAGGACAAGGACTCTAAGTTCAGATTGATTCTTGTGGAGAGCAGAATCCACCGACTTGCTCGTTACTACAAGAAGACTAAGAAGCTCCCACCAGTCTGGAAGTAGTAAGTACCTTCTTCCCACTCCTCCCCTTTTTGTTTCGTTTATGCTATGTCTGTTTTGCTAGTGTTTTATTATTAGTGTTGTTTTAGTTGAATTAAACTGTGCTTAAGGTATAAGTTTGTGTGGCCCGTGGGAAATGGAGTGGAACTGCAATGAAATGGTTTGGTTCATTTAGTGGTTAAAATTCTGTATTAGAGCTTTCATAGGATCTATCATTTAGTGGTTCAAATTCTGTATTCTGTATTCTGTATACCATACACTTTGATTCTGTTTCGGAAGTATGTATAATCAAGTATTTATATGGGATGGTTGACATGGGTATTTGTCGTTTAGATCTATTTGTTACCAGCTGGTTATGTAATGGTGTAAATAGATATGAGTGTCATGCAGATAGACATACTTCCCAGAAGTATTGTTCAATAGGTGTTGCATACTTGATATTATTTTGATGTTGCATATGATGTTCACTGCTAGTTATGTATTTTTTATTGAGTGCACACCTGTATGATGCTTTCTAATGTCTGTCTATGTAATATGAATAACAATCTTCTCTCTTTTTTACCCATTTGCATTGTCCCTGACCTGCTATTATTTGTGACTTTTGCAGTGAATCTACAACTGCCAGCACTCTGGTTGCTTAGAGAATGTATCACTGTGATGGGTTTTGCTTCCTTGCAGTCGCTGCTGAGCTAGCAATTTGCCATACATTTTGATGTTTAGTTGAAGGCTGGATATATGATGAGGTCTTTAGTTTTATTAAGAACTTATAATTAGACTGAAAAAGATACTTAAACTACTGAAGTTAATTTATCAATGTGATGTTCTGTTTCTTTTAGCTTGTGGAGGTTGTCGTTTAAAGAGATGGGTGTGGTTTTTGTTTTTAATTTGAAGTAATATATATTTGAGGGATTGCATTATTTACTGCTTATGCATTCAAGCGGATTTCCAAAAGAAACCAGGTCAATTTTGTTTTGTTAGATTTAGTTTGGTTTAACGTTAATGCACGTTTTGTGAGATGCAGAAATTCAGAACTTTCTATGTTAGACCTAACATGCACTAAAGTTAGAGATCTCCATTAATACAAATGAATAATTATTTTTCGAATTTTGCTTATTTTTTATTTATAAGATTTTGAAAATTAGTCACCAAATGTCATTGCGGATGCTGTCCCCAAGTGTTAATTAGTTAACCTTATTTTTCAAGTTAATTAGTTGCGATTTTTTACATTTTCATTTTATCTTAATTTTATATTTCAATCAATTATCTTTTAATTTTAATTAAATTACCCATTTAAAAATAAATAATTATTAAACATATTCTTAAATGAAAATCTAATTATTTACATTTCATAAAGAAATTTCCAGATTTTATGATTTCATAAATAAAATTCTAAATAGAAAATCTCAATATTTAAAATTTTATAAACGAAATTATAAATTAAAATCCTGAATATTTAAGATTTCATAAATAAAATATTAAATCAAAACCTTCAATATTTAGATTTTTATTATTAAAATCTTAAATTTTAACTTAAATTAAAAATTTAAATAATTAGAGTTTCATAAATAAAATCTTAAATAATTAGTATTTTAATAAAATTTTAAATAATTAGTGTTTCAATGAAATTCTAATTATTTAAGATATCATGACACTTTAAATTGAAATCATACAAATTTTAAGTTTTATAAATAACACTTAAATATTTGAGATTTTGATAAATGAAACAATTAATTTAAATCATATATATTTAGGATTTCAGAAACAAAATTTTCATTTTTTAGGATTTCATTAATGAAATCTTAAATATATATGATTTTATTTATAAATGAAACCTTTTCAATTTAGGGTTTCATAAATGAAACCTTAATTATATAGGATTTTATAAATGAAACAATACATAATTATAAATAAAACCCTAAATTGAAACCTTAAATATTTAAAGATTATGAAATCATAAATCAAAGCCTTGAATATTAAGGTTTGATAAATGAGACCTTAGGTATTTAGGGTTTTATAAATAAAATCTTATATCAAAAACCTCAATATTTAAAATTTCATAAACAAAACCTTAAATTGAAATCTTAAATATTTAGAATTTCATACATACAATATTAAATTAAAACCCTAAATATTTAGGGTTTTATTATTGAAACCTTAAATTTCACCTTAAATTGAATTTCTAGATAATCAAAGTTGGTAAATAAAATCCTAAATATTTAAGGTTTCATAAATGAGAATCTAAATAATTAATGAAACTTTAATTATTTAAGGTTTCATTAATGAAACCTTTAATTATTTAGGATATAATGAATGATACCTTAAATTGAAACCCTAAATATTTAGGTTTCATAAATAACCCCTAAATATTTGGGATTTTGATAAATGGAACCATTAATTTAAACTATAAATATTTAGGGTTTCATAAACGAAACTTCCATCTTTTATAATTTCATTAATGAAACCCTAAATATTTACAGTTTTATTTATAAATGAAATCTTTTCAGTTTAGGGTTTCATTAATGAAACCTTAATTATTTAGGATGTTATAAATGAAACAATACATGTTTATAAATAAAACCTTAAATTGAAATCCTAAATGTTTAAAGTTTCATAATGAAATCATAAATCAAAACCCTGATTATTAAATGAAAATCAAATTATTTTGAATTTCATTAATGAAACCCCAAATATTTAGGGTTTTATAAATAAAATCCTATATGGAAAACCTCAATATTTAGAATTTCATAAACGAAATCCTAAATTGAAACCCTAAATATTTATGGTTCATTATTGAAACCTTAAATTGAATTTCTAGATAATCATAGTTTCATAAATAAAATCCTAAGTATTTATGGTTTTATAAATGAAACCCTAAATTGAAACCTTAAATAATTAATATTTCAATGAAACTCTGATTATTTAAGGTTTCATTAGTGAAACCCTAATTATTTAGGATTTCCTGAATGAATCTTTAAATTGAAACCATAAACATTTTCATAAATAAGATTTCATAAATAAAACATTAAATCAAAACCTTAAATATTTAAGGTTTTATTATGGAAACCTTATATTTCACCTTAAATTGAAACTCTAGATAATTAAGGTTTATTAAATAAAATCCTAAATTGAATTCCTAAATAATTAGGGTTTCATTAGGATTTCATGAATGAAATATTAATTATTTAGGATTTGATAAATGAAACCTTAAATTGTAACCCTAAATATTTATGGTATCATAAATAAACCCTTAAATATTGAGGATTTTTATAAATGAAACCATTTATTTAGGATTTCATAAATGAATCTTCAATCTTTTAGGGTTTTATTACTGAAACCCTAAAATTGATGATTTTATTTATAAATGAAACCCTTTCAATTTAGGATATCATAGGTGAAATCCTAAATATTTAGGATTTCATAAATGAAACCTTATATATTTATAAATAAAACCCTAAATACTTAGGGTTTCATATGAAACCCTAAGTATTTAGTTTTTCATAAAGTAAAATTTAATTATTTAGGATTTTATAAATGAAACCCTCAATATTTAGGGTTTCATAAATAAAATCAGAAATCAAAACCTTGAATATTAAGGTCTTATAAACGAAATCGTAAATGGAAACCTTGAATACTCAAGATTTCATCAATAAAATATTAAATAAAAACCCTAAATAATTAGGGTTACCTTATTAAAACCTAAAATTTTACCTTAAATTGAAACTCTAGATAGTTAGAGTTTCGTACATCAAATCCTAAGTTTCATAAATGAAATCCTAAAATGAAACTTTAAATAATTGATTTTCCAATGAAACACTAATTATTTAAGATTTCAAGAATAAAACCTTAATTATTTAGGATTTCATGAATGAAACCTTAAATTGAAACCCTAAATATTTTTTGTTTCATAAATGAAATCACAAATAAAAACCCTGAATATTAATGTTTCATAAAAGAAATCTTAAGTATTTAGGGTTACATAAATGAAAATATAATTATTTAAGGTTTCATTAACAAAAACTTAATTATAAAACCACAATATATAGGGTTTCATAAACAAAACCCAAAATTAAAACCCTAATTATTTAGGATTTCATAAATAAAACAGTGAATCAAAATCCTACATATTTGGGATTTCATTATTGAAACCTTATATTTCACATTTAAATTGAAAGTCTAGATATTTAGGGTTTCAAAAATAAAATCTTAAATATTTAAGATTTCATAAATGACACACTAAATTGAAGTCCCAAATAATTAGTGATTCAATGAAATCCTAATTATTTAAAGTTTTATGAATGAACCCATAATTATTTAGTATTCCATGAATGCAACCTTAAATTGTAACCCTGAATATTTATGGTTTCATAAATAATCTCCTAAATATTTAAGATTTTTATAAATGAAGCCATTTATTTAAACAATAAATATTTAGGATTTATAAATGAAACCATTTTAGTTTAGGGTTTCATAGATGAAACCCTAATTATTTAAGATTTCATAAATCAAACCCTACATGTTTATGAACAAAACCCTAAATGTTTCAAGTTTCATAAATGAAATCATAAATCAAAACCTTAAATATTAACATTTCATAAATGAAACCCTAAATATTTTGGGTTTCATAAATAAAAATCTAATTATGAAACCCTAAATAGAAAGCCTCAACATTTAGGATTTAATAAACGAAACCCTAAACTGAAACCTTGAATATTTGGGATTTCATCAATAAAACATTAAATTGAAACCCTAAAGGTTTCGTAAATAAAATCTTAAATATATAGGATTTCATAAAAGAAACCCTTAATTATTTAAAGTTTCATTAATGAAACCCTAATTATTTAGAACTTTATGAATGAAACCTTCAATTCAAACCCTAAGTATTTGAGATTTCATATATGAAAATATAATTATTTAAGGTTTCATAAATAAAACACTCAATACAAAACCTCAATATTTAGAATTTCATAAATGAAACTCTAAATATTTAGGGTTTCATTATTGAAACCTTATATTTCACCTTAAATTGAAACTGAAGATAATTAGGGATTCATAAATAAAATCCTAAATATTTACATTTTCATAAATGAAATACTAAATTGAAATCACAAATAATTAGTGTTTCATTGAAACCTTAATTATTTAGGATTTCATGAATTAAACTCTAATTATTTAAGATTTCATGAATGAAACCTTAAATTGTAATCCTAAATATTTATGATTTCATAAATATCCCCCTAAATATTTAGGATTTTTATAAATGAAACCATTTATTTAAACCATAAATATTTAGGTTTTCATAAAAGAAACTTCAATCTTTTAAGGTTTCATTAATAAAACCCTAACTATTGACGATTTTATTTATAAATGAAAACCTTTTAGTTTAAGGTTTCATATATGAAACCCTAATTATTTAGGATTCATAAATGAAACCCTATATGTGTATAAATAAAACCCTAAATATTTAGGGTTTCAAAAATGAAATCATAAATCAAAACCTTAAATATGAAGGTTTCATAAATGAAACCATAAGTATTTAGGGTTTCATAGATGAAAATCTAATTATTTAAGATTTCATTAATGAAACCCCAAATATTTAGTATTTCATAAATAAAATCATAAATTGAAAACCTCAATATTAAGGATTTTATAAACAAAACCCTAAATTGAAACATTTAATATTTAAGATTTCTTAAATAAAACATTAAATCGAAACCCTAAATATTTAGGGTTTCGTTAATGAAACCTTAAATTGAAACTCTAAATAATTAGGGTTTCATTAATGAAACCCTAATTATTTAGAATTTCATAAATGAAACCTTAAATCGAAACTCTAAATATTTAGAGTTTCATAAATGAAATTCTAAGTATTTAAGGTTTCATAAATGAAAATCTAATTAGTTAGGGTTTCATCAATAAAATCCTAAATAAAAAACCTCAATATTTAGAATTTCATAAATAAAGCCCTAAATCCTAATGAAACTCTAAATCATACACCATGAAATGAAATCCTAACTCATAAATTATCAAATATTAAACCCTAAATCATGAAATGAAATCTTATATTATAAATCATAAACCATAAATCATAATGAAACCATAAATCTTACACTATGGAATGAAACCCTAAATCCAAAACCAGGAAACATTAAACCATAAACACGCAACACGAAACCCTAAAATATTAAAAAATAAACCCTAAACCTTAAAACTCTAAACTCTGAAATCATAAATCATATACCATAAAACTTTATATCATGAAACCTTAATCCTAAAATGTTAAATCATAAACCCTAGACACCAACCTTTAACCATGAAAAGACACTAGACCTTAAACCTTAAAAGTTTAAAACAATGAACTTAAAACACTAAATCATGAAACCTTAAACTTGAAATTCTAAAACTTTAAACATTGAAACATTAAAACCTATATCATGAAACTGTAAACATTGAAACTCTTATTCCTAAAACCTTAAATCCCAAACCTTGTACCATAAAACTGAATCATAAACCCTACAACTCTAATCATAATCTATAAACCATAAAACATAAACGATAAAACCTTAAAACCATGAACCCTAAAACATAAACCATATAACACTAAACTTTTAGCCTTAAATACTAAACTATAAACCTTAAATAATGAACCATGCAACATAAACCTAAAACCATAACTTATAAACCATGAACCTTGACTATAAACCATAAACCTTCCACCTCAAGCATTGAAGCCTAAAACATGAACATTAAAATCCTAAAACTCCTAAACAATGAAGCATAAACCCTAAATATTAAACCATGAAATCTTACACATTAACATCGAATCGTCAACCATCAACCTTAAATCCTAAATTATAACACCCTTGATCCCAAACTATAAAATAAGAATAAAACCTTAAATCATAGATATTAAACCGCAAGACCGTGAACAAAACCTTAAAATTTTAGTGATTTTTGTACCTATAATTTTCTTCTTCTTTCTTCTATGGTCCTCTAATAATTTAATTAAATATAATAATTTATTTATATGAACTTAAAATTAAAAGAAAAAAAAAAGAAAAAATGTTAAATTTGAACTGAAAAAAATATATACACATTATAAAAAAAAAATTATATACATAATAAGACAATTTATTTAAATTAAAATAAATTATTATCAAATTAGCAAATAAAATATGCTTCTTCTTTTTTTTCTGAAACAAAGTCTAGGAAAGATAGTGAAATTAGAACATCCCAACTATATTGGTACCCCTAATTAAACTACCCCGCCCAGCTGATTTTATTAAAAAAAAAATAAAAGAAAAGAAAATTACTATATTTATTTAAGTGAATATATGAATTTTTACATGAAAACTATCCGACTTCCAAGAGAGACGGACAGAAATTTCACAAAACATTTCCGGGTCACAAATACTTAAAACGCAAAATACAAAATTTGATGGTTTAGCAGTTGTAACCCTACCTTCAAAATGCAAATAATAACTTACAACGTAGCTATCTCAACTTCATCCAACCAAAAAGAACTCAGAAATCCAATCCACAATACGGACCATCTTAATAACTTTGTTTCACGCAATTGGTTCTCACGATACATAGTATATTCAAAAGAATTCCCACTTTTACACAACTTGCCTAAACTCCAAAGAATAGTTCCAGTTAATGTACAGTGAACTGATGTAACGAAGAAGATAAAAAAGAACAATATATTCCCACACGAAATAAACAGGAGTGCCTGGAGGCACAGTGTGCTTTTCCCTTGTGAATCCACCGGGAAAGGCATATAAGGTGAGTTCATGATCCAAGTGACAACATTCTGAACCATTGAGTGGCTGCTTGTCTAAATTACTGGATCCCGAACTTTCTGGGGTACTAGGATTTATCTCATACTCAGCAGGTGGATTTTCTGAGCCTCCTCTATCATCCTTATGTGACTTGTCAGAGTCAGAGTCATCTCCGTTATTTTCTTTGCTGGGACTTCCTCCAAGATCACCTTTAGGTATGTTTTGAACCAAATCTGGCTGAGCTTCCACACCAACACGCCTAAGGTGCAGCTGCCATGATATGGACAACAGTTAAATCCATGAGCCCAAGGCTATCAGAACAAATCACATGTGAAATAAGTAGGAAAAGTGAGATATGACATACCTGAAGATGCAAGTTAACTTCATCCGGTCTTGAAAGAAAAGGAAAATCTCCACCTGTTTTCAAAAATGCACGCCTTGCTTCGGGATACCTTTCACCCAGTTGATCTTTAAGTTGTTGAGGAATTGCACAGTAGTCGTTAGTCTTTAAGAAAGAAGCAAGACCATGAAAAAGAGTGGAGTTAATAAAAAATTTATATCATAGTCATAAGAAGAAGAAAGATAAAAGCTTTAGACATTATCATCACAATCTCACAACTCACAAGCAAAATGTATATTATAAAATTATGTTGATGGTGGATTGTGGAAAGAACTGCCAGCAGAATATAACATGACTATAGTGGAATGGTATTACCAAAAAACAGAGCTTGTACTAGGCATGCCAAACAACAAGATTATCAATTAATCTAGAGACTGAATAATTAAGATTCTTTTAAGAAAAGAGCCATGCATACAGACCAAATCTTTTGAGAACAGCAAGATACCGCAATAAGCAAATTAGGACTAGAGATGACATACATCCATTATAGTGATAAATGAATCTGAAAGAAGAAGAGGTCCCACTAAAGCATCATCAGTTGTCAGCGACAATCTGGAGGCCAAGTCTTCTCTAGAGAGGGTTTCTACCTGAATCACGTAAATCAAACAATCTATTAAACACAATGAATGCAAACATAAACAAGTTTCTTAAAAATAGGATATAGATTAGCATTTTAAGGAAATATGGAGTGCCTTTGGATAGTGGACTAGTCCCCACAGTCTAAAGTAAGGTGGAGACTCTTTATTGTCAAAACCCTAAACAAAAAGAATTCTTGCATACTGAAAGGCACAAATAGCAGATTGCTAATAAGCATTAGATTATGCAAGACAAAGGTTACCTGAGAAACAACAAAGTCCACTGAATCCGCAATAAATGGTTCATGGGGACCATCGCGAATTCCTGTTAAGACATACCGCTTCAGCAAAAAAGAAGGAGTCCAACTCACACTGCAAATGCAATAGTAAAGCTGGATCAGTTAATAGATGGAAAACAGAATAGATCTAATGAAGAGCTGTCAAGAGGCATAATAAGAAATTCCCAAGTGAGACAGATGATACATATTTTTGTTGTACAACAAAGTTTAATGGGAGGGGATATTGCATCATTCTAAGGTCAGGCATACCATGTGTATCAACAAGTGCTCATAATAGTAATTATGGACGATGCTTAGTTAAATGAAATAATAAGGAATAATTTGACTAATGGAGTAAAGTAATGGTACAGAAATAAATCTGCAATTTCGAAGATATTGTTCTAGTTTCCTTGTGATAATACATCATAATTTCTTGACAGTGCATATAGTTCTACGTGTATAGGTAAAGTAATCATTGATACTTTGTTTCATAAATTCAAAGGACAACCACAAGCAGTTCCACATTTCTAGCTTATATCTATTATTACTCTTTGCAATAGAATCTGAGAAAAGTACATGGGCGCCCATGGCATTGCAGCAGAGAAACTTCGTGTCTCCAAAAATGTGTTTGATAGAACTAACGATCGAACTCTTCTTGGACGATGCTGAGCAAAGAGTTGTGCTAGGAAGCCACCAAGTGATGTACCATAAAGATGTATCTGTAAGAGAGATTAAACTAATTTACTAAACATTTTCTCAAGTTGTTTAAAGCTATGTTTCCAAATTATAGATTCAAAAGATGATATTACATAGACAGTCATTTGGACATATTGAGCAGTTAGCAGAGAGATTTGTTGTAAAAAACACTAAAATCATGTACTGTGTAGAGCATATTTTATACTATGCAATCGTATGAATAATACATTTGGATGTTCAAGAGACTTTAAAATAACTCTGTTTAACTAATTGCAGACTAGCTACATAGGGATTTCCATTAATTGGAATGGTCAATGTCTCCAACATAGAATGAAGTTATTAAATTGTTCGAAACGAAATTAAGCATAAGTGGCTTAAAAACAAACAAATTATAGATTCAGCATCTACATGAGTAAAAAGTTGGTTGTAGAAAGCATGATGAGTTTGAGATCATACATGGTGTACATCAATGGCATCCAAGAACTTTTCAAATGCTTGAATCCACTCGATATTATTCCATACACGAGGAATGTCAACAGATATGATACGGTAACCCTGTACAAAATGGAAACTTTGGTTACTCTTTCTAGAATTGTAATATGAGGATTAATAAAAGTAAATACAAGCATACACACAATAAATAAACAAAACTCTAGTCAAATCCTGTTAGTTAGTAACATACGATGAGACTTTATTGTATAGTGCTTTAAATCTTTAATTGTATTACTAATGCACAGTACACCTCCCTCCCTTGTTATAAGAGAAGTATATATATCTGTTACAAAGATGGAGCGTTAATGTGAAAATGGTATTCTGATTAATAATTGAAATGTGAGGAATTCAATTCCCTAAACGAAGGCTTATCAATGCTGAAAAAAATAATAGGAACAAAGCAAAAGATATCTCTCAGCTCCCAGAGCTGTGAGCTCAAGCCTATGGCCGAAAAACATTCTTTGTAACGCACTACCTTCCCTTCTCCCATCAGCACACTCTATAAAACCATTTCTGACCCCATCATTCGTCCACTCAGGGTAACAACCTCTTCCTCTCTCTAATTTGCACGTGTCCCCTTTGCTCTTCTAGAGTAAACACTCCATATCTTTAGGCAACAACTTAATTGATCCAACATTTGCCCCATACATCCTTTGGGCATGTATTTTTCGGCTCTATCAAGCGCACATTTTAAGAATTCACACACACACCCACATCAAAACAAGCATCTTTTGTACATGATTTTCTAAAACTCAATCCATATATTTAGCATTAAGCTTTCTTACAAGTTATGATGTAAAGTAGATAATTTAAATAGCCAAAACAAGTTTAATGATTAACTATACTTCATCCTGCAGTTAGCTGAGAGTTTCTAGGTTATTGCTCTCTCTCGTTTAGCAGCAGAAGAACTTCTGCAAAAGAGCATTTTTGAAGTTAGCTATCCATTGCCTAACATTCAAAGGGTGGTTATATGAAGCTCTTGTGTGTGTGGGTGTGGGTGATGGTGCATTTCAACAGACGTCCACGCGTCAAATCTTAGCAAAATTGAATCATCCCCATGTATGGCTAAGATTAAAATATAAAAGTCAAGTATCAAGTATCCGATCTTTAAATAACTTCCAATCTCAACTATTCACATAAGATGAATGAGTCAATAATATTAATAGGTCAATTCAAACCCCACAATAACGCAGTGCTCTCCCACTAGATGT
The DNA here is from genome assembly GCA_014843725.1 of Amphicarpaea edgeworthii. Lineage (NCBI taxonomy): Eukaryota > Viridiplantae > Streptophyta > Magnoliopsida > Fabales > Fabaceae > Amphicarpaea > Amphicarpaea edgeworthii. The sequence continues at coordinate 4,111,158 of CM026324.1, read as the reverse complement.
GAAAATAATATTTAGGATATCGCAATATGCAGTAGTACGTACCCTCATAGATAATGACATGATCTGTTTATAATATACATCAGCGGTTCCGGCCGTTCCAGGAAGACATATAAGCGGAGGCACAGCTTTGGGACCGAAATCGTAATACCGCCACTGTTTAGTGCCAATCTGCAAAAGGATCCCAATTCATTCGTTCATTAATTTAACACATCGTATGTTAGAATCTATGACAAAGGAGGAGGGTGTAAAACAAAACCTAGAAAGAAAGAAACACATACAGGGATTTTGTGAAGAGGGACTTGGGACTTGAAGTGGACGTAATCACCGGGCGCCGAAAAGACGCCTTTCATGGTTAATTCGCAACGGTGGTTATGTGCCCTCACTGCCTATGCTCTGCCATGCCCGTCCTTCTTCAATTCCAGCTATGCTGCCTGTGCATTATTGGGATTGCAGACACACACGCACATGCCATCGAACCCTCCTATCCTATGGACCCCGCCACGTCAATTTTAATTTAACTAAATCACGCTCTCTCTATCTACAATTATATTTACGCTAACTTACAAAATACAAACCATAATTAAGTATTCTTTTTTTTTTCATTCATTTTAGTGGGGACTTTTTTCGGACATCGAACTTGCGTTTATTGCCCACCGAAATCAATATTACGTATTGTTGTGTGATTATAATTTATGACTTGGTCTAACCTTCAAACGACATTTGTTATTATTATTTCTTTATGAAAAATAATAATAACAAGAGTGTCTCGTTTCAATGTACACAAAAAAACCTCAGTAGATCACGAATGAGTAGTAGTTATTCTTTTGGATATGCTTAATTTTAATACTAGTTAACTGTAGAGGACCTATAGCTTATCCATCGAATATTCTATTACGTTGTATTTAGTCATTACACAACATAAAACTTATTTCTTCTTTACTAGTGATAACTTAAACTACCTATTTATATTTCTCAACTGATTTAAATTTAAGAAAAATGTTATAAATGGACAGAAGGAGAATCTTAGAAGTAAATCACTTCATTGTTTATAGTTGATGCAAACATTAACAGATTTTTTTAATATAAACATAAGTACCTTTTACGAAACATAATATTTTTAGAATACTTCAACTCTAAACCTTACTTAAAAGAGAATCAAACATGTCCCTCATCCTACCACCCACTAGTGAAAAATACAGTATCAAAAATAAAATTTAGTCCCCCCTAAAAAATTATATCACGTCAAGATAACCACGACATTGAAAGGAGTTTGCATACTTAGGTGTCACTATGAACAAGTGACGATGAGTGAGCCAGCTAACAAATGAAGAAAGCTTGATCTAAAAAGCATTTCTTAAATAAATTGATTTTCAAGATTCATAAGCCATGGTGTGCTATAAAGAACAACAGAATCAGTCAGTCAGTGAGCCATAGGTATGGTCTGCAATTCTTACTTTACCTCACATAAAAATGGTTCCGATTTGTTAGAAATCACCTAACTCAGAATAAGTCATGTGGGCAGTTGGACTCTCCCAACTAGACACATGATGAGATCAACAGGCAACCAGAAGCCCCAGCCTCATTATAGGTGTAGGAAAAAGAAGCTTTCGTTTAACCTTTGGAGAATCAACAGTGTGTGACAGGAATGAAGTCTTAACAATCAAAATTCACCGGGTATGAAGCTTCTTCAATCACTGTCTGGCAATGACGCAAGAGTTGCAGCAAGATAGTCTGTCACCAATCAATCTCTAGCTGACAAATTAAGTTTTACTTACTTTGACCTCACAAAACAGTTTAAAATAAATACTACTTAAGAAAGAGTTAATAAAAATGCCTTTGAATGCAAGAATTTTGAGCTACTACGGATTATAACCCTCATGGTATTACTAATTGATGTGGACATTCCACAAATCAAACTGAATGCTGCAGCTCCACTGCCTATTTTACTGTGTACAAACTCATCTATAGGCTGTAGCAACTAGCAAATGCCCTGTCAACTTACTCGCACATGCACTTGACAAAAGCTTATTTGGGAAACCTGTGACGTAGTACACTTTATGCACTTAACAATCTTTTCATGATAAGAATAAGGCTGAGAGACAGACTCTAATTCACACAGTATCTGTATCTGATCTTAAATGCATTCATGGTTTAAGCCACTCCTGATCCTTCAGAACAAGACCAAACTCCCAGAAAAATCTGAAAGAAACGTGTGAATTTCCAGTAAGTAGGTATTTGATTCAAATTAATCATCATCAAACTTCCTTCAATATCATCACAGCCCACCCGACTACAGTGTCATTCATGCATGACCAAATACATATTTATAATTTTCTCTCTGTTCGAATACCATTTTTACTCAGTCATCAAAATGGGATATGTGAAAGAAAACCAGAGAGGCTATGCCAAGTGACACTCCAAAACCAAATAAAATAGCATTCTGAATGACAATTCAACAAGAATGACAAGTCAAGAGTCAGTCAAATAGGTCTATACATGCACATTTGCAAGCATAAGCATAATTCCCATTAAGAACACGCAGGACGCAAGCAATTCATAACCAAATGACAAGCAGTTTAAACCAAACCAAATAGCAAAGCAAATCAAGTCCATAAGCACAAATAACTAAAATATGAATTCGATGTCTCAACTCTCAACTAAAAAATGTACAGCGGCTAACCTAAAAGGCAGGCATACAATTGAAGATGAAAAAAAAATACAAGAAAAAAAAGACAGAACAGAACATGATGCTAGGTCATCCCGTAACCCCCAATACAACGGTAAACCTCCATCCTCCAATTACAAGCAAAGCAGAGAACGAAGCGAAAAGAATTAGGGGCAGGGCAACAATGAGAAATGCAGCAGCAGCAAAGCAAAAGAATCACATTCACCAAGAGCTGCTGCTCTTCTTGGAGGAGTAAAATTCAAGGTACCACTTCACAAACTTTCTGAGCCCAGTCTCCAAATCAGTGGTGGGCCTGTACCCAAGGTCCCTGTGTGCCAAACTAATATTAGCATGAGTGAACTTCACATCTCCATTCGCCGGCATGGGAAGCACCTTCTTCTTGGCATTCACCTTAAGAAGCTTCTCCAGAATCGCAACAAGCTCACTCACCGGCACAGGGGAAGTGTTCCCCAAATTAAAAACCCTAAATTGCGCAGCCCCTTTTTTCTTCCCACCACTTCCCGTACTCTTCTTCGCGGTATCCAAAGCCCCCAAGCACCCCTTCACAATGTCGTCAATATAGGTGAAATCCCTCGCCACGGTTCCCCCATCGGGTGACTCAAAAATCGTAACTTGCTTCCCCTTGAGAATGTCCTTCGTGAAGAAGAAATACGCCATGTCGGGCCGGCCCCAGGGCCCATAGACAGTGAAGAACCGAAGCCCAGTGATGGAAAGCCCGTAGATGTGGTTATAGCTGTGCGCGATTTCCTCACCGGCTTTCTTAGTGGCGGCGTAGAGGCTCGCGGGTTGATCCGTACGGTCCTTTTCGGAAAAGGGGACTTTGGAATTGAGGCCGTAAACGGAGCTTGAAGAGGCCCAGACGATTGAGGGTTGAGGGTTTGCGGATTTGCAAGCTTCTAGAAGGTTCACGAAGCCTGCGATGTTGCTGTGGATGTAGGATCCGGGGTTCTGCATCGCGTAGCGGACGCCGGCCTGAGCGGCGAGGTGCATGACGTGGGTGAAGGGGACGACGTCGAAGAGCTTGCGGAGGAGCGCAGCGTCGTTGAGGTCGGCGTCGACGACGAAGACGCCGGCGCGATCGAGGAGGCGCTGGCGGGCGCGCTTCAGGTTGGGGTCGTAGTAGCGGTTGAAGTTGTCGAGGCCGAGGACGCCGTCGCCGCGCCGCTTCAGTGCGAGGGAGACGTGGCTGCCGACGAAGCCCGCGGCGCCGGTGACGAGGACGGCGAGGCTGGAGGGGGAGGATCGGCGGGCGGATTTGGCCACGCGCTTCTCCCAGTGGGAGCCGCCCCAGGAGTCGCCGAGAGCACGTCGTGGGGAGGCGGAGGGGGACGGCGGAGAGAGGATGAAGAGGAAGAGGATGAATGCGAGGAAGAAGGAGGACCAGAGAGTGAGCTTGGAGAGTGAAGAGTGGATTCGGAGGCGGTGGTGGATGTATGGGGATTTATCAGGCTTCAATTTCCCCGGCGTTGAGGGTGCGTGGTGGTGGTCATTCACCTGCGACATTTTTCATTCAACCCCAGGAAGAAGAAGAAGAAGATGAAAGGGTTTTGGTTTTGATTACTTTTTTTAATTACTTCTTTCTTTTCTTTCCACCACCCAACTCTACTCTCTACACAAATAGATAATGTGTTTTTATTTATACCACGTTTACATTGGGAGGATGCTTCCAAAATAAAGCACGTGCCAGGGATTTTTACCTACGTTAGAGATTCTTGCTTTATTACTTATTTGGGAATAATACAAAACGAGTGGAAAAAGTATAAAATAATAATAAAAATACTGTGTTACATTATACTACTATTAGAAAGATAAAGATAAGGATGGAAGAAATTTAGAACTTTCCAAAAAGATACATGAGAAAAAACCAAAAAATATTTATTACTATGTTATATACTCCTAATTTATTACCTATAATATAAAATTATTTTAAATATTACATATATTTTTCAGTTTATTTAACTTTTTCTAAAGAGAGAAAAATAAGCAACCAATGCAAAATATATTTCCTCTTACTTTCATTTCTTTTTTCTATTTACATGCGTACAAGTCAGTTTGAGAAGTAAGATCCTTGAACAAATTTTGTTTTTCTGCTTTGATCCTTAAACAAAATATTCTTATGAAAGAAGATTTTATTAAAGATTGATTAGTCAAATTTGTCAGTAAAAATTAATTATCAACAAAAATGATAGAATATATACTGTGTGTTGTAGTATAAATTATAAAGTTGCTATAAGACTTTTTCTTTTTTTTATAATGTATCTTTTTTGTTATATATAATGAGTTGCTATAAGACTCTGAATCACGCTTCTCTTTGCCTAGAAAATTTCTGGGGTTAATGTTGTCATTCCCCAATCTAAGAAAGTTATGAACTTATTTGCTACCTGCATTATTGGCCAAATACAATCTCATTAAGGATTTGAGTTTGGTTGTATGGTAAATTATTTTTCTAATGGCAATATATTGATTGTCTGATTGCAAAGGTGTCATTAGTAAAGTAACAAGTATCTGTGTGTTTTTTTGTTCATCTTTGCACTATACATTCTGCGTGGTAAGTCACAAATGGTCATAACAGTATGTGAAATGCTTATGCACTCAAATACATTGTTTGTTTCCCTTGTGTAGGTAATAAGTAAAAACTCCAAGAGTCCAAATAACCAAAGAATTTGTTGTTGGTATAAATCTCGTCAGTCATTTAATTTCACAAAACAGCTAATGTTTATTTATTTTTTGAACCCAACTTATCTTTTGGGCTAAAAGTTAAGGTTTTAAATTTTGTGTATATTATAATATACATAGATGTATATTATTCATTATCCCATCAATTAATGTCGCATGGTAATACCTTGTCATATCACATATTTAATATTAATTTTATTATTAGAGTTTAAGGATCTTTTTGTAAAATTTATTTATTTTTTATTTTTATATTTAAAAAAAAATACAATTTAATTCTATTAGTTTTTAATATCCTAATTTTAAATTTTTTGCTTTTGATTGAAAACAAACATTGCATTTTTTTATTTAACTTTTTTTTATTCTTCATATATGAGGGTGCATTCGTAAAGTTGAACAGCACAAACGGTGTAAATACATAATATTGATACAGTGATCACGATAAAGACAATGAAGGAAACTAAGGCACTAAATAAAATTTGAAATTAGGAATTAAAATTAAAATTTATAATTAAAGATTAAAGAATCTTTTCAATAAAAATCAAAATTAAAAACCAATAGAATTAAATTATATTTTTCAAAATATAAAATTTACAGAAAAGTTCTTAAATTATAATAACAAAAATAATAAAATTAATATTAAATATGTGACCTGACAAATATTATCAGGTGTCATTAATTGATTGGATGATGAATAATATATACCGATATATATTATTTAATATACACCAAAATTAAAATCAAAAGTTAATAAATTAATTTCTCCAACTAATCTCCCCTAGGATTATGATTGACCAAAATAGCTGGCAAACTAATTGTAAAATATAAAGTCAGTCCAAAACTAGTAACTGAAACTCTGAAATCTAGTGAACTAGCTGGTTAAAAGTCAGTTATTATAAATATTTTATAGTGATTCTGGTATAAAAAAATATATAGTTATTATTCTTTTAGAGATTTTAAAACCTATCTTTTCTTACAAGTTAATTACAAGTGTGGAAGGTTCTGCCTATTGTTGAGGCAGTCATGACTCATGATGGTTTACTCAGCATGTAACTCACAAAGAAGTAATGAACTTAGGTAAGCATCTTGAAGTCTCCTAAGTCCTAGCTAAATATGTTGGTGGGCTTGAATCATATATTCATAAATTACTTTATCCATAAGCAAACAAAGTTTATGGTATACTAATTAAGTGTTGAACTTGGATCGAGTCACCTCAACCAGCAGAAAATAGGAAGCATTAAGACTTTAAGACTAATAGTGGTTGTGTTTAATTTAATTATTAGTTTTAAAAATAAGGTACAAGACTTGGAAAGGAGGCAAGCTTTCCACATAGCAGGTAAAGGAGATATAGATATCTTGTTTTCTAATATCACTATTTGTGGATTTTAAACTGGTAAATCAGAAAGAACGCACCCAATTTTCTTTATTGAGAATTCAGCAGAATGAAGATGCGTGCATCAGCTTCCTAGTTGTAGACTTTGGCCTCGTCAAAGCCTCTGTCTACCTGTCTGATGACTTAGAACTTGATACTATAATAATTGGAGAAACATTGTGTACATTTTACTCAGAATAATAAAGAATAAACATTTTTGTATGTCTATCCATATAAGGAAGTAATTGAGTTGATTTGGACCCTATTGGGGTAGTTAGATTGGAGGACTTGATTGGGCCTAGTCTGGAACAAGTAAAATTAGAAAACAATCAAATCTCTTAAAAATGCTGACGTAAAACTCATTTTCATAGTTTTTTACGTTTAAACTAGTGTTTTTTTTTTGCTGTTGAAAAACTAGTGCTAATTTATCAATTAAATAATATCTTTAATGAACACTTAAAAAATTTAAAATTAATAAAATAAATTAAAATTTAGGAATAGTTAATTTAAGCAAATAACGGAACCTTATATTTATAAAATAGGTGGGAGTGGGAGACTGAGTAGTTTAGTTTTTTTTTTTTTTAATGAAAAGGTAATCAACAACTCCCTTTTAATAAAAAATGAATTATGTTAATCACACCATGAATAATAAATAGGGTCGGTTAAGTTAATAAAATGTAATATGATTAGCTTAATAAAATGTAATAAGATTTTGAGGTAACAAAATAGATCAACCTGTCAAAAATGGGATGGGACGGGTTGGCCCATATATGAACCTGCATAGATTGATTCTTTTGAACTATTCCGTCATTAAGTGGGTTGGCAGGTTTACCCACCAACTTCATTTTTTTTTTCAATTTAACTTTTTGTAAGAAAATAAAAATACTTGTACCAACATATTTTTTATTTTTAATTATTCAATTTCAAATTATTATAACAACAAAGATTAAATAATAAATATAAAGTAATTTTTTTTGTTAAAGGACTATGATGTTTTTCGATTTTTGCTTCATTTTAATTAATTTTTTTTTACAAAAAATATTATTAATTTACCATATTATTATTTGGTTCATCATTTATACATAACTTCAACTCCTACGTGATAATTTGTTTATTATCTATTAATACTCTTAATTAAATAATTATGAATAATATATACTAAAAAAGTGAACTCATATGTCATATCGTTCAAATAAATCACAAAAAGTTCTAAAAAATATTATTCTTCAAATACTAAATCAAAAAAAAGAAGTGAACTCATATCTTTGTGCAATGCAATTGTGTTAGAAGTAGTTTAGGAATTAAGCAGTAGATCAACACTCTCCTACCCTACTATTTTTTGACGGGTTGATGGTCAATCAGGGGTAGACCTAGGTTTTAAGGGTAGGGGAGATTGACTATAAAAAAAAATGACAAGAAATAATAATAATAATAATATAAACATTAAAAAGAACAAAAAAAATATAATTATTATTTAGATATTTTATGTTTAATAATAAGTAAAATTAACCATTCAAAATCTACTATAAAGAGAAAAAAAATTTAATACAAAATTAGTTAATTATATAGTATATATAAATGTAATATATTATTAATAATTCGTTAGTTTGAGTTGTATCTTAACTTAATCTCCTTAAGCAAATTCTCAAGTTCAAATTTTGTAAAAAAAAAAAAAACATAGTTGGGAGAGGAGAACTCCAATGAAGATGGTCATCTAGGTTCCCTAACGAAGATTAATAATTGATTTTGCCTCTTGTTGACGATGTTAACTCATAACTATGACATCTTGTGTCGATATGCAATTTAAGAAACAAAAACAACAATTTATTTACTTGCAAGACAATCTTTATTGACAATTGTAATTTTAACTCAAGAAAAAACTAATTATATATAACAACAAAATTAATCAAATATAATGTTTAGATAAGATTTATTTACAAAATAAAATAATATTACTATTGATTTTATAATTTAAAAAGTGATTTAAAAATTGATTCTATAATAACTAGAATTTGATAGTTTATTGCATTAAAAAAAAGATAATATCATGATTTTATAGTTAAAAAATAAAAAATAAAGATAATTATATAATAACTAAAGTTAATAAAATATTAATATAATCATTATATAAGATTTCTATAAAAAAAAAGATAAAATTAATTTTATCATTTTAAAAAATAAAGATAAAATTGATTATATAATAATTAAAATTAAATATTTAAATATGATTTTCTAAAAAAAATTAAGATTGATATTGATTTGATAATTTAAAAAATAATTATATAATATTAATAATAAATCTAGTCAAATATAATATTTATATAAAAAAATTTAAAAATAAAAAAGTAAAAAAAAATGTTAAATGCACTTCAAAATTGCTAAACACACTTCTCAAATTACTTAATGTATCTCTAAAATTACTAAATACACCCCTATTATTATATGAAAAAAAAAGTCAAGGTGGAGCCATAGCTTCCCAATGCACTACCTAGATCCGCCCAAGGCTAATCCACATATCACAATCCATTTTGTCACTTTTAATAGGAGCATTCACTTAGGTTGATAATCTTTTTTCCTAAAAAAAAAGTTAGATAAATTTTTGATGTGGTACAATTAATTAAAAAAGTCTTATATGGGTCATATACAATATTGTTATAAAGTAGTTTTATATTATTACAATCTTCAATAAGTCATGCAAAAAAAACAATGGACTGTGATTTAGAGAAAATGTAAAATTTACGTCACCATTAAATTCATAATAATGCACTTCCAATCTCTATTACTATTCAAGCAGTAAATAAAAAAACAAATAAAAGAACCTTAGAGTGTATTTGAATGGGATATTTAGAGAGGGTGATTAAAATTTTTTAAAATAAAATTTGATGAGATATTTAAGTAATAATTGAAATTCTATCATTTTTATCAAGTAATCTAATTAAGTTAATTTAAAATATCCTAAAAAACAAGTCTCTCCCTCTCAACTATTTTTTAATTATTAAATATGTTCTATTTCAACGTGATTTTTATTTAATTTTTTTATTTTTTAATTATTAAATATTTTAAGTATTTAAATACTTTTTAAATTATTAAATATTTAAAATTTGACAATTTTTAAAATTTTTCTGTTAAATTTAATTTTGAATTTTATATTTTAAAATAAATATTTTTTATTGATATTAGAAAATTAAAATAAAAGAATTTGGATACCAGTTTTAATTAATTTTTTTAATATATTTTAAATAAATGTATTTATTTTAATTCAAAAATAAATTTATAAAAATATCTGTTTTAATTTAAAATAAATTCATAAATATTTATATGTAGTCCTAAAATATATTGTAAATTTATAATGAAAAAATAATTTAAATATATTTTTATAGATGAGAATAATATTTTTTTTATAAACTTCAATATTTACATTAAAATTTTATAAATAGAAAAAATTAAACTACTTTATTCAAACAAGTGAATTTAAATATAAGAAATTTAAAATATTTTATCTAACTAAATTATTTATAAATTAAGTAATTCAATTATTAAACATTTTAATTATTTTCTTTGAATTTCTTTTCATCCGAACATTTCAACCATGTAGCATTCGGGATTATGAATTATTGAGCGTTGATTACATATATATTCACTTGATACAAATATTGTATTCAATTATAAAGATCTGGGTTGGAGAACCTTGGGGTGGGAATGGCGACAAGAGGAATTTTCTTTTTGAGAACAATACCAAATTTCTCTGATACATCTAATATTTCACCCTGAGGTACTGTCCAATCAAATAAGTGCAGAAGTGTGGCAAGAAAATACAAAACAGTCCTCTCAGCCATTGCTATTCCTGCACAAATTCTTCTTCCAGATCCAAATGGGAAATAATTGAAGTCATTGCCACTGAAATCCCATTTTGCATCTAGGAACCTCGTAGGATCAAATTCAAGTGGTTTCTCCCAAACTGAAGGGTCTCTGTGAATAGCCCACACATTCACGAACACCCGAGACCCCTTTGGAATTGTGTAGCCTCCAACATTGGTGGTTTCACTAGGGCAATGAGGAATTAGAAGTGGAAGCACAGGGTGTAATCTAAGAGTTTCTTTCATAACAGCTTGCAAGTATGACAACTTATGAATGTGGGACTCTTCTACCATGTTATCTTTCCCAATTACAGCTTCCAACTCTTCTTGGACTCTCTTCATTACCTCTGGATTGTGCATCATTTCTGCTATTGCAAACTCAATTGTGTTGGAGGATGTGTCAGTTCCCCCGGTAACCATGTCCTGTTTGTGCAAAATTATAAATAACCTTTTCACTTTTCAGAGTTTTTTCCTTCTAGACAAAATTTAAATGTGTTTAAAAGTTTATTATATATTTAAAAATATTAATCAATAATCAATAATAAGATATTAAAATATTACTACGAACCATTAGCAGTGCCTTAACGTGGGTGATGGTAAGTGGTGTCTTGGCATCTCCGCCTTCCTCCTTCAAGTCCAACAAAAACTGCATAAAATCCTTCCTTTCTTTTTCTTTTTCTTTTTCTTTCCTCTTCCCATCTTGCCCTTCAACCTTCATTCTCTCACCAATTATCCGTTCAAATATCTCATCCAACCGTGACACCAACCTCTGCATCTCTCTCACAACACCTTGCAAATCGAACCACCCCAACCCGGGAAAAAAATCCGACACGTTCGGCTTCCCGAGAAGATGCGTTATCTCCGTCACCAGCTCCCTGAACTCCGCCCCCAAGCTTTCCCTCTCCGCCCCTTCCACCGCCGTGCCCCACATCATGTTCGTTATCACATTCAGCACCGTCAGAAACACCTCCTCCCCCACTTTCACGGGACTCCCCACTCGACTGCTCAGAAACGCCACCGTTTTGCGCATCTCGTTGCGGCGCAGATCGTACACGGAGTCCAGGGTGGCGTGGCTCAGCATCTTCAGCACGCACACTTTCCGCAGCATCCGCCACTCGGCTCCGTACGGGCTCCACGCTATGTCGGAGCCGCCGTAGGTCGCGGCCCTCCCGGCGGCGGGGACGTCGCGGTTCGCGAAAACGGTGTCGTTGTCTTTGAGCACCTCGCGAGCCATGGCCGGTGAAGTCAACACGATGCTGAGTTTGCTCCCGAGTTGGAGCTTCAAAATTGGGCCGTGGATTTGGGCCAGCCCGGCGAAGTAACTGTGAAGCTCCGGATCAAGAGATAGAAGGTTCCCGAAGATTGGGAGGCCCGGTGGGCCCGGTGGAAGGCTCTGAGTAGCGTTGGGTTTGAGAAAGTAGAGCCATGCGTACCAAGCAAGTGTGAAAATGACACACAGTACAAGAACCTGGGTTGTGTTGTGACTCAGGTTTTGAAACAAGGTTGAGAGGGCAGCAGTAACCATTGTGCTATTATTGAGTTGATATCAGAGAGAAAAAAAAGAAAAAAAAGAGTTGAAGGAGATATCACAAGATGAGTAAGAGGTGCCCGAGTACAAAACTAATATAACTTCGCTGTTCAATAAAATCTGGAAAAAGGACAAATATGAGTTTGCTTTACATGGAGCCATGGATCACCCATGAGGATTGAACAATGACACGACAAAGGAATTGTAGAAACCGACAATCGAAGTTGCGGGAGGGAGAGGCCACACATGACCACAATCTATTTATCATCAGCTCAAATTTATTGAAAAAAATATATATGCATGAATTCTAAATTTCTAATCACGACAATGAGGATGGAATCTAAGTTTTCATACATTTACTCCAATCTTCTACCACTAGAAATCAAATTTAGAAATAAAGATGACAAAAAAATTAAATTAAATCTTAAAAATGCTCTCGTTAAAATTTTATAGAGTTTCTAAAAATAATCAAATTGTAGATTTATATAGGCTAAAATATAAGAATAGTCTCCTAATTTAATTTATTTTAAATTGGTTCCTAACTTTTAAATGTTATAAAATAGTCCTCTAACTTATATAATTAATGTTAAGTTGGTCTTTTCAAAAAAAACTTATAATTTTCGATTTTTAGATATGATTTTGATTTTTTTTTTTATTCATTTAAGACCTGAAATTTATCCTATTAAATCCACTTACATATAAATTATAAAAATTAATTAATGTTGAATAAAAAAAATCACAAAAATTGTTCGTAAAGTGATTCAAGGAGTAACTAAAAGAGTGAGATATTAGATTTTTTACATTTTGTTATTCATAGGACTCACTTTTAATGCATTTTTTTACTTTGATTATATATTTTTTTCTTTTGACTATTAATTGGTTTCTACGAATTTTATGTAAATAAATCTAATAAAATATATTTTATCTCTTGAATTAATAAAAAAAAAAGTATTGAAAAATCTTGTTATGTGTTGATGTTTAGATACAGAGAAATAGTTGGAGGAGAAATCACATGCAATATGAAGATGTCCGGATCTGGATGGGGTATCCTACTAATTAAAGAGGCAATATAAATATGAATGGTAGTTGCGCGAGATACCTGAGGCCACACATGCCATGACCATGCCACCACAAACTCTTTTTTATTGGCTAATATTTATTTATTTCAAATCATATGCATTTTATTCTTTTAAAAAAATTGACAAATGATTTTTAAATTTTTTTTATTTAAATAATAAAAAGACATTAAAAATGTCTTATTAATAGTGTTTTTGTTATCTATATGCACAATCTCAAATACTTCTTAAAGAATTACAAGTATAATTTTTTTATTAAAAAATATTTGTAATATAACTATTATATGCTGATAAAAAAATATAACTATTATAATTTTAATGAATTTCAATATTTTTTTTTAATTTTTACTACTAATTTCTTGATAAATTTTCTCAGACTAACGAGACATATTTAGATTCTGAACCACCATGAAGGCTAACCACCATGTTTGAACTTTACACTTTTAGCCAAAAAAAAGTACTTCATGTAGCACTTGGGCCCAAAAGTGATCATAATGTTGTCCACCTTTAATATCTATATACATTATTCCTAAAAAAGAATCAAACTTCTAGTTGTATTATTCTTTTTAGTTTTATTGAATCTTTTCCGACTAAATTATTATTTATGTTTTTTTGGTCGTTTTTATCCTTTGTCGCTAACGAATAAAAGTTAAAACAAATAAAAACGTAACAATTTATAAAAATAAAAAAATAAAGGAAAACGTTACTCCCTAGCTTTTTTTTTAATTACAATTGTATTAAGGTTTTAATACTATAGAACTACGACAATCCACAACTAAATGCAATTTTATTAAGGTCTTGTTTAGCCAAATATATATTATGTAGGCAACATAATTGGCTGATTACATCAATGCATCAAACACAACTGAATTAAATTATTTTATTAAACGAACTGTTTGAAAGAGAAGGGATATACTAGGTACATAATTAGTACAGTGTTGATTATTGAATAATAAACACAGGTATAATATACCCTTACTTAGTAGTACATGAATGTTATATTAACTCATATTTGTAAAACTCTGGGTTGGATAAACGTGGGGTGGGGATGGCAACCAAAGGTATTTTCTTTTTTAGAACAATTCCAAATTTCTCTGACACCTCTAACTTTTCTCCTCGGGGTATCGTCCAATCAAATAAGTGCACAAATGTGGCAAGAAGATGCATAACCGTTTTCTCAGCCATTGCTATTCCTGCACAAATTCTTCTTCCAGATCCAAAGGGGAAATAATTGAAGTCATTGCCACTGAAATCCCATTTTGCATCTAGGAACCTCGTAGGATCAAATTCAAGTGGTTTCTCCCAAACTGAAGGGTCTCTGTGAATAGCCCACACATTCACGAACACCCGAGACCCCTTTGGAATTGTGTAGCCTCCCACAACAGTGGTTTCACTTGGGCAATGAGGTACTAGCAGTGGAAGCGCAGGGTGTAATCTAAGAGTTTCATTCATCACAGCTTGCAAGTAGGGCAACTTATGAATGTGAGACTCTTCTACCATCTTATCTTTCCCTACTACGGCTTCCAACTCCTCTTGGACTCTCTTCATTACCTCTGGCTTCTGCATCATTTCTGCCATTGCAAACTCAACCGTATTGGAAGATGTGTCGGTTCCACCTACAACCATGTCCTGTTTGCGATCATCATCAAAATTTCCACGTTATTAGTCATAAATTTCTTCAATATCATTATTTTTGTGTTAATTATATTTTTACTTCTTAGGTTTTTAGTTTAGCTTTTAGTTTCTAAAGATTTGTTTAACTAATTAAAGTTCCTAAAAATGATCTTAGTTAAGCCGTTAAGGTTTATATTTTTAAAATTTAAAAAAAATCAATTTTTAATCCCGAAAATAAAAATCCATTCAATAATTTCAAACTTTTATTCATAAATTAAAACCTAAATTTTTAAAAAGTTTAGAAATTTTAAATAGTCAAACAAAATTTTTAAAGATTAAAAACATAATTAATTCTTATTTTATGTAACACAACTACATATAATGAACAAAACCAAGTGGACTGACTGGTCTAGATAACTAATGACGTAATATTGATTTTAAAAGTATGCAACTTGATAATACTGATAAATTGGATAAGAAAAAAAAAGTCAAATTCTAGCTTACTGCTGCATAACTAAAATTGGAAAGTGAAAATGACAGAGAGTTGTGAGAGGAAGCGTACCATGAGCAGTGCCTTAACGTGGGTGATGGTGAGTGGCGTCTTGGAATCGGCGCCTTCTTCCTTCAAGTTCAACAGAAACTGCAGAAAGTCCTTCCTTTCTGTTTCTGTACTACTACTACTCTTCTTTCGTTGACCAATCATCCTCTCAAATATCCCATCGAACCGCTGCACCAGCGCGTTCATCTGTTTCTCCACACCTTGCAAATCGAACCGGGCCAACACGGGAAAAAAATCCGACAGGTTCGGCTTCCCCAAAAGCATCGTCATCTCCGCCACCAGTTCCCTGAACTCCGCCCCCAAGCTTTCCCTCTCCGCCCCTTCCACCGCCCCGCCCCACATCATATTCGTTATCACATTCATCACCGTCAGAAATCCCTGTTCCCCTATATTCACGGGCCTCCCCACTCGCTCGTACAGATACGACACCGTTTTGCGCATCTCCTTGCGGCGCAGATCGTACACCGAGTCCAGCGTGGCGTGGCTCAGCATCTTCACCACGCAAACTTTCCGCAGCATCCGCCACTCTGGTCCGTATGGGGTCCACACGATGTCGGATCCGCCGTAGGTCGCGGCCCTCCCGGCTGCGGGGACGTCGCGGTTCGCGAAAACGGTGTCGTTCTCTTTGAGCACCTCGCGAGCCATGGCCGGTGAAGTCAACACGACGCCGAGCTTGCCCCCAAGCTGGAGCTTCAAAATCGGGCCGTGGATCTGGGCCAAGTCCGCGAAGTAAGTGTGGAGTTCAGGGTCCAAGGATAGGAGGTTCCCGAAGAAAGGGAGGCCCGATGGGCCCGGAGGTAGCCTTTGGGCCTTGGGCTTGAGCCATGCGTAGTAAGTAATAAAGGAAATGACCAAGAGCACCAGAACTATGGTTGTGCTGTGGTTGTAGTCGATGGTTAACAGGTTTTGAAAGAGAGTTGACATGGTGGTGTATGTATTACTGTGTTGGAATTTCAGCTAGGGAATGGTTGGACGATAGTTGGAAGAATATTATATAGAGCTAACAAGTAATAGTATTTGGATGAAAATATGCAGAAAGGACAAATATAGATTAGCATGGACACCAAGGAAGTTCGACACACGACAAAGGGGAATCAATCTTGGAGAGATTTAAATCACCTGTACAACAAAAAAATAATAAACGTAATCAGCCTCATACTTATGTAGGGATGACAATAAGTATTGTAAGGATAGGTTCTATACTATTTGTACTCATACTTACGTTTAAAAAAAAAAATATAGGTCCAGCCTCATACTTATATGAGTAATTTCAATCCAATCCTTACTCTTGTACTTATATATTTATATTCCAATTCCAATCCACAACCTGCATGTATAAAATTGAAAATCATAACAAATACTCATATATAATATTAAAATGAAACAAACATTGATTTGTCAAAACTTAAATCACAAATAAATAACACTTAAAAATAATCTTAACCAAACCTTTAATTAAACAAACAAAAAAATAATATACTAAAACTAATTAGTTTATAATTATATATTTAAAATTAAAAATAAAATACAAATACATATAATTTTTTAACTTTATTATCCAAATCAATTTCTTCGTATTTTGAAAACACTTATCTCTTTAGTTTACATAATGTTTTGATCCACTAATACCAATAAAAATTAAAACATGACAAGAATACCAAAATTAACATATAAAAAGAATAATTAAAATTACAAATAGAAAGTAAAACAACTAAATATTTTAAATAATAAAATTATAATTATATTAATTAATATGTATATATATAAGGTGCGATACGGGATGCAGTGCGTACTATAGTATTTATACACCTGCATCCATCTTCATTAGATTTTAAGGATAAATATCCATCCTCAATCCCAATATACAAATAATTATCATATACATGTATGAGTATTTTTATGGGTATTAGTAAAGTTTGAGTCTATATTGTCATCCGTATCCTAATCTAAATGGATTACAATTCCTTAAAATTTTATTAAAATAGACTCACTTAATGGAACAAAACAAACTTATTTAAAAACTTAAAAGTATCAAAATGTATAAAAAAAAACATAAGTCTTTTAACATTTTCACTTAAATTTATTAAAATATGTCAAAAACATAATTTAAAGTATCAAAATACTAATATCATAATTTAAAGTACTAAAATGACTCTTTTAAAATATTAGAGATCAAAATACAAAAAATGAGAAATTTCATATACTTATAAAAATTAAAAGTCACATTAAGTATTTATAATAATAAGTGTTCATTTTATAATAATTAATTTATAAATTATATTTATAATGATTTGTGATTAATTGATAGTAAAAAAATTACACTATAATATATATAATCATTTATTTATAAATAATTGACAAAATATATCTTGAGTTTTCTTACACTTTTATTATTTATTTTACGGTTATATTTTGTCTTAATTTGACTATTCTAACCAAGTAAGTATTTTGAATTAAAATAAACATGATGATGGTTAACAGTGTTTGACCATAAACTATTAACTAATTTAAGAGAAATTGAAAGATTCAATTACATTTTATAATCATAATTCTAGGATTTCTTTATCTTATACATTTCTTACATTGCTGTTGCTTGTTCTTCTAAGTATTTCTTACATTGCTCTTGCTTGTTCTTGTAAGTTTTACGCTTTAGTATCCATGTATTTGTGTACTAATTACAATATCTCACACTCACTCATATATTTAATCATTAGTATACGGATATCCTAGCTTATCTATGGACCAAAATACACACATTTCAATTTCATATGAATGAAAAATCTACTAATTTTTTATAGGAATTAAAACCATGCATTATCATATTTATAGATATTTATAAAGTATATTTTAGCCAACAATTTATATTCTTCACCACATCCCCTCTCTTGTCAATCATCTTAATGACCAAATTTAGTTCTACATAGGTATCCGTGTACTAATTACAATATCACTCACCCATGTATTTAATCATTAAATATAATTAATTGTCATAATTATCAAACAATTTATGTTCTTCCCCAATTTAAAGATCCTCCTCCCTTCCCAATCATCCCATAGTCACAAAATTCACTTCTACATATGTATCCATCCATGTACTAATTATAATATCATACCCACCCATGTATTTAAACATTAAAAGTTATAATTTTGGTATATATTATACCATGTATACTATTCACCATCTAATTAATTAATGACATGTGACAATACTTTGTCACGTCATATATTTAATATTAATTTTATTATTTTTGTTATTAGAGTTCAATGACATTTCTGTAAATTTTATTTATTTTTAATCTTTTAATTTTATATTTTATAAAATATAATTTAATTATATTGATTTTTAATTTTAATTTTTATTGAAAAGACCCTTTAATCCCTAATTTCAAAATTTTCACTTTTGATTGAAAACAAACATTATGTTTTTTATTCAACTTTTTTTTTTTTTCGTAAGAGGATATATTGAAAACAAACCTAAATTTAGTGATTCGTGAAGACACAGTGGTGCAAAGTTGAGTGGCATAACGGCACAACAATGATACACGACACTGATATGATAGTCACAGTGGAGACAATGAGGGGAACTAAGGCATCGAACAAAATTTGAAATTAAAGATTAAAATTAGAATTTAAAATTAAGGATTAAAGATTACTTTTAATAAAAATCAAAATTAAAAACCAATAAAATTAAATTGTATTTTTTAAAATATAAAATTAAAAAATTAATTTGTTTTTTTCAGGTCTTTAGATTCTAATAACAAAAATAATAAAATTAATATTAAATATGTAACGTGACAAGATATTATCACGTGTCATTAATTAATTGAATGATGAATAATATATAGTATTTATAATATACACCAAAATTAAAATCAACATTAAATATAATTAATTGTCATAATGATGAAACAATTCAGTTCTTCCCCCATAATCAAAGATCCCCCTCCCTTCCCAATCATCCCATCATGGATCCCCCTCCCTTCCCAATCATCCCATCATGAGTGTGACCAAATTCAGTTTTACATATGTATCCATCCGTGTATTAATTACAATATCAAATACACCCTTGTATTTAATCATTAAATATAATTAATTGCCATAACTTTCAAATAATTTATGTTCTTCCCCAAATCAAAGATCCCGTCCCCTATGTTCAGTAAAACTAGATGAAAAATTAGTTGAAAGCTAATTTTAAGCTAATTTTTTAAATTATAAATATTCGATAAATTATACGTTAAAATAACTGAAAAATATCAAATGAAAAAAATAAACACATATAATATTTTGTATAAATTTTAATTTTATTTTACGAATAAAAATATATTTTTAAGTATTATAATTTTAATTTTTTAATAAATTTTAAACTCTTGTAATTTTTTCTGATGGGGGTGAAAATGAGATTTGGTGTGTAGAAATTGAGTAGTAATTGAAAGTCCCTCTCTTTCCTCTTTGTTCTTGCTTCATATCATTTCACCCACAAATGTCTATAAATACCACAAATGTACAATTTTGTTTTTGTCACAAGACACACCTTGCTCATCTTTCAGAGGCCATAGAACCTACCAATACTAAACCATTAGACATGGAACTCAGTACCATGTTGTGCTTGTTTGTGTGTTTCCTATCCATTTTTCTGATTAAGCCTCTTGCCAAATACTTCCTCTCCTCTTTTGAAGGGAAACAATTGCAACTTCCTCCTGGGACCATGGGTTGGCCTTACATAGGAGAAACGCTCCAGATGTATTCTCAAGACCCAAATGATTTCTTTGCGACAAAAATCAAGAGGTTCATAACAATTCTTTTGTCATTTTAATACATTTTTTTAGGTTTAATTGTAATCTTAATTCTCTGAATAAATATGGACAATTTTGATCTTTTTAATTGTAATATTTGATCCCTTTAATATTAAAAATTGACGATTTTAGTCTTCCTTAATCGATTATCAACTAATAAATTGTCAATAAAATTATTAAGTTAATTAAAAAATATTAATTAATTAAAAATAATTTTTTGCACGAAGAAAAAATAATTAAAAAAATAAAAAAATATTTTTAACAATAAAAAATATATTTAAAAAAACCATTTTTAATCCATTTTAATAATTAATAATTTTTAGTAAATTTATAATTAATTTAATAGCTCTATTAATTATAATTATTAATTAATAATCAAGTAAAGGGATCAAAATTGTCAATTTTAGAAATTAGATAGTTCAAATATTATGGTTAAAAACTATAAAGACCAAAATCATTAACTTTTTTAACCAAGGAAAATCAAAATTACAATTTATTCATTTTTTTTTATCACTTGCATTAACATATGCTCTTTTTGGTATGGTACATGAGGGAGGTTAAAGTTGTGTTTGTATTATCTTTCATCCTATCGTCAATCTGCTCTGATGGAAATGGTAGGGGAAGGCTATCGAGTGGATCATCTAGGGATTTAGCTATTGTTGGAGTTGATTAAGAGGTTTTTGGATTTGATCGAGGTATTTAGAGAAGTGAAAATTGCTCTGATGGAAATGGTAGGAGAAGGCTATCAAGTGGATCATCTAGGGATTTAGCTATTGTTGGAATCGATTTAGAGATCTTTAGATTTGATTGAGATATTTGGAGAAGTGAAAATGTGGGGATTGAGTCAAGGGTTCAAATGTGGTGATGAGGGCCTCGTAGTGTGCCATGGTGGGGGAGCTTTGGTGATGGATCAAAGGGTTGTTTGGTGGTTTGTGGTGGCAGTGATGGGTTTGGGGAGTCATTAGGGTTATGATTTTTTTATTAGTGGGATACGTGAGACTTAAAGCGATTTATGAAAAAAAAAATTATATTAAGGAAATAACTATATGTATGGTCTTTTTTGTCAATATATAAGGCTTTTTTTTGCTAATACATTAAGCTTTTTTACTTGATAAAATAATAAATAAAAAAAATTTATTATAGGAAATTAGCTATAGATGTTGACTGATTTTGGAGGATCTTGTATCACAAATTTAGGCATGTGCTAAGTGTATTTGTAATTTTTTGGGTTCATTTATGTATTTTCTTGTTATTTTATTATTACTTATTTCAGTTTAATCTTTGTAATTATTGGGCTGATTGAGGGCGTCTTATACTTCCATCTTTATCATTTTCAATTCAAAGTTTCTCACCTATAGTTTTACTTTGAAAGTTGTGAATCTCCTTTAGAATGTTTAATCAATTAGACACTAATTATTTTTTTTATTTTTATTTTTTGAATAGGTATGGCTCTATGTTCAAGTCACACATTTTGGGTTATCCTTGTGTGCTGATTTCTAACCCTGAAGGAACAAAGTTTGTGCTAAACAAAGCTGAACTCTTCAAACCAACATTTCCTGCTAGCAAAGAGAGGATGTTGGGGAAGCAAGCAATTTTCTTTCAACAAGGAGCATACCATTTAAACCTTAGAAGGCTTGTCCTTCGCACCGTCAAGCCTGAGGCCATTAAAGACAGAGTCTCTGACATTGATTCCATTGCCCAACGTTGCGTCAAATCATGGGAAGAAAAGTTGATCAACACTTTCTTTGAAATGAAAACTGTAAGCCATCGAACCAGAGGAAAAATAGAGCAAAGCCTTTTTTTTTTTCTTAGATATATAAGATCTTCAACTTTCTCATTCATATTCCCTAAGAACTTCACAAACTTCACATTCAGACTCTTTTCACCCTTTTCTTTTTCTTGTTGTTATGTTTTGCAGTATACCTTGAAAGTGGCATTGCTTACAATTTTTGGAAATGAGAATTTTTTTCGTGAAGAGGATCTTAAGCGATGCTACTACACTCTTGAGAAAGGGTACAACTCAATGCCTATAAACCTTCCGGGGACGTTGTTCCACAAGGCCATGATGGCAAGGAAAGAGCTTGCACAGATCTTGGCTCAAATTATGTCAACAAGGAGGAACAGTAAGCAAGAACGCAATGACTTGTTGGGCTTGTTCATGAGTGAAAATGCAGGACTCACTGATGAGCAAATAACAGATAACGTCATTGGTGTCATTTTTGCTGCTCGTGACACCACTGCTACTATACTTACGTGGATTTTTAAGTATCTTGGTGATAATCCTAGTGTCCTAAAAGAAGTTACGGTAAGCACATGCCTCGTAACTCTAAATTAAAAGTTTTATTTTTATTCAGAAAAAAATATTTTTAATTTATAGTTTAGTTTTAAACTTTTTATGACACTTGGAAATTTTATATGTGGCTTGGTTTGGTACCTTAGAAAGTTGTTAGTTCACTTAGTTGTAACTATGCAGGAAGAGCAAGAGTCCATACTAAGGGGCAACGAAGAAAGTGGAGAAGAAATGGGTTTAAATTGGTCAGACATAAAAAATATGCTTGTGTCTTCCAGGGTCATACAGGAGACTCTAAGAGTAGCATCAATTTTATCTTTTACTTTCAGAGAGGCTAAAGAGGATGTTGATTTTCAAGGTTAATCACCAATTATGATAAGATGCCATTTTTTTTATTATTAAAATGCCAAAAAATTTCTCTCTTTTCCTTGTTTGATTGCGATTTTGGGTTGGAGACTACTTTTCTTCAGGGTATCTCATACCAAAAGGGTGGAAAGTATTAACAGTTTTTAGAAACATCCACCATAGTCCTGACAACTTCAAAGAACCAGAGAAGTTTATGCCTTCAAGATTTGAGGTCATTATATTGTGCAGAACTTATGCATTCCTTACTTTCCTTTCTTTTTTTTACTTTGCTATTCATATTATGTTGTTGTAAAGCCTAAAACCGTATTCCTGATATGTGTATAACACTATCCTAAAGAATTTATCCATAAAATTTCATATATATTACTTATGATACAAAGATATTTTAGACAATTTGAGACTTTGTACATACATGATTGAAGCTTAGTCTTTAATAAATTCTGTTAAATTATTTTGCTAGGTTGCTCCAAAACCCAATACCTTTATGCCATTTGGCGATGGCGTCCATGCATGTCCTGGCAATGAATTAGCCAAATTAGAGATTTTGGTGCTTCTACATCATTTGACCACAAAGTACAGGTAAACAAACTACATCACTTTTCAGTCATTTGCACTGATGGCAGGCATATTCCAAAATATGAATGTTTTGAATTACTCTAAGTGTAAGCTACTGTTATTTTTATGCAGGTGGTCCACAGCTGATGCAAAAAATGGGATTCAATATGGCCCTTTTGCCCTTCCAGAAGATGGATTGCCCATCACATTATATCCCAAGAAATAAATATGATTAAAGAAAAGTAGAGGCACACCAACCATGGAATAAGTGTACGATGAAGTATCCAATCAGGTGGTACATGGATTGAAGCACATGTTTTCATCGTTAGATACATTTACAAAAAAACAAAAAAACGAAGGGTTAAAATTGTGTATATTACCGGTTGGCTTTTTTTTGCCTCGGTGAAGATAATATCCAAATGGCTATATATTAAAAAAATTTGTGCAGCGTAAGTTTGCATGAAAATATATTATCAATATTATTTTTATTACATGGGAAAGCAAAAGACGCCATACCATATGACATTTTTCTCATCTTTTATATCAGTTCAACTTTGACAAATTTTCTTGGGCCTCTCATTTCATCGTTTTGATACCTTGTTAGATATAAAAACACATCATTTAGTGATATCATGTATTTATTGAAAATGTTTATTATTTACAACTTAATCCTTTATTATTTTATAATGGTCAAATGACATTTTTAGTTATTTATATTTAAAAAAAAATTAAAATAATCATTATATCAATATAAATTTAATATTTTTATATTGTAAAAGTATTGTCAATAACTCTTTATAAATAATAAGGAGCATGAATAAGTATTTGTATACCAAACTTATTAATTATATCAAAGTGATAGTAAAAGATGAGATATTTTCAATGTATTAAATTGTTAATAATAACTATATTAACATTATTAAATTTAACAAAATGATTATTTTAAATATTTATTAAAAAATAAATGACTAAAATAATTTTTTTAAAGACAAATGATCAAATTAAACAAAATAAATAAGATATATTACCAAATCATTTACTCTTTTATCATCAATTTATCATCGAAAATGTAAATCCGATGGTCAAAGTGTCCATTTTCTTCAAACATGAATTCGTGCTTCTCTTCGGCGGTTTTTTCCACTCTTTTTTCTCCCATGTCCTTCAACGCTTTATGTTTTTCATTTTCTTTTTCGATTCTTTCTTTCTTTTAGTTTTGTCCCTTATGAAACAAAAAATTCATTTTCTTTTCTTTTCATCCTTGTAATTTTGGAAGAAGGATATCATGAATTATTTATGTAAATAATTTATTGATATACTATATTTTTAAACTATCCGATTCATCTTATCTATATATTTATATGATATACCTTTTTTATTAATTTTTTTTTTTATTTTTCTCCCTTTTCTTTCTCAGTATAACCCTCTCTTCCATTTTTTTTTCTTTTTCTTTTCCTATTTCCTTCTTTCCTTTTCAAACATACATGCTATCACTTTATTAAGGTTAAAAAATGGCTTAAATATATTTTTAGTCATTTAAATTAGGTCATTATTTTTTCCCTCAAATTAAAAACTTTTTTTTTAATTCTCCAAAATTGTATATTACTTCTTTTAATCCTTATTTCTATATGCTATTAGAGTATGTGAAACGAAGAATATGTAATTCACAATTTGAAACGATATTAACTGTCAAAAAAATAAAATTAAAATAGTCACAAATTATAAAAAAATAAAAAAATAAATGTGTTAACAAAAATTATTGTATGATTCTTTCTTCAAATTATTTAAATTAGATTATTTTTAACAAAAATAAATACATTACATCTCAGAACACAAACTTGACCATCTAATATAATCATAAAATTAAATAAAAATAATTTGTTAAAATTCAGAATTATGTTAGCATTTTAGAATCGAATTTGGAGATTATGCATTTCATGATTAAATGAACATATTTCAATTTTCATTGCATACTTGATTTTTTAATCTCAATGAAGTCATATATGTTTGAGAAGGAAAGAAAAATAAAAAAATATATGGAAGGAGGGTCATACACAAGAAAGAGAGGGAGAAAGACGAAAAAAATCTAGTAAAAAGGGTGCATTATATAAATGTGTGGATAAGATGGTTTAGAAACGTGGTACATCAAATTATTTATACAAGTGATTCATGCTGGCACATGTAGTTTTTATTTTTAATCATTATAAATTATATTTATTTTATTTTTTGTTTTTAAAACACTTCAAAAAATGATTTTTTTTTATAAAAACTTAAAAAATAAAAACAAAACACAATTTGCAAAAAACTAAAACAAAACAAAAATTGCAAAAGACGAATAATAAAAAATGCTAAATTATAATGATTAAAAAGATATTTAAATATAATTTCTTTTGTCCAGGCTTAGCTATTGTAGTACGCCTTCGTAACATGGTTTTGGATCTTTAAAAGTTGTCCCACCATATATAAATAAATAAAATAAAGATACCCAAAGACAAAGTTAATAAAACTTATAGCCTATTTATTGGAATTAGTAACATATCTGCATATGTATAACTGACCAACTTGATTCATTTGAAAATACTCCCCTTGATATAATGCAGGACACGCAAATAACAGAAACTGTTCAGATTCCAAACGAAGAATACGTCACTTATTCTGAGCTTGTAGTTTAATGTTGGGAATGAGATTCAATTCAACAAAATTGGCAGTAACAAAATGAGTATTTGTCAGTATGTAGTTCACTAGTTTATTTGCATTTGGCACACGAATTTCCTTTTAAACCACTTCTCAGTATTACTTGTCACCTAAACGGCCAAACCTACGCAAGCAATCAGCAAAACCGGTAACAAGAGTGGCACACTTCAAGGGGTCCTTGATATGTTCCTTGTAACATGTTAAGGTCGCAAGTCTCTCGCCCATGCAAGGCTCAGGCTTTGGGTTTGGAAGCTTATACTCTTTGTCATGAAGATCCTTTGCCTTTTGGGTTACTTCGTGCAACATATTCTCCTCTTGCTTCTGCAATCTTTCCAAAACCCTCTCACTTTCTTGAAGCATAGAATGAATACCTTCTAACTCTGAATGGGCAGATTTTACAGGCAATGTTGCAGGTAGAAATAAAGGGGACTGCACTGGCCACCCTGGAGTAACTGCAGTATCCGACTTTGTAGTGTCATTAGATTGGGGTTTTTCAGTCTCTCTTGCCACCTTCCGTCTAGTCTTTCTTGGCTTTTTCTTCGGCACCACATCATCAACAAGCTGATTAACAAGGTCAGTGCTAAGTTGAATATTAAACTCACCCATAATTGATAACCTCCTGCACAAGGCACCAGAAAGATATCATGAAAGTGGTACTACTGTGAAAAGCATATTGATGCAGGAGCAGGAGCAAAAGAAAAGATGATTAAAATTGGGATTATCTTTATAATTTCAGGATATTTTAGTTAATTTTTGTGGCTTCTGTTTATAGGTATCATTATAGTTCAGATTAGTGTTAAGTATTTAAGTTTCTTATTACTAATGCTCAAGGATTCTTAGGCTATGTTTGAATAACCTCTGTATGACAGATATAATGTAGGTTGGAGGTCAAGAATAATGTTTTGGGAGTTATTTTCTTGTAATTTGCTTTCTAGCAGATTTTGTTTTGTGCTTAATAACTGTAATTTGGAATTCCTAAGAGATGTAGGTTGGAGGCCTTATAATTTTAAAGGTCTTAGCTAATAGCTTGTACTGTAAAAGCTAAACCTTAACCTCTGTATGACAGATCCTTTACTTGAATAAGGGACACAGAATTATCAATGAGTTTCTTTATTTCCTGCTTTTTACACCAGAACAACCAGTAATTGGCAGTTTCATTTTTTGGGTAGAAGCCTATCTGAATTAGTAACTACTCCTCTGTTAGGTTCCTGATAAAGAGGATTAAACTGAACAACAGTTACATTGTTTCACAAGCTTAGAGTTCCCTAATGAACTGGAAACCAGCATATCTTGCTACTGTGCCAACAAACTTATGACTTATGAGTTATGGCACACTTATTAAACTTATTAACCTCTCCAAAACCAGTTTCTGTTTCAAAAAACCAGTTTTACTAGTCAAAAGCACAATTTATAAATCCATTTTTTAAACCTTTTTTTACAAATTCATTTATAAGTTTAGTTTTTAAACCTTTTCTTTTTTTAAAAAAGAATAAGTTATAAAACTGGTTAATCAAAACGACACTCTATACTGAAACTTCTATAACACTTATGATAATCCAATTCTAAGAGCACTTCAAACTCATCCAGTTTTAAAGTGTTTATAAAGAATAGTAACGAAGAAAGATAAAACAAAAATGAGATAAATGAAACAAATGAAGAAAGAAGGCTGTTCCATCAGTGCTAGCTAATTTTTCTCAAGTTCATGGTCTACCACAACTAAAATGTGAAATCTAAAGGCAGAGCTGAGGAACTGAGAGTTTGACTACCAATTACAATGCTAGAAATACTAAAGTTTAATTGGGAAACACAATTTTATTCCTTTTATATTAGTTCTATGATTGAAAATTTTCTGACATCCATCATGCTCTTATCAGGTTTGCTACAAGAGATAATAAAGTGCATTCAAATTTGCCATTTCCCATTCAATAAAAAACAAACTTCCAGCTTACCACAATTCTACTCTAAAAAACAGTTTTAACAGCACAAGCACACAGATATTTTATATTCAGCTTGATGTTACAGGCTTGTAGTAGTTGGAATGTCATCAGATTCAAATCACCATTCCAAAGTGGTCATCTCCATCCAAATACTACTATTATAAAGAATAAGAAGACAACAATAAAACACAGTGTTATTACTTATTACTTAAGCATAATCAACTTGCTTTAGAACATTACTTTATGACAAAACAACCGAGGATATGAACAAATCATAGTTTTCCCTATTTGGCATGTGTAATTAGCAAGGTTTAATTTACTGAACAAAGGTTTTCCCCTAAGGCATTGAAAAGCTGGTCCTGCTTAATTTTTCAGGATTCCTACACCATCACATCTAAATAACGTACATGAACCTATTGGATTTTCTTGAACGTGATTTACAAAGTCAAAGACCAAATTGAAGGAGAATCATAAGGTGTTACCAAAGCAATCTGAGAATGCACGAAGCAGGAGGATTTGTTAAGAATGAGGATTAGCTTACGCTGTTTACGCAAACCAAAGACAAAGCACACATCCAAATGACCATTGCCAAATTTCCATTTGGCTTCAGCTTACTTACAATGCAGAAAGAAAGAAAGTAAAGCAATAAGAAGAAATACTAAAATTGAAAGCACCTTTGTAATTAGAAGGGAAAATCAATAAGGAACTACAACCAGGAACACAAAAACAAAATAAAAAACGCAAAATATGGGACCAGAATAACACAAATCAGAGCACAATCACAAGATAAAATTAGGCAAACCCTAGCAAATGATCTGAATCTCCTAATCCAACTCAAGTGGTTTAAAAAAAACAATCAACATATCAACATATAAAAAAAAAAAAAAATCAGGTTTCAACGCATCTGAACAAGAATGGGGAATAACGTACCGAATCGCACTCAATTTCGCGAGTTATTGCACGACGCTAAGGAAGAATCGCTCTCAGACACACACGGAGCGCTCTAACTCGATGATTCGGCGCTCTAAGAATAAGGCCTTTGATTTATGGTCCCGTCCAATAAGAAATCCAACCCAACCCAACATGGAGTTTGACTTAACGCGCCTCACTTTTGCTTGGTTCACCCCCCATTGGAATCAATAAAGGACCTGCATAGACATTTTTACCCTTTTTTACTTTTAGTGTGAGCGCCTTCTGATTATAATACTGGGGTGAAGCAGCACCTTATGATTTTTTACTTGAAGTTGCCTCGATATAAATCATTGATTATTAGGTGCTATGGTTCATGTCTTTATGCTGTTTATTTTTAGCACTGCAGTTGTTTTGTCTTTTGACTAGGATTTTATTACTATTATTTGAAATCATAATGGGTTTGCAGATAGGTAAATGAAATGCTGGGTTCTATTTGATTTCTCTGTATTCGTCTGTGTTTTTTCCTCCTCTTTACAGTTCTACGAATTAATGAAGTGAAAGTTAGTTTCATGGCTATCTTGTAGTTTCTCGGATTGTGGCACGGAGTGAGAAGTGTGACATGCACATACTTTTAGATGTAAATACCGAGATTTATCCAATGGAAAAAGAAGAAAGATTCTTTATGGCTTTGTCTCCTTCACTTGTTTTGAATACTAAGGTAAACTTAATTCATTTACGGTTCTTCCATGCTTTACTGCAGTTGTAGACACTATCTACATAGTTCTACAGACAAAAAAGAAAAGAAGAGAAAGAAATGTAGGTGTGATAAGTGATATAATTAAATAAGAGGATAAAGATAAAAAAAAAAAAAAGATATTTAATAAGTATATGTTAAAATGAGATATCCAAAAATTAATTTTTTTTATATAAAAGTAAATATATATATGTATATTGATGTCAATGAGATTGTGTCTTTCACAGTTATAGTTTTTAAGTGTTATATTTTTGTTTTTGAGATTGGTGAATTCACCAAGTTTTTTTCTTGCTCCAGGGAGGTATATGCATCATTTGGTGGGCTTCAGTTGATACTGAAAGGACATGCTTCCCATTGTGTGAAGCTTTCAGTCGATCAGAACTCAGAAGTTGTTTGTACTATTAAGGAAGGTTGAAAGTTGATGTTGGTGATGGGCCTGAGAAAAAAAAATAAAAAACTTGCTAGCATTAAGTTTTATGTAACATGTATAAAATAAATTGAATTTTCATAAGAATGACTTTTGTGTTTTTATTTTTTAATGTTTCTCTAAAGTTAGTCTTTTGGTATATTAGATAAATAATTTTTAGGTATGAACTTACTAAAAGATTTTGCAGTTGAAAATTATTTTCTCGCTAAATAAGCTTTATGAATAAATTATTTTCTCACCAGTCATTCGTTAATTTTCCTTGTTAAATCAACAATTTCCTTGTAGTAAACTCGTGTAACTTGAGCCAAATAAAATAAAGGCAGTGTTGCACATTATAATAGAGATGCCCTTAAGCCAAATAGGCAGTGTTGTACATGATTAATTGGGGATTTTTTTTTTTCTTTATCAGCAAGATTAATTGAAGATAGAATTAAAGAATTTCAAGTGGAACACTAATACAGCACGGGAAGATGTGTAATGATTAAATTCTTAAATTTGGAGACCTATTACATCATCTTTTGATGTTATGTGCACATCTAAAAATGGACACTATTCAAATTTACCTAGTATATTACTATATTGGTTAATTCTAATGGCAATCTAATATAAAGCAACATCAAGGTTGGAACACCATCTTTATAATATATTCAACTTCTTTTTTTCTGCTATCTTTTTCTTACGCCTATTTTAACAGTGGACCCTTTAATTTCTTAGGGGAAAAATTTCACATCACCATCGATGTTTTTAAAAAGCCAACATAAGTAGTCTACTCCCAGTGCCTTTGTTTTTCTTTTAATAATGGAATTCTATTTGTCAATTCAAATTTGGAAGGTCGTCAGTTGAGCTCACCTTTTCTTTCCTTCAATCATATATTTAATCCAGTGCGGATCCGTTCAAGTGTGTAACATCTTATCTTAATGTATAGGTTTAATTTTTTTCAATAATATTAGTATTTCTCTTTTATAGATGATGACACAATAACAAGTAATAAATTTTCTCCCTCAATAATTTTTTTTTACCTTTTATAACATTAGTTAGAGTTATTACTTATTTTAATCCGTGAACTAGTGTTTGGATAAACTTTTCTATAATTATATTTATGAGAAAAAAAAAACAAAAAAAAAATTAATTTATTTAACAGTTAATTTATAAAATTTTTATCTCATATAACTTTTCCTAAAAAAATATAATTTCATTTTTATTTTCATATTTTTTTTCCAGAACAGCAAGAAAACCTATGGGGACATAAACCTATATTAATTATCATCATATCTAATATAGTTATAGGCATTATTTGAGATAAATGACAAGCTAGGAACATATGCTACGCTAGCTGAAGAGAGTACTCGGACAAAATCACAAAAAACAATATTTCTTGTGGGTGTTAGACTATGGTGTGCGTTGGCTAATCGTATTGTTTTCTTTTGGGAGTGTTATGATGAGCACCACTAAGGACTTGTGCTAATGGGGACGTACTGGTCCAGGGTTATATCATGATTCGGAATGGTCCCGTAAATCGCATTTACCAAGTGCAGACAACCTGCTTCTTCTAGGAGAGTATCTTTTTTAGTAGTTTATGTCATGAGCTAAAATAATGATGAAAGTGAAGATTTTATAATTAGAAAAAAAAAAAACTTTTCCCATTTGCAATTAATGGGGTCTCCATTAAGATTTCATTTCTGTTTAATTTGTCAAAAGCTAGCTAATTTTATTTGTTGCCACATACATTACATCACAATTCATAATCACGAGATGAGAAAACAAAGGATGATTTCTCCATCATTCCAGGAATATGTTCAAGCCATTTGATTAGTGGCTATGAAGATAAATTGTTGAAATATTATTGGCTTTTGATAGAGAGACACTTTTAATTAAGAGGCTTGAACTTAGTTCAACTTTAACTTGATATGAATTTTTATTTTTAGATTGAACTTGATTTGATTTAAATTTCTAAACAACTCGATTCCATTCAAAATTTTGATTATATTACATTTTTTGTGTGAGTTGTTTCTTATTAATATTTGATTAATTTAATAATATGATAAATATACTAACAAATCACAAACTAAGTAATCAATCAAAAGTTCAAATAATTAATAATATGAGATAATAAAAAAAAGGAGAGAGATTGTAAGTACAATGAAAAAAATTTATCCTTTATATTATATGAATTACTTTGATGTTGTTATGTGTTTCTTTTAGACACTCGATCGAATACTTCTTTCTTTCTTTTTGTAGTTTTTAATCTCAAACAAAATAATCATACACTAATAAAATGTTTATATATTTTTAATGTAAAATCATTTTATATGTCCGTTAATCATAATTCACGTTATGATGATTTTTGAAATAATTTTATAAAAATTAATTATCTTGATTGTAATTGATTGATAATGTAAAATAATTTTATACCAACAAACAAATAATGTATAAGTCTTTTTCCTTATAGGAAAATGATATTGGAGTTGAACTAAAAAAAAGGCAGGGTGTGGGGGACAGAGTCTCACAGCAAAAGCAAAGGCTAATAAATAGTCTACTTATCGAGATTTTATATTATCATGTGTAAAAAATTTATTAATTTTTATAATATTTATCTCAAAATGTGCTTCTTCACTCTATACCTTCGTCTCTATTTATCTATATCAATCTCTAATGTGACAGAAAACAAGAAATGAGAGAATACAACTGAAGAACTTGTAATCACAAAAGATTTTAGCATTATTTTCAAAGTAGACTTCTTTGTACAATATGTTTCCGCACTCACTCACTCACTTCACTAGTCACTAGAAAATTTCCCATTTGTTATGTCCCTACCGTACACATAAATACAGCACTTATAAGAAAAAGGTACGTACGTACGTAATACGTACTGTGGCATTTTGATGATTTGGTTTTGGTTTGCTATCAATTTTGTGATTTGGTTTGCGATTAACCTTCCACCTTCCGAGACAACATTTAGCATAATACTAGGTAGATAAAATTCAACACCAAGAACATAAATTTGAGCCCGTGGTATATACTTTGTCACATTTATATATATAGATTTGATATCTTACCCTGAATTTTTGTTTCGTAGACAATTAATTAATAACTTCCTTCACCAGATGCACTACGTAGTACGTACTACTGCATTATGCGTGTTAATTAATGAATGCCCCTCTTCTTCCTTCATTGCTATAGTAGTTTGCAGTGCATTTGACTCTAACTCGTTGAAACAGTTGTTAAACCCAAAATCATGAATACCAAAGTCTTGACAGTCCAATAACCAAGCACAATTATCCTCCCAGCAAGATGGCAACAAACCCGTGTTGTTGTTATTGTTAGTAATATTCTCTAGGTTAGGTGTTGTTGTTGTGTCCCATATCGCCTCCACCAGAGGAGTTTCATCCAGCCACATGCTATTTAATAGAGAGTACTCATCAGCACTGCAAATGCTATCTAGCAATAGAGAAGAATCATCTCCAGAAGAAGAGTTTTCAGCTTGTGATGAACTTGAATTCTCCTGTGAGTCCAGAAGAAGAACAACCCCATCAGTTTCCTTCACCTGATTATTTTTATTGCCAGGTTGTGGCAAATGTTCTGCAGGGGAGGATGAACTATCCTGAGATGCTGCTTGTTTATTGAGAGGTTCATGAGTAACAGGATCAATACCCATCTTGAGGAGTTTTTTCTTGATATGTGTGTTCCAATGGTTTTTAATCTCATTGTCTGTTCTTCCGGGTAACCTGGCAGCAATCTTGGACCACCTGAGACACCAATCAGACATGTATCAGAATTCCATTATACACATAAACATTCATGTGGATGTCTTTCTTGGTCGCAAAGACATAATTGCTTTAGGTAATACTAACTTATTCAACTGAATTATCATTATTTATCTTGTAACTAACTACAGTTTTTACTATTCTTCAACAATGATGGATGTAGAGTAACATTTTTGCTTGAACATAATTACTTAGGTCAATGCGATTCTGCCCTTCCAAATTTAAGCATACCACTTATACGCGTGTCTGAAAAATCACATATAGTACGCAAAGTAAAAATATTAGATGAGAATTTGAGAGCAGACAGATGCTACTACTATCTTGAAATATGTTAATAGTAAACCAAGCAAGTATTCAATTGCTTCATCCTGAAGTAACCTTTGTTTTAAATGTTACCACCTTCTTCAACATTATTAATGGTTTAGACTTGAAGTCACAGTATTTAATGACTAAGCTAGCTAGCTCCTTCCAATATAATTTTGGAGGAACCAAACTAATTAACGAGCCGGGATCATTAATTGTTGAACATAGGACAAACAAACCCATGGTAATTCTTGTGTGAATACATTATCTACAGGCGCGGACACTTACAAGTCCAAGATGTATTATTAAAATAATAAAATAAAATAAAAACAAAATCCATGATAATCTTTTTAAATATTATCATGAGCTTTTAAGTGTGTTCATGCAAGAATCGTTCACAAACAAAAGACGATTAATGCATGTGGTTCATCGGGTTATAAGTTTGGTTTGATGATTGTAAGAAGATGAGAAGGAAAATGTCATAGGCTTGAATACTTTTCATCGATAAAAATTAATAAAGTAATAATTAATATTTATTGATAAAAAAAAATAAAAATGCTTGACCTGTTGCCAAGACGGGCATGGAGATCAACAACGAGTTGCTCCTCTGCTTCTGTGAGGAGTCCTCTCTTCAAGTCAGGGCGAAGATAATTGGTCCAACGAAGGCGACAACTCTTGCCACAACGCCTGAGGCCAGCAAGCTTTGGCACAGCGCGCCAACAGCACTGGCCATTGGTGAGAATGAAGTTGATGAGCTTCTTGTCTTCCTCAGCAGTCCATGGACCTTTCTTCACCCCAAGTTTGTCACAGCAGGGTTGCCTTCCCATAGCACTAACTCAAACAACACCTAACCAATGCAATTTCCCAAACTAATGCAAAAGTCTCACCAACACTAGCTTGTAATGAGTAATGACCCAAAAAGCCCCACACCCCACCCACCTTTATATAAAGCCCTCTCCTTTTCTTGCCTAAATAATTAAATACATATATGTACAATTATAAAATCATGCATCAACCAACATTGATGGTCTAGTGGTAATGGGCTCTGTTACTTATACAAGATATCGGATTAGTATATTATAAGAAGAAGAAAAAAATGTAATTGGTCGAACAGATTTTTCGACCGACAGAAATTAGTCATAAGAAAAATGAATGAATATTTCGTATAATATCATAGTAATTAGATGAAATCATACATAGAAAAATGGGGGGATAAGGAGGCAGGGATAAACAGGAGAAGGCATGGGGGCTCCACACCATGGGTTGTGAAAGGTACGTGGGAACTAATATGGGGTTTTCTCGTGTTTTTAGCTACACAAAATGGGGTGACGCTGAAAGATGGGTGACCCAAAGGCAGAACTATATATATGTAAGCATCCCAAACAAGTATAAAAAATAATGTGTAAAATAATTTATACCACCTTTTAAAAATTTTCCATTACGAAATGCAAAAATCCACTGCCATAATTTCACTCTTACTCAAACATTTCGTCATCACCACGTTTACGTGTCCCCCTTAGGTTCAGGTTATGGTAGGGTGAGGACGATTGCTCTATAAGTCTTGAAACTCTACTGCTTTGATGTGCTCCAAGAAAAACTGATCCAACGCTGCAGGATCATCATCACATCAAATAATAGGTGTCCTAAATTCAAAACATAGACATTAATTCCTGTATATAAATACATGAATGGACAGCGATCTCTAGAGATTACAAAGCCACAACTTTGTTGTTGTTTTTTTTGTCCTTCTTTTTCCACCATGCAAGTTATATATAACTCCCACATCGTTTGTGTCCATGGAAACTAACATTAATGCTTAATGCAAGTTGTGGAAATTCAGAGACAAAAACGTATATGCGAAACCCATGCAATTGTGGAAAGAGTCCAATTAGGTACAACTTTAGCATGTTTGGAAGGGACGATGACTATAGGGGGCTCAAGTAGAATAAATGGTTAAGATTAATTTTAGTACTAGTCAGCCTACAAAGAGGATAAGTTAAAAGGGATTGATATTGACGTCCCAATGAGAATGCATTGATGAATTTAGGTAATGTATGTTCAGTTGCAGCATATATGCTAGTTGAAGCAAAATGCAAATGCATAAGGAATTTATTCCTGGTAAAATCTTTAAATGGAAGAACAATGCTGTATATATCATTGCTTATTTTCTTTCAAGTTTTCTAATTAGATAGAGTTCGGGTCAACTACTAGTGACCACTTGATCCATAAGCTTCCATATTGTAATTCAAGACTAAAGAATTGATTCTCACAAAACTCAAATTAATTATTATGTGAAAGCTCGTGAATTAGTCATTATTAAATCAAATCTGGATTAGATTTTATTATATTCACAAGCTAGATATGTATAAAGTTCGATCACAATCTTTAATGCACGAACTTGTTGATTCTGACGCGAGTAATAAACAGGTTGTGTTTCTTCTCCTACCTACGCCTAATTATTTTCTAGACCGTTCCATTCTCAGATCTCAGCTTTGTCACAAATTGGTTGATAGATATGTAAAATAATTTATTCTTCGTCACAAATTGTGTCTCTTCTCCTACCTACGTTTCTTCTTGTTTTTTATATAATTGCGCAGGTCTAGAGTGTTGTTTCGTAATCTTCACTTAACCATTAAAGAAAAGGAATCACAAACAAGTAATTAGCATAATTATATATCGCTAACCATGAACAAGTTTCATAGGAGTGGGATCAAAAAAGGACA
This sequence comes from Amphicarpaea edgeworthii, assembly GCA_014843725.1. Taxonomy (NCBI): domain Eukaryota; kingdom Viridiplantae; phylum Streptophyta; class Magnoliopsida; order Fabales; family Fabaceae; genus Amphicarpaea; species Amphicarpaea edgeworthii. The sequence goes on along the minus strand of CM026324.1, from coordinate 4,074,278 downwards.
CTTGTTCAACACAGAAATATCCACATTATAATGAGATTAACTCTTAATTAAGACAATATTTTTCTGCATGTGTCGTAAATTCTAACTCAACGTTATTTACTAGAAATTAAACACGTACTATATTTGAATCAATCCCATATATGCATTTCCTTATGATAAATGTGATAGTGATAGAGAGACTTTAAATATAACATTTGATTAGATCATCCACACGGAACTTGTCGGAGCAGTTTACCAACCCAAAATTTCGGTCTCTTGACTTGTAGGTCTTTAGCATTTGTGGGCATGGCATGGGTGGACCCTTTCTTCCCCGTCTAATTAAGCTTCACAATCACACTTTATTGCTTATGTAGGCAACATCATAAAGAAAGAAAAGAATTATGCATTCTAGCATATTATCCTAAAAATCATAATGGATTCAACTAGTGACGAAACCGTCAACGAATTTGTGATTAAACGCTGTTGCAAAAGTTTAAGGTCAGATTTGCCAACTTTTTCAGAGTTTGAGTACCAATGATTTTTCTTTTTTTTATTTAACCCAATTAAACTAATTGTACTGCGTAATTTAATCATTGCATACTATAATTAATTATTTTTTTAAAAGAAACTCATTTCGATCTTACCTTATCCAAATATCCAATTTAGAGCGCTACGTGTCAAAAATCGTGTATATATATATATATATATTGAAATACCATCTTGACTTGCAAGGCACTACACGATTCTTGTGAGATATCAAACTGCTTCGTGATCTATATAGGAGCCATACACGTAGAATTTCCGCATATTGAAGAAGACAAGTATATATATATAATGAAACTTCAATATCACTGTACGTTGTACAATGCTATGTTACGAGGTTAATTAAGCTATGTATTGCTCTCATGATCCGCCAACAAATTATTAACATACCTTGTTATGCTGATCAAATCAAGAAAAGAAAAAAAAAAAAAGTAGGTTCATACTTTAATCAATTAAAATTAGCCTGAAAATTAAGATAACATCAGTTACACGGATTATCACTAAGTAGTACTCATTATGGAAGTTAGGTACAAAGACGTAGAGTGGTATGTAGGGTTGATGTATAAGCTAATTTTTTTCATTGCTTGCTTGCAAGTTGGAGCTGTCCGCACCCATTACTGTAGAGGTTGTGAGTTCATTATCAGATATTTCTCCACCATCCTCACACACCACTTCAACTTCGATTAATTTGTTCCTTTTTGAATTTCCCTTTGTAACACTAATCTAAAATAGCTAGCTTTTCGTTGAACGATATATACATTCTTTTATATATGATTCAAACAAAAACAATCTAACACTAGTAGACTAGTAGTATTTTTTTTTCCTTTTTGTTGTTGTAAAAGAGGGCTTAAAGTCTAGCAAATTAAACCAATAGTATTTTACAAAGTTTTGAATATATATAGGTATCCTGTCGCATGTTGCTGAGACCGTTTCATGTCTTTCACACCCTCCAAAAAGAATAAGAATAGTTCATGAATGTAGTAGAATCAATAATAGCAAGCAACTACCAACGTCAGCACTCAGAAGCTTTTTTTTTTTTTGTGTTATTTGGAAATTTACAAATAGCATATTATATAGACTCCAAGTTTGATTTCTCAAAATATATATTCTTATAAACAAGGAGCTAGCATTCCAAGAATTAATAGTGCTAGCTAGGTAGTGGCTCAGTCACAACCTACTAAGCACATTGTGTGGTCATTAATTCTAGCGTATCATTTCAGTAATCAGAAAACAATGACTAATGTTACTGTCTTATTCTTATCAATGAATTCTCATATTATCTTATATAAAAGCTTAATACATCAATTAGTGAGTAATGCATTCGTCACTAATCACATGGACGGATTGTCATAGAAGACTGACTGATGATGTGACTAACTAAAAGTTATCAAACCACTAGTATTATCATCTTCAAGTGTGTTAGTGCAACCTCGTCAGTACTCAGTACTGTGTCCTGTGCACGCTTGAGATGTTTTTTTTTCTTTTCCTACTCATTTCTTTCAATTCATTTTGATTAGAGTTCAGACAGCGTAATTGGTGGTCAGATCACGGGAAACTCCAACACAAAGCATTCCACACCAAGGAATTGTGTAGCTCAAGTATATGGATAATTTAAATGATTAATACAGCGGTTCGTTCGACACTTACGTTTATATACTGTGGTGATGATTTTCTTGCATTTGATTTCGAGAAGCTACTACGTATTATGTATGAGTTCAATGTAAACTAATAAATCTTACATCAAATCAGTTCATTTGTAAGATTTGTGACATGAATAGTCAATATCTGTTTGGAATTTTCCCAACATTAAACCAAACATACATTAAAGCTTTCAAAACAAAGGCCTAGATTATTATTTTACATATGGCTTACACAATAATACTGAAGTGGAGCGGCAAAACCCAGTCCACTCCACCAGAAGCGGCGAAACCCCGATACTTATAATAAATTAATAATACTTTGGTAGAGATGGCTTACCTAGACGGGACTAACATGAGATGACACCGCTTCAAAGTTCAAACTGATTTGTTCATGTCATAATTACGTTCTACGCAATATTATGTTTTGTTTCAAAGTCTTGCGCAATGTTATGTGTTCGAAAATCCAGCAGTTGACGAATCAGTTTCCCACTACTGTCGAGAGTGAAAACTGTACGCTTCATGGCAAAACATCTTGAGAACCCTATTTTTCCTTTTAATTAAATTATATGCTTATATTTCACGATTATCTTTAACGCTAATTAAAAGCCTACCTGTGTTTAGAGTTTGACTGTTTGAGGAGGTACAGTGAGCATTTAGAGAAAGATAAAAAATTTGCTCGATAAATAATTATTCCCTCCCATCTCAATTATAAGGGAAAAAGAAATAATTCCACACTAATTTTTTAATCGTACTACAAAATTGTTTCTGACATTCATTAAAACTTCATATCAAGTATATAAAAAAGTAACGCTAAATGAATTTTACTTATTTTTAAAATCTAAATATATAAATCGAGATAGGAAGAAGTACATCGTTATATAAGATCCACTTTACGTCTTTTTTTTAGCTGAATAATTACACAAAAGAAATTGCAATTAAAAACAAAATAAGACTTCAATAAGTTTCTGGTGCCAATAGAATAAATAAAATAGGAGATTTTTTATTTTAATCCTTTAAAAAAATAGTTTTTTTTGAATTATTTAAAATTTCAAAATTTTGATCCTTTAATGGACTGTTAACACGTTAAGTGTTAACAGTCCATAACCATTCTGAAAAAAAATAAGCAAACAGTTCATTATGTTTGTTATGTCTTAATATTTGACATACCGAACTCTCTTTTCTCTCTCTCTTTCTATCTCTTCCCAATTTCCACTCTTTTTAGTCATAACTTTAAATCTAAAAGAAAGAAAACTTATTATTCATAACCATTTCCCTTATTGTTATTTGAGCTATTGCATTATTCATTAGCATTAACCATAGTAGTTTAAGTAGATCTGAGACACGACTGCTTGTAGCTTTATGTCGACGGTGGACATGGAGTCTCAGCTCCACATTGAGATTTGAGAAAGTGCTAAAATGTTGGTGTGGTTAATTGAAACTCTGCTAAACCATTAGATCAAGATAAAAATCGGGATAGGAATTTGATACTGAGGAAAAGTCGGCGGAAAGCATAAGAATTGATTATGCAAATTTTAATGATGTGAAGCACTGCCGGGCATAAACCAGACCCTATAGGAATCAAATCTCTCTGGACAAAGCAAGACACTATTATTTCATTTATCCTGAAATGCAAAAATATCAACTTTAAACATTCAAATTCACTCGGGAAATTAGCATTACAATTATGACAAATAAACATGGCTACCAACACGAACTATAAGCAGCTCTAATGAAAGAGCACTAAAAAAACGGTAAAAAAAGTTTAATAATTTTGTTAAAATGAAAAATGCAGTATCAATAACATTAAATACCCGATGCCAGAGGGCTGGAATGTTGAAATCTCAAATAACTTGAAACATCTAAAATTGTTTAATGTTTAATTGGGACCTCCAAATTTGCTCATCATTTTCGCAATTACTGGAGCCACCTTTGGATTTGATTGATGCTTGGCCAAATTAGCAGGGTTCTTCATAACTGCACCCAACCCAAAAATAAAAAGATATTGGAGTGTTAATGACCAGCATATCAAATATTTTCTCTGCAACCAACTCTAAAATCAAAGAGGTTAATAGAATTTTTCAGCATGGGAACTTAGATCTTCATTGTCTGAATGTGACAAATCTAACTACAGATTCTATCAATTATTCTGATAATCTCTTTGAACAGCTTAAGTCAACGTTTCATCAAGCCACAAAAAATATCTTGCAGAAACCATGTAAACCGGGACATATTTCAAATGGTCATTTATGCCAGAGTAGGTTAAACTAATATGGATATGAAAAATATGGTGAGTGTGTCTGTGTGGGAGAGAGCAGTTTCTTATGAATTGTTATGTAAACGATAGAAAAAGTTCATTCTTCAACATTTTATAAACTGTACTCCAAAACTGTCCCACACTGCCCATCCCATTCCTCGCAACCAGTAGCCAGATCTATCAATTTCATTTAGTCTTGTGCTTAAACAGGATAGGAACTACTGAATGTTGTGAGACAGGGAGAGCAGCCAGAGCAGCGCATTTATATATTTCTAGTCTTATCAACTACTGTGAATAATTTCCATTTTCCATTCAAATTATATGCAACAGTAACTATAGTATTGAGCATTCAAATCCAAAACTAACCATACAAAGACGAGACCACATGGCACAGCAGTTTAAATTAATTAAGAATTAAGAATCATATGAAAATTCAAGCTTTGACACAAACATCAAATAGGTACTCAAATAGAGAAATTAACTAGAATAGAAAAACAGAACCAAATTAGAAATGAAAATTACCATCTTGAAGAGCAGCCATAATCTCTGGATCACTAAATGCCGTCATCAGATCAGGGTCCTGAGAGATGTTATAAAGAAACATTTATCAAGACAAGCATACTAGTGTGTGCATGTTCATTAGGGAGAGGATTCTTTTATAGCACCTCAAAAGCACAGCAAATAATCCAAAGTCCAGATTTACTTACATTCAAGATTTTGCTAAAATCAACATTTCCAGGCACACCCCCGGGCATGCCTCCAGCCCCTGGGAAGCCTCCAGGCATGCCACCTGCACCTGGGAAGCCTCCTGGCATGCCACCGGCACCTGGGAAGCCTCCTGGCATGCCCCCAGCTCCTGGGAAGCCACCTGGCATGCCCCCAGCTCCTGGGAAGCCTCCAGGCATGCCCCCAGGAAACCCACCAGGCATACCTCCAGAATTCCTACTTGAAGATGATTGCTCTTGCTTCTTAGCTTTCTCATATGCAGCCTGAAAAAATACATGGAAAATTAGCAACAACTAAATTACAGGGATATTACATTTTATGGCATGCTCTGTTTTTAGCATATCTATGTATCATTTTGTGACCTGAGCTTCAGCACGGCGACGCTGCCTCCCACGCTCCTTCTTTTTATCCTCTCTTTCTTTGTGCAGCCTTTCATACTTCCGACGGTGTTCCTCAAGCTTGTGAGCATTTGGTTGCACCTAGGCAATTTACAATGAAATATCAAATAATATTTCAAGGTTATGTCAGTATATCATACAGATAAATCAATACATTTCCAGGAATTCATATCACTTTTACAAGGATCACACCACATACTGTAAATACACAACAGATTGCACTGGTTATATACTGTAATCAGTGTAAGATAAATGATATGAAGGGACAAGAAAGCAAACCTTTTTAAGTACAGCATTTATTTCCTCATCATAGTCTAACTTTGAAGCCACATGAAGATCCTTTGCAGCTTCTTCCCATTGACCAAGCATAGATCGTGCTATGCCACGTGACTTGTATCCTTTAGCAGAATCAGGATTAATCTGGAAAAATAGCAATACAATAAAAATCCTCGCATACAGGAACAAGGAGATATTATTGAAACCCATAATCCCTCAACACAGTTGTCATATGCACAAGCAGGGGCAGAACAAAAAAAGTTGAAGGCAGGAGTGCTATCCAACACAATTTTAGAAGGGGCAGATTTGACATTTATGGGAGTGACAACCCACCCTCAACTAATTAAGGCCCTAATTTTAAAAAAATTGCTTAGTTACTATATATTTCAAAAATCATAGGGGAAAAAGCCCCCTAAAATGAATTTAGTCAAGTGAGAAAGTGTGTATTTATCAACAATTTGATTGAAGTGCATCATGATCTCAACCCATTACTTGCTAACATTTGAGACAAGTTTATTTTAGTGCCTTATTCTTCCTGATAATAAGGCAACAAAAACATTAAACTCTATACTTTATTCACAGATCTATTTTAAGAAAAGCAACAAGTAGTTCAGTTTGTCAGCCCAAGCAACAGAGGGGGAGAGAATATAACCTCCAAAGCAGCATTTGCATCACGGATCGCAGCATTAGGTTTCTTCATTTTGATGTAAACAGTGGCTGTAAATGATTTATAAAATATTAAGAATGAATCCTTATCTTGGTGATAAAAAGAAACAGAGAATGTAAAAGAGAACAATGAAATCAAGTCATACCTCTAGTTGCATACATTATGGCGGAGGTAGGATTGAGTAAAATAGCTTCTGTTAAGTTCTCAATTGCCTCCTCTAACTTACCTGCATTACATAGTCAAATGATCTCCAATTACGGTTACAATTTTAAACAATATCACCAGAAAGAGTAGCCTAAAGCATCGCACTCCATATGATTAGAATTGATTTCAAAATGACAAATAACAAAAGAGAAGGTGCATCTAGCATTAGAGATGGTTCAGGACACAACACAGATGATGTCAGTTACATCCAATGAACCAGACAGATAATCAGACACACAATCTTCTGTGTACCATATATACAGGTAGAACTATTTTTTTTATCCTTGAATCCAACAGAGTTCCTTCCTGCCTACCTCACCATCCACAAGAGCTCACAACCCTTCTAAGAATTGTAATACCTAACTGTATAGAGTTTTCTTTCCATCCCTTCTAAGGATTATTGACACAGATACCTAGGGCCACTTGTCTTATTTATTGTGTTTCTATTTCCTTTTTCTTGTGCATTGGTCTTGGATCCATTCACATCCCAACAATTACCATGTAAAAAAACACATAAATGCTTAGTATTATTCACTTTAGAATGAACGTTACCTTCAGAAATAGCTTCCACGGCTTTAACTTTGGCCAACTGCGAAGCGTCGCGATTCTCTTCAGTGACCTCGACAGAGGAGTCTCCCATCTGAAACGTGACACTCATTTTGCCTCAATTAAAAGCCCAAATGCAACAACACAAACCTACTAAAAAAATATCTTTTTTTTTTCTCACGAAAACTAAAATAAAACAAAAACCTTCTGTGGAGGATCATCATCAGGCTCGCAGGTTTCACCCTCGAGTTCAACATCGGATTCAATTATTTCATCTTCCTCTTCCTCTTCCTCTTCTTCCACCTTCTCTGGCTCCTCCGTAACATCCTCTATGTCATCATCGCTCTCCACGTCCCTCTTCCATACACAACACAAAGCAACGTATAATTACAGCGCACGAAGATAAATTAAACAAAAAAGTAGCGAAAAGTATATTTATTTATAGAACATCAGGGTACCGATTTGGAATAAGCAGATTCGGGAAGTTTGGCGCCGAGGCTGAAAGGAACGATCAATGAAATTAGACAACAGAACACAACACAGAGTTAGCAAGTCAATGAAACTGAGATTAAATTGAAATTGTTTGGTTTGGTTTACCTTTCGAGGAAGTCGCGGAAGAAAGAAAGTGAAGGATCGGCGAGGAGGGAAGGGTTGGACTTGCACTGTTCGACGAAATGCTTCAATTGATTGAGTTTGGATGCGTCCATGTTTGGTACTGCGGCGTAGTGAACTGAAGTGTTGTGTTGTTTTCTTCGGTGGTTTTTATTTATTTATGTTAACCGAGGCGACTGACTTAAACGACAGGGTCTAGACTTTTCTTGACGGATTGGGCTTCTAGTAGCTTCCATTGGATTTGGATTTGGATTTGGATATGCGTTATTGTTGAAACGCCCATCAACTCAACTCTCCTTTTCGTATTCCTGGGACTAGGATGTATTGGATTTGGGAAGATTCAACTGGATAGGTTTTAAATTTAAATACTAGATAATACTGTCTCAGTAAATTACCCTAGTTTTCTTATTTTTCTCATTTGATTTTTAATTTTTAATTTATTCTCAATAGATATAATAAAAATTGATTCAGGAGTACATTGGATTGAGATTTTAAAAATTATTTTTTACCCATAAAGACACTGTTTACTTTAAATTTTGTTTTTATTTTCACTTTTTAATTGTAAAAATGTGATCTTTATAAATATTTGAAAACAGAAAATAGATTAAAAGCACAGTTTTGTTATTACACACAATCGAAAGATACATTTTTTTTTTATTAATAGCAATAAGAAATATTAAAAGATAAATTTATATAACTGTTTTAATGTTGATCCTCTATGTATGATTAATGGTATAGATTATTCTTACATTTTTAAAATAAAATTATGTTTTTATGAATTATGATACATCTCCCCTCACACATACATATAAAGTGATTAAAACAACCCACAACAACTAATACTAATAAACAACATTAAAATTTAAGATCATATAGAACTTTTTTCTAGAAGCACATAACAATTGAGACCATTCCATGACTTAAAACCTTATATTTTTGCACAACTATAGTTTTACTTTTAGTGCGCTTAAAATTAAAAAAAAAAAAAGATATTAATGGTTGTGTTAATGCTGTAGGAAGACAAATCATCAGTTAAAGAATATAGCAGAAAACATATCAGAGATGGGAAACTAGTGAATAGATATAGAGAAATGTGTTTCTATTATTATTGAGAAATGGCAGAATGACAAGAATGCTTTTTCCACATGGGTTTGGTCTTTACTTCTGAACTCCAAGACTCGGTTCAACTGATAGAATATCAATATAAAAAAAAAAATATTATTAATTAATTAAAAGTTATCTTAAGTATAACTTTTAAAGTATTTAACACAAACGTTAACAAACTTATCATGTACCATAATATAGAAAGAGTGTAAAATAATATTTACGATTATTTAATTGTTTCTGCAGTTTCTAAATTTCTTTTCTGTGAGTTTGTGAACTGTGAAGAGTTGTTAGATTTTGGAAATTTTAATAGTCATCATCCCTGTTGTCGAGCTTTAGCGAGCTATGAAGAAATATAAGAAAATAATCAAATAATATTTCTGTTGTAGAACTGCTGTCAGGTGTGGAATGTTTAGCTTGTAAATATCACATAGGTCATAATCCCTCTAGTAACGTATACAACCAATTTAACCAAGAGGCACACACGTACATGCATATTTTTTTGTTACGTAGAGGCGCAGTCATATATATATATATATATATATATATATATATATATATATAAAAGCAATAATAAACAGCTATTTACCATAACGTAGAGCTATGCCTTACACAGTATAGGAATCTCAGTTCACGACATAATATGACCATAAAAATAAAAATAAAAACATTTGGGCCAATCTCATTATATTCCATAACACCAACGTTGTTACACTGTTCAAATTGTACAAGATCTATTTCCTTATTATATATTGACACTTGTGCTTGCGTTCAAAGCACACCGAACTAAAGAGTAAAAACACTTCTCTGTTTTCCTTCTTCCATCAAGCAGAAAGCTTCTGCTGAAGATGGATGCTTTCCTTTTCATTCTTCTCACTTTCGGGTCGAGCTTCCATATTCATTTTGCTCAAGGAAGTGAACTAACTCCTACTACCACAAGCAGTTCAAAAACATATATTATCCACGTGGAGGGGCCACAGGACACGACACTAGATAGTGATAAAACACAAGATTTAGAGAGCTGGTACCGTTCATTCATGCCACCTACTGTTATGAGCTCTGAGGAGCAGCCTCAAATGATTTACTCATACAAGAACGTGATGAGTGGTTTTGCTGCAAGGCTTACAGAACAAGAACTGAGAGAAGTGGAAAAAAAGAACGGTTTCATCTCAGCTCGTCCCGAAAGGATGCTGCATCCCCAAACCACAAACACCCCACAATTCCTGGGGCTGCAGAAACAAACAGGATTATGGAAAGAATCAAACTTTGGAAAGGGAGTAATAATTGGAGTGCTGGATTCCGGAATCACGCCAGACCATCCTTCATTCAGCGATGCAGGAATGCCGCCGCCGCCATCCAAATGGAAAGGGAGATGCGAAATCAATGCGACAGCCTGTAACAAGAAGCTAATCGGAGTGAGGGCCTTCAACGCCGCGGCGAGGATGATCAAAAGAGCAGAGACGGCGATCGATGAGATCGGACATGGGACTCACACAGCAAGCACGGCTGGCGGTGCTTTTGTTGATAATGCAGAAGTGCTTGGAAATGCCAAAGGCACAGCAGCAGGGATTGCCCCTTATGCTCACCTGGCGATGTACAAAGTATGCTTTGGAAGAGGCTGCTACGAGACTGACATATTGGCTGGATTGGATGCAGCTGTGGAGGATGGCGTGGATGTGTTATCGCTATCCCTCGGCCACGATATGCCGAAACTTTTTTTCGATGACAGCGTTGCAATAGGCACTTTTGCAGCAATGCAGAAGGGAATCTTTGTGAGCTGTGCAGCAGGAAACTCTGGCCCTTCCCCCGCCTCCATGATTAACGGAGCGCCGTGGATCCTCACAGTTGGAGCGAGCAGTTTGGACAGAAGGATCGTGGCCACGGCGAAGCTCGGAAACGGGGAAGAATTCGATGGCGAAACTGTTTTCCATCCTTCTGGTTTTTCTTCTGCAGCACTACTACCATTGGCATATGCTGGAAACAATGGAAAACAAGAAGCTGCTTTTTGTACTAGTGGATCATTGAACGGTGTTGATTTCAGAGGCAAGGTTGTTTTGTGTGAGAGAGGAGGGGCTATATCAAGAATCGAGATAGGAGAGGAAGTAAAGAGAGCTGGTGGCGCAGCCTTGATTATCATGAATGACGAAAGAAATGGCTTTAGTCTCTTTGCTGATGTACATGTTCTTCCTGCAACACATGTAAGCTATGAAGCTGGAGTTAAGATCAAAGCGTACATAGATTCAACTGCAACACCTACAGCAACGATTTTGTTCAAGGGAACTGTAATTGGAAACTCCGTAGCTCCTTCTGTTGCATCGTTCTCTTCAAGAGGTCCCAACTTGCCAAGTCCTGGTATTTTGAAACCAGACATCATAGGACCAGGCCAGAACATCCTAGCTGCATGGCCATTCCCGATAAACAACATTAACAACACCAATTCAATATCCAATTTCAACATCGTGTCCGGCACATCAATGTCATGCCCGCATCTCAGCGGCGTGGCGGCGTTGCTCAAAAGCTCTCATCCTCAATGGTCACCAGCCGCTATAAAATCTGCCATCATGACTTCTGCAGACATAATCAATCTTGAACAGAAACTCATTGTCGATGAAACTCTCCACCCTGCGAATGTCTTCGCCACGGGTTCTGGTCATGTGAATCCATCTAGAGCAAATGACCCTGGCTTGGTTTATGACATCGAGCCTGATGATTATATACCTTATCTCTGTGGTTTAGGCTACAGCGATACACTTGTTGGGATCATTGCATACAGAACAATTAAGTGCTCCGAGACTTCAAGCATTCCCGAAGGAGGGCTCAACTATCCCTCATTTTCTGCTGAGCTTGGTTCCCCGCAGACATTCACAAGGACTGTGACAAATGTTGGTGAGGCAAACTCGTCTTATGTTGTCGTGGTTAATGCACCAGATGGGGTTGATGTTAAGGTCCAACCTAATAAACTTTATTTTTCAGAAGCAAATCAGAAAGAGACATATTCAGTTTCATTCAGTCGTATAGAGTCAGGTGATGAAACTGCAGAGTATGCTCAAGGGTTTTTACAATGGGTCTCTGAGAAGCACACTGTAAGGAGTCCTATGTTGGTCAAATTTGTGTGAGACAACAACGTTAGCAAGCACCAAACAGTACTACAATGTCAATGAGACTAGTTTATTTTCAAATAATTTACCACAGCATTTTCTTTTCTATCTTCATTCCATCAATGGATAAGGAAAATTTGAACTAATCTCCAAAAGATTTTGATATCTCTTCCTTTCAATTATTATTTTAAATATATTTAAACTTATTAACAGAAATAATATATTCTCTTGATAAAAATATTTTAAATTTGAATTTAATTTATAAACTCATAATATATTCAAATTAATTCAAATTTATTAATAGAAATAATATACTTTTTGGTGTTAGAATAAAAGATAATAATATTTCACATAGATAATTTATTTATCAATTAAATTGATAATTATTATCTAGTAAAGATTAACACAATCGTTTGTGTTGTTATTACTTTTCACAATCACTAAAAGATTAATATATAATATTTCTTTTTATCATTTACAACTTTAGAATATGGTATTACCGTCAAATTCAATCGGTGTTAATCAATAAATTTATTCGGTGAATGACTCTAAGAAACTCATTTCTTCATTCATTCAATTGCCTTGAACAAGGTGTTAATTTATAGAATTCAAACTCATTACCTAGAGTTGATGGATTCCTTGAACAAGGTCTTAATTATATACAATATTCATTCAACTAGTGCTCCAGATCATTAGGTATATAGAATTAAAATATAACAAATGACTTGTTAATTATTATGATAATCTCATGTAAAAAAAAATGTTATATTTCATTTTTAAAGTTTTTCTATTGACAAATTAAGATAATATTAACCATTAAAAAAATCTCAATATCGAGTCAGTTCAATAATCACATCCTTATGATTTGTTTCTCATTTATTATAATCTCTACTATGATAACAATTTTCAATTTTAACTAAGGATTTTATCAAATTAACTATTTTTATTAAAACAACAATAATAAAAAAATAAAATAATACTTTATTATTTAAAAATAGAAATTATTTATATGATAAATTGGAATTGGTACATAATTATTCCCAACATCATGAATTTGAGAAATGAAATAGAAAAATAAAATATCTTTATTGGTAAAAATTGTCAGCCAACCAAACAATGAAAGATTATTTTGTTCATAAGATACGATCAAATACTTTTGAACATGGAAAGGATGAAGCAACATTAAAAAATAAAAAATTACATGGGTGTTAAATAGCCATGCATGGTTAATAGGATATGCGGATAGGTGTCACATATTTCTTAAGTTTCAACTGAAAATTTGCAAGTAGCCAAATACACAATACTTTTTCGCTAACTAACTTTTAGTCTTAATATTTTATGAATAATTGTATTGTTAGGAGTTATTATTTTTTACATTCTTAAAATGAGATTTTTTATTGTTGGTTATTGATGTTAATCTTTATAGCTTTTCAAGAATTGAGAGATAAAATGTCTCTAGTTTAAAATGGGTAACTGAAGTTGCGGATTAAACAAAATAAGAGACTGAATTGTATTTTAGTAAAAAAAAAAAAAAGATATTAATGGTTTAGTGCTCTAAGAACACAAAACATCACAGTTAGAGAATATGGCTGAAAATATATAACCAGTGATACGAAACAAGAGAATAAATAAGGAGAATGCTTTTCAAGATAGGTTTTCTCTTCACTGTTGAGTTCCAAGACTTGGTTCAACTGATAGAATTCTCCCAAATAATCCTCTGTACAATATGTCTTCCTTTTTAACTGCCCCTTTGATTAATATAATGTCTTCTAGATCCTCTCTTCGTTAAGCCGGGTTTTAACAGGCTATCGTACAAGTGACTCTTAGGTAATGATGATTATAATATAATAACAGCAATCACCACTTTGGTATTAAGAACTCAACTAATACGGTAATTGGTGAGCCACATAATTATTAGCATAATCAATTCAAACTTGGTGCAAGTCGAATGACCCTTATGTTTAAAATTAATGATGCCTGCAGTGTACTACTCTATTATATAGACTACGTCTGAACATCAACTGAATAAAACCAAATAAATATTTATTAAAAAAATACCATATAAATACTTTCTATATCTTCAATAATATATGTGGCTTGTCGAGGCTTAGACTTGTTTGATCTATCTTCTCACTAAAAAAACAACAAATATGACAATGTATAATTGAACAATAGTGTATAAAATCTGTATATTATCACTTCATTCTAATTAAATTATCTATATAATTATTTCCACATTTTTTAAAAATGTATTTATACCTGAAGAGTTGTTAGATTTTGGATATTGTAATGGTCACCATTCGTGTTCTAGAACTCTAAAAAGATCAGAAAAAAAAAAATCAAATAAATTATTAATGTTCTTGTTGTAGAACTTCGGTGTGGGATATTTAACCTGTAAATCGCACAGGCCAGTGAAATGAGTTTTGAACAAAAAGAAAATCTTGAAAGATCATTTAGATGGGAAAAAAAACAACTATTAACCATAATGTAGAGCTATGCCTCTCATGCCCGCAGAATAATGAGAATCACAGTACACGACATATATATAGCCATGCCGGCCCAAGCTCATTACATGCACATGCCGGCCTACACTAGCTTCCTTATATATATTGATATTGTGCGTGTTTTTGAAGCACACCGAACCAAATAATCTTTGCCTTTCATTCTTCTCCCTCAAGCAGAAAGCTAACTAAGCTTCTGCGGAACATGGATTCTTTCTTTTTCATTGCTTTCACTTTAGTGTTGAGCTTCCACATTTATTTTGCTGAAGGAAATGAACTACCTTCAGCTGCAAGTAGTTCAAAAACATATATTATCCATGTGACCAGGCCACAGGGTAAGACACTTGCTCAATCAGAAGATTTAGAGAGCTGGTATCATTCATTCATGCCACCTACTATTATGAGCTCTGAAGAACAGCCACGGGTGATTTATTCATACCGGAACGTGTTCAGTGGTTTTGCTGCAAGACTCACTGAAGAAGAGCTGAGAGCTGTGCAAGAGAAGAATGGCTTTATTTCTGCTCATCCTGAAAGGATGCTGCGTCGTCAAACCACACATACCCCACAATTTCTGGGGTTGCAGCAAGACATGGGATTTTGGAAGGAATCAAACTTTGGTAAGGGAGTAATTGTCGGGGTGCTGGATTCTGGAATCACGCCTGGTCATCCTTCATTCAGTGATGCAGGAATGCCACCACCGCCCCCCAAATGGAAAGGGAGATGTGAACTTAATGGGACAGCTTGCAACAACAAACTAATTGGAGCAAGGACTTTCAACCTTGCTGCGACGGCAACGAAAGGAGCAGAGTCACCAATTGATGAGGATGGACATGGGACACACACAGCAAGCACAGCTGCTGGTGCTTTTGTTGATCATGCAGAAGTACTAGGAAATGCCAAAGGCACAGCTGCAGGGATTGCCCCTTACGCTCACCTGGCCATGTACAGAGTATGCTTTGGAGAAGACTGCCCTGAGGGTGATATATTGGCTGCATTGGATGCAGCTGTGGAGGATGGCGTGGATGTAATATCAATATCCCTTGGCCTAAGTGAGCCACCTCCATTTTTCAATGATAGCACTGCAATAGGTGCATTTGCAGCAATGCAGAAAGGCATCTTTGTAAGTTGTTCAGCAGGAAACTCTGGCCCTTTCCATGGCTCCTTAGTTAACGGAGCCCCTTGGATCCTCACAGTTGGAGCAAGCAATATTGACAGAAGCATTGTAGCAACAGCGAAGCTAGGAAATGCGCAAGAATTTGATGGTGAATCTGTTTTCCAACCTTCTGATTTTTCTCCAACACTGCTACCCTTGGCATATGCTGGAAAGAATGGCAAACAAGAAGCTGCATTTTGTGCTAATGGATCCTTGAACGATATCGATTTCAGAGGCAAGGTTGTTTTGTGTGAGAGAGGAGGGGGTATAGCAAGAATTGCCAAAGGAGAGGAAGTAAAGAGAGCTGGTGGTGCAGCCATGATTCTCACTAATGATGAAAGCAATGGCTTCAGTCTCTCAGCTGATGTACATGTTCTTCCTGCAACGCATGTAAGCTACGATGCTGGACTTGTGATCAAAGCCTATATAAATTCCACTGCAACACCTACAGCAACAATTTTATTCAAGGGAACTATAATTGGAAACTCCTTAGCTCCTGCTGTCACATCCTTCTCTTCAAGAGGTCCCAACTTGCCAAGTCCTGGTATTTTGAAACCAGACATCATAGGACCAGGCGTGAACATCCTAGCTGCCTGGCCTTTCTCCCTGAATAACGATACTGATTCAAAATCCACTTTCAACATTATGTCTGGCACATCAATGTCATGCCCACATCTTAGTGGCGTAGCTGCTTTGCTCAAAAGCTCTCATCCTCACTGGTCACCAGCTGCCATAAAATCTGCCATAATGACTTCTGCAGACATAATCAATCTTGAACACCACCTCATTGTTGATGAAACACTTCACCCTGCAGATGTCTTTGCCACAGGTTCTGGTCACGTGAATCCATCAAGAGCAAATGACCCTGGGTTAGTATATGATATTGAAGCTGATGATTATATACCTTATCTGTGTGGTCTAGGCTACGGCGATACCGAAGTTGGGATCATTGCACACAGAACAATTAAGTGCTCTGAGACTTCAAGCATTCCTGAAGGAGAGCTCAACTATCCCTCATTTTCTGTTGTGCTTGGTTCCCCACAGACATTCACAAGGACTGTGACAAATGTGGATGAGGCCAACTCATCTTATGTGGTCATGGTCATGGCACCAGAAGGGGTTGAAGTGACGGTCCAACCAAATAAACTTTACTTTTCAGAAGCAAACCAGAAAGAGACATATTCAGTATCATTCAGCCGTATAGAGTCAGGTAATAAAACTGCAGAATATGCTCAAGGGTTTTTACAATGGGTCTCTGCCAAACACACTGTAAGGAGCCCTATCTTGGTCAACTTTGCATAAGACAATAATGCTAGCAAGCACTAAGCAGTACTACAATGGGACCAGTACAATGGCCAGAGGCACGATTAGTGTTAAGTGGCAAATCTAAATTGTACCACAGCATTTGCTATTTTATTTTCATTCCACCAATGCAATATGAAAAATTTGAACTAGATATCCAAAAGAATTTGAAATGTTCCTTTTATGTTCAGTCATGAATGTGAAAAATGAAATAGAAAAATAAAATCTTTATAGATAAAAAAGTGTCAGCCAACCAAACAATGAAACATTATTTTGTTCAGAATGGTTAACTTATGATAGGATGATACAACATTAATAAAAAAAAATTACATGGGAGTTAAATAACCATGCTTAATAGAAATGCAAATATGGGCCAGATATTTCGTTCAACTGAAACTTTCCATGTAGCAGCCAAATATACAAGACTAACTAACTAATTGACAATTTTGTGTAGATAATCAATTATAAAGTTGTGTACACTCAAGTTAAGTAGTTAGACATAGTTTTCAAGCATAGATCGATCAACCTCAAAACCACTTTAGCAAAATGCCCCTATACCAAAGACTATAGATACAAGATAAATTATTTATATTGTATACTATACAGATAAATACTTTAAGAAATAATACTTAAAATTAAAATATATTCATAACTAACAATAAAATTCATAGTCTAACATTCACCGTAAATTTAAGCTATGATTCACAACTATGAAAACTGACATGGACATTGGGTCACCAGATATATATAGACTTACTCCAGAAGCAGGCCAGGCAAAAATTGGGTGAGTTGGCTGGAATATGCGTAGGCTATCAGATTTTGGCCAGAAAATGAAGGGGTTGAGGTGCGAATGTGGCTAGCACTTGGTGTATGTCTGCTCTATCCTTTGTGATTTGGCTGCTATTAAACTGTGATCACTGCCACTATTTGTACAAAGCAAAATGTGACACTGAGTTTTCTGCAACAGCAAGCAGCTGCATAACCCCAACACCACAATAGCAGCAATATTTGCTACTATTTTTGATTTTAGAAACGGCTAGAAGCAGTCATGAGAAGAGAGGAGCATCCCAACTATGTTGGCACCTACCTCCCTACCACCCTGCTACTATTGATATCTATGTACATAGCAAAATCTCTGATCAGATGAATAAAAAGAAAGATTTAGCATAATGTGCAAGATACTGATAATCAATATAAGACAAGCATGGGAATGGTGAAAAATAAATAGAAACCACTAGATGAAACACATTATTTCTATGTCTCAAGGAACTCCAACAAATACTGAAACTTTTCAACGCTCTTTGGACTAAAACAGCAGAATGATGAAAAATATATAGAAACCACAAACTCTTGATTGAATAGAGCTTCTACTGGTCAATAGCTTTTAACTAAATTCATTGTGAAGATCCAGCATCCATTTCAGAAAAAAATGGGATAAGTTCCTACAAAAAATTACAGGTAATAATTGACCTCAAGCCAATCAGAAAAAAAGTAATGCATTCAATATTAGATTGGGATGTCAAGAGACCTCCAGATTGTCTCTTGTTTTTAGCTGGTTCATCATAATCAAAAACAGAAAAATTGACTCATGTGACATCGAACAGCAGCAATGGCTGCAGAACAGAAGAAAAATTTAAATGAAACACCTTCCAATTCATCAACCAAAACCAGGAGGTACATCAGGGTCTTCATCACTACAATCAAAAGGTGGTTTTTGCTCCACATCCATTGAAAATCCAGGGGGTGCATTGCTATTAACATCATCTTCGCCAAGTGTATCCTGTGATGGATGGGAATCTTCCTTCCTCTCTTCAGTGAATCCTTGCTTCTGAACTTGCACCTTCCCTTTATCCTGCTCTTCATCATGATTGTTATTATTCAGATGATTATGCAAGAGAGCGAAACCTGGCGGCTCATCGGGCTCATTTTCATGCAACATATCATCAATCTCAGCAGCTGAAGCCGTTTCCCCTTGTCTCTGAATCGGCATCACTTCAGATGCAGACAACATAGCTTCATCTTTCCCTTTCGGGTTTGCCAGTTTGTCGTAGACAGACTGCACTGTTTCCATGATTTCACCTTTCATGCCATCACCCGATCGGATTATTTGCCATAAGCTATCGGATATCTGGTTCATTACTTTATCGCTGGTTACAAAACAAACAAACAAATCGAAATAAAAACTTCCACAAAAAGTACACATAGAGACATGACAATTGACACGCCTTACAAACGAAATTTAACCTTAAAAACTCACCCAACTTCTTCATATATGACATCAGAAAGTTGTCTAGGTTTCATATTTTCTGCTCCAGCACGATTGAGCGCCACTGAATGCTTCACAATTGACCCAATATGTTGTCGTAACTCTTCCTGTCATAAATTGTTGAATTCAGTATTACTGACACGCGCAACCTTATGCTACTAAACTAACAATTACAAATTATAAGCAATCTGAATAGTTTAACGACCAGATATGTAAAGTGCGATTAACTACATTTTTTTTCTTCTATCAATTCATTTGATAGAAACCCTAAAATTAGAAGAATAGGAATTAAGAAATGGGAGGAAAACATACGTTGTCCTTGAGTTTGCGAACGATCTTGAAACGAAGCTTGTCAAAGTCGCCATCGTCTTTGAGTTTTGCGATAACCTCTTCTTTGCCAACCACTTCTTCTCCGTTGCTTGCCATAACCTCGCAACAGCACCACACACAAACCTTGACTAACTCATTTATCCTCTGTCACCCGCCAAATAAATATTTGCACTTATTATATAAATAAAATAATAATGTATTTTTTAATTGACCAAGAGCTAGTGTGTGTGCAATGTCAATGTATTTGTATTGGTACATTTATTTTAAAAAGTATTGAAATAATAATTGACAAATAATGATAACAATAAATGATTCTATTTAGTCTGATTTTTTTTTTTTCAAGTCAATAGTTCTTCTATGTTTAATGTTGCTATCTTCATATCTTATTTTCGTGTGGGATGGTTTGTGAAGCTTTTTAATAAAGTAAAAGCATTGTATGAAGATTGAAAAAATAAACAAGTTTTTAAGTCATGATTTCATTTCAAAGACCACTACACCTTCTATAAACAGAATTAAAGCTTTACATAGTGTTTATCATGCCTATTAGTAGTGACATCACATTTTAGTGGGCCATCCTTGTCTAAGTGATGGAAAATCCACGGCGAGCGTAAAGCCAACGCAGCACACGAGGGGGCCCACGGGAGATTTTTAAAGGACACGTCATCACAGACATGTAATAAGAAACATGAGGTTGTTGTTGATTAGCGAAACAAAACAACGAATGAAGAGAAGCCGTTGCAATTCGCTCCACACGTTTCAGTTACCTTATCTTCCACCTCAGCTATCTCTCTTCACTCTTCCTTTCCCTCCAAACAAAACAACCATCACCACCTTGAACCTTCCCAGTTACACTAACACCACTTTGATTTTCAATAACCACCACCATGTTCACGGCTAGT
This sequence comes from Amphicarpaea edgeworthii, assembly GCA_014843725.1. Classification (NCBI taxonomy): domain Eukaryota; kingdom Viridiplantae; phylum Streptophyta; class Magnoliopsida; order Fabales; family Fabaceae; genus Amphicarpaea; species Amphicarpaea edgeworthii. The sequence continues at coordinate 4,053,780 of CM026324.1, read as the reverse complement.
AAACTAGCCTTCACATTAACACCACCTCGTCCATGCACTGCACCCTTGACACCAATCTCTTCCTTGTCTTCTTCTTCTTCTTCTTCTGCTGTCAAACTCATTCAGTTCCATGGACGCCACTTATGCCTCCGTCGCAGGCTGTTTCTACTTTCTCCTAAGGCCACTGCCGATCAACAAGGTCTTAACTCTTCCTAACAATAGCATCATCTTTCCTTGTTCATCTTCTAACAAAGGCTCCTCTCTCTGCCTACTTGTTTTTCTACCTTTCAGGGAAGGTTGGAGATTTTGAAGACGATTCAACTGTTGTTGATAGTAAAATCCTCCAATATTGTAGCATAGACAAAAAGGAGAAGAAATCAATTGGTGAACTTGAGCAAGATTTTCTTCAAGCACTGCAAGTATGGCCCGATTGGTTACATGTTTTACGTGTGATCAATGATGATTCTACAGAAAACAGAATTTAACTTTTGTGTATGTGTATGTGAATTTAAATATTTGTTATGGGTTTTTTGTTTTTTTTCTTCTATTCAATAGGCATTCTATTATGAGGGAAAGGCTATCATGTCAAATGAAGAATTTGATAATCTCAAGGAAGAACTCATGTGGGAAGGAAGCAGCGTTGTCATGCTAAGTATGCTGCAGCTGTTGTTGTCAATGAATTTGTGTTAACACTAGTGGCTTTATCTTTTTTAAGTCTTTATTTTTGGTTGATTCTACAGGTTCTGATGAGCAAAAATTCCTGGAAGCTTCTATGGCTTATGTCTCTGGAAATCCAATTATGAGTGACAAAGAGTTTGATGACTTGAAACTGAGGCTAAAGGTTTGCTATTTTCTTTTCATCAAAAAAAATTTGAAAGTCAATTTGTAGCAGATGGTGCATCTATGAGCATGTAATTGATCATCAACGCGCTTATAATTGAAGAAACTATCTACCAACTGTGTTGGACCTTGTTGGTTACTAAAACACGTGATTAAATAAAAGGACAACTAGTAACGCAGTTCATGAAACGTTTTATTCATTTTGGAAAGCTTACATATGAAATGAGGTATCACTTCTAGTAGTTGTATTGATCACTGAAATTAGGAAATACAATTGGAACTGCTTTAGTAGCTGAATATTTCCCTCCTTCTGGTGTTATTAACTGAACTCATAGCTGTTTTCCAGAGAGATGGGAGTGAAATTGTAGCTGAGGGTCCAAGGTGCAGTCTTCGTAGTAGAAAGGTGCGTGTTAATCTGTAATCTGTTCTCTGGTTTCATTTTTTCTTGTCAGTTGTAGTTTTATGTATAGTTGCTCTTTGATTAAGTCATTCTTGCAATTATTTTATATAGGAGTAAGTAATAATTTTTCTTGTTTCATTATAAAGAGATTTGTTTTTGAATTCGGATATAAACTACTAAGATCTGTTGTATCACAAAGTACTCACAAGAGACATAGGATGATGTTTACACATCAAATCAAATTCAAATGCTTCTTAGTCATTAGAATTCAGCTTTAGGATTTGATAAAGAATTGGGATTCATGAATACTTGGATCTTCTCCTTTTAATCTTTATTCTTTACTAATTACAGTCTGTTTATAGGTTTACAGTGACCTATCTGTTGATTATTTAAAGATGTTCCTACTGAACATCCCGGCTACTGTGATTGCATTAGGATTGTAAGTAGCTCTCTTTTCTCTTCTCTGCTCTCTATTTTTTTTTAGAGTCAATAGGTTTTTGATGTGTTTAATGAAAAAAATAGCTCCAGCTACTGTCAACAATTGGTTTCTTTGACACACAGGACATATGGTGAAAGTGAAAGTTCTAAAATAAATGTTGTTGTAACACTCATATTGCCGTTTTCTGTAGAATTGATACAAATAACATATTTATTTTTCTTTCATATATTTCTTTTTCAAAGGTTAAATCTGTCTTACTCATTATGAGTTATGATAATGATGTAGCAGGGGATGGAAATGAATGTAAGAAATGGCAAACATATGCTGATTATTAGTTTATTACATATGTATTCATCTTCCTGCAGTCATATTCTGTATGCTCCCACATATTTTATAAGTTTCATATCAGCATCCACTGGACCACTTTTACTTTTTATTGTTTATCTTTCTTAAATAAAAGTTTTTTCATCCTAGAAGATAGATTAAAGCTAATGTTTGCATATGATAGATCTTGACTATTTTTCCTTTAATTTTTTTTTTTTCCCTTTCATTCGTTAGGTTCTTCTTCCTTGATGATCTGACTGGATTTGAGATCACATATCTACTAGAGGTATGTTCCCCTCATTTTATCTTGCATCTAGCATTGCAAACTGGTCATTTTGGATGCAGTTTGATTCCACAATGTCATAGCATAATATCTGACAGTAATTACATTTTTAATGGTTCTTTCCTTTCTTTATGTTCCATTCCCTTAATTTCAGGATGCTGTTTAACTGTATATTATTAGGTTTTTTTATATCTTCTATTTAGAAAAAAGATAGTCTAAAATGCAGAGTGAACTTTGTCGATGAAACAAGTTTTATCTATGAGAAATAAAAGATAAGGATTCACTGAAAACCAAATCTAGGATGATGAGATTGATTCTTCACATAACATAGAAATGAAATAGTTTCTTAGACATTACAATTAATGCAATTATAACATATTATGAATTGTTGAGTGCAGCTGCCGGAGCCTTTTAGTTTCATTTTCACTTGGTTTGCGGCTGTTCCGCTCATTGTGTGGATAGCTCTGTCACTAACAAATGCCATTTTAAAAGACTTTGTGATTTTAAAGGTACAAAATTACCAACACAGTCTCTTGAAGATTAATATTTTAACTGCTACATAGTATTATTGACATGCATGTTTAATTTTTAAAGGGTCCCTGTCCGAACTGCGGTACTGAAAATACCTCTTTCTTTGGGACTATACTTTCAATTTCAAATGGTGGTTCCACCAACACTGTCAAATGCTCCAAGTAAGTATAAAAATATCACTGATCAATTAACCATTGTCGCTTCATGTGACTCACAATATTATCATCAAACTGATATTTAGTTTATATATGGTATGTCATTTTTTTAACAATTGAATGCAATATTTCTCAGCTGTGGCACTCCAATGGAATATGATTCAACTTCAAGATTGATTACATTAGCAGAAGGAAGTAACGCCTGAGTGGAGGTACATTCCTACTGTTTAGGTGAATTTGAGGGTTTCTTCAAGTGCCATCATTATTATTAGTGCTCCATTATGACTTTCACTGTGCTTGGAAACCCATAATGACATTCTGATAATTTACATATTAAATTTGTGTCTTCATACAGGTATGCTTGAAAAAACATATTTATGGTTCCAGAAATGGGAGATCATTAATAGCAGCAGTTGATGTGAGAGTGACAAATTTATCATTTAGCAAATTATGATGTTCGTCAGCAAATGCACTTTGAAGTCATCATGTTATTATCACTATCACACACTTTTGGTGTCATCTCAATTTATGTGCCACCATCCTACTTGTAAGTAATATGGACTTTGTGTATAGCATACACTGGATTGTTGCCTCTACTAGAAGCGTTGAGTTATAAGGGTGCTTAGCACCATCGATGAGTCTGACCTAGATTAACGTGTGTATGGATTTTAGTTACACACTTGTGCAAAATTTTCCTTCTAAGGATCTAAGGCCGGAACAGAACCTTTACATCCCCAGGAGCATCAAGATTCAAGAACAATAAGGAAAAATGACAATATTTAAATAATTAAAGCTGGTTGACAATATTATCTCATGTATTCAATTAATTGAAAGGCTTGAAGCTGAACAAGGTTGTATAATTGTCGTAATAAAAATTTGGTCCTTTAAGGTTTATAGAAAAATGAACAGACATAGAAAATTTTTTGAAAACTACTTTGGACCTTTTTTTTATTCATGAGAATGGAACTCTTTTTATTCATAGAAATGGAATAAGGTAATATAAGAATTTACAATATTCAAATACACTTATCAATTGAGTTAATGACAATGTAAAATTATACATAGTCAAGTCAATCAAAACTCACCAGTTAAATGAATGACTTTTAATATAATTTTATAAAAGACAATTGATTAATTATCCTCGGTGTATCATTTTTTTTCTCATTAAAAAAAGACGAAAATTAATCATTACTTTTTACTATTATTATATGAGAAAAAAGTTTTATTCCAAAAGTGTAAAATAATTTTATACTATTATTCAATCTAAATCATTCATTTATAATAAATTAATTCACTTTTAAAAAATTATTTTCAAATTAATTGAGGTAAATTATAATTAATTAAACATAATCATTCAAATCTTACATTATAAAGGATAACTGTATTTATATATGTAACAACATCAATTGTTAGTCATTAATTATAACACAATTATCCAATGTTACATTAGCAAAAATTGTTAAATATATAATTGAAATTAATTCACTCAATTAGAATTTGAGACTAAAATCACATATTATAATACTTAATCAATTAACTAAAAAGGTAATTAAACCTTAATTTTCTAATATCAATTAGGCAGAGGTTGAAGGCATAAAAGTTAAAACTTGCTACTAACATCGGTTGTACTTAATGGTTAACCACCGCTCGAGGTTGATGTCCTAATGTCTCACTGCTGTTATCAGACGGAGTTATTGTATAACCAGACGTTAATCGTTAAGGTACCATTGTATTTCTGCTGAAATCACATGGAGTAATTGTATAACCATATCATCCAACGCTAAAACACTTGTTTATTGCGATCTTAGTCCAAAGTGTGGACTAATTGGATAGGCTACAACAGTTAATTACTTTGAATATGAACTTAGCAACTAACAACCCTTAAGTTGAAACATGTTCGCACGTTTTCATATAAGGATATAATATTCCTGGAGATCAATTAATCCTACATCATTGGCATGCAATGTTATTTGGAGGCAATTAAATAAAATGAGTAATGCTGTTTGACTTGAGAGATTAGAGATGTTATCTTCGTGGGGATCACGAAGACAATTTTCTTTCAATGAGCTACGTGCTATTGGAATTGGTCCATTAATTGGACGTATATATATATATAAGGATACTTGTATACACCAGTTAAACGATAGCAATCCAAAATTTTAACAATGGCTGCGACTCTTCAACGTTGCAGCTTCTTGCTGATTATTACATTGACAACCATGTTCATAATCATCGGAAAGCCAGCAATAGTAGCCGCCACGTTTCAGCCTAGTCAATGGACTCCTGCCCATGCCACATTTTATGGCGATGAGACTGCTTCTGCCACCATGGGTATGTATATATGTTGTTATCTTTTTATACCATTAATAATAATCAATCTTATGTTACTTAGTACTTAAAAATTTTACATGTAAAACCAATGTCATTTTGTATTAACATGTTATTTTTTTTCTTGTGATTAAAATGGATGATGGACTTTATAATTAATTGAAGGAGGAGCATGTGGGTACGGAAATTTGTTGATAAACGGCTACGGCAAAGACACAGCAGCTTTGAGCTCGACATTGTTCAACAACGGTTATGCATGTGGGACTTGTTATCAGATACAGTGTGTCCAATCGAGTGCATGCTATTCAAATGTGCCTTACACTACAGTGACTGCCACCAATATTTGCCCTCCTAATTGGAATGAGGCCTCTAATGACGGAGGCTGGTGCAACCCACCACTTAAACATTTTGACATGTCCAAGCCTGCCTTCATGAAAATTGCACAATTCCAAGTTGGGATCGTTCCTGTTATGTACCGCAGGTATGTACTAATAATATAAAATAGTTTTATATCGTTTTTCAAATTTGGAGATATAAATAACAATGTTCTTTCTAAAATTTAATATTTAAGATTAATGAATTATTACTAAGATTATTGTATGTGTAGCTCTCATGATCTGATGTTGTTAAATAATTTCTCAGGGTGCCTTGCGTAAGGAGTGGGGGTATACGATTTTCTTTCCAAGGAAACGGGTATTGGCTATTGGTGTACGTGATGAATGTGGGAGGTGGAGGAGATATTGCTAACATGTGGGTGAAGGGAAGTGGAACAGGGTGGATCAGCATGAGCCACAATTGGGGGGCTTCATACCAAGCATTTGCAACATTGGGTGGCCAAGAGCTTTCTTTTAAGGTTACTTCATACACAACCAAAGAGACTATCATTGCATGGAATGTTGCTCATGCCAATTGGGGCGTAGGACTTACTTATTCCTCCAATGTCAACTTCAAATAAAGTACTAAATAACATGATCTTGTTCCTTTTCATTTACTTGTTTAAACTCCATGGTTATTTTTATCTGTTGTGATGAATTTTGCACAAGTGAAGCAGATTGGTCATTTGTCAAGAGACTTTTCTCTTTTTGTTAGTTTAACAAAGCTGAAATGTACTCCCAGTTGCCACAATCGGAATTAATTGTCATTCAACATTTCCATTGGTTAAATATATATATTCTATTTAGAATCATTCAAAATTACATATGATATGATATATAGCTGTATCAAAGTCAAACAAGCAACTCTGCATATATTGTTTAGTCGTTTTTCATGTCTTTTTTGTTCATGAAACTTTCTTTTTCTTAACATAAATTTCCTGCTAAATCAAAATAAAAAACAAATACATTTTCCAGGCAAAAGTACTTTTATCAAATGATTTTAGATACTTATTTTTATTTTCATTTTTACGTTTGTTAGTTGAATTTATATTAGAAGGCGTTTAATGTTTTTAACTTTAATCAGACATCTACTTAATCAATATACAAAACTTAATAATCATACCTCAAAGAGTTTAGAATAATATTATTTAGAGTTAATTGAAACTGAAGTTTCACCTTAATAATTTGTCCTCATGGTTAATGTGTGAGTTATCAAAGTTATGGTGTTAGTTATGATTGCAAATTTGGGTTGCTCATGGAGTTGCAACCAATGATTATTTGTGTGGTGGTGAAGGGAGGGTTTGGTGGCCATGACATGTGCTATGCCACCAGTACCATGGTTCATGTCAGTCGGTATGGTGGAGTTATGGTTAAGACTTAAGCAAGAGGTCATGAGTTATGACTTCGTATGCAGGATTTGTTTTTTTTTGTCTTTTTTATTATTATTTTAAAAATAAAAACCATGTGGACATTTTGGACGATTCTAATTTATTGGCTTAATTAACGTGGATAAAATACAGGAGTAATTTTGTTAAAAAAAAATAAAATTATAGCGGTGAAATTTAAATGCAAACAAAATTCAGTCAACTAGTTTTCTTGTGACAGATAATAGAATTGTTGGTAACGAAAGATAGAGGAATAAAAAAAAAAAAACCTTGCAAAGAAAAAAATAAAACATCTTACAACCATGCATGTTACTTGAAACTTGAAAGATCCAATCTAACCTTGAAAAAAAAATATAAATCTGATTTATTTTGGAGTATGTAAATACAAAATAGAGACTGCCTGTTTCAAATCTTGGAAGATACGTAGGCTGGAGCTTCTTGTTTTCTTGCCAAACACTAGGCAGCTTGGGCTGGAACTGGGCTCCAAACCGTCATGCCATCTTGATTTTATTGCTCAATATTTTATATTTCTTATCTCAAAACCACATACTTTGTGTTTTTTCTTTGTTTTTTCTCAATAAAAATTTAAGTGAGTAGAATTTGGAAAACTAGTCAACGCCGGTTATTCTAAGACTATTTAAATACTTTTAAAAGTATTTATAAATCGTCTAAAAATAATATCTTTATATCAATAATGAGATTAAAATTCACGCTCATTATAAGAAGATATGAGTCTAATTTTTACCAATTTGATTACAAAATTATCGACTTACTTTTTTTACGCTAAACAAAATAGCAAGATTGTTTTCCATTTATAAAAGTAATGAATGCAGTTTTCATATATTATATTATTTATTTATTATAAGGGTAATAGAATATATTTATTCAGAAGAATTGATACCATAGCTTAGCAGGCTTGACCGTCACTGATCTTTTCCCCCCTTTTTTTCTGATTTGAATGTTTTCTTATAAACATTAAAAAAAAAATACTAGATTAGGTAGGATTATTAAAACAAATACTTTGTCAAAAAAAACAATCACTTATTCCTCCGACTTAAAACAACAAGAAAGATTACTTACGAAATGCGCCATATCACATAATACTAGTCGCGATCTGTTGTTTATTCCACATTCCTCATCATTGCACATTTCATGTCATATATGTATGTATCACATTCTTTTTTTTTTTTTTTTGCTATACTATGGTTTAAATAGCAGGACATCAATAAATTTAGACCAAACTATAATAAATCCCATGTGAGACTTAATGTGTGGACAAATTCTAATATTCTTTGTGTTTTGCCGATTACTCCACTTGTGAACAAATTAGTCTGCATGTAATTTTATTTTTACAAGCTCAATCAGCCAATCTAGTTAAATTTGATCTGTTTAAATTTAATTTCACACAACCTGACCCATGAATGATCATTCTTTTTTTTTTTTTTTGAGGTTAACCATGATCATTCATAATAAAAACTCATTATTGCATTTAATAAATTGAGCATTTCTACGTAAAGTTTTTTTTAAGGAACGCAAAGGTTTTATTGCGATGCACACGATAAATAACCAATTACAGTATCTTACAAATTAAAAAGGGTGAAGCAGATAATTAATTATCTAGCAAAAAAAAAAAAAGATAATTAATTAATGTATTAAAATTTAAGGATCTATTCATTAAAAAAAAAAAGTAATTGTGTGATATTTTTAAAAGATTTTAAATGTTTTTTCAAACTAGTCTACTCTGAAACTCTGTTAGTAAGAAGTTCCACCTCTTACATAAAAAAATAAAAATCCAGCTCTTTATTTGCGCATGGTATTTCTTCAATTTTTTTTTTTTATTATTTATTAACCGGAGGTAAAATTGCATGATGAGTACATCGAGGAGTTCATGTAAATAACGTTGTTTAACTACTATGAAGATCGCGAAGAATTACAGTAAATAATATATTTTTTTCAAATTTATATCATTACTGAATTATTATTATTATTTTCCTTTTTTTTCGCAAGAGGAGTATAAAGGATAAACACAAGCAAGGGACAAGCATGAGTTATTATTTTTTTTTTTAAACGATGAAGCTGTTTATTTATTAAATAGAATAACTAACAGCTAATAAAACGCCTAAATACTCATATTGAAATCAACGCCGTGAAATATAGGAAACCAAAGGAAGAGCTGCTGGCACCTGGCTATGATTAAATATAACAAGAAGCTATGCAATTCTTTTGAAATTTACCAGTTAGTATTTTTTTAAAAGGCTAAGAAGAAAATTTTATTAAAAACATTTAGTTTTAATTCTTATAAAAAAAAAAATTTGGTCTCTACATTTAATAACACTGGTGATTTTAATTTGTCATTAAAATTATATATATATATATATATATATATATATTAGAAACAAAGAATAAAAATTGTTTTTACAAAACCAAAGTAAGAAAAAAAAACTAAAAGAAGCTTATTTAAATGACGGTGATCCTTACACACAAGCAATCTGAAATTAAATGAAAACCAAAATTATTATTTTTTTTTTTACAAAAAGGAGATCTTCCCAAGCTAAAAGCAATAAGGCATAATCTTATTTTAATCTTAATCTTACACAAAAGTATGCACGAAGAGTAAATTTGACAATTATTAAGAATCTAAGATCTTTATTTAAGATGATGAATCGAAGAGTGTCACGGTAAATTAATATAATTATTTTTTTACAATAAAGCAAAATAATAAAATAGAAGAATCAATCAAATTGAGTGTGAGAGTGATGTTCTTGTTTTAAAAAAAAGAAAGAAAAAGAAAAAGTGAGAATGATATTCTTTCCTTGCATGTAAAAGCGTATATATATAAGAAGTGTCGAAGCAGCGAGTTATCGTGTCTGGTGGTGGAGCCATAGCGAGGAAACAGAGGCTTCCAACGCCACTTATTAAAAATAAAATAAAAACATTAAACACAAAAACAGCTGCTACTTTTTACTGGGATTTTTTCCCGGGAAAATAATAACTGCCTCAGCCGCAGTTCGTGACTGAGTTCTCAGATCGCGCCACCGGAACAGTCATGGAGGACTCGTCCGGCCGCTTGAATATTCCTCCGGCCGCCGCCTCGGCGGCGACTCTCCGGCACGTGGACCGCTTGATCAACTCCAACCACTACACCTCGCCTTCCAGGACAATCTACTCCGACCGCTTCATTCCGAGCAGATCTGCCTCGAAATTCGCGCTCTTCGACATCGCCGCGCCGCCCGAGGGCCGCGACGACAGCTCCAGCGCCTACACCACGCTCCTCCGCACCGCGCTGTTCGGCCCCGACGTCACGCCGCCGCACACGCCGGCGAAAATGTCCTCGCCGGCGATGACGCTCCCCAGCCGGAACATTTTCCGGTACAAGACCGAGACGCGGCAGTCCATGCACTCTCTCTCGCCGTTCATGTGCGACGATTCGGTGCCCGGCGTTGTTCACGGCCCGGTCAAAGCTCCGAGGAAGGTTCCTAGGTCGCCTTTCAAGGTAAATTTAATTTAATTTGGTTAAATTTTTTTTTTTTTCAATTTATGGAGATTGTGATGTGAGTGTGTTATGACTTATGTGGTAGGTTCTGGATGCGCCTGCGCTGCAAGACGATTTTTACCTGAATCTCGTGGATTGGTCTTCGCATAATGTGTTAGCTGTTGGTCTGGGAAACTGTGTTTATCTCTGGAATGCTTGTAGCAGCAAGGTGAGTTTTTTTTTTTTTCATTTTTACTGTTTGATTTGAGGAATGTAATGCGCGAGCTTAATTTTGGAACTTCAATTTCTGTGACTGTGATGTGAATTAGATGGTGTTCTGTTTATGCAAATTGAAAGAATTGTCTTTTTTTATTTGCTCTGTTTTGATATGACTGTGCAGGTTACTAAGTTATGTGACTTGGGGATTGATGACCTCGTTTGTTCCGTTGGCTGGGCTCAGCGTGGTACACACCTTGCAGTTGGAACTAGCAATGGTAAAGTTCAGGTAAGAGTTTACGTGTTGATTGCGTTGTGTCTCTGGCATGTTAACTGATTCATATTATGGCATTTCCAAAGGAGTATGTTTGATTGGCATGTTTTAAATTCCAGTTGTGGTTTCCGTTTTGTTGTGATCCTTGGTGTTGTGCAAAAATGGTAGAAAAATGCGGCTGCAAATGCGGTTGTGATGTTGTCATGAAGATCCTAAAAGCCTTGATGTTTTGGCTGCAATTGTGGTTGTGAACCGTTTTTTAAAAGCTTTAGTCATGGCAATTGATTTGTGTAGGAATGCAATCACGTGTGATAGCCTTCACCCTAGTGGAGCTCTATAACAATTTAGCATTATTGATGCTGGGAATAGGTAGCTTTTGTTGATTCAAAGCCCTAATTTATTTGGTAAGCTCTAAGCTCTTTGTCTGCAAAGACAATGAAAGAAAAATGCAACAAGAAGAGAGCATTGGGGTAAAGTGTCAAGACGAGGATGCGGTCCTTCGTTTTGGTTGGAAAGAAAAAATAACAGAAAGTACTCCCTCCGTTCCTAGATGGGAAATTGAAGATAGCTTTGGAGGGTAGTCAATTAGTTGCTAGATTTGCAGTAGTTGACCTGCGCCTTCCTAGAGGACAGAGTGCTCCGTGGGTGGACTCTTAGCTTTAAAGTGCTGAGTATCAAATTGTGAGCCACTAACAGTTTATCTGTCTAGATTATCCAGAATGGAATGGAAATGATTTTGTTAGTCATTAAGGAATGCAATATGATATTCTGATGATTTTTTCTTTAATAACAGGGTTCATCTTGGAAAAATAATTATAGTATAGATATGTTTGTTTGAGATTAGATAGAATAAAAAATAAAAGGGGACAACATATCACTCCTTTTGCTTTCTTTTTATGAAGCATAGACACTTAAATACCTTATAAATGCTTTGACTCATTCGCGTATTTGGGTATATTTAATACATTTAATGATGTTTTCATGTTTGGATATGCAATTATGTTTATCGATATAATTTTTTAATATGTTTATGTCATTCCAAAACCTTCTATTATAGACCTTGTCATGTTGTGTTTTGTTGTATTCTGTACTCTTGTTTCGTTGTCAATGTGGGTTGTGCTTGTGTCAATGAATCATTTAAGGTGTGTTTAAATACACATTAAACAGCCGTTCAACGTAAAAGCTTCAAACTTTTACAGGCACGCTTGGTGCTTGGGAATGTGTGAAATCCTATTCAACAGAGGCCAAGGCCAAAACATTTATACAAACACACTTATTAAATGGGTTAATTAAGTTTTCGGTTGTATCATATATTGATATAGCTCATAGACATGTCATAATAGACTTTTAATGTAGAAACATAAGTTGCTTCCTTGTTTGAATCTTAAACACTGGTTCTGTTGTCCATAATCCTTTGCCTCAAGGGTGAATAAACGGCAAGAACTAGTTCTTGAGCTAAATTGGGGCAAGAACCGATTTTAGTGTATCACTTTTACCTTGTACATTTTCCTCAAGACCAACTTCCCCAAAAAACTTGTCTCAAATTGGTATATGCTTAACTGTTTCACACCATCAATATATGTCTTTTTCTTCCCATTGCATCCTGAAACTTGCTAGTTCAGTTTATTCTTTCGCTCGTCAACCCATGCCTGACCCTGACTATTATCCATGTAGATTTGGGATGCATCTCGATGCAAGAAGATAAGATCTATGGAGGGTCATCGGTTACGTGTTGGGGCCTTGGCCTGGAGTTCATCTCTTTTGTCTTCTGGCGGTAGGGATAAGAATATCTATCAAAGAGATATCCGTGCACAAGAAGATTTTGTCAGTAAATTGTCAGGGCACAAATCAGAGGTTAGACTTTATTTCCTCTAAATTCATGTTGTCTAACCAATCTATTGTACATGGTATTCAACAAGATTCTGATTTTCCTTTTTGGTTATTCAAAGGTTTGTGGACTGAAGTGGTCTTATGATAACCGTGAGTTGGCATCCGGAGGAAATGACAACCGAGTATGCAAGTGCAAACTTAATCATTCTTCTGAACTATCCAACTGCACTATTAGTAATTATAATTTATATCTTTTGTTTGCAGTTGTTTGTTTGGAATCAACACTCAACTCAGCCTGTCCTGAAGTACTGTGAGCATACAGCAGCTGTTAAAGCTATTGCATGGTCTCCTCATCTTCATGGACTTCTTGCATCTGGGGGAGGAACTGCAGACCGATGCATACGTTTCTGGAATACAACCACAAACTCACACTTAAGCTGCATGGACACTGGAAGTCAGGTAAGATTACCTGTGCTTAACTATTTATACTTTAGATCAAATTCACTACATTTCAACATTTGCTGTAATACGAGGATGGTTATTTGTTGGTACTACAAAGATCAGTTGCTAAAATATGTGTTCCTTCTGTTGAAGGGTAATTTTGATAACTCATTTAAAACAGGAAAGAACAACAAATTGCTGAACCAAAATCTACAAAATGGAAAATGAAAAGAATTAAATAGCACTTGAAAAATGGTTCATAATACACTGTTGAAAAAAGATAATGATGTTCAAGAAAGGATTAAAAAAGGGCATACCGCAACATTGGACCTCAAGAAGGACATGACTCTCTGTTAATGCAACCATTATGGTTAAGGTTGAATGATAAGACTTGATGCTTACTTGCAAAAATGCTTTCCTTTCCACTTCCTTTTTTGAGCAGTAACAAGTCCAGGCAGTTGTTTTTTTGTTCTGTTAAACAGGGTCTTAAAGCCCAAAAACACAGCATTATCTCAAATACATACTAGCTGAATAATTAGCTACCACAAATCCACAATAAATAGCAAATGGGTTATGGCAACTGACAAGTTATAACATTCACTATTTGCAATGAACCAACTCATAAAAGCTTAGAATACTAGTTGAAGGAGTATTAATTACTAGTTTTTTTACTATTGGAAAGTTTCAAAATAGTATTACCTAAATGGTGCTAAATTCAATGTCATTTCATTTGACCATACATAGCTGCAAAAGTTAGATTCTTTATGTTTCTTTCAATTTATAAATTGTTTTAAGAATTTGTGGTAATTGCCACTTCACATATTGAAAGAAGGATTAAAGAGTCTTCCTGCTCTGCCTTTTCTCTAAGTGATGTTCAACCTTTATATATGGCAGGTTTGCAATCTTGTGTGGTCCAAAAATGTCAATGAACTAGTAAGCACGCATGGCTATTCTCAGAACCAGATAATTGTTTGGAGATACCCAACCATGTCAAAGGTATGCTATATCTAAGGTGTATCCCTTTTATTTTTACTTAATTTTTAACATGTTTCACCATAATTTTGGTCTTTTGATACAGTTGGCCACTCTTACGGGACACACCTACAGAGTTCTTTATCTTGCCATTTCTCCAGATGGACAGGTATTCAGTTCTCTTGCCTATTCTTCTTTCTATATTACTGTGTAATATGATTAGGAGATGATTGATTTTTATTTTATCATCTATGCTACACCTCTGGTTGTGATAAGTTCTATGTTTCAGACTATTGTGACCGGAGCGGGAGATGAAACACTTAGGTTCTGGAATGTGTTCCCTTCCCCCAAATCACAGGTAAATTATTCAATAAAGAATGGATACATAAGGTTGTGCTTTGGACAGCTCTGCTGCTTATTTACATTTGTGAATATATTAGGTTTAATGGTACTTGGAACTGTGTCCCACTTCCTATGAATATAACTTGAAAATACATTAAATTGACTTTAAATAGTTTTATAACTGAGCTGCAGCTTTCGTTTCTTGTTTTTTTTTTTTTTCCTTTGAGAAAGATTTTTTAATCAAGTTGTTTTGCATTTATGAAAATGACTGTTGTGTCATTCCTTGTTTTTATTTATCTATTTTATGTTAGTACCATGAAAGAGGCTGAGTATATAAGAGAAATGTTATTTTTGCGCATGAAAAATTCTTTGCATAACCTATATGCATGGGATTGAAAAGTCAAATTTGATGGTTCCATAAATTTGAATAACAATTATCATGCCAATCATTTTTAATTCATTAGTTATAGATTTTGGTTAAATATGTTTGATAGATGGTTAATCAACTAGCTACCCTTGCCAACCTCAAGAATGTGATTTTTAGTGATCATATCATTGTGTCATCTCTCTTCTTAACTGACTATATCTCGTTAGATTTTAATATGACCTCTCATATATAATTTCTATGGAGAGACACAATTTCCACATGATATGTTCATGTGAAAATTTAACATGAGAGAATTCATTTTCTTTATTTGACTATTGTTTTGTGTTAATGGTTGACAAACTGGATGTGACCATTGATGCAGAATACTGACAGTGAAATCGGAGCATCATCTCTCGGAAGAACTATCATTAGGTGATTGCTGACATTTTGATTCAATGATGTGGCATATTTCAAAGTTTGGGTTGCTGAGCAGAAAGAAATATCAGAATACAGACCATCACCATGGTGAAAAAACTCACCATGTGAAAAATAACATAACAATGGCATGCTTAACAGATTAAAGAGCATTGCAGGGAGCTGTGAAAGTTACATTATGGCTGCCAAAGATATAGACATTCATGCGATTCGTGTGGAGTCTCATTTTTTATGTGGAGTCTCATTTTTTTATTTACAACAAAGTCATTTTATTTTATTGTCCGTCGGAGATTTATACATGTTAATGGAGTTGTAGACTTGTAGCATCCTCCTTTCTCTCTCCTTCTGTTCTTTACTTCTTTACAATAGTGCTCTCCGATGTTATATTTAAGATTCAAGATGAGTATACAGAGAACATCCTTAGCAAGCTTGTAACATCTGTTGTATATATTTATTCTTTTTTTAGGAGTTTTGATACTTTCTTCCATTTTTTAACCTTATCACAATTACTTCTGATTGTTTAATGAAGTTTTATTTGAAACCATGGTGTGATGATTCTATGCTCTCAAGTCTCAACACATGGTTGATTACGTATCGCAAGCGCAAGTTTTAACTCGAGTAGAAAATTAACCACATAATCAAGAAATGTATGGAATTCTTCAAGTTGCAATTAATGAGGAGGGAGAAGATAAGGGAAGGAAAAAAATTGGTTTTAAAAATTGTCAAAATTGATTTTGTGAAGTATTTTATTAGAGCACATTACCATCCTTCAAAACAATAAGTTTTTTAAAGATGCCACAAGACAGTACATAATAACAGTAGCGATTTACTAATATAATTGACAATTCTAATATAGCCACCACAAAACCCAAAACCTCCCTCTATCAAACATCTTACTCAAGGCAATTGCTTTGTACACCCTAATTTATTTTTGTCGGTGCCAAGGTCATGAAATGAAGCTCACGGGTGAAGATCCAGCAATCCCCAACGTTGCGACATAGTTCAAAAAATCAAAGAACCATATAATTCTTTTTTTTTTACAGGCAAGAAACATATAATTCTGATGTTGCACCTTTGATTGATGAGAATGCTACGGGGTATGGCTACTGTATTAGAGATGAGTCTGGTTTGTTTGTCTCAGCACAATCAGGTTGGATGAATCCAAGAATTGAAGTGCAGGAGGGTGAGGCTCTGTCAATTTTTAAAGCTATCCAATGGGTGATATCTATGGAGTTTGAGAGAATGCTGTTTGAAACTGACTGCAAATCATTGATAGACCGAATGATTATCCAACAAATAAGAGATCATGTCTTAGCTAGACATTCATTAGAGAATCTCAAAGTCATATTTTCAATTCTATACCATTTTATATCCAACATGTTATTGAAATGGAAATAAGTTGATTTTCTGTTGTAAAAAAAAAAAAAAAGAACCATATAATTCTTGTATCTAATAATAAGGTTAGATCGTATGCCTAAACTCAATTTACATTGACAATTTTCATTTTGTTTATAATGTTGAATACATAATGTCTAAACTGTTTTTATTTAAAATAAATAATTTTTTATTTATTTAAAAAATTAAATCTTATTAATTTATAAAATAATTATTTATTTTATAAACATTTTAATTAATTTTAAACAAATAACCATTTATGTAGGTGCCTAATAATAATAGGGCATGTGATGTGATGTGATTAAGCATGCATTTAATCTCAAAGGTCAGTAAAAAAAAATAAAAACATGAGATCAAATATTCACATTGAAAATTTCCATGACAATAGGATTGTCGTATATCTTGGAATTTAGTTGAGTGTCTAAATAATACATTTTTTAAAAAATATTAGTAATTAATTATTAATATTTGTTGATGAGATGGAATTAAACCCATGTCATCTTTCGCATCCATCTTCCTTCCACCATCAAATCAGTTATAACTTTTGAAATTATTCAATGTTATGTTATTGTTAATGTTATGATTGAAGTTTTGGGCGTTGGGACTAAAATGAAAATGACTAAAGAAGATAAAAGCATTAACTATTTTTTTTTCCATTTGTTTGGTTTTTCTTTAATTTCAGCCACTAAAAATTAAAGGTTATCTTAAAATTTGAAAACAGATTTTGTATTAAAATTCTGACACTTACAAAGAAGCGGAAAGAGTAAATGGAATGAAATTGATCATTTATTTTATTTTTAAATTCAAAAAATGCTATGTTCACTTTCTTTATATGTGCATTACAGACATTAAAAAAGTCCTCTATAAAATTAATCTTTTATAAAGTTAATCTTTTGATATCAGGTTGAAGTTGAAACAATCCATTGCTCACTGGTCGCTAGTTGTTCATGTTTAAAATTTTAGTCTTATACGAGGAAATTAGATGTTTTAATCTGTAACTTTAACACTAGTACCTTTCCGACGGTAAAACACGGTTAAAAATAAATAAATAAATCATATACTCATTTTCTGATGATTTTATACCGCCAAAAGAAATTGTGACGATTTGACGCTACCAGAATTTTTATTATAGCAATATAAGACAATCTTTCTTTAAGCCATGTCACTATCGATGTTAACGACAAAAATCCAAACTTAACTTTTCATACATGTGTAAAGTTCAAGACTTACAAATTTCTGATCGAGAATAAAACTTAAAATAAGAAAAGTGGATAGTATAACCAAAACTGAAAAAGATTTATGTACTTTAATATATAAAATTATTTTATATTTAGTTAATCATAGTTTTTTTTATTTATGATAAAATAATTAATTTTTATAAAATTATTATAATAATAAATTATGATTAATTGACTTACAGTGATTATTTATGAATATTTTACTATTAACCAAATTTTAAATATCATTTTCACTCACGTGATTCACATTAAATTTTAATATTAAACATTCATTTATTAATTGTATTCCGTAACCATAAATATCTGTATTTTGCTCATTTCCCACCACATGTTGGCGTTGTGCCAGCCTGAGAAGAAGTAACTTTTCATACACAGCTAACGGCCCACCCATCATATTTGGCATATCCAATCCCAGGCATATATTAAAATATATGAATTTAATGTTCATGAGATATGAGATAGATAGTTGAAAATAATTTTATACTTTTAATCTATTATTATCGTTGGAATAATTTTGTGACCTGACATACATAAAATATTATAACTATTTGACAGTGTAATTTTACATTTTAACTGTATTATATTTTTTCTTTTTTATATTTATGACACGAGTAAGTTGACGATTACTATGTACACAAGATAATTAAGTTATATTAAGAATAATTTTAATTAAAAAAATTATTTTTATGTTACCATTTAATGTTTTTTAAAATTGTTATTTTTTTTTTTAAATTCAATGATCAATGAATTATGATAGTTCTACAAGTAAGCAAATAATGTAGATCAAATTTGTATTTAGATTAGATTCAATTTTCATTTTTTCTAAAGGTGATATATATACTAATTGTCAAACTCCATGTTACAAGCTATTTTTAACTAAAAGTTAGTTGAAATATCAATTAATAAAAGTTTTTTAAAATAAAAATTATTTATTTTTAATAAAAAAAATTAAAAATAAATTTTTTTATAATAAATTATTCAAAATTACTCATATGAATTTTATGTTTTTATGTTTTCTGTTAAGCAATATCAAACTTTAAATAATTAATATTTTTTTTATCAAAAAATATTAATGATTAATTTGTTAGTGTTTATTAACGAGAAAGTCAAATTTAAAACCTTTTTATATTATATTTTAACTTTGAAAAACTTTTAAATTAAAAAATAAATAAATATTAATAAATAATTATTTATTTATTTTTTTAACTTTAATTTAAAAACAATTTATAAATTAAAAATATACTAGACAAACAATAATAATTACAAAAAAAATAGAGTTCCAGCCATCATTGTAGCTTTGCAACATTATAAGTTGTACAGTGTTGGGTAATTCCTAATTCCATCACAAGATTTCATACATGCTCTTACTCTTAAGACCATGTGATTGAACAATTACCATCGTTGTTAATTCGATAACCAAACCACCTTGCTTATCCTCTTCATGGGACCCACTTGATTATGCACAAACCTCTTTCAATGGACCCCAG
This sequence comes from Amphicarpaea edgeworthii, assembly GCA_014843725.1. NCBI lineage: Eukaryota > Viridiplantae > Streptophyta > Magnoliopsida > Fabales > Fabaceae > Amphicarpaea > Amphicarpaea edgeworthii. The sequence goes on along the minus strand of CM026324.1, from coordinate 4,034,273 downwards.
CATTCTACCTTGTTGTATTCTGAAATATTTGAGTGAAAGTAAACACAAACTAATGCTTCTTGCAATTCTGGGTAGTTCTTGAACATTTTTCTATCACCGTGAATGAAGGCGTTCAATACCTATATGCAATGATATTTAGTTACAATCATTAAAATTTGATAAAGTGAGAGAGATTATTCAAATTCATGATAATTAAGAAAAGTAGTTGATTATTAATTACCATTGGAAGCTCTTTGCAGAAGATGAAGTATCTTATGCTAGCACACATATCTAATAGAAAGTGGCCTCCACTCACATGGAGGTGAACCTGGAGAGACATTTTCCCCTTAATTTTCTTCCAATGTGCCACCACTTTATCTCTTTGTAATTTATTGTACCACCCTTGCAACTGTGCATGTATTCCAAAAAAATTGCTTGTTGAATAGTATATTTTATTAAATGCATATTTATTTTGATCAAGAATTTTTAAAAATATCAGTATCTATATTTTACTTTATCACTTCGTTTTTTTTTTTTAATATGCAAAGAGGATATATTGAATAAAAGAAGATATATTTTATTTTCGTTTGTAAAAACATAATTTGCTCGTTTTTCATCCATGATCCCACACGTGTCAAGAGGACGGTGTTGGCCCATGCTGTTTCCAGTACGCCGGAGTCACAGCCACCACCCATTATTTGTGGCATACCCTACCCGCCAACCCTACAATATTATCAAACTAATGACGTGCATGTGTAATTGACAAATTCAACTGTTTTTGGTCCGAATAAATATATTTAAACACAATGTGAGATAAAGAAAAAATTTATAAATAAAATAGATAATATAATTTAATAGAAAGAAAAATATAAAGAAATAAAAGATACTTACGTATTTAAAATAAGAAGGGATCTAAATATCACCATTTTTCCGTTTTCATCGAGGGAAGTCTTATAAATAATAACAATAATTTAAAAGCAAAATATCCCAATTCTAAAGCCATATTTATCCGTGGGATCATGGCCTAACAGTAGAAGTATTTGTATCGATCCCTGAAAAACGTAAGTACTACTTCACGTGTCCCAACCCTTTTTTTTTTTTTTTTTTACAATGTTGATCGAATATAAAGTTCAAGATAAATATTTTCAAGTTTAAACACATTTTTAGTGACCAGATTGTTATGAGAGAAATTTTGCACTAATGATATTTGAGGAAAATTAGTCATTATTTTTATGGGCTAATTTGCACTAATATTATGGTAAGTAACATAAAAACAAAATACATTTTTAGTCATTATAATCTATAAGTTGGTATTTAAGTAGTTTTAAGAACGAAAAAATAATTTGTAAGTATTAAAAGAAAAAAAATATTTTACAAGATAAAAAAAACAAAATAACACTAAATAATATGAATTATATAAATATTCTTTTTTTAATATAATTTATTTCATATCCAAATTATTTAACCGTTTGAATATTAAATTATTTGATTAAGAAATATCAACCGTTACAATATATTTATGTCTCGTTGGTGAAAGTTTTACTTTCTAAATCATGTATTCTAATTTATAATTAAAAAAAAATTAATTACATGAATATGTATCCAAAAATTTGTATAAAGGAGAAATTTGTCACCTATTATATATTTCTTCATACGAAATGGTCTTATCCATAATTTTAACCTATCATTTACAACATTTTTAATTAGTTCTAACTACTTGAATTTGATTTTTTTTTTTAAAATTATCAATAATTAAAAATAATAATATATTAAAATATAAATTATTTATCATAAGTTAAAAATATAATTTATATATTAAAAATAATTAATATATATTTAAAAATATTAATTATTGTAAATTATGAATATTAATTGTATAAAATAAACATTAATTCCTTGAAATGCACAAACTAAAATACTAGTTGTACACATAGAATTAAGAATAAATATTCTTGTTAAATTTATTATTTATTAAAAATTAAATATTTAAATAATCCGAAAAAAAAACAAAAAAAAACTTTGACCAATTTGATACACTAGGACGAGATCTGTCTATCTCTTGATAGAAGAACAAAACGAAAGTAATTAATATTTTTTTTTTCAAAATCAACTAATCCACTCTACCTTCAAGAATGCATTGCATACACCTTCATGGATCGATCTTAAGATCACCAAAAAAGAAAGCATTAAAGAAACACCAACCTGAGAGTTGTTTATGGTGTTCGAGATGGAGAGAGTAATGTTAGAGGTAATGTCACAATGGGTTAGCGTGTAAGTCCTTGGAAGACATGCGGGGTGTTTCTTTTCGTCCACTCCTAAGAATAAAACCTTCAGCTTCGATGTTTCAAATATGGCTGGCCCGAACAACCTAGCAACCTGGTCCAACCAAAAACCATGTACGTACATACGTAACAGGAAAATTAACAAGAGAACAACATTAATTAACTATTTAAAGGAAATTAAAAAGATCAACATACAGGCATTACTGCTTGGTTAGTTTTCTTCCTGATCAGTGGTTTTGTTTGTGCAAATGGCTTCTTAAGCTCTGAAGGGAGAAAAGCAGTGGCAGTAGTTAATGCAGCCATGTTTGAACCACCTTGAAGTTGAACTAGTCCAAAAGCATCTGCTGTGGTCGTAACTCGTACGTACAAAGATGATGAACTTGGTTTGAACTTTGAAAAACCCAATGAACTCATGAATATGGTTTGTGTAATTTTGTTCTTGCCTCGACTACTGTTCCTGCTGACACATCATTAAATAATGGAAAATAATACTGATGGAGTGCTATGTATGTTTAGCTCTGCTGCAAAACGTGCATATAAAAAAAAAAAAAAACTCTGCCGGAAAAAGTTAAACTCTAATTTTGGACTGTATAAGCGGAAAGGAACGAGACATGGTGACATAAACCCAACAGTACAACACCAATAAAACCTTTATAAAAACGTGAATGTTAGGCAATGTCACGACACGAGTGATGGCTATTGTTCTTTGATACCGTAACAATTTGAGTTTTATCTCAGTATTTCTGTTGACATTTTAAGAAAAAAAAATTGTTCAAATTTATAATGTGAAATTCTCAACATCATAATTACAACTGCATTTAAGTTCTGTGAAAAATCCAACTGTACTGCGCGCCCACAAGGATTTCGAATCTAATTGCTCTAAGGTTAGATACGTACTGGGATACACACAACAGTATTAATAAAAATCTGTACAAGGTATTTAATCAATTTTTTTTATCAAATTAATAATACGTAATTTAATAATCAAATTATAATTTATAATTAATCATTTATTTTATTTTCAAAATTTTAAAGGTTTTAATTTGATCTCTAAATTATTTAAAATTTTTAATTAGGTCGTCTCTAAATTATTTTTTGTCAATTTTTTATTATTTACACCATCTTTTACTAATTACACTTCTCAATTCATTTTATATTTTTATAATAGTGTATTTAGTTAAAGTAGGGTGTAAAAAAGAAAAATCTAATAAAAAAAATAATCAAATTGCATCTTTTTAAATAATTTAAAAATAAAATTAAAACTCTTAAAAATTTGAGAACCAATAAAATTAGAATTTGATAATTAAATTGAGTATTTAGTCAAAAACAAACCCAAGACAAAAAAAAAAAAAAAAAACTTACACACAACAGTATTGGTTTTTTAAATTTATCGAATTATAGAAGAACTTTTTAATTCTTCAAACTATTAAGTGACGATTACTTTAATCTTTAAATTGTTGAATGATGATTATTTTATTTCCTAAAACTAGGATGATAAAAAATAAAATAACATATTTGATAGTTTTAATTTTTAAAACTCAAAATAATATATATTTATTACTATATATATTCAAATCACTCCTTAAGGAGGGTTTTAACAGCTGTGTTTTTATGCATATTTGTAGACAATATAATACTCTAGCTGATAATTTTGCCAAATTTGATTTATCATTAAAATCAGATTGTATGTTCTTTCAATATATTCCATCTTTTGCTAATTCTGAAGTAGAAATTGGAATTAGATTGATTACCTACAGTTGAATAAAGTTGATCCTTGGTTTGGGGTGCTTTTACCCAAACCATTCAGAAAAAGAAAAAAAAAAAATAATATATATATATATATATATATATATATATATATATATATATATATATTCAAATCATTCAATAATTGGATGGTCAAAGAAAATACATTTACGAAATGTAGTGGATTTAATATTAGACACCATGTTTGCCTCGCGTCAAAATTATGAGTAAACTAATCGGGAAGCTTCTTTTTTTTTTACAAGATTTTAATTATGAGTAATTAATCGGGAAGTTAAATCATCTGGTTCGCGTTTGTGTCTTTTTTAATTCCGTGTCGAACCAGTCAGAACATAACACTTTAAAAGTTTAAGTTATTAACGAGAAGGTATAAAAAATAAAAGAATAAAAATAATAATTATTAATGAAGTGTCATCTTTTTATTAGTTAAACACACAAAAAAAAAAAAAAAGTGTAACCAATAATTTAAATCCATTCCCTGAACTCTAATGTTTGTCCGTTAATGTAGGGCGGTCTTTGACTTGATCTAAAAATGAATAAATTTGAAGTTTTCTAACATAAGAGATGTAATATATCATGAATGAAATAACTCCCTCTTGATCGACATATACTTTCTTCAGTTTAAGACATTCGGCAATATTCATTTCAACAGTCATGTGGCAAATTGACAATATCTTGTTAATTTTGATAGCCCTTCAAGGTTTAGTTAGGTAAAGATGAAAAAATTTCTTTCTTATATTCTTTTAACAAGAAGAAACAAGATTTCTTCTGTAAGGGATCAGTTGCGAAGGTTCTAGTTTTTGGGTCTCGAAGCAAATTTGTCTTCGTAAAAGCAAGTTTTGGGATCCATTTCAACATATGGCAGAGACTAAACACAACCTTCTAACCAAATAAAAAATTCCAAAACTGATATATATATATATATAGTACTCGATCTACCGAGCAGCTTAGGAATACAACTGTTGTATAGAAATTATTTAAGTAGACGACGTTCACAACCGCCGTTTTGATTTAGGAATTACGTAATTTAATCATACATGAATTCGAGATAACTTATATAATTCAATTGTAGAATGTGTTTGATTTAACTTTAGATGGAATGAAAACACATTCTAATACACGGTCAATTAGGAGAAGAAATTTGAATCTTTTGACTCAATGATTGTTTGGAGGCGTGCACTTAGTCTTTATACTGCCGTATGTTGTATGTGTTGCTGCAGGTTTCAACTTCAACGGCATTCTTCTCTGAGGTCTTCCTATGAATAACTCCGTCTCCACCTCTTCTCCCTCCTTTTCTGTCTCGAGTACCACATGATCTTGGTCACTCAAACAACGCTGTCGTTCAATCCGATACTACAATCGAATGATGTTTGGAACTAATTAGCTTAATGAATCACCCACTAAATATTATGAGATGAGTTTAATTAAAGGGAGATGATAATAACCTGCTCGCGTAAGCGTTTATTTACTTCTAGTAAGCACTTTTCCTGCAGTCAACCCAAAGAACATGGTAATTGAAGAAAAAAATACGGGTGCAATCATAAAGATAACATTACCTCTTCTTTTAGCTTGTCGATTCGCTCCCTGAACAATTGATTCTGACCACAAGCAGCACCGAGTTCTTCAACGTTAGGAGTCTTGGTTATTGATTAAGAGTATTGCTATGCTAATTAAAATTAAGAGTCTTACTTGTCAAACATCATTATGCCAAGTTAGGTTGTTTTTGCAGTGTTAGATGCTATGTTCGCTCTATGTTTTAAATCTTTTAATATATAATTTTTCTGTATGTTTTAATTATTCAGATTAAAATTTATTTTTAAAATTTTTTTTATAATCATTTACCTATGGTATTAGTCGTGTTAATTAAAGAATATTGATTTTGTAGACTAGTCTTAGATTTTATTTTATTTTTACTGTTAAAATCAAATTATAATCCTAAAAACCCGACACAAGTGGTAAAATTAATTTTTTATTTGACAATTTTAACGAGAAAAAAAAAATTGATTTCAGAAATTAAGAACAATAAACCTCTAAATTTAAATTGAGGAACTAAAAATATTTAAACCATCTTTTTATATTGAGGAATTAATTAATTTAAAAGGAAATTTAGTTAGATATGTGCTGGCTATGAAACTCAAAATTTTCCTTAATTATTTAAGAAAATGAACATTGAATATATACATAACCGGCTGGTTCAACAATGGGTCAAAGAAAGGTTAGGATGCGGTTCAGATCAGTAACAAATAAACTTAATTAGTGCATTCTGTCATGAACACCAAGAGACATTATATCTTCTATTTCATTGCTGGAGGACTCAATTCTCTAGCTAGTTAATCCTTTCTATCAATTGCTTAATTGGATTTCAAATAGTTCTTCCTGTCGAGGTCTTATAAGTTGTAAGAGGCAAGTCAACGGTAAAAAAGAGTTTATGACATCTGTGATTTGATATTTGTGGTAATTGTTGCGTAAAATTGTATGTAATTTCAGAAATAGGGCCTTGTACTTGTCTTGGTCCCAAAAACAAAAAAAAAACTGGAAAATTATGTGATTGAAGAGTACCTTTCTTGCCCTAATTTTGTCCAAGCTGCGTTCGAGCTGGTCCTCTAGCTGTTGTAACTCATCAGTACTGCATTTATCCAATTCATCTCCCAAAAGCTTCCTACAATATTAAAGAATATCTCCAATGTTGAGAATAGTCAATTATGTGTTTTTCTCAATGCAAATCAGAATGAAACCATTGAGAGTTGGTTCGGAATAAACCTTCTTGAATCTTCTAGATGCTCGATCTTCATTCCCATGCCCATATCACCTTCCTTCAGATAATGCATGCAAACACAGAATATAGAACGCGAATAAGATTTCCCACTTATTCAATCACCAATATAAGCTATCATATATCATGTGTATATTCTCTTGAGAAATACCAAGACGGCATTTCAGATAAAAAAAAAACATATAATATGTATTTGGTTTAGTACTAGAAAATTGATTTTAAGTCTAAATTAATTTTAAATAATTTTTAACATATTTGGTTTCACCTTAAAAAAAAAAAAATCATTCCTGAGACCAAAATTAATTATGAGGTGAATCAATTCTATGGACCTTTATCCAAACACACATGATTCAAGTGTTACTTTTTCTTCTCTTAATTTCGTTGCTTTAAATATTCATAGATGAAAACAAAAAGCTACGGTATATATGATTTGTTAAAGCTTGATGGATAATCATATTCCTGTGACAGTACTGAAGGATTGAGTCTAGATGAAAATCCAGAAGCATCATGTGAATAAATCGAAAGGAGGAAAATATAGTGTAGTGCATAATTTGACATATACGTAAAATTTGGAGTTCCATGAAAGAAAAAAACTTTAAAACAGTTTCATTAGGACTCAAAAGTTCATCAGTTAACTTGCAAATCAATGTAAGAAGTGTTAATGTAAATATGTCTAATATTGCTAAAAAACTGAGACCTTAGTTCTATTCCATGCACATTTCTAATATTGCAATTGTCCGCAATGTAAAAAGTTTTTTGACTCATCACAACCGCAACGGTAATTTAAAATCATGGCCTTGAGCATTATTTGTTTTCTTTGTGTAAGGTTCACACAGATCAATGGATATTTACATTTGAGTCAGCTTACTCTTTTCTACAGTCTCATTTGCAATCTTTTGTTTTTGCTATTCTGGAAGTGTCTCTCAGAGTGTTTGCCTTATATATCTTCACATGGCATTTTGTTAACTTGTATAAAATAAAAGGGTTATAATTATCTCATGTTATATGGTATATCTTTGTGTGTTTTGTTTCTCTTATGAGAAAGATAGTCATCATCTCTTTCTATCTTATTTGTAGATATGGCAGTGGGGCAGAGTGGGGGCGGGATTAGCCTCTCCAACCCCCGTCCCAGACATTTCAAACCATCCCCGCTCCCATCCCCATTTCTCGCAGGGCTTAAAAATTTAACGTTCCCGTCGGGGATCGGGTTTCCCTACCCCATCCCGTCCCCCATATACATGGCAGTCTTAAATCATAAAATAACTTAGATGATCATCTTAAATATTATTCGTGACACCTTTGTATAACACACTTTTATTTCTCATAATAATTCAAATTGTTTCATTTATTTTATCAATAGAAATATTATTTAATAATTTTTTTATATATAAAGTTATTATACAATGAGTTAAAAATATTATTTTATAATAAATATAATTAAATTAATGTTTAATATAAATTTTTAAACTTATGATTTATGTAATAAATATATATATTACTCTAAGGTATTTATATAATTTACTATATTAATAGTGGGGATGGGTGTGGGTGCGGGTGCGGGGCAGGGATCACAATTCCTAACCCCAAAACCTCGTCCCTGACTTTCTTAAGCAGAGAAAATCCAAATCCACATCCGTATCCGGTCAACTCGAGTTTTCTCCATCAAAATTGGGGTGGGAATAGGGGTATCCCTACAGGTTTGGATTCAATTGACATGCCTATTTATTTGTCCATGATAAACAGTTTTTGGAATGCAATCTATGCTTGGCTTGAAAATCCAGCTTAGCATTACCTTGAGAAAGGAAAAAAATGCATTTTCTTCTTGGCTTGAAAATTTTTAAATATCAAATTATTATGAATTTTTTAAAAATAACTTATTTTAATTGAGATTTACGTAATTAAATTCGTTATCAAACTTTCTTAATTATTATGAAATAATTTTATTTTATTTAAACTTAGAGGGAGTATTTGATAAAAATAAAATTATTTAAAAATATACATGGAGGACTAACCTGTGTATTTTCATGGATTCCTTTGTTGGTGACACCCAGCTCCTTGATCTTCCTTTGATAACGTTCAACTGTTTTGTTTATACTGGAGCATTCCAATAGACAAGGCAATAAAAGTTTCTTAGGCACCTCTGATTTGATACGATAGCATGACAGAATATTTGAAGGATGAATAATCACTGAACTGAAGTGAACTAGTGAAGCACATTTTACAAGAAAATACTATCCTCATGTGACATCCTTTTTTGGTATTAAGGAAAATAAATTCGAATTTTGGATATGGAGCTGGATTAAATATTAATATTCATGAGAGTTTATCATTATAGTGATCTTCCAATACTCAAACAAGATTGTCTCTTTTAAAAAAAATGCATGTGGTCTAAAAAAATATAATTTGGTTTCCCATTTTTTCATGATTTTGGTTCCTTACCACTTATATATTTTGCATTTTGATTTATGTGTTAACTTTACATTTGATATTTAATAAAAATATTAACATGATCGACAATGCATTAACAAATGAACAAAGATTACACAGTTAAAATATAGTAGTAATCAAATTGCCGGGAGAAATGACCAAATTTTGCAATTAAGGTACAATTAAACCTTTTTATTAATACATAGTACTATTTTAAGTTTCAAAGTCTCTTTCAAACAAACTATGCATACAATTTTTTTTTTTATAAAAAAAGGTACACGATTCTCTTCTAGTATATTCTAGCTTAATTAAAAAGAATATTCAAGAGAATAACATTAGTATAATGATCGTGTAACAAAAATTTTCATTTATGATAAATCAATTAATTTTTATAAAATTATTTTAAAAGTCATATGAATAAAAAATTGCCATTGTGTAACCATATTAAACTTTGTTACCCTATTAGTACACCACCCTTATTCTTAATGTGTAATTATTCAGTTCTTATACTTGCATAAACAACCATATTTTATAATATATCTTGATTAAGTAAAGAGATGTATTGGATTAAGATTATTTAAAATTTTAAAGATTTTTTTTTTGTAAAAATATTTTGGGGTATTCAATCAAAATTGTTAAATAATAAAAAATAATTTAATGGTATTCAATCAAGATTATCAAAAAAAAATTTAGAGGGCAACGAAATCTTGTGGTATTCGATTGAGATTTTGAATAACTTAAAAAAATTCATTTGTTATTCAAAATCATAAAGATTTTATGGACTTATTTTTTTAATTGGATTTTATGGACTTTTTAGTTGACATAATTTCCCACCCACATGTTTTTCTGTTTCAAGGTGAGACTTTTCATATGATCCTAATAGTGTTGTGTTCATATCCAAATCACTACGAATCAACTTAAGAGCTTATAATGTAGTTTACCATCTCATTCCCCTTTAGGTTTATAAATTCTTAATGAAATGAAAATTTTCATAAGAGAAATAAATCTAAGGGGGTGTATTGGATTCGGATTTTGAAAGACTTTTTTGGCATAAAAAAGTCTTGAAGATTTTAAAGATTTCATAGAAAACTAAAAACTATTAAGATTTTTTTAAAAAGACTTTTGTGATTAAGATTTTATAATTTGGATTTAATGGATTTAGAATATAGGATTTGAAAGGATTTCATAGATTTATAAGATTTAAAAAGATTTTATGGATTTCTAGAAAAAAAAAATCCAAAACTACTAATTACAAGTTAACAAGAGTGTGCTTGAAAATATCATTGAATACAAACTAATTACAAGTCATCATGAATTAAACCTTTTTTTCACAAATTTTCATAAAGTAATAACGAAAAATAATAACAAAACATTAGTTAACAAAAAGACATAATGATCAAAACATTAATCATTTGGCTAACTTAAAGAATATACAAAATAAACATTCTTCAAATTACATATGAATAGATTTGTGATTTCTTTTTATAACATTCCAAACATTGCTTTCTGTTTTCTCTATTAAGTTTTATATTTTTTCAAAATTAATTGTACTAGCTTAGAAAGGTCTTTTAAATTGATTGTTTGCCCCAGTTGAGTTAAAACTTCTTCGAGACTCAGATATACTTCTCCTATAAAGATTTTCATTTCATTAAGAATTTATGAACCTAAAAAGGGAAATGAGATAGTGGACTACATGTAGGCTTGTAAGTTGATTCGTAGTGATTTGGGTATGAACACATCAATATTAGGATCATATGAAAAGTCTCACCTTGAACATATGTGGTGGAAGATTATGTCATTGCCTCTAAAATAGAGAGAATGAAATAAAAAAAAGTCTATAATGAGAAAGAAAAGTCTCTCCTAATTGGATGGAATTTTTTGTTGAGTTTGGTATTTATATAATCAACTAAAAAGTCCATAAAATCCATCAAAATTCAATTAAAAAAAAATCCATAAAATTTCTATGGTTTTGAATAACTGATAACTTTTTTTAAGTTATTTAGAATCTTAATCAAATATCACAAGATTTCGTTACCCTCTAAAAAAAATCTTGATAATCTTGAGTGAATACCATTAGATTATTTTTTATTATTTAACAATCATAATTGAATACCCCCAGACATTTTTACCAAAAAAAAATTCATTAAAATCCTAAACAATCCTAATTCGATACAACCCCCTAAGCTTGGAGAAAGTTCTAACTCAGTCAGGGCAAACAATCAAGTTAAAGTTTTAAAAGACCTTTCTAAACTATTGCAGCCAATTTTGAAAAGATACATAACTTAATAGAAAAAACAAAAAACAATATTTTGAATATTCTTTAAGTTAGACAGATGATTAATATTTTGATTATTATGTCTTTTTTGTTGAATTATTTGATTTATATTTTGATGAAATTATTGATTTTATGGGTTAAATGAAACATTTTATATTTTTTACTAATGTTTTGTTATTATTTTTTGCAATCATTTTATGAAAATTTGTGAAAAAGATATTTCAAAATGCATTGTAACTTGATTTGAAATTGATGTACTTATTAGCAAGTGAGAGGGGTTCAGCTCATGATGACTTGTAATTAGTTTATATTCAATAATATTTTTAAGAACACTCTAGTTGACTTGTAGTTTTGAATTATTTTTTTTTTTAGAAATTTATAAAATCTTTTCAAATCTTATAAATCCTTTCAAATCTTATATTTTAAATCTATTAAATCCAAACTGAAAAATCCTAATCACAAAAATTTTTTAAAAAAATCTTAACAGTTTTTAGTTTTCTACAAAATCTTAAAAATCTTTAAGACATTTTTATGCCAAAAAAGTCTTTTAAAATCCTAATTCAATATACCCCTTAATCATCTAGGTATGATCATTACCATCAAATTTGAATACTCCACAATTAAGTTATAAGAAGAAAAATCAAGATCAGCAATCAAGAATTATAAGATGATAATGAACTATACCTCAAAAGTATGTCATTGAACTGAAATGCTAAATTCGTCCAAAGAATTATACATTTGCTTTCTTTATTGGTAGATTATAAGGTTCTAGGAAAGACAAGTAAATAATAAATAAACTACTACAACTATGAAGATTGGAATTTGAAAGGGGTTTCTATGATTATTATTTTTTTTTAAAATTATGTGACATAGTAATAATTAACTATAATTCAGTTTGTTTAAACTTATTTGCTTAAATAAATATTTGTTTTAATAAAATAAATAATCATATATTTTTGTAGTGTGTTTGTCAAAATTGTTTTTATCTAAAATAAATATTTTTCTATTTATTTAGAGAAGTAACTTTTAATTATCTATAAAATAATCACTTATTTTATAAATATTTATTTTAATTTTAAATAAAATATAAATCAATATATAAAGCACAAGACAATGCCTTGAGTTTCTGATCCAAAAAACCAATGCCTTGTGTTTTGTAACTACAGTCCACACCCCAAACAAACATTTGACAGACAAAAGGCAAAAACCCCAGTATATTGCCAGAAAGGTGATACTAAACCACAAAAAATTATTTAACATATGCCACTAATTTAATAACTGGTATATGTTAAATATTTTTTTTTGAATATAATAGGTGATACTCGAGCCGGAGGAAAAAGAGAAACAAAAAATAATCATGGTCCAGCTCTTATTTTTATGTGTATCTTAATTTAAGATTCCAAGATGGTTGTATAATACTCAAATCTGTCCTTACGATTAAATATTTTATACTACGTAGTCCTTCATGTTTTAATTAATCAATTGCATTTTAAGTAAAATAGGGGTAAGTAGTCATATATGAACACTATTTATTCCATTTAAACAAAGGTAAACAATATTTATCATTTCTCATCAATTTTTTCTTCTTATTAGATCATGTACCTGCATATTATATTCTTACTTCTCTCTCACTTACCTCAATCTTTGTCTGTGAATTCAATTAGATATTTTTGTAAGGACAACTTAATGAGCATTTTTAAAATAAAAAATGGATTTTTAAGATTTTTTTTTGGTCTATAATGTTATCTAAGTAACAAAAACATATATCTAAATTTGTTTTAATGATAGAATTGTTGAAGATTGTTGTTGTTTGTTCTTTTTTTTTCAAATCAGTTAATTAATTATTAAAATATTTTGCTTTTTTAAAGTGGAAAAGTCTTATAAATTCTTGCATAATTATGGATTTTTGCATAAGAACGGTTACTCAAAGGTGAAGGACTTAAATGACTCTATATAATTAAATAACAGTTGTTAAACTAAGAAATTAGCTTAAAGAACCCCTACTTACATTCAATTAACTGCATCTTCGAGGGGAAAATGTACCAAAATAACCCTTTTTGACAAAAATAAAAAAACATCCAGGTTAATATATACCAGACTGACTTTTCCTTTCATTTTACCTTTCTTAATTCGCCTTGTGGCCTTTGACAATCTGTTAAACTCATCTTCTTTCATTATTAATAACCCTTTTGTAAGTGTGATGATAATTATAAATCCCTTCCCTTTCAGATTAAATAGGCTAGCCATTAAAATTCACATAATAATGTTTATAGAATCGATAATAATGTTAATTAAGCATAGATGAAATAACGCCACTGACAAGGGGCTGTGGCCATGGTACGAGCCCAGTCACTTGTAGCCATCATATTTGGTACTAGCTACTCATGGGTCATGGGTCAGGGGAAAAAAATCATCGATCTTTATCTTTATTTTGCTTGATATGATTAACTAATATGAGTACGATTTTGCCAGAAAAGGAGGATTCTTCAAACATTGAAATATACATACCTTGAACTGGAGAACTCATAGAGCCTCCCTCTTGTGGAGAAGATGATGAGTGCGACTTCAGCATCGCACAGAACCGAAAGCTCAAAGGCCTTCTTCAGCAACCCGCTCCTTCTCTTCGAAAACGTTACTTGCCTACTCGTCTCATTTTCTATGCGCTTCATCTGAGTTTTCCCCCTAACCATTTCTTAACTTGCAAAGAATATATAGAGAGATTCTTCTGTTCTTGAAGATCTGAGCTGAAACAAACGGAAAACGAGATCTAGTTAACCAAGGATTAGAACACAACTGGCCAAAGCCTATATTTGGTGTTTCCATAAATAGAAAACCAAACCTGACAAAGTTTTTAATCTGGAAGCAAACAACGGAATCTTTTGTGCCCCTGAGTGAGTAGACTCAACTCTCAAGGAAGAAGTGTTGTTTGCAGGCTCAATCACAGAAACCCTAACACAATTTTCTCGAGAAAAAACAAAACAGAAGAGAGATAAAGAGGGGTATGTGTGAGTTAGTGACTGATTGATGGATTGATGGTTCCACCTAATGACCTAGCTTCCTCTTAGGTCTTTTGCCTCTACCTGTATTATTACTATTATTATGCACAGATGCATATTAATAATAATGGAGTATAGTATTTTTTGTAGTGGGAGATTATGTGTATTGAATTAAAAATTAATATTATTGACAATGCCTGTCTGATAGTTACTAAAAAATTTGTTAAATAACTTCTTTTCGATTGAACCTTACATAACTGTGTATATATCCCAAGAAAAAAATATTCTTGTTGCAAAATACAGATGATAAAGGTCGTGAAACTTAAAAGGGTGGAGGATCAAGAAAAGAAGCGAATCATAATTTTTCTTTTTTTGGTAACCCCGATAAAAAAAGAAATTAGACCTTTCCCAAATTGAGAAAACTGGGAATAAATGCTCCCAATGCACGTAGATCCACGCACACGCACTATTGGACGATTTCTTAAAAGAATGAGGCTTCTGTGTTTACTAGTTGGAGACTTGGAGGCACAAAAACCTCAGTGCTATCGTGTATTCTGATGACACGTAAGCGTAGGCACCGACAACCCATGGTTCCGGTGACAGGGTCATTGTTGCGATGGTAGTAATAAACAGCAAACAAACCTGTCGGTTGCCACTCATTGCCAGTTATTTACGGACAAATGGTCACAAAGGAGTTCCAACTGCAATGGGAAAACATAACAAGAGTATGGTATATAGTTATATATACATGCATAAACTTTTTTTTTTTTTTTTATCTTTCTGTTTTCTCTTTTTTTAATCAATTTATCTTTCACTTTTTTTTTTTTCTCTATCTCTTATTTTCACCTATTCATCCCAAAATGAGATTAATGAATATCATTACTCTTTAATTGGGGTATGTTTGATGAATAAGAGGAAAATAGGATAGATTAAAATAAAAAGAATAAGTGAAAGTAAATTAAAAGTGTTTGATAATGAGAAATGAATAAATGATGAGAAAGAGATAAAAATAAGAATGAAAATAAATAAATAATTATTTTCACCTTATATCTCGTCTTTCAAACCATTCAAAATTATTTCCATTTATTATACTCTATCAAACAAGAGGTTATTAAAAAATATTAAAAAGTGGAGACCGAGAGTATACTTTGTAAATATCTTTTCACATGAAAAAATGCACAAATAAAAAAGGGTCTTTCCGTACAAGGGGTCGAAACATTTCGACTTTTGGTACTGGTAATTAGCAAAAGAGTGGCCAATAAGACATGATCCACTGTTGTCACGTGTCACCAACATGCGGGTGATGAAGAAGCCTCATTCTTATTCCCCACCCATCAGAAAATAAGACTAGTTTATAGATTTTTCCTTACATTAATTTACTCGTGCTGGAGCAGAATTAAGATAGTATTGTTACTAGGGTATATATGTTTGAATTTTCGTCGAAAATATGTTGATAGTAAAATAATTAGTTTAGTAGAGTTATGTTTGATTATTATCTTTTAAAAATTAATATGTTAAAGAATGAAATGTTGTCGACAAATTAGCCTCTGTCGGTTGAAAAGATATATCTACTTAATAGTATTTGAGAAGTTTTTGTAAGTACTGCACAACACTGTTATCCTTTTTTTGTAAAAGCAAAACACTGTTATCCTTAATAAGCTTTGTCCGGATATTATCAATTGTAAGGTACGGTCATAAGTCATTGAGACTTGCTGCGTTAGGCGTATGTATTCAGATGAGAAAACAATTTGCAAATTTCACTGACATTTCTTATATTTTACTCATACGTACTAGCTAGTATTAATTGAAGTGAATTTTGGTTTTTATTTAAGAAAAAAAAGGTCAAGTTCATCTAAAAGAAAATTTTACAAACTATATAACCCACGTTACATTGATTTAGGTTTCCTCACTAAGCAGCTTCTTTTGAAGCATTTTTGACAAATACAGGATTACATTCATGACTCACAAACATTGCCATACATTGTTGTGTTTGTATACATCTTTTACGAGAATTGAGGAGTATATATATAATATAATATAATTCAGCAATATCACACATTTGATCGATGGAACTAATCTCCAGAAAATTTTATCCTTTTAATCTCTCCCTGCTTTCCAAGGCAAAGCAGTTTTGCACCCTATGAAAAGAAGGAGAAAAATTGGTCCCCTCTCGCCTTTGTTTTGTCTTACCAAGATGTGTGAAAGTTCTTTTCTTTTCTTTTTAGTCTAGAACAATATTTCATATTTTAAGCCTTTCTCTTTTTGTTGTTGTTAACGCGTGTTTAAGCCACTTTGAAAATTTGCTGCCTGCCTCTTCGCTCTTCCTCAATGATTTGGGCTAAGTAAGATTATAGTTTCTAGATTTGGGGCCTATCAGCTTCTTCGTCTAATAAGGCTGTCTTACTAAACTTGTAGCTAACTTGGACTGGATTGGACTGCAACAACAAAATATTAGCCCACGAAAATAATTTTCACTTTGTAAAATAAAATAATTTTTTTCACTCTAAAATATTAGCCCTCTTGGCATTCTGTCAGCGTGAAATTAAACCTCAGGTTTGTATAAGCAAGAATAAGTATTATTTTGATCGTGTATTATATATCGTGGTTAGCAAACCAATAGTATACTTAACCATATCTTATATTATATGTACAATATTTAATATTAAAATTCCATAAAGAAATGAAACATGGGCACGTGAGAGAGGAACAATAATGGATTCTATATTCGTCTTTAGTCGTATTCCACGATATTATGGAAAAACAACCTAAATCTCTTTTACTGTGTTAAGTCCTTTCTATTTTTTATGCACGGTTGTGTGTAATTGTAGCTAGAGTAAAGATTGAGGCACTGTCTACTTACTTTGTCGAGGACTATATATCCCTATAACAGAGTGTGTCTATCTTTTTTTGTTGCAAATATCAAAGAAGGATCACATTTGAATCTTAATTGTTATTCCTCTCCTTTTATTTTTGCATATCTTAATTATTAGTTAAACTTTCTTCCAGAACTGTTGTTGGGACAAATTTTAAGCCGTGTATGGGAAAGGTTTTTGGTTCCATAGGGTAAATCATTAAAATTTTATACTTTATTTTTAGCTCATCAACTGCTGCCGCTACTGTGGTTACCCTGTGATCTTAATTACCCTGCTTGGATAAATGTTTCAAAGAATGATTTTTAGAAGAAAAAAAAAAAGAAATTAACTTTTTTAAAAATTAAAATTATTTTATCTAATAACTTATTTGTAGAAGTCTCTTATATTTTAGAAGAAAGTATATGAGAAAATTTCTATTAATTAGCTAATGGAGATTAATGTTAATTTTTAGAAAAATTAATTTTTTTTCTTTATATTTTATTCTATTATAAGTTATTTTAAATTAATATATCCACACATGTACTTATTTTGCTAATCTAACAACAATGTTGAAGTATTGAGAGTAACTCAAAAGGATTATGTTAAGATTCTAGCTATAGAAATTTAGTTAAATCGCTATGTACTACTGAAGTGATTGAAAATTTTAAATAGAATCTTGTAGAAATTGCTGTAAGATGTGAAAAGGGAAGAAAATGTGTTAGAGAAAACTGATAGTATATTATTTTTTTCAGCTTGAACACAAAGAATATCATCATCTAAAAAAATGATATCAATGAGATGCAGTGAAGAAAGAATTTTGGACACTTTAATATATAATTTTGAGTTTGTTGTTTCACTTTAGAAAATTCTAAAATGTATTAATAAAAGTGTGTTGTATAGAGTGTGCTACTGGCATTGGTATTTATACTTATACATTGAGACTTTATAAACCAACTTCTTTTATTATGTAGGATAAATCAAGAATGGAGAACAACACACAAAAAAAGTCTTCCAAGAATAATATATTTATATAAAATTAAAACACCTATTGAAACACGATTTTTGTTTTTTATATAAGGTAATTTGGCTGGTGAGAAAAAAAAAAAAAGAGTAGAACTCGTGGGTTCAACTCACTTAACTAATAAAAATTAACAAAACTATTAACATTTTATTAGCTTACAGCTTACAAAAGTGTGTATATATAAATCTAACAAATTTATCTTATAATTAAATTCTCCAATACGACATATTTTCTAAATTATGGTCAGTGATTTCTCATTTTTCATATATATAATATGATTAGTTAGTGTGAGATATATAAGGCAAAAGTGATATACAATAGGTATTTTCTATTAAAACACAAACAAAACAAAAAAAATGTCGTTTCCTTCCTTCCAAATACATCTCAATTAAGATAATGGCAGTACGTAAGCTCCGAAAACTAATTTGATAACAATAGCATTGAAAATTAGGTGCCAAAATAATTATTTAATTAAATAAATGAAAGATCGTGAAAAATTGAAAAGCATAGCACCACCAACAAGTGAGATGAAACATGACAGCTCAACTATCTAAAAAAAAACTATCAAACTATATATCATTATCTTCTTTTATTAGTGGTGTGCACTGGTGCATCTCATATGGTTAAGATTTCATTTCTTTTTATATATATTTTGTTTCAGCGTATGCGTATTCATTGGAACTGGAAGCATTGGTGGGTGCGGGAGTTTAAAATATTTTTTTATATATTCAAGTCGAGCAAAACCTTTATTTTTATTTTTGGTGCAACTAACTATCAATAAATTAAAGTGCTCATCAACTTTGTCCTCAATAAATTCATAGCTCACCCATAATATAGATGCATAATGCTAGTTAAACCTAATCTTGGTTTATTGATTAATTTGTTTTGAACGACAATCGCCTGCATTTAAATCTTCACGACTTCATAGTTGGTAATAATTAATAACTATAAACTAAAAATACTATAGTATACTGACTTTTAATTTGCTTAATTAAAACTTTGTTAGCCATCTACGTCACATATTTATACTCATTAAAGAGGTTAAAAATTGTATATAAATTAGGATCTCACAAAATACATACATGAGCAAAAACAACAGTTAAAAGTCCTCAAAATGTTTTTAGATGAATCCAAAATAAATAGGATACCTCGACAACAAACTGATTGCCACGTACCTTAGTACTTGTCCTTTGCTTCTACTGGAAAAATTATTTTAAAGGTGTACTTGCTAATACAAAAAAAAAGGTTTAATTTAACATATAAAAAGTTATGCATCATTTTTTTTTATCCATATATGACTTATGAGCATAATGAATAGTCGATACATTATTTTATTATGTACTGTTAATGTTTTTAGAAGTCTACTATACGGGTGTTTCGCATGAATACAGTAAAGCTGAAACCACGGGATACTAATGAAATATGAGAAAAATACTCAAACCTAACTCTTAAGAATTTTCATTAAAATTTGGTGTGATGTTCACTTATATTATATGGTGAGTTCGTAGTTGATGTTTGAAAATTTCTATATGATTTACTCATTCAGATGTATAATAAGTGGTATCATAATCGATAATTCAATTTAGAAATAGGTATTAACGAATAAGATGGATGAGTGGATAAGATTCCTTGTATCAAAAGTGCAATAATGTAATGTACATGTTGATAATTCTATTGAATAATTTGTGAATAAAAATAATTTATGTTCGAAGGAGAATTACCATCTCGAAGAGATTTGAAGGAGAGAATGTCAGAGTAAAAATGTGAAATTGAACTACCATGAAAGTAACATATAAATAAATAAAAAAATCACATACGTAAGTGATGAGATTTTGAATTAAGAGTGTGCTCATACATGTAATATACCCTATTTTGATTTTATTAACTAAACTTCACTTATTTTCATTTTATTATCTATTGTTAATCATGATTTATTAAGTGATCATATACGCTCTATTAGTTTGTCACAAGAAAAATTAAAATAATTATATTTTAATTATGAAAAATTTATTTTAACCACTTTTAAAGATTATAAATAATAAAAATTAATGATATGTAATAATGTAAAATGTGAAGAAATTAGAAATGAGTATCAAAAATAAAATAAAATAAAATAAAGTTATTGAAATAGAGATAAATGGAAGAAAAAATTCTTAAAAATAAAAAATAAAATGGAAGAAAAAGAAAAAATGGAAACTGACAGGTAACAGACGCTCCTTTTCCCGAGTTCGCTTCCATCCCCATCCCCTTTCGTAGTAATTATTCTGCAGCTTAACTCTTTTGTTGCTCCGTCACTCTCCCTCACTTTCGGTCCGAAATCTTGATAAAAATCAAATTTAAAGAAAATGATATTTTTATTTTATACCAGTCTATTTAATTATTTAGTTTCTATATTTCTGTTAACTTTTCATTTCAATCTTTGTAGTAGTGATTAAATGAATTAATTATACTCATTAAAAATGCGGAGTGAGAAGATGAAAAATGAAAAATGGTGATGATTGTTTTTGCTTCCGCATGTCTGCGTCTATGTAAAATCGTTGTTCCCATCTGAGGGGTTATAAAACACGGCGAAAACGAGAGATTACAAGTGTCAGTCTCCCATCCTTCCTTTCCCTCTCACAATAAAATCAAATCAGAGAAGTAAAGTGGTCCTCATCCACCCTTTTTCCTTTCATAAATAATCTCTCAATCAACCCCCCCAGGCTAGGCCTTACGAAAAATGCAAGAAGCCGGCGGCGGGTTGGGAATGATGAGCGGAGAACTGTCAGGCCTGAAGGCGGAGATAGCCACACACCCTCTCTATGAACAGCTTCTGGCTGCACACGTCTCATGCCTCCGCGTGGCCACACCCATCGATCAGTTGCCACTCATCGACTCTCAGTTATCGCACTCCCACCATCTCCTCCGCTCTTATGCCTCACACCATTCTCATTCCCTCTCACCCCATGACCGACAACAACAACAACTTGACAACTTCATGGTATCTTTTTCTCTAATTTTCATTTTTAGCTTTAATTCTTCAGAATATATTTATTTATGCCAATAAAAATCCAGGAAATGATTTGAATTTGATGATTATTAGTGCAGGCACAATATTTGATTGTGTTGTGTACGTTCAAAGAGCAGCTTCAGCAACATGTGAGGGTGCATGCCGTGGAGGCTGTGATGGCCTGCCGTGATATTGAAAGTACCTTGCAAGCTCTGACAGGTACTCTCTCTTTCGTCTCTATATATGCAGTAAATTTCTTCTCTATCTTGTTCAATTTCTGACTCTGTTCTGTTGGCTTGGCTTTAATTACGTTATCATAGTGGTGGTAATGGTATTAATTAATTAAAAGCGAATAATATGATTAGGTATGTAAGCTATTTCTGGTATGAGGTGCGGTTTCTTTTGGTTATTTCTTACTTGTCTTGGAAGCGATTTGAGAGAAAGGAAAGATGCTGTGTAATAGCATTAACCGATGTGTTTTTTGGGGTCGGTTTAGGCTATTTCAAGAAGAATCGGAGTGGTTGTGTTACTACTAACGTTGTCTAGAGAATTATACAGAAATAGGAATATAACAGAGTGGTTTGGTTTGGTGGAGGGTGGTACTCTCGCCCACCATGCCACTGCCAACAACCTCTCTCATGCCGTAACCGACTTTTTCTTATCTTCAGAAATTTAGTGCTTTTCAAGTTTATTTTTACGTTGATGAACTTTCATTTCAATACTTCCTGCGTAACTTTTGTGAATTAAAGTCAATCCAAATATAATTTTAACCGTTTAATTTAGATCTACAGTTATTTTAGTATTCAAAACTTGGATTTGAGTGCTCAAGCAAATTTATTATGATTGTAAAGTCTCATTCTATTCATAGACGACAATCATATACTAAGATCAATCTATAATATAATTGAATGAGATAATCATAATTAGGACAAAAAAATCATTATTATGAATAATGGAAAATAATAAATTTAATGATTTAATTTAGGAATCAAAAATAGATTATGACAAAGTCCATGAGAGATTTAATTGAATATTTCAATCGTTGATTTCAATTTTTTATTATTGTATTCTATTCCTACAAATAAAAAAAATGTAGGATGGATATAAAATTTGGAGTATAAAGATTTTAAAATCGTTCATTTTATAATAAAAGGGTTAAGTTATAAAAGTATAATAATAAATCAAAATAGTGACTAAATTTAATATTAAGATAATAATATTTTCGATTTTAGTGTAACTAATATTAAGGTTTTCTTTTAAATTACTATTATTTATGAAATATATTTCATATTTAAACATCAATATAATATTCTCATTAATTAAAGACAGTTTTCAGTACTCAAACAATCAAAAGTGTGAAAATATTCTGGTAATTTTATATAAAATTATAGATAATTGTAGAAAATTTTTAAAATTATTTTTAATATTCTAAGTGTAAAATAAATCTTTTATAATTTTTGCAATTGAATTTTAACTTAAAATGGGATTAAGGTTAGTTTTTTTTTTACACTAAGGTTAGTTTGAAGTCACTGCTCACTAAAGTTAGTTTGGTCTTACAAAGTCTTAGAAAGAGATAAAAGAAGGAAATAACTTTAAAAAAAAAAAGTAAGTAATTTTTAATTTTGCTCCCTACGGATATATGATGGAAGAAGTAGAGCTGTTAAAATGTCTGTTTGGTCTGGCTCGGCTCTCCGTACAGGTCATGATTTAAAAGTTTATTGAATCCAAAAGTTCATAAGAGTACATAGATTAGGTTGGTACGTGGGTTTTAAACTTTAACATTTCAATCTATTTTTTAAATTAATTAATTTGTAGAACTTAAACTTTAATATTTAATTTATTTTTTAAATTAATTAACTTGATTCATAAATTAAATTAATTTACTATATGAACTTCTTAATCTATTTTATAAATTATTTATATTATTTATATTATTTTAATTAACAATTAAATAATATAAATTAAAAAAATCAAGAAATTAATAAAAATTAAATCTAAAAAATATTAAAATTAACCATGAGATAAATTTCAAACTAAGTTATATAAGAGAAATTTAAGTTATATCAAAATTATTAATTTCTTTATTTTGCTGAATCAATAGCTGAATCAATAAGAGTTTTTGTAAATCATGATACTTTAAATATGATATAAGAAATAATTTATTATAGTTAAAATTAATTTAGAAGATTTATAAAATGAAAAAAGAAAAATTAAATCTTAATAGAAGAAAAATAATATAATATAATGTTTAAAAAAAAATCTCACTACATACACTAATTAGAAAAAAAAATAATTAAATATTATTTAATTTTATGTTAAAGAATTGAATTTTGATTTAGAATTACTTTTAAATAAATTTTTACACTTTTAGTTTTACTTTATAAAAAAAAAAATTTATTTTGGATTCATAAATAATTACGAATTTAATTAACAATTTTATATATAATAAAAGCAATCAAAATATAAATCATATAATCAATTTTAATCAAAATTAATTTTATTTATAATTAATTTTTTGACCCTAATGGTTCCATAATTTTGAAACTATGTAAAATTTTTAAGTGAGATTAAAACTCATCCACATGTTCAGGATTATTTCAACTGCTCTAGTACAAAAAGACATGAAATTTTGCATTTTGGAATGTGAAGAAATAATTTTATACCATTGTTATTAGAGAAAAAGGTGATGCACATTAGCATTAAACTTTTGTTATTATTATTTTGGCCAATAAAAGTTTTATTTTAATCTCTGTTGACGAAATGCCATGTGGCAAGCCAATGGGATCATGGACTCTTGCATGATAGTTAACATGCCACCTCATCATATGTTAATAGTGTCACTAAGATCCTAACGATTTGACTATCTTGGTTGATAGAATGCAAATTCCTGGACATTTTTGTCATTTTCTGACTTTCAGGCATAACTTGCCATGTCTCACATTTTTAAGAACAAAAATGATGGTTTACTCATTAGAGAATGATATAATGTGAGTCTAAAAATTGAATTGTGTAGATTTTGAAATTGTTCATTTTATAATAACTAATTAAAACATTAATAATTAAGATTACTATAAAATATATTTCTGTTTAACAATATATTATTTAGATTTTAATTAACAAAATTTCTTAGTAATTGTAATTTTTTTTCCCAAAGATAATTAAATCTCACTAACCTTTTCAAACTCAATCTATCTGATTCACTATGTGATTCTTCAGGAGTCAGTTTGGGGGAAGGAACAGGTGCAACAATGTCAGATGATGAAGATGATTTGCTTATGGATGGGTCTTTAGACCAATCTAGCGCTGAGGGGCATGACATGATGGGATTTGGCCCATTGCTTCCTACAGAATCTGAAAGGTCCCTCATGGAAAGAGTTCGTCAAGAGCTTAAGATTGAGCTCAAGCAGGTCATTCTTAATAGTAGTCAATAATCAATGTGCATGTTGTTCATGCAAGTGTGTCATTGACAATATTTCTTTTTTTCCTTGGCTTTGAATCACAAACCAGATTTTAATATCTACAGGGTTTTAAATCAAGAATTGAAGATGTTAGAGAGGAAATATTAAGGAAGCGGAGAGCTGGGAAATTACCAGGCGACACAACATCGGTTTTAAAGGCCTGGTGGCAGCAACATGCTAAGTGGCCATACCCAACTGTAAGTAATTAATGAGTAAACACAAAACTAGATTAGTAGAGTCTGTTTGTTAGACATGATATGATAGGATATGATAATAACATGATAAGTTTTAATTATATCTAATGTTTGATACACACTAGATAATAAACCAAGTAATGACAAGATTAGAACATGTTTTATTGTAAGTTAACAACAACAAAATCTAAGTAGTACGACTTATGTATGCATGCTTGATAATTGGACGTTACTAATATTATTGATGTGGTGCAAACCATATCATAGTGTCTTTTAGCACTCAACACATTGATCATCTGATAATGTGATACCTTTGGCTTAATTAGATTGTCAGCTAAATTTGTTATTCTTTCAGGAAGATGACAAGGCAAAACTTGTGGAGGACACAGGGTTGCAGCTGAAGCAAATCAATAATTGGTTCATCAACCAAAGGAAACGCAACTGGCACAGCAACTCTCAATCAGTTACCTCTCTGAAGTCCAAGCGCAAGAGGTAGAGAGATTTATTAGAAAAGATATAACAACATTTATATATGTATATGGAATTTTAATTACTTTATGTTGATTGTTGACAGAGAGTATTCCCACTAAGGATTCCACTCTGGTGCAGAAGATAATAGGTGATGCACTATAACATAAGATGGCTTACAAAAGTGATGGTTGTAAATTCATGGAATACGTTACCGATACAAAACTACTCTTCTTGCTGTGCATGGTTGCCTCCTTTTCTTTCAAGTGTTGTTTATTTGTAAAATGTTTGCTATGATTTGAGTGGCTGAAGAAAGTATTTTTAGCAGATGGACGTGTTTCCTATATTTGATCTGTTTGAATGTACTATTATGTAAATTTTGTGTTGTACTTGATCTCAGTTACATTTACAAATACTAACATCTCCATCCTTTGGAGGAGAAAACTATAATTTGTGAGAATGCAAACCAAGGAATTGGCTAATGAAATCAGAGCGTTTTGGTTTCACCGGTCAGCTGTTACTACATTGAGACACAAAAATATTTATCAGACATGTATAAGCATGGTAAAACTTGTATGTATGAAGAATTACAGGGATCATACAGGGTGAAAAAGAAGACATTTTCAGAACTTAAAGATGGAATATTCTGCTTTTAGCCTTGACTTTTCTAAAATACATGAAATTGTTAGTCAAGTGACGGTAAAAATAGATTTAAAAGATAGAAATGCAGATTATTTTTACCAAGTAGGTTTGATCCTCTTTAGCTCTTCGTGGAAAAAGTTGAAGAACTATCTCCAATTAAATACAAAGTGTAAAACGAATTAGAGATTGAAAGACAAACAAGATAAATAACGTGGATCCATATATTACTATGCCTGATAACAGTAATTTTACGCCAACCACTGGTTTGTCGGTGGAAACAACAGAATGTGGTTCTGAGGTTTATGGCACTGCTGCTTTGGTCTACTTGTTCCTAATTCTGTGGTTGATGTTTGATGTGTATATTTTACTGGTCGATTTAACACTCCATCTCTTGATCCATGATGTAAAAAAAACAGAGAGATAAAAAGATAATTAAAGAGAGAAAAAATGAGATAAAAAAAGAACTATGAATTTGATTATCAATGACAGAATTAGTAGCCATTAACAGTGACCAAGCAAGTTTCTTAGGTTGATGCTATTTTGGGTGAGCACTGAGCAGCGTATAAGGTAATTCTTGATTAATTAAAACGAAATGGTAAGTCAAGAAAAATGAGCTTACAACATATTTGAAGTTGCAACTTGCAAGGCATAGTTGTTAGTTGTTACATTACATAACCAACATAATGAAACAAAGATGATTTATGTTAAATAAAGTTTACATCTGTTTCAAATTTGTAGTTGCAGTTTATATATTTGTTTAACAACTTTTCTTATTATTAATTGATTTTAAATTAAAATTTAACATGATATCAAAACCTATTACTTAATTTGATAAATCCCCTATTATTTATATAGGATAACTTTCTTTATTCACATTATTGTGTATTCTATTTTTTTTTTCTAAAATATTCATAAAAAATTATGTTTATTTTTTTTTAAAAAGACTTAAATCATTTTAAATTTAAACATTTTTGCAATTTTGAAATATAAAATAATAAAAAAATTCAATTATTTTACATTTATATTGTAAAGAAAAATGTTATTTATTAATTTTATAATATTTAAAGGATATAAACAATATTTTGAATAATTTAAAATATAAAATTAATTAAACTAGATATAAATTATTAAAATCAAATATGCTTAACATAATATAATTATTACTATTTTAATCTGTAATAAATTTGTTATTATAGGCATATAGTATTATCCTTTTCTCCTTAAACTTCACTCAAATGCATTCCCCCACAAACTATTTCTTCTAAAACCTTGTTAAAAAATGGTGACCAACCGAATTACATTTAAACTTATCTCATCACAGGGGACATAAAGCTATGATCAATTAGTTATTAAAAAAATATTTTTTTTTATTAATTATACTTTTTCTCTATACAAATCTTATTATTTTTATTTTGATTATATACTCTTTTAATTTTAAATGATTTGTAAAATTTCATGAGGTTACTTAAAATTTTGATCAGTTTATAAATAAATTCCTCTCAAATCTTTGAGGCACATGTGCGTGGCAAATAAATGGGACAGGGGAAAAAGAGGTAGGCAGACAAGCCACGAGAGTGAGAAAGAAGAGACAGCAGAAATCTAGCCTTACTGCCTTCTCTTCTCTCGATGGGCTTCCCTGCCAACGGCGCCTCCGCGGCCCAGCCCCTCAACTTCCTCATCTACGGCCGCACGGGCTGGATTGGCGGCCTCCTGGGCTCCCTCTGCCGGGCCCAGTCCATCCCCTTCCAGTACGGCTCCGGCCGCCTCGAGAACCGGGCCTCCCTCGAAGCCGACATAGCCCAAGTCAAGCCCACCCACGTCTTCAACGCCGCCGGCGTCACCGGCCGCCCCAACGTCGACTGGTGCGAGTCCCACAAAGTCGAGACCATTCGAACCAACGTCGTCGGAACCCTCACTCTCGCCGACGTCTGCCGCGACAACGGCCTGATCCTCATCAACTACGCCACCGGCTGCATCTTCGAGTACGATCCCGATCACCCCCTCGGATCCGGATTCGGCTTCAAAGAAACAGACACTCCCAATTTCATCGGTTCTTTCTATTCCAAGACCAAAGCAATGGTACGAGCTAGTATATATAGCGAATGCATTCGATTAGCAAATTGTATAGTAACTTAGATCTGTGACTTGTGCAGGTAGAGGATCTGCTGAAGAACTACGACAATGTGTGTACGTTGCGAGTGAGGATGCCAATCTCGTCTGATTTATCGAACCCGCGGAACTTCATAACTAAGATCACGCGATACGAGAAGGTTGTGGACATTCCGAATTCGATGAGTATATTGGATGAGCTGCTTCCAATCTCCATAGAGATGGGGAAGAGGAACCTAACTGGGATCTGGAACTTCACGAACCCTGGAGTGGTTAGTCACAACGAAATCTTGGAGATGTACAGAGAATACGTTGACCCCGACTTCACCTGGAAGAACTTCACTCTCGAGGAACAGGCCAAGGTCATTGTTGCTCCCAGGAGCAACAATGAGCTTGACGCCTCGAAATTGAATAAGGAGTTTCCGGAGCTGTTATCTATTAAGGAGTCTCTCGTTAAGTATGTCTTCGAGCCAAACCAGAAGGTTAAAGCTTAAGTTTTAAGGTTCACTTTTGTTTGTCATTACGATTGTCCTCATTGATTTTAAGTGTTGTGTGGATTTTCTGTAGATCGATAAATGTATTTTATTTGTTTCTTGTATTTTTACCGACTCGTGATTTGAATAAATTACTTGCTTTTTAGTTACTTATTAGGATCTCTTTTTGTCATGTTTAAATGCAGTTGAGTTTGAGCTTTAAGATACTATTAATATTGTGTGTTTCGTTTTCACATCTCAATGTGACAGTTATAGTTTTCACTTTTCACATTCAAAATCTGATTTTGTACTTTTCAACGGGTTTTCAAAGTCAGAGTGAACGACTTGAAAAAATAGAAAAACGATTAGTTGATAATTCCCATAATCCGTTTTCTTTCCTATCCTAGATATTTCTAATCAAATTAACAATTTCCTGTAATATTTATTGAGAAAAAGTAATTTCCAGGTTTATAATGGTTACATTACATATTGCGTGCTCACCAAGTGAAATATGATTTTCTGCAACAAGACATGGAAAATGGAAATCTTCAGTTCCATAACATAAGATGATGAGTGAAAAATACTATTCTTATGATCTTATTATTCTTTCGTGTTAATAAAGAGTGATGATGCTGGGACAGTTTCACGGGGTTTGTTTGTTACTGAGAAAGTGATAAAGAACAAACCATAGCTACCAAGTTGCGCCTGCACAAAGTAAACTCAATAATGTGTGTTGTTATCACTTGTCACTTCTCAGTTCAAAGTTCAAACCAAATAAGCAGGGTTCCCAAACATGCAACCAATGCCATACGTCAACGATTTTCGTTTCTGATTATATCTCCATTTCATTCTTTTTATATTCTCATCTGTAATGTCTCGAAGTATCGTAAGGTGTTACATCTGGTGCTTTCCACCATTTTTTTTTTCTATACACAATGAATATTAAAATGAAGACGTAATTGTAATTTTCAAGTAATATAATGTACAAAATCTAAAGATCCTATCTAGGGATGCTCAAAATTTGATTATTTTAATAATCATGTCCATACTTAGGAATAACTAGTTTAAAAGTGATTATTATAACTATAATTATAACTAGTTTTATAAAACTGTTATTATTTTTAAAAACTGGTTATAAATATATAACTAATTATTATATTTAAAACAAGTTATAAAACTAATTATAAACAAATAATAGGTTATAACTCATAACTAATTATTTTTTTGTTTAAGTATATGTCTAGCAATATAGTCTATTAGGAACCACTCTTAGTTCGTAGTTTAAAGTGGAATAAAATCTAAATAGATAATAAGAATGAATTATATGAAAGTCGTCTAGTTCACCAAACTCCCAATGATAGAAAAATTAGTCTCTTATAAACATGAGAGACCTAAAATAAAAGTAAAAAGAAGTGTTTAGTTGATGGAAGATTGAAGCAATTGATTGTAATTACATCCTTGAGCACTAATCGTCAGTAGCATAGAACTATCCTTCCAAAACATGTATGATCACAAGTGTTTGATCAGCTTAAATAAGGCACATTCATTTGTTTAGGCAAGTTGCATAAAGTCCAACTCGCTTAGTGAGCATTCAATTTTTTAGTGTTGTGCTAACAAAGGCATTTACTCGCTTAGCAAGCGAATGCTCGCTAAACGAATTCTTCAATTCTTCCAATACTTCAAAACAAAGGTTATTCTAGAGACTTGTGCTTACTAAGCGTCCAATGGCTTACTAAGCGAATTTGGGAAAGTGACATTGCTCCAACTGTTCTTCAATGTATTCATTCCCTACAAAAAAAATAAAAGTAATAAAATCCTAACAAAATAAAGACATGAAATTAAATCCTAAAAATGAGTTAAATCCTAGCTAATTGGGATTAAAAAAAGTGTCAAAGAAGTGAAAAGTGAGATAACCATTGTGAATGAAGAATAAATTATGAGTAACAATAACAATTATCAGTAGGAATATGCTAGATAGCATGGTTATTGCAAATGATATCATCCAAAAGAGTAAAAGTAGGATGAGGCCAATGGTGGTGTTTAAGGTAGATTTCGAAAGAGCCTACGATTTTTTGAGAAGGTCCTTCTTGTACTATATGCTGGGTTGTCTTGATTTTTGTAGTAAATGGGTAACATGGATGTAGGGCTGTATGGAGTCTTCTTCACCATCGATGTTTGTTAATGGAAGCCCAATGATGGAATTCAAAAACCAAAAAGGGTTGAGACATTGTGACCCATTATCACCATTTTTGCTTCTTATGGTTGTTAGAGGGTTAGGTAGGTTGATGAGAGTGTTAGTGGAGAAGGGTATTTATTCTAGTTGTAGTATTGGCGCAAGGGATCTTCATATGTCATCTTTGTAGTTTGTAGATGACATCATTTTCTTTACAAAACCCTTAATTCAAAATATATTCACTTCAAGGTTGCTTGGGGGAAGCTTCGAGTTACTCTCATGAGTAAAGGTTAACATTCATAAGAGTAGGCTGGTTGGGATTGGGGTTCAAGTGGGGTGTATACAGAGATTCGCAGTCATGCTCAACTGTAGGGTTATGACTTTACCTTTTGTCTACTTAGGATTGCTGATGCGAGATTTTTGTAGGAAGGTCGAGTCGTGGGAACCGATGGTTGCAAAGATTAGGCGCATGTTGGTAGGTTGGAAGCATAACAACCTTTCATTTGGGGATAGAATTTGCTTGATAAATTTTGTTGACCAGTATTCCATTATATTTTCTACCTCTATTTAAAATCCCTAAAACCTAAAGAAATACTAAATCACAAACCATGAAACAAACCCCTAAATGATTTAAGATTTAATAAATATGATTTGTGGTTTTATAAATAGGATTTAGGATTTCATAAAATAACCTTTAAATGATTTAAGATTTCATAAATAGGATTTGAGGTTTCATAAATGAAACTCTAAATCCTAAACCATAAAATGAACCTTAAATCCTAAACCATGATCCTTAAATCCTAAGCCAAGAAATTAAACTATAAAACCTAATGAAAACTTAAATCTTAAATCATGGAATGAAACCCTCCATGATTTAGGATTTCATAAATGAAACCCTAAAACTTAAACCATGAAATTAAACCCTAAACTTGATGAACTTTAAATCCTAGACCATAAAAAGAAACCCTAAATGATATAGGAATTGAAACCCTAAACCAAAAATGGAATCCTAAATGATTTAGTGGTTCGTTTGGGAAACCCTACATCATTTAGGGTTTCATTTGCGAAACCATAAATCATGTATGGCTTCAATTGGGAAAACTTAAATAGTATAGGGATTTGTTTTATAAACCCTAAATCATTTAGGGTTTTGTTTGTAAAACCCTTTACATCATTTAGGGTTTCATTTATGAAACCTTACATCATTTAAGATTTCGTTTGTGAGACCTTAAATCATGTATGGCTTCAATTGGGAAAACCTAAATAATATAGGGATTTGTTTTATAAACCCTAAATCATTTAGGGTTTTGCTTCTAAAACCATAAATCATTTAGATTTCATATGTGAAACCCTAAAACATTTAGGGTTTTGTTTATGAAACCCAAATTAATATAGGGTTTCGTTAATAAAATCTTAAATAATATACAGTTTCATTTGTGAAATCCAAAATTATTTAGGGTTTCATTTGTGAAACCTTAAATCATTTAAGATTTCATTTGTGACAACTTAAATCATTATGGGTTTTGTTTGTGAAACCCTAAATCATTTAAGGTTTTGTTTGTGAAATTGTAATTCATTCATGGCTTCAATTGGAAAACCCTAAATAGTATAAGTTTTTTTAAAAAACCATAAATTATTTATTTTTTCTTTTATAAAACCCTAAATCACTTAGGTTTCAATGAGGAAACCCTAATTAATTTAGGGTTTCATTTGTGAAACCTTGAATCATTTAAGGTTTTGTTTGTGAAACCTTAAATCATTTAGGGTTTTGTTTGTCAAACCTTAAATCATTTCTCGCTTCAATTAGGAAACCTTAAAAATATAAGGTTGTGTTTTTAAACCATAACTTACTTAATGTTTCTATTGTGAAACCCTAAATCTCTTAGGGTTTCATTTAGGAAATCTTAAATCAATTAAAGTTTCATTTAGGATATCCTATATCAATTAGGGTTTCATTTGTGAAACCTTAAAATATTTATGATTCGTTTGTGGAATCCAAAATGTATTAGGGTTTCGTTTGTGACACCTAAAGTTATTTAGGGTTTTTTTTGTGAAAACCTAAATCATTATGAGTTTTATATGTGAACCTTAAATTATTTAGGGTTTCATTTGTAAAATCCTAAATTATTTATGGCTTCAATTAGGAAATCGTAAATAGTATAATGTTTTGTTTTTGAAACCCCAAATTATTTATTTTTTCTTTTGTTAAACCCTAAATCACTTAGATTTTATTGAGGAAACCCTAAATCATTTAGGGTTTAATTTGTGAAACCTTAAATAATTTCTAGCTTCAATTGGGAAACCCTAAAAATATAGGGCTTTGTTTTTAAACCCTAAATTACTTAGTCAAACCCTAAATCTCTTAGGGTTTCATTTATGAAATCTTTAATCAATTAGGGTTTCATTTTTGAAACCTTAAAACATTTAGGGTTTCATTTGTGAAATACAAAATTAAGTAGGGTTTTGTTTATAAAATGTTAAATTATTTAGGGTTTCGTTTGTGAAAACCTAAATCATTATGTATTTTGTTTGTGAAACCTTAGTTCAGTTAGGGTTTTGTTTATGAAATCTTAAATCATTTACGTATTCAATTAACAAACTCTAAAAATTTTAACGCTTTATTTTTTAAACCCTAAATTATTTATTGTTTCTTTTGTGAAACCCTAAATCACTTAGGTTTGATTGAGAAAATCCTAAATAATTTAGGGTTTCATTGATGAAACCTTAAATCATTTTTACCTTCAATTTGGAAACCCTAAAAAATATAGGGCTATGTTTTAAAACTCTATATTACTAAATGTTTCTTTTAAGAAACCTTAAATATCTTACTGTTTCATTTAGGAAATCCTAAATCAATTAGGATTCCATTTAGGAAATCACAAATCAATTAGGGTTTCATTTGTGAAACCCTCTATCATGTAGGGGTTCCATTATGAAATCATAAATCATTTAGGGTTTCTATTGTGAACCCCATATCATTTAGGGTTTCGTTTGTGTAACATTAAATCATTAACAATTTCGTTTAAGAATTCTTAATAATTTTAGGGTTTTATTTGTGAAACCCTAAAATATTTACTGTTCCGTTTGTGAAACCCAAAATAATAAGGTTTCATTTGTGTAATCCAAAATCATTTAGCATTTTGTTTGCAAAACCTTAAATCATTTAGGATTACATATGTAAAATGTTAAATCCTGTAGGGTTTCACAATGAAATCCTAAATTGTTTAAGGTTTTGTTTGTGTAACTCAAAACATTATAAAGCTTAGTTTGTGAAACCCTAAATTTTAAGGATTTAATTCATGGAATCCAGAATAATTTTGGATTTCGTTTAGGAAACCTTAAATCATTTAGGATTTGGTTTGTGAAAACCTAAATCATTTTAGATTTCGTTTCTTAAACCCTAAATCATTAGCTATTCGTTTGTGAAATTTTTAATAGTATAAGGCTTTGTTTTTGAAACAAATTATTAATTGTTTCATTTGTGAAACCTTAAATCAATTTATTCTTTAGAAACCTTACATCATTTATAATTTTGTATGAGAAACTCTAAATATTTAAAGGTTTCGTTTGACAAACCATATATCATTACTAGAGTTAATTGGGAAACCCTAAAAAATATAAGTCTTTGTTTTTAAATGCTAAATTACTTCATGTTTCTTTTATAAAACCTTAAATCACTTAGGATTTTATTTGTAAAACCCTAAATCATATAGGGTTCCATTTGTGAAACCTAAAATAATATTATTGGAATAGGATTAAATATTGTTCTGTTGCCCTTTTCATTTCTTCACTAAACATACATTAAGGAAGGATTATAATCCTATAATTTCAGATCAAATGACAAGTGTCCCATCAAGATAAAATCATAACGGCATTAGAACCTTCTAGTTAAGGGAATATTACATCAAGATAACAGGATGCTTTCAAGGCGAACAAGATAATATCCAAATGCATTATTGATAGTGAGCTCTTAGATGTAGTCTCTTCTCCACCCAGGAGGCTTGATGACGTGTTTAGGCCCGGTTCCTTCAATCTGCGTAGGCCTAATGTTCAGGCCAGCAACAACATTTCCACTTAGGCCACCTTGATTGGTTGGGTTAGTAACTATAATAGGCTCAGGTATATAATAAGGTTTCAATTATTAAATCTTAAACCATTTAGGGTTTCATTTGTGAAACCTTAAATATAATAAGGATTTATTTGTGAAACCCAAAATAATTTAAGGTTTCTATTGTAAAACCTTATATAATTTAGGGTTTTGTTTGTGAAACCCTAAATATTTTTGGGTTTTATTTATGAAACCTTAAATCATTTATAACTTCAATTGGGAAAACTTAAATAATATAGGGATTTGCTTTTTAAACCCTTGATCATTTACAGTTTTGTTTGTGAAACCTTAAATTAAGTTTTCACAATAAAACCGTAATATATTAAATCATTTAGGACTTCGTTTGTGAAATCCTAAATAATTTAGGGTTTCGTATGATAATTCCTAAACATTTTAGGGTTTCATTTGAGAAACCCTAAATCATTTCTACTTTCAATTAGGAAATCCTAAAATATATAGGGTTTTGTTTTAATCCCTAAATTACTTAATGTGTCTTTTATGAAATCATAAATCACTTGGGGTTTCATTTAGGGAACCCTAAATCAATTTAGGTTACATTTGTGAAAGTCTAACACATTTAAGGTTTCATTTGTGAAACTCTAAATAATATAGGGTTTTGTTTGTGAAACCCTAAATATTATAATGTTTAATTTGTGTAACCCGAAATAATATCGGCTTTGCTTTATAAACCTTAAATCATTAAGGGTTTCATTTGTGGAATCCAAAATCATTTATTGTTTTGTTTGTGAAACCCAAAATCATTTAGGGTTTCGTTTTTGTAACCTTAAATCATTTAGGATTTCATTTATGAAACCCGTAATTATTTAGAGCTTGCTTTGTGAAACCCTAAAACATTAAGGGTTTTGTATGTGAAACCTTAAAAATAGGAATTGGTTAGTAAAATCCTAAATCATTTATGATTTCAATGATAAAAACCTAATAATGTAAGGATTTTTTAAACCTTAAATCATTTAGGGTTTTGTTTGTAAAACCCTAAAAGATTTAAGGTTTCATTTGTGAAATCCTAAATAATATAAGATTTCATTTGTGGAATAAAAAATCATTTAGGGTTTCATTTATGTAACCTTAAATTATTTAGGGTTTTATTTGTGAAAACCTAAATCATTTAGAATTTTGTTTGTTAATCCTTAAATCATTTAAGATTTTATTTGTGAAACCCTAAATCACTTAGGGTTTCATTTGTAAAACCTTACATCAATAAGGGTTTCATTTGTCAAAATCCTAAAATTTTTAGGGTTTCATTTGTAACATACAAAATAATATAAGGTTTCAATTGTTAAACATTAAATCATTTAAGGTTTCATTTGTGAAACCCTCATTTGTGAAACCTAAATTATTTAAGATTTCATTTGTTAAACCTTAAATATAATAGTTATTTCTTTGTAAAACCTTAAATCATTTAGAGTTTTTGTCATGAAATCTTATATCATTTAAAATTTTATTTGTAAAATCCTAAATCATTTAGGGTTTGTATGTGAAATCCAAAATAATATAGGATTTCACAATGAAACCCTAAAACATTTAGAATTTTGTTTGTAAAACCCAATATAATATAAGGTTTCGTTTGTAAAACCCCAAATCATTTAGGATTTCATTTATGGAATTCAAAATTATTTGGGATTTTGTTTGTGAAACCTTAAATCATTTAAGGTTTTATGTGTGAAACTCTAAATCATTTAAAGCTTCAATTGAGAAATCCTAAATAATATAGGACTTTGTTTTTTAAACTTTAAATTATTTATTGTTTCTTTTGTGAAATCGCAAATCACTTTAGTTTCCTTCAAAAAAAACTCTAAATCATTTAGGATTTCATTAAGGAAACCCTAAATCATTTTGGGTTTTGCTTGTGAAATGCTAAATATTGTTGGGTTTCGTTTGAAAAACCTTAAACAATTTCTAACTTCAATTGGGAAACCCTAAAAAAATATAGGGCTTTGTTTTTAAATCCTAAATTACTTAATGTTTCTTTTGTGAAAATCTAAATCACTAAGGGTTTCATTTAAGAACTCATAATCAATTACGGTTTCATTTGAGAAAATCCTAAAATATTTAGGGTTTCATTTCTCAAACCTTGAATAATATAGGGTTTCATTTGTGAAACCCTAATTAATATAAGGTGTTGTTATTATAACCTAAAATAATGAAGGGCTTCGCTTGTGAAACCCTAAAACATTTAAGGTTTCATTTTTGGAGACCAAAATCAATTCGACTTTTGTTTGTGGATCCCTAAATCATTAAGGGTTTTGTTTGTGAAACTCTAAATTATTTAGGGTCTCGTTTGTAAATCCTTAAATAATATAAGGCTTCCTTTGTGAAACTCTAAATCTTTTAAGGTTTCTATTATGATACCCTATACCATTTAGGGTTTCGTTAGTAAATCCTTCAATCCTTGTGTGTTTCATATGTTAAACACTAAATATTTTATGGTTTCGTTTGTGAAATCCTAAATCATTTATGACTTCAATTGAGAAAAACTAAATAATATAGGACTTTGTTTTTTAAACCCTAAATCATTTAGGGGTTTGTTTGTAAAACCTTAAAGTATTTACTATTTTATTTGTGAAACCTTAAATTATTTAGGGTTTTGTTTGTGAAAACTAAATAATATAGTATTTTGTTTCGTTTGTAAAACCCTAAATAATATAGAATTTCATTTATGGAATCCAGAATGATTAACGGTTCATTTGTGAAACCTTATATCATTTAGGGTTTTTCCGGTGAAATCCAAAATAGGGTTTCATTTGTGATCCCTAAATAATATAGGGTTTCGTTTGTATAACTTTAAATTTTTTTTTTTTTTAACAACTTTCATTTCTTTTTTACAACCCATGCTTTCAAATTTTGAAGAGTAAAGTATTTTCATTTTTCCAATTTTTTTCATATCCATTGCTTTCAAATTTTTCAAGACATTACTATTGTATTTCATCATAGGTTCAAAATTTCATTTTTCCAAACTTTCAAAACATTACTTTTTTCTTCAAATTTTTAAGACATTATTCTTAATTTTTTTTTATATTTTTATAATTTTCATTTTTTCTAAATTTTCAAGACATTACTCTTTTTTTATATTATTATTGGTTTTTCATATGTTTTTAAACTTTTACTTTTTTTTTAAATTTTCAAGACAATACTCTTATTTTTTTTTTCAAATTTTTAAGATATTATTGTTGTTTTTTCTTTTTTTTTAAAAAAATTTTCATAGCATATCTATTTTTTTTTTCATATTTTTATATTTTTCAAAATTTTTAAGACATTATTCTTGTTTTTTCTTTATTTTTTCAAATTTTCAAGACATTAATCTTTTTTTCTATATATTTTCATTTGTCATTTATTTTTTACAACCTTTCAAATTTTTAAAACCTTACTGTTGTTTTTTCATATTTTTTATATGTTATTTTTTTAAATTTAATGCTTTCAAATTTTTCAAGACATTATTCTTGGTTTTTCAGATTTTTCTAAATTTTCATTTTTTTTCAAATTTTCAATACAATACTCTTGTTTTTTTTTTATTATTTTATAAAGTTTTTCAAACATTACTATTGTATTTTCTTATTTTTCAAATTTTCAAGACATTCCTATTATTTTTTTCTTATTTTGTAATTTTTTTAAAATTATTTCAAGACATTACTCTTTTTATTTTTAATTTTAAAAAAAATCAAGACTTTCGTCTTCGTGTTTTTAGATGTGCAATCGTTGGAAGGCTTACATAAAGAACTCAAATTTGATAGTATACAATTGGTTTTTTTATAATAAAATAATTTTACCTTAGCTTGGGTGTTGTAATTAATAAATGAGTTGCATAAATACGTGATAGCATGCAATGATATATTTTGCATTTCAAAGATGAATTATTTACTGTTGCGATGTAGTGTCTCTAATATATACACCAAGATCATGCATGCTATATTGCTTTCTAATGAGGAAAAGTGTTTAATTTTGATACATACATTTCCGTCACTGTATTATTGGTAGTTGCAATGGTAGTGGTCCATGGCAATGGCCAACGTAGAGGGGCCATGTCCCCCTCTCCCATTACTTTAATTAATTAATTAATGTAAGTAAAATTGTTTAGGGATATTTTTCATTTTGTTCTCCTCACTTGTCAAAATTTGCATCTCAAACAAAACTTCTAACCTAAAGAGCAAATGTTATACTTAATTTACATACAATTTTCCTTTAACAGGTCTTTTTACCAAATAATTTTACTTTAAAAGAACATTTTCCTCCCACAGCTTCATCTTGTCTTTTTTGTTCGAAAAAGAGATATCTATCAGAGTAATTTCCTTTTTTGGATTAGTCAAGATTAATTTTAATTTTGGAAAGATTTCAAAGCATACTATTTATTTTGATCCCACTAAAAAAAAATCACGGATCCACCACTAAACTAAACATTGGTGATCATAAAAATTCACACCTTCTCTATCTGTAACAATAAGAAAAATGGAACAATCCAGATCCAAGAATCTCATGCTCTGATTATTGTATCCATTCATGGTCATCCATTTCAAGTTGCATGCATGGTTAATTTTTCCAATTTGATAGCTACTTATAATATAGGTCAATTTGATACTGTAGTGACTCTACTAGTGTGTGTGGAAATTGTGGATGATACTTGTAATGATGATGAAAGAAGAAGAAAAGCAAGAGGTGGTAGAACTTAGAAAAGTTCAAGTTGGGGGGTGATTGGACCCACCCTGGAGAAGGAGAAAGAGAAAGAGAAAGAGAAAGAAGGGCGTGTAGTGTGTTGTGATCCAGGAGATGACATCTTGAAGTATAGTATTACTGCGTTTGCACGCACATTTTTTGCAGCGCGTGGATCCAATGTCTCATAAAATCCCAGTCGAAAGGCAAAACGGGATGGGACGTAATGGACAATTGGACACCCCACGCTTGTTCGCTCAGACTGAGAAAATGAGCGTCTTTGATTGGATTAAAGTTTAGATTTTAAAACCTTAAGATTGGTGAAAAATTGAAAATGAGTTTATATATGTATACCTTTTTATTAAAATTATATTGATAAAATCAAATTTATTTAAAAATTCAATCAAAATACTTTTACTTTAAAATTTTAATATAAATGTATATATTTAACGTATTTTTACTTTAAAACATCAAATTATTATTATTTTTAATTCAAATTCGAATTTATCTTAAACATAAATTACAAAAATAAATTTTAAAACATTTAAACATGACAAATTGAATTTATGACTGGAAACATCATATTCAAACACACTCAATCATTGTGCGCAAACGCAAAGTGCAAGAGCAGCTGGCGGCTTTGAATTTTAGCGTGGGCACCCACACAACGTTTTTTACTCCTCAAACCTTGAGCCTCCCACACCCATAAGGCTATAGCTAAGCCTTCAAAAATTCAACTTAAAAATAAAATAAATTATATCCTTATAAGATTCTTTATCATTCCCCTAATAGTTTTATATAAGTCAACATTTTTCTTTTAATTTATTCTATTTTTGCTTACTTTCATCTATACTCTTGAATCTGACATAAGAGGAAATTCGCATTGCCTTATTAATTACTATTATTAAGTAATGTTATTTTATCACTCAATCTTTTCAACCATTTCACCAACACATCTCTTTACCCTTTTATCACATTATATCACTTAATAAGTTTATTTTTCTTTTTTCACTCTCTTCAAACAAACATTTTCATTATTAATAAAGTGAAATATGAGTTGGGGAAGGGGAGACCCATCCAACATTGTAACCTGACATCTCCATTTCTAGGTGGGCCACACTCCCCACTCCCTCAGTCCCCCCTCACCACACGTGTCGTCGTAAAGGTCAAACTCTCCACTCCGTAGTAGTCCGTACTCCTCCACCCTCCTTCCTTTTGTTATTATCATCGCATAAATCAATAACAGAACCGCCGTTTCAGATCCATTCATAAGATTACACATTAATAAATACTCATGACTCATTCCGCCACACCACTAGCGGACTCATTTTCATTTCCATTTCCAACGCACAAATAACTGTGTGACTTTCTCGTTTATTTGCACATAGTCACATTTATTCTTCAACTCACGAAAAACAAACAAAAACACAAAAAAAAAAAGGTTCCTAGTGGTGGATTAGCATCTGTGATCTAACTCTGCTGCGCGTGAGTACCCAAGAACTGCAACTCTTGTTTATCGTAAATTTGGAGAGAAAAATCCCTTAACATCTGAGGCTTGCCACTACTACTACAATCCCCAGTGGAGCTAACACTAGGTGCCATGCTGCTGGACTTGGTTGCCACCTTAGCCCCCACCGCGTTACTACACCCCGCCATAACGGGCCAGCCTTCTGGAATAATATTCGATACGGGCCTGGCTGCCACGTTGAACACGGAGGGGGATAAGGCCCATATCTGAGGCTGCTGCTGGTTTGCGGGGCCCAAGGGCGTGGTCGCGGCCTGCGGGTGCGGGATCATCCAGAAGGTGTTAGCGGGGACCACCATGCTGGGGTTACCCACGGCCCAGACCGGGACCAGCCCCTGCGCCACTTGAACCGGGGCCAGACCGGACGACTGCGAAACAGCGCCCTCGTTTATGTCCACGAACTCGCTGTTGGATGGCCGTTTCCGCTTCTTGTCCTCGCTCGATGGCGTCGTCGGGATTTTCAGCGTCCCGCCGACTGACACCGCGATTGCCGGAACCGTGCCGGTGCCGGTGGCCTCGATGATGGCCTCCTCCGCGTGCTCCAGGAGCCACCGCACGGTCTCGCCGTCGGACTTGTGGCCTAGCTCTCGGGTCAGTTGGAAGATCCGGGCGGCGCAGGTGGCGGGTATTCGGATCCTGCGGCCGCGCCCTTCCACTTTGGTGTGGCGGTCTTTCGTGGAGGAGCGCCTCGCCGGTTTGACAGCAGGCACGGTAATAGGAACCTGCATCGCCGCCATCCCTATGTCAGGGTCAGAATCGGTTGGCTCTTCCTTTTTCAGCGGCAAGACTTGAAACCCCGTTGTTGTTTCTTCGAACGCGATGATGCTTTGTTTCTCTGCCACGTCGGCGTCGCTGGTGCTGAGGTCCGTTGTTCCTCCTCCGTCGTCGTCTTGATCCATCTCGTCGTGCTCTCCGTGATTCGACCCCATTGAAAATTGGAACTGGTTTTTCTTGATCTAGTAAATGTGTTTGGCTTTATGGATTGGGTTCAGTGAAATGAAATTGAAGGAAGGAGCCGGGAATTTTTGTAGGCGTGCTGGCTAGAAGTCTAGAACACCAAAGTGCAATACAACAAAGGGAATGTGATATAAATAATGATAACTAAATACACGGATAAAAAGGTAAGGTAAGAGATACTAGTACTACTTCTTATTCAAACAGTGAAATTATATAACATTTTTTTATCTCTCTAATCTATTAGTTATTGAATTTTTTTTTTAATTTGTGTAAATAGAGTAATATTTATTTTCTTTAAAATATTTTTTTTGAATTTCTTGTTTATGAAAATATATAGTTTCCATTTTTTTTATTTTGTAAAAGACAGACTAGAAGAGATAATTTTTTGTAAAGAAAAAATATTACATTTCCCACATTTTCAGAAATAAGAACAAATATTTTTTAAAAAATAAAAACAAAATTTTTCTTATGAATAAATATTATATGCATTAAAAATAATAAATAATAGCCTATATGTTAATTATTTTTCTTAGAAATTATATATATCTTCTTTAAAAAAACTGTCTACTTAAATAAAGTAGAATCATATTACTTAAAAATTATATATATATAATTTTAATAATAATTACTTTAAAAGTTATATTTTTATCATAATTTCTAATTAACAGACCATGCAATGTTTTTTTAATATACTCATAAATTATACTAAAAACAAATTTAACCCTTGATTGTTTATTTCATACCCTCACTATTTCTTTGGTTGCATAATTTGTGCTAATACAATATCTTTAAAGTAATATTCATGTATTTGCTGATTAACGTAAAGTTTCCACTTTATAATATCATCATCAAATTGTGTGGTGATATTGTTAGTTGATCCGGAGTTCTTGTTACGTGTAATTTTGATAATTCATTGTATATTTGTCAATTTTTTAAAACAATAGTTACTTGGTTATACGAATAGCCTTTTTGGAGGGGGGGGTGGGGATGAGGTATAAATGTCCAAGTGGGAAACTTATCCTTATCATCACACGATTGATATTTGATCAAATGGGTCAAGGTAAATTATGGGTGACACGTGTCGAAACCTGCATGGTGGGTCCCACCATTTTGTCATCCATCTTATTCGTGGACCACTGGGCACGGGTGGTCTTATTTATAAACCAATAAGGTCACAGGATGATGTCAGGGGGACCTGGAAAGTTGGGCTTTCTGGCTTAATAAATGGTTTTCATTGGTAGGCACCACTAATTTATGGTGGTTCATACACCATCAGAAAAGTAGAGAAATTAATGTAAATGAGTGGAGCCTTGGCAACATTACATATGGCATATCTCATCTTTCTTCACTTTAAAAAATGAAAAATAATCAAAAACATTTTTTAAGATTAATTTAGTATTAAATATTCATATATACATATAATTAATAATTTAAATGATTGTATGGTGTAAACGTCACGCCATCATAACAACTACTATTTGGCATTTATCTTACATTTTCAATTTCCATGACTTTTATGCTAATCTAATTGCTCTATTAATTTGATAATATGTTTAGTGTTTATATGTATACTAAAATTAACTCCTACAGTAAATAATTTTACAAACTCTCATATATCTTCTACAAAATAGCTAACACAGAAATTAAATAATTTAAAAAGAAAAAAAAACTCATTTTTCATATTTTATTCTTCTAAATTTTTTTCAGGAAAAACTTATTCAAACACACCATTGGTAATCTTTCACAGTGCCTACATATTCAAAAGCATAATTGCTAGAGACAAATTTTGGTGGGGAATCATTTAAACTTGAAGAGTAACTACATCCTAAAATATTTGAACTAACACCACCTGGCTTCTACGGATTTCATAATTGTTCATTTGTCTTCCCTTGAGAAGAAACTAATGCAAACAAGAACAGCCTTCTAAATGCTAAGCACAGTTGACCTCCTGGCTTCTAGTTACTACACGTTCTCTAAGTAAACATCAGTGACCATTGGCGATCAAACCATTTTCTGCACTACTTTTCTTCGCATAGAATCTCCTATACATGGAGTCAACTTCAGTGAGATAGAATGTGCCTGGAGATAAAAGGCTGGTGTCCTTGCTTGTTACAAACTCCTTGCCACCATACCTATGTTCCATTAGCTTCATGGTTTCAACAAATTTCTCTGGAGGAAACTGCATAAAGAATTGCTTGCACTCATCAAAAGTCTAATAAATTGTATAACACACAAAGGGTTCTGCTTTCACCATCTTGCTGAGCATTAAAACAATATGGTCAAAAAGAAAGTCTTTAAAGAGATGAAATTCCACCAAGTCATTAAAATTTCTTTGAGGTACATGACTAAAAAGGAAGAACAAGAAACAAAGAAATTTTCAGAAAACTGTATCTTGATCAACTTAGACACTAGTTAATCAAATGTTTATAAAAAAAAAAATCATATGCTTTCTTTATAGTCAATAAAAGATGAATTAATGTATTGCTGGAGCATGCAACTATATACTCAAAGTAAATCTTAAATCTGACAGCACCTGTGGAATACTTCTATTTTTGAAAGATTGTTAAAATAAATACCTCATGCCTTGACTTCAGTTTGCCAGCAACATCCATCACTTTATCAATGTTTGACAAGCTAAATGGATGTTGACCTTCATGAAATTGCAAAGAGAACATTGTGGAAGTTAAGCCACTTCCATACGAGAACAATATTACCCTCTTACTGTCCTGAAAATTGTAAAATGTAAATCTTTATCAGAAAGCATGAACCTTGGTTGAGAAGAAGGTTATATTTGCTAAGATGGTGTTTAGAATATTCACCAATGTGCTATGTTTGTTG
The DNA here is from genome assembly GCA_014843725.1 of Amphicarpaea edgeworthii. Lineage (NCBI taxonomy): Eukaryota > Viridiplantae > Streptophyta > Magnoliopsida > Fabales > Fabaceae > Amphicarpaea > Amphicarpaea edgeworthii. The sequence continues at coordinate 3,989,308 of CM026324.1, read as the reverse complement.
TGAATAAGTGAAATAAATGCTGCATAAAGAGATGCTGTGTACATGTTGCCAACTTGTTTCGGTATCAAGGTGGTTGGCTGCACCTTTGCATCGTATTGAGGCTTTGCAACTTGCTGGGATGCCTGCAAATCAAGAATACTTCACACTATTAGCAAAAGTTTCAAATAGTCCATTTTTTTAATAGTTACATAAATGGGAAATCACATCTTTGCTCTCCAACTCAAAGCAAAAATGGAAAATAAATGTGACTAAAAGAAACAGATGAATATTGTTCTCTTCCAAAACTATACTCAGAACTCTGCTCTCAGACCTTTTCTAGATCCCGGCTTTGATAGCTCTCATCACCAGATAATGTTGCAAAAGGTTCCAGCTTTTCTTTAGCAGCCTCATCCACGAAACTGTAATCATAACAGACTTTTAAACACTGATACATGAAACAATTAAAAATGAAAAGGTTTCCAGATGATGGAAAAATAAAAAGAACCTGGGATTTTTCAAGAAGTCATTGAACACCAAACGAGCAAAACTTTTCTGTACAAGCTGCAATAACTCAAAGTATTAGATATATAAACAGACAAAAAAAATACAAATAAAGATCTCAATTAAGGGAGATACCACAAAGCATTCTTAACTTGGGGGGGGGTGTTAAGATTTAAATGAGATGCTTATATCCTAACTTACCTTGTTATAAGGAGAGTGAAATACAAAGTATTCAGCATCAGAAAGAGAAAATTGTTTTCCCTCTAGTTTCTCATATCTGCAAAAATGAGATGTCATCAGGTGCTTGGTTTAAATTTACAAACAAATTTCAGAAAAAAATTATATTAAGAGTAAAAGCCTACTTGTGACTTAATTGATTATAGCAAGAATCAAGGGCCATAAGGTAACAAGTTTGAGAAAGTTTCCCATCAACAACCTATAAAACATAAATTACGTGGATTAATTGTAGTTAGTAAAAACTCAAAAGTAACGAATGGACACAGTCAAATGATATCCCTCATAGCACTTTCTCATACCAAAAGAAAATTGCAATGATTGCTTTCACATTAGTGGGGGAAATGGAAGTTAGCTTTCAAAACATAAGATCCCATAGTCAAAAGTTCTAAAAAATGCAAAGAAACTGAACAGCTTACTGGATATTCACTGGCAAGATTAGGCTTGTAAAAATCATAGGCATGAGCCATATGACTTGCCCTCAATTTGCTTTCAAAAGCAATGGGAGCATCGGGACCAATTAGCATAGCAATAGCAGCAGCTCCACCAGTAGGCCGAGCAGGTCCTTCAGCATAGACCTGAGAAAGGAACCCATCAGTGACACATGCTTGAGCTGAACATATTACTAAATATATAGTCCACCAACGGTCGTGAATATGGAAATGATCTTACAGCACTGTCAGTGCAGACAACAAGTCCATAGCGTCCATCCCATGAGCTGCTCTCCACCCAATTGACACAATTGAACAAAGCAGCAGTTCCTCCATAGCATGCATTAGTTGAATCAACACCCTCAATATCGGTATTTCCATATTTCTGCATGTTTCAGACAAGTAAATGAATATTGTATTCAAAAGCTACAGAAATAGATAATTTGATCCATAAATTTATTAACAGAACCAAACCATTTTGATTATTAACAATACTTATTACATTTGAGACAGTGGAACATTACTTAATGACATTCCAGAGAAGAAGCTAGTATCCAATCTGGGTATAGAATCAAAGATGATAAGAGCCCAGATAGTTATGAACCAACCACTTCAGCTGTGCTCTCTGTTTGATATACCCAACATTGGCCGCTAAAGACCACCAATCCAACATTAAATACTTGAGTCTAAGGTTTAATCATTCCATATGTATAATTACCTAATACATATTTATATCAGTTGAGTTTTTAAAATTTAAACTACCATCAGATGGTGAAGAAAGTCAGTTTGCTTTGACAAAGAGAATCATCTATCCATGTAGTTTGACACTGAAAGGATACCTCAAAGATCTGCATGATGAAAGTTTTGATGGATTTGCTTTTGTCAATCACAGTCTCACTGCCTACTTCCAGACGACCAATTTGTTTAGGATCAATAGCATACTTCTCAAGAAGGGAAGAAACTACTGTCAAACTGAAAATGCCATAGTTAGTCCTCAACAGCAATGTCTTATTTAACACTTAACACGAAACAAGCAAAAGAACAATATGTCAAGTTAGCTTTGGTAGTATGTCTAGTGTTATACAAGTAGTAAAGTGAAAACTACATCAAGAATATAAGACTGTAGAAGATTAGAATAATAATATGACATCGAAATATATGTTGTGTATAATGCAATAAACTCGTATCCTTTATGTGCTTATAAAGGATTTATGATGGAATAAAGATGGATTCAGACGTTACATTCTTCCTGAAAACATTTGGTAGTCTTCAACAAAACACTAATTCACATGTTTCTCAGTTTCTGTAACTGACTCCACAAACCATTATATAAAGTTACTTCACCATGTACAGAACTGAGTTATGATACAATAAGCAATATATATAAACATAACTAAGAAGCAAGCAGAGGCAGAAAGAGGACATTGGTATGCCATGGCTTCCTAATTTTGCATATATATATTTTTTATGTTCTCCTTTATGTATTCAGGTGATGACCACCATAATATGAATTTATGAATTAAACTTGTACATAACCCTTCAGATTTATTGGAATTTTTTTATGCAAATGATACAATATTTCCTATCATATGACAATTATTCATTTCAAACAAAAAAGAAAAAATCATTGAAAAAAAAAAAAAACAGGAAAGGGAAAAGGGACTTGTTTCTTCATGTTATTATTGTTATATATGTTTTTTTCTGTCTCAGGGAGCAGCAATAATAATAATAAGTAGTAACAACTATATTCAACTGCAAGTCCAAACATATCTACTATTGCCTAAATATAACTATAGAGATTATTAAGTAGAAACCTCATCGAGATAACATCTTCTACTTCTGTACAAAACGCCATGCAATCTTGACCAAGTCCAATAGTATATTTCCCTTTACTGGCACCATCATGAGCCTCCAGCACTTCCTGCATAAGTGAAGAAACTGAAAACATTATTTAAAGGAGCAGAGAAGAACAGAGTATATAACTTCAATTTACATCAGTGAGATAATAAAACAAATGGCAATAGATATAGCTCCCAATCGCATAATAATCCACAACAATTAGTCCTGTCGATAAATAGAGTAACCGTAAATGCCATAATTTGGATTTCGGATGCAGTTTTAGGTGGATCTCATGATTTTTCCAATGGAAAAACAGTATATGTTATGCGCGTCATAGTCATAGAACACAATATATATTGAAAAAAAGCGCATCACAAATTTTTCAGGCCTGAAGTATTTGGCTACTAAACAACTTGAAACAGTTTTAATGTTCCGGAATCATAACACATAAAGGCTAAAACGAAATCAGTGTAGCGAACTCAACTTCGTGTAAGTTTTAATTATCTTTCGTGAATCGACAACATTAATTAATTAGCAGAAACAAAGTAGCATGTGGCGGCGAGTGTTGAGCAAAATCGAGGGATATTCAAAAGGAGAAAAGTCAAAAAAATAATGAGAGTGAAAGGAAAATGAATTTAGAGAGAGATGTGGTCACCTGCTGAATACAGGTGGGAGGGAAGTAGATGTCGATAGCGAGAATCCCCACATTCTTTGCCATCTCAGACTGAGAAGAGGGAGAACGTTGAGTTGTTGTGCGAAGAGGCCTTACGTGAATATATATATAGGACTATGAGGAAGAGGAAGAGGAAGAAGCAGGCATTAGTTAGCAGCAGCGAGGTCCTTTTGTGATTTGTCGTTATCTTTCTTTCTTACTTTACTACTTCGCAAATCGCAATCGCAATAGCAACTCAGGATTCTATATGATTTATTATTCATTTTACTTTTTTTCTACTAAAACATATATAATTTATTTTGTAATTCACTATTTTTCTACTAAGTTGGCTATTTTCCTTCAATAATCTCACCTTTGTTTTCCCATCTATTTACTGGCTCTTGCCATTCATTCCCCCGCGAGAAGATCGCAACTCGCACCAACCATGATTCATTCATTGATCCCCGTTTGTGACGGACTTCTACACACATGTTCCACGATGTAAACCACATTATTTGAAAATTTGGTGTCTCAAATACCTACCCAATATGTGTTTGTTTTTTTCTTATATACTTATGTAGCGAATAATGAGATTTTAGATGTTTACTTTAGCGTAATTTAAGTTTGAGAAATATTAACTTACTAGTATTTTCTTTTTTTTATACACAGAAATTAGAGTAAAAATTGGTTAATTCAATATGCATATTCCATCATAATTTGTGTATCCGTGAGTTAATCCAATTCGACTCATTTATGAGTGAGTTTTTAAAATGGTAAGCTGGATGACCATCACAAGTTAATAGGTTAAACGTATTGATTTATCTCAAATAATAAAAAAAAATCAATTTAAAAAAAGACAAATTCTTAATTACAACATATTTATTAAATATTAGGCTTAATATAATTTTTAATTTAAGTTTTTCAAATTCATATTTTGTTACATAATATTTTAAAATTTTTATTTTGATATTTTAAATTATGTTTTATTTATATTTTGATACATTTTAAAATTATTGATTTGTTTTTTATTATGTCTGTGACTAAAATATTATATATTAAAATATAATTAAAATATAATTTAAAGTATAAAAATAAAACTTTTAAAATATTATATATCAAAATATGATTAAAACCTGGTTTAAAGTATCAAAATAAAATTTTTAAAATATTATATACTAAAATATTACCAAAACATATGTAATAAAATGAAAACTTTTAAAATACTACTTACCAAAAACTCAAAACATTAAACTTTCCATCTAACATTAAACTTAAATATTATAACAATGATATTGAAATGTTTTTTTTCCTAAGAAAACAAAGATACATTATATATAGAAAAAAATGAAAGAAAGTAGCATCAGAAATACCGCACAATGACATACTATAGTATACCAATTGTGAAACCAACTGAGGAAACTGATTATCTAGTGAATCTCTTTAACATTGTCATAGCCTCCTCCTTAACTCTCCCCAGGTTTTCATCCATTGGCCATCTATGTTTAGATTCTTTATCATTGATTTTCTCCTTTTTCAATTTAGGATTAATTATAATTTTTAGTCCTTATTTTTTTAAATTTGTAATTTTGATTTCTTACTTTTAAAATCAAGCATTTTTATTACTCCGTTAATTTTGAGGCCGATTTGAACTAGTTCTCTTTAATTTTTAAATGTTAAAATAATCATTAAGTTAATAATTTAATTAATAACTATTACGAAACATTTACATATATAAATCTTTCGTATAGATTTTATTTATTGTTTCTTGTGTTATCAACCAGAATTTAATATGTTGAATAAAAGTAAAATAAAGAGAATAATTTATAAAATAAAAAGTGAAATATATAAAATAAATTATAACTAATAATAGGAGAAATTAAAAAATAAATTAATATTAAATTAAGGATAACAATTAATGTGTCAAATCTAACTAAAGGTGTTTGATGTTTGAAAATAATGAAATCAAAATTCAAAAAATTAAAATTATGGATTTGAAAAAAAATAAGAAAATTATAATTATAATTAAACCTTAATTTATGATCATATAAAAATATTTTGAATTTTTTTTTCTTTTTTTTATTTAATGGAGCCAGATGTATTCGCACGCAGATGCATGGTTGCAGAAGAAGAACTGCCAGCCACGTTGTCCCCACACACGTAATAGGACAGAATTTCATGCAACTTTTTGTGTTTTTTAACTGATTTCAATATTTCATGCAGTTTTTTAAACCATTTCTTGATGTGCAGCATGCTGCACTGTTCGTCCTCGTGCTTTGGTTGAACTTTGGAGTGTTCGTAATTGCATCCCAAATACGACAAGTATTCATAAAAATAAATAAATTTCTCAATAGATATGCCCCCATATTAGGTCTTAATTATCATAAATATTAAGTAGTAACGATCATATAAATCATGTGAGCAAAAAACTATGTGACTTTAATAATCATGTAAGAGTAGCTAATCTCAACTGTGTAAATAGATTGTTAAAATTAAAACTAAATTAAATCATCTTAAAGATCTATATATGGTCAAGATTAACTCCTCATACTTCTCTCAATTTCACAAAATATTTCCCTGATACATATAAAATTAAAATAATAATAATAATAATAATAATTATTATTATTATTATTATTATATCAACTTAAATTAATCATATGAAAAATCAAACTCTACTATTTTATAAATGAGTTAAAAAAAATATAGACTATTAAGGTAATATACATAGTTTTTTGGTGCAAGGTAATATACATAGTAATGAACTAAATTGTGAGCAAACTTATGAATTATGATCTCACTTAACTTATATCACATCCATCCATAACTTTTAATATTTCTTTCGTTTTTATTTTTTTTTCATCCAGTTCATCGTCGACTTTTTAGTTTTTTCTAGCAATTCATAACATTAAATTAACGAGTATAATTAATTTCCCCATGAGTTTAGGTAGATAAAATGAGTCATTTATTTCACGGTTGAGGTTTTTGTACGCACATTCAAATTGTCCTTTGCTTTAGGTACATATCTCATTAAAACACAACTTAAAATTTACTTCTACTTAAATCATTTTGTAACATTGTTTTGTAAGTTAAAATTTAAAATTATTAAAATTATAACTTGTTAACATATTAAAGCAATAGTATTGTTTTTTGTTGAAAAATGTGTTCATATTTTAAAAAGATGAGACATGAAGAAGAAAAAAACACTAAAAAAATATTAATAAAATAATATATTACAATCCCCATGTATATATGAAGACTTTAATGCATCATTTAGATTAGGCATCACACGATTGCATATCGTATTAAGCTTCCTTGAACTGGTCATAGATTTCATTTATTTGTACCTAATCTATTGTAAAAATGACAAAAACCATTTACGCGTTTTCTTTGTGGCTGACAAGTGACAACCTTTATAATGAATGATTCCTTAAATAAGTTGTTTATTTTAAATTTGTAAACTTTATCATTTAAAATATTTTATACACACAAAATTAATTCAACACTAAGTTTATTAAAGAAAATACTTAATTTAATTTTCCTCATTTTTTTCTATTGATTATTGACTTAAAAAATATCTTTTTTATTTATAAAAATAATTAAGCAATGTTGTTTATGTAAACAATGAAGTTTAATTTGTGCTTTGTATAAGAAATGCCGCAACAAATATTCTAGTAACATGTTCAGCAAAAAACAAAAAATCTAATAATTTTTTTTAATTAATACTCTTATTGTGTTCCAGATTGTATGACGTTCTAGATTTAAAAAAAAAAAAATAGATGTCATTTTATAAAATTAATGTTGCGTTGAATATTGTTTTTTTAAGGAGTATCCTTATTCCATACTATTATAAATAATACATGATAAAAGTAAATGAGTAATTAGTTATAGAGATAAAATATATCAGAAAGTTACCTAATATATATTTTCTTTAAAACTCAACAAAGTAATTGTCATATCTAGTTTATGTGACAAAATTTTAAACATCATAAGGCAAAACTTACGATAACATTTCATGAAATTTTCCATAATTATATACGCCTCTTTATTATTTTAAACATTTCATCGGTATCTATTTTTACAGTGTTAACTTCCATTAATTTTTTTTTATTAGTAAGAAATAAAACAAAACAGCTAAGGACGGGAAAGGACACACATTAGTGAATAATTGCTGGTGCAAGGAGATAGGACATGAATCTAAAATTTGCAAGGATCCCTATGTAGAGGAGTCGAATTTTGCCAATTAGTCGACACATTGATTTGTTACTCATAAAAAAAAATCCATTAATTTGTTCTACAAGTGTAAGAAATAACAAAAGGTTAGAAGATTTTATATAAGATTAAAAATACGAGGAAATGAATGTATAATTGAATAAAATTGAGGGAGTATAAGCATAAGTATATTTTATTTTATTGTGAAAAAAGAGGGCATAAACAGTCCTCATAAGAAGAAATTTATTGTTCGACCAGAACAAAGAAAAATTAGGCATATAAGCTAGAACAACATTTGATAAGCGCATAGGAATTATATAAAAAATTTCTTATTCACCACTTAATGAGAATCCAAATTTGGCAAGCGCATCTACCACCTGATTAGCCTTATGACATGTGTTTCTACACATATATTTCACCTTTATTCACAAACTCCTTAATAAATGTCACCAATGAAAAGCTTTCATTTGACTACTCTACCCCACACTCCACCATCACTACCCCACACTCCACCATCACTACTGATTGTGCAAAATCCGATTATACTATCAATGTTGTGAACCCTTGATCCCATGCAATTTTGACTCCTATTGCAATGACCAACAATTCTGCTGCCTAGATAATAAAACATGACCTAAGGTTATGTACAAAGGATACCATCACGTTTGCATTATGGTCACGGATTATACTCCCACACACTGCAGTCCTTGTATCACTTACTGCACTGTCAACATTAAGTTTAAATGATGCAAAACTTGGTGGTTTCATAGTGCGACTCGTCCATCACTTTATTCCACATTACACGTTTGGAGAACATCCTTCATTGGCAAAGTATGGTTCATACTCATAATCATTCTCCTCACTCGCGCCACAACTGCACTTTCAGTTAATGAGAACATTAAGAATGTCATGTCATTTTTGTTTCTCCATAGGTAATATAGTGTAATCCTAAACATTGTCGTCTATTTCTCGTCAAAAGGTGCACTATACCTCAATAAATGTTTCTGCAGCCAATTACCAATCTCATATTCAAAGAACCCTTTTAATTCATCAGTCTTTGATAACACCTTCCAAACCCTTTTAGCAAAAATGCATTCCCTTATTACATATATTTTATAAATGATCTAGTTTACCTAAATTAAATAAACCAACCACCACCAAAATACTTAAATTAATGTGGGTCAAGTTTCAGAATATTGCAACCAATTATCCTAAATGAATAAATGAACAACCACCGAAATAAATTGATGTTTGTTGACCGTCGAGTTTGAAAATCACTTAATATTCATGAATTTTGACTTTTTGACTTTTGATAATTGAATATTAGTTTTTATATCATTATTTTTTATGGAATCTTTTATATTATTTAACTCATAGAATTTTTTTTAAAGAAACTATATATGATTTTTTTTTTTTTTTACAAATTAACCAATGTAGTAGTTAGTTGTAAAACAAATTAAATTTTATTTTTTTTCTAAAAATCTTTTTTCAGAAAAACTTATCAAAATAGACCCTAAATTACATTATTATTTTAGTATCACATCATCTTTTTACTTTGATTTTATGACCGTCCATACAAAGAAAACTTTGTTGAGAAAGACAAATCTCAGTTCAATGATAAATATATTCTAATTACAATAAATTTTAAATACTACTAATTTTTAATTACAGTTTTTATCTCCTAATTTTTTGAAACGACGATTTTTATTTTCCTGATTTAAAAGTGAACAATTGAATCCTCTTGGTTTCAAAAATACACAAATTTGATCCCTCTGTCTATTTTAAAGAGTTGATCGTTAGTTTTTTAACATTAACTTTATTTACTTAATTTTTTTAAATTAACAATAATGACCAATATTTTTTTTAATTAATAATAATGGCTCAACACTCTTCTCCTCTACTCCAGAACCTTAAATTTTTTCTCTCACTTTCTGAAATCTCCTCTCCTCTCCTCTTCTCCTCCCTTTCGGTGTTTGGTGTGTGAGCCATTAAGGTTAAAGGATAAGGCATCACAGAGGTTGTACGTCGCGAAAGTCTCGTGGAGGTCACACGGTGGTTGCATGGAGGGCTTGCAGTAGTCGCGTGAAAGTCGCTCAAAGGAGAAGAGGAGAGGAGAAAGAAGGTAGGATCGTTGGGTCTTGGAGGAGAAGAGAAGAGAAGAAGGGAGTCAAGATCTGGTCTTGAAGGAAAAGAGGAGAAGAGACTTTAGAACAGTGAGAGGAAAAATTTAGCATTCTAAAAAGGAGAAGAGTCTTGGGCCATTATTATTAATTCAAAAAAATATGGGTCATTATTGTTAATTCAAAAAAATTAAATAGAGAGAGTCAACGTTACAACTAACGGTCAACTCTTTAAAATAGACAGATAATCAAATTTGTGCATTTTTTAAACCAGGAGGATCCAATTGTTTACTTTTAAAATAAGAGGATGAAAATCACCATTTCAGAAAATCAGGGGATAAAAATTTCTAAGTAAACCTTTTAATTAATGTAACTATTTTTGTGATGAATCAACTATTTTTTTCTTATATGACTAACATTATCTAAATTATTTATAGGTAGCAATTTAGGTTAAATTATTAATATGTTTTAGGTTTTTTTAATTAAATTTGTCCATTTGAGTTAGTGTTGTGAATTTAAAAACTTGATTTTTTTTTTTTTTTTGCCCTTAATGGGTGTGACTCAAGACTTTGAACCCACCAACATTAGGTGGGTTATGCCGCCCTTGTTTTGGATGAGCTAGTAGTAGTGGGGTAAACTTGTCTGTTAGCCACCCCTACTTACTGTATCAAATCTATTGACAAATTAAAACTTTCTAGTGGCATGAAGTATTAAAACAAAATTTTGATCTTATCCTCACAAATTCTTTGATCAAGAAGTGAATGTAGAGATAGATTTATTAAGAGAAAAGAGTTATATATTGACAATATAAATCAAACTTTCCCATTTATGAAAAATTCATTGGCTTTTTTTAAATTGCATTAAAAGTTATATAAATGATAAATTGTGATTGAACCATCATTAAATTCATTTATTAAACAAAACGTGGTACAAATTTTTCATATGATGAACATGATTCTAAAATAATGTAACCACAAAAATGTTAACAGTTGAGAAAAATAACGAGGTGAACAATAGGAACTAAGCAAACGCATTGTTCATACTTCAATAGTCTTTTGATTTAGAGCCAAGTATCTCCACCTCTCTTTCTCCACAAAGTCTGCATCCAGGAACCTAGAAAGAAAAGCCCATAATCTGTAAATATCCTCGAAGTTCGTCAAGAGGCCCAATGCAGCAGTCACAACAAAAATCCTAGGCTCATGGTCCTTGCCACGTGTCTTCTTAGACAAGCCCAACCCTTCAACCTCATCAGAACCACCCCTTGTTTCCAAAGCCCAATGTCTCTCCTCTTCATTCTTGTCATAGAACCTTATATTATTTCTCAAATAGGAGCTACCTAAAGAGATGTTGTTCCTATCAGCAAGCTTCTGCACAAGGGAAGGATCAATTTTCTCCCCTTTCCAGTCAAATATATTAAATGCAACAGCGGGCCCACGCAAGGCACCTATCTTAGGCCCGTAAATCCTAATTAGGGAAAGGCTATTTTCATGATGTGGATGCTTAAGACTCATTAGTGCATTAACAAGCCAATTCACCAAGTACTTGGTCCTACTACTAATTAGTAATAAACCCACCGAGTCTGCATGATCTAATCCTCTACATTGAATCTCAAAGCCTCCATTTTTATCACCTAATTTGTTTGTATCTGTAGATGAGTCAAAGGGTGTGCTTATGCTTAACTCCTTAATTTCTGATTCCTGCTTATGATCCGTTTCCGTTTCCGTTTCAGTTTCAGTTTCAATGACTACGTCTCTATATGCTGGGACAAGGCTTATGATTCCTATGCTTGTAGAATTACCAGGATCTTTCAAAGATGTTACACTAGACTTTTTCACAAACAAGCACCCAAAGCCTGAAGGGTTTTCGCCAAAAACTTTGTAAAAAGAGCAAACCATGAAATCAGGCTTAAAAAGTGACATACCCAAGGTTCCCATTTCCTTAGGTTTGAGTCCACACACGTCAAGCAAAACGCGCCACCCATTTTCTTGTGCCATGGACATCCAAACATAGGAGTAGGGTGCTCCTGTTACCCTTGAATGAAGTGGGAATACAAAAAGGCCTGATTTTTTTCTCTTCTTCTCCCTTTTGTTGGTTGTTACCATCTTCTTTAGCTTCCTCCACTCCAATCCGAGGTTTGGCCAGGTGAATTCTGCTGACAGGACATGCACACCTTGCTTCTTGCAACTCTCAATCATGACATCCAATGCCTCGCTGCTATGGTCATACACTGTGAGGAGCTGTTGTTTATTGGATTGAAATTGGAAAGAATCAGCTACAATCTTAAAAGCAGATACCTCGTTGGCAATGAAAACAAGCGTGTATTCAGCTTCGGAGATGTTCATGAACGACATGATTCTCTTTCTGATTCTGGATTCTAGTTCCGACTCGTGCCCGCCGTAGAGAACCTGTGACTGCAGGTTCACTGATTTGTAGGATATGTCAAAGAAGGACGCGTCTGATGTAAAGTTACAAGGCAATGATGATGAAGAAGCAATTGTGGGGTTATGGGATATTCTTTGTTGCAGCTGAGAGTAGGAGAAAAGGCCATAGCCAGTGTAGTCGAAGCAGGCGTTGGAGTGGTTGTTGTTCAAGTGATGGTATTCCTGTGCTCGAATTTGATCAACTTCAGAAGTTGTGTTGAACTGAGGGAATGCTTTGGTGAAGCTGATGTATGAGTCTTGCAAAGATGGGAGAGACTCGTGGTTTGTGAAAACTGTGTGTGGGTGAAGAGTGGAAGATGTGGCTGCCACGAACTCATCGTGTGATGCAGTTATGTTATTGACTTTGTGCTTGGAACTAGGACTAGTAGTTCTATTATGGGACCTCTCAGAGGCAAGAAGTGGTGATGGGAAACAGCCATTAAAGCAGGGTTGTGATGCTGCTCCTGCTGATGATGCTGCTGCTGAACCTCGAGATGAAGGGTGCATTTTGGTTCTGAATTTGGACTCGGTCTTCGTCGTCCCCTCCAAATTTCAAAACATTGACTTAAAAAAAGTTTTTTAATTTGTCGTAGTTGTACATGGCTTAAAACAATTCATGTTGGTCGTTCAACTACCACACAAAGTTGCATTACACTACATGATACATTGTAGAGTTGACTATATATGGTTAATGAGAATAGTATTAGTACTTATTTTTTTAACCAACTAAAATTGGGAAGTTCGTGACATATTTATTATTACTGATCGAAGATATTGAACTAGATTCGTTCGTTCATTAATTGGGTTAGAGATTACCGGTAAAGATAAATCATTGTCCATTACAGCTACGTACGTTTGGAAGTGGCTGGTCCATATTTATGTGGTGGTTGTGGTGCTTTCTTAAAAAGGACAAAAGCGGTATTGGAAAACTATGGAGCATTGTAGTCGTAAGTAATAATATGCGGATATCATAAACAGAAACAGCGAAAGTTGTATAGGGTGGGTTTTTCACAGTTAATCAGAACAAATCAATCATGAATATTCATCTAAAAGGATAATGACAGTTTAATTTAGACCCATTTCTCTCTGTCATCACATGTTGTTGTTGTTATGAGTCTTCAATTTTACTTGGAACGGGTCCACCACGTGAGGGTGGATTGGTTTGTTCTTTGATTGAGTCAACAACTAGAATTAATACGAAGCATCTGATCAACTTTGACGCGGTCTTTTTATGAACGTACCCATTAATTTGTGGTTGGACCGGCCACTTTGAGTTGCATTGCATCATGATCATTCATGAGCTCCCACCATTTGGCTTTTAGTTCACGTTGCTGGACTTCAAATCCTTTCTCATAATACCACTTCTCATTATATTATAGTTATTATTTATAATTGGGATCAAGAAAAAGGAGATGAGTCTGAGATTTTTATAATTTTTAATGTTTAATTCAAAATTTTGAAGTAAAGGAGTGGGAGATAATCTCTCGTAATTCATTTTCGACTAGTTTCCAAAATTAGTTGGAGGAGAATAAAATCTTTTTACTAATTAGATTAAATTGCATCCTTAACATTTGATTATTATAAGTATACTAGTGAATTTATTTATTTCTCTCTTTTTCTCATGTGAATCAAACAAAGTATCCCTTTTCTATTTTAAAATTCCTCCCATGATCTCTTTTCATCCCCTTTTCATTGATATCCCTTGTAGCCGATCAAAAAAAAATAATAATAATAATATCCCTTGTATCTCTTTCACTTTTTTAAACCAAACAATACATAAATTAAAATTGATTTTCCACGTAACACAAAAGTACTATGTGGAAACCTGATTTAAATTAGCTTTTAGGTTATGAAAAAGTTGAGATAAATATTTGGTTTCTTAATTATAACTTTATAGATTATAGAAAAATTAAACGAGAGAAGTCCTAAAAAACTATATTGTATAAATTGATTTTAATTTGTATACAAAGTTTGATTGATTCTACCTTATTGTTTTATTTTTTCTCTTATAAATTATTGTTGAAAAGTGTCTCCATACTAACTCTGAATGAAGCATCCGTCTTCGTAGCTTATTATTCATATCCCAATAATTCAATTTTCAGTGACGTGCATTTACACAAAATTAAAAATCAACACATGGTTAATTGAGAACATAATAGAAAGTAAGTAAATATATAGGACGTTTATATGGTTTGACATGAAATACCCTTTGATCACATCATCAAGAAGCTTGTGCCTGCGGTCGATGTTCAGCTACATCCATTAAGCAATAATCAATCACAGGGCAACTCTACTTTGGCGCATGCATCATTCAAGAACATAAGCGTGTGCCAAAGAAGAAATGCCCTGCAAGTGATTCACTTATCGATCTTAAACTCTATTGAATGAGTCAGAACGTACGTCTCTTGTGTTGTGTTTTTTCTTCTTGATAATAAAGTGAGACAGCTCCTAGAGGAATTTATAGTGAGCTGAAGAGGCAGCATATGCTAGCATATGCTAGTGCCTGCTTTCTACGCATTCCATGCAAAGCAAAACAATATTATTGTCTCTGAAAAAAGATCTATATTCTTGGATCACTTTCTTTCTCTTGAATTCTCTATCACTCCAATCTTGTTTGGGAGATCATGGATTGAGGAACACTACTGTGGAAAAGGTAGAGATGCTTTCTCACTTTCTTTAACGTATAACAAAACTATAGCAATAAATATCATGGCCTGATGGAATATCCCATGTTATATTCTTCTTCATTATTTTCCTTTTCCTCACTTTTCTTTTTGTAATGCTCTCAATTTCAAGTGACTGAAAATTCAAACCTGAAGATAGCAGATTAGCAGCTTTGTTTTTTTAATTGGTATGTATATCGGTAGATTTTGCTGATATTTTTAAAATATAAAAAATAGAAATTAAAACATATTTTAGATTTTTTTTTACTCATCACTAGGAGTAGGAGTGAACCTAGAAATTAGTGCTAATTAATAATTATCGAAATAAAAAATCTAACTTTAATTTAAAAACCTCACAAAAATACTCAAAATGTTATACGTACCTATATTTTATTC
The DNA here is from genome assembly GCA_014843725.1 of Amphicarpaea edgeworthii. NCBI lineage: Eukaryota > Viridiplantae > Streptophyta > Magnoliopsida > Fabales > Fabaceae > Amphicarpaea > Amphicarpaea edgeworthii. The sequence continues at coordinate 3,973,864 of CM026324.1, read as the reverse complement.
TTACAAAAACAACTCATCCATCCCACTGTCGCACTAGTTCCATTTCATTGGAACAATGTTTAATTTGTTATTTTCTCTGAAAGGTTACTTCACAAATCATTCTCACAAGAATATGTTTTTTTCTCCTGAGTGACACGACACGAAGACTCATTGATGAAAAACTATACACAACTTATTGGTCTGTTTGATGAGCAGCGCCAAGCCTCTCGCTCAATATTTTAAGTCCCATATACCTGCGTCAAATTGAAAATTCTAACAACGTTAACACATGTATTAAACTAAGTTATCGCAAAACAAGGAGTACTAACAATACTCTCTTTGTGATCGATTGAAAGAGAGTATTGTTAACAGTCGTGTGTATCAATATTATTATGTATGTATACCTGCCAAGCATCATAACAGTGGCCTGAGGATTAGTTCCGGGAGAGTCAATAAAGGTGGAGCCATCAACAACACGCAGTGCTTGGACGCCAAGAACCTGGTAGTCCCTATCGACAACTTTCCCAACTTGGCACCCTCCGTGGTAGTGCCAAATGGTCATCACAGTGTCTCTGCAGTACTGTTCCAGTGACAATGACGAATTCGTGTGCTTGGGCAACAAGTTAACGGGGGCACTCGCAGTCATGTTGAGAAGCACCGGCACCGGCATGTTCGGGTATCTGAAGGGAGCGAATGCTTTGGACTCGATTATCTTCTCGACGATGCTGAGGCCCTGCACGCATCGCTCTAAGTCTCGTGGGTCCTGGAAGTAGTTGAAGGTCACTGAGGGGTTGTCGTTCGGGTTTAGGGTTCGGAGCTCCAAGTGCCCGCTTGAGATTGGACCCATTATTTTCTCCAATATGAATCCGCCTCTTAAGGCTGCTGGGTCCAGAGCTTCCATCTCTTTTGTTGCCTTAGCAAGTGCCTCAGCTGTTCTTTGCTTTGGAGGTACCGTTGAGAGTTGCCCAATCTACCAATTTAAATTCGTCAAAGTATAACTATTTTCAACATACTTTCTTCGAGACACAGGTTAAATGTCACTTTTGTAAAATTAGTTAAAATTTATCTTTGTGAAACATAGATAATTTTTATTTTATTTTTTTATGTTATGACACGATTTTGTTTTTTTATAGTTTTAAATCTAATTAAACAATTTTTCAGGTTTCCAATTAATAGAAGATAATTCAAAATCACTTTACAACATGCTAAATGATCTCTGTTTCATTATTTTGAAATCATAAACGATTAAATTGAAGCTTCTAAAGTATAATGAAACAAAAATTAGTAAAAAACTAAAAAACATAAAAGCATGTGTTGTATAAGCTGTAGAGTATATGAGAGTTTGATTATGCTGTACCTTTGGGGAGAACATTCCGTAGTCTTTTTTTGAGGAAGGACCGCCGCCGGAAAAGTTTTCGCCACTAGCAGCTTCAATGTAGCTGCCGAAGCTAGTGATGCCGACCACCTCAATGAGAGAGACCTCCACGGGGACAGGAGATGGGATAAAGATGGCGTTCATCGGATTATCCGACATTCCCTTTCCTACGGACGGCTGATCCAATGTAATTCTGATGTTATGGGCCTTGAGGTGGTCCGCAGGCCCAATTCCACTCAACATTAGAAGCTGTGGGCTTCCAAGTGCACCAGCCGAAACGATGATCTCGTTCCTTGGATCATTCTTGAGATACGCCTTGTGTCTACGACCCAATGAATCTCTGAACACCACTCCATGTGCCGTTGGTTTTGATCCATTTTTGACATTAAACAAGATTCTATGCACAGCGGAATTCAAAAGCACGGTAATTCCAGCGGGGTTGGCATATTGGAGAAGATCAGCAGCGGTGTGCCTGAAGCCATTATGGTCAAAGATGGTTCCCCCAACCTTAGTCCCATGAATATGTTCATAAGTGAAACCATTATTAGGCACCACACCTATCTCCACTAGCCCATCCCGCACCGCTGACTGCCACTGCTTCACTTCCGGCTGAAACGCCACTATCTTCTCCACCCATGTATACGACTCATTCACTACCCTTCCATCCCACCCCGCTTCCCTATCCATCCAGAATGAATTTCGTTACTTCAAGACAAGAGTGAGTAAGTATAAAAGAGTTACTCAAGGTTGCGAAATCAATTATTTATTAATATATTAATATACCTTACATATTGAGGGCTAGCGCGAGTGTAGAAGCCGGCGTTCAAGCAACTTCCGCCGCCGAGGACGCGGGCTCTTGAGTTGATGACGCCGTCTTCGGAGATGAAGCGCTGGGCCGGGGAGGTGGGGGAGGTGTCAGAGAGGGCTGCGCCGAAGGCTGCTAAGTCGGTGATGTTGGGGTTGCCGTAGGGTGACCCGCCGCGTTCGAGGAGCAGCACGCTGTACTTTTGGGACAGTGTCGCGGCCAAAGGGCACCCCGCGGTGCCGCCGCCGATTACGATGTAGTCATAGTATGATACGTCTGGCGCCGTCGTTGCATTGTGCATAAATTTGTAGTTCGGAGCTGTAAAAGGAGAAAGTGTTTACGGTTTGTCAAAATGAAGAAAAGTGGATGCATGGTGGTGCAGATAAATTTAAGTAATTTTAGTTTAGTTTTCTCTATAAAATTATTTGTAACTCTCTGTGAATATGTAAGAGAAGCTCATTGATGCATGCATCTGTCGCTGTCAATGATTTATATTTCTACTTAGCTAATCAATGGCCATGTGCTAGTTAGTTGAGCTTCAATAATTACACTTCCTTGACTAGTTAGCCAGAACACACCACCAGTAATTTGATGAAATTGTATTCTGGCTATATAGTAATTTCAAATTAATTAAATACTCTTTCATGTATGAATTCATGTGAAAGTTTATTTGATGATAGAAACCTCGTTGTTCAAAAACGTATCTAAACTGAGTAACTATAAACCAAACTGATAATGTTTTAATGTGTAATCTATATATCTGTCATTGAGCAAAAGAGAGCAAAACAATATGAGTAGAGTTACCTTTTTGAGAAGCACAGTGTTGAGAAGAGAAGTGAATCACAGCAAGAGCAGAAAAAAGCAGCCTCCACCACCAAACAGTACCCATTGCAGTTGTGACTTGTGAGGCAGAGTAGTGAAATAAACTCTTATTCCTATTTATATATAGTTGAAACTTGAAACCACAACGATCATGACGGCCATATTTGAACAAAATATAAAAGATTAGTGGCTGTTTATGTTGCCGAAACTAGCTAATTTAATTGCGCGGACCCACAGTGTTTAAATTCTTAAGAAAATTAGTAAGAGATTTTGAAAGATACATCATTCAAAATCACCCTCTCCAATCCCCTTATTGCCTTTCAAATTAATACTATATAGTACTACCAATGAAAAAAAAATTGTAGAACACATACTGCATAATTTGGGAATACAGTTGGGTTTTGTTAATTGCACCTAACAACTGTGCCCGTGTGGCCTTCACGTACAACTTGTTTGATGGGGAAATATATATATCACAATCCATTGCCACTCTTTCTCTTTTCACTACTCTATCTTTTTCCTTTTTTTAGTTAAAAAATAACGCATGTAAAACACTTATAATTAGGGAGAAATAAACATACACAAAAATAAATATTTTATTCTATATTCTATATAGCTAGCCATTCTTGAAATGGAAGGTGTGATTAAATGCAAAATTAAGTGCCTTTAACTTTCAGATGTATGAGTGAGAAAATACATGTCAACAGTAAATATTTAATGTCTTTGTACTTACAATACAAATGAAATATTAAATGATATTTGAGTAAAGTTTGATTTATTTCAGGGAAAACAGGTTTGTATTTTTGTTTGACAGATCACGGACGGAAAATGGTGTGATCATTTATATAAATATAAAAATATGAGCATTTAAAAATTATTTTAAAAAATTTTCAAAAATAGTATAATTATAAAAATTATTTTCATAATTATTTATAAATATCTATTATATATTATATATTAAACAAAATTAAGGGGGGGAAAAGAACTCAAGATTTCGTCCATTGCCGCGGAGAAATACAAACGGAAGGGAGTACTATGGCAATCACCACAAATTAGTGTGATGCTCTAATTTAGAGACTCATCAAAGCTTTATAAATTATAAATATTCAATCGGCAATAATAATAATTGTTTGATCGTTTCAACTTTCAACTAGCTGAGGGTAAGGCAATAATAATGGGATCCAACGACCTAAGTATGAGTAGTTCAATAATATATACCAAAATGCAGGTAGCTGCATTGAATTGATCACAGCTCCTATATATGGCTTTATTCCTTCTGTGGGGACATGACAACATTTGAACCAAGTCTTGGTCACATTATATATCAATTATTACTAGCTAGCTGTTCGTGGGATTCGATTTTTAGCTTGTTAATAAATAAAGTAAGTTTTACATCAAGGTTTAGAACGGGGAAAAAAGAAAAAGAGAAACATTACGTTATTTAATGAACACGATTGAATTACAGTTAGAGTAGCTAGGTTACTTGATAATGGAATTAATTATAGCACACAAAAATCAATAATACCATATCGTTGTTTTGCGGCGATTCAATGCTGTTAGTTATAATGTCTCATCTCATCTCGTACGTGTATCTGTCAGTCAAGTCATTGGTTATGGATATTTAATACTAGTACGTACATATTCTATTAAATACTCTCAATTATTTTTATATTTTAGCATAATTAACGATTTTATTTTTTTAACTACTACTTTTTACGTTTGTTTTCTTAACCACTCTATACTGGTTGATATCATTTCTTATTTCTTACATCAACAGCGTGGATCATATATAATTCATAAACCTTTTTTTTATTTGAGCTAGCTGCGTAAGTTGTGTGGTTATACTTATACATTACATACCGTTTAGATAAGATTTGTAGTGTCTACTGCATTCTGATCTGTTCAACAATTCTATATATGAACGAAATAATGATATATAGTATACAGTAACTGGGTGAATTGTCAATTGTGCACGGTATATTCTACACAAAAACAAGTTTTAAATGTTTATTAACAAAAAAATAGTTTATTTGTTTATTTTCTACGAAGTAATAATTGATAGAAAATTTCAATTCTCCTTTTGGGAAATTAAAGTGACAAAACACTCAATATTCATTTCTATTTGTGAAGAGTACAAACAGATTTGTACGGTCATAACAGATCTCATGCAATATATCTTTGTCGAAGACTAACTTCATATATACTTGGATAGACTCAGACATGGTGCAGAAAAACAATCAACTTGAGAGCAAAAGAAAACAAAAATAAGGTGTAAATTGAAGCAACAATTCAAGGTTTCTAGAAGGTAACTTAATATTTGGTAGACTTTGAACGTCAGTTTTGTTTGGCCTTTGACATATTGATCAAACACTGATATAAATGTTCGAAATTCAAATAGAGACATCTAATTTGGCAGCCTTTTAACTAAAGGCAAGCGCAGATTTCCAACTGCATGCAAACGGAATCAACAGTCAAATACAAAAGGTCTAATATAAATATACTGTTGAGAATATAATTAACCGAACATCCTGCACGTACCCCCTTTAACGAAATTTATAGAGGAAATATTATTTCCTTTTAACTTTCATTTAACGCTCATAAGATTCAAATCAAGTGTAAAACTTTTATAATATGCATGGAAACACACACACACACACACTAGACAACATATTTGATCATTGCCCATTAAGCAATTTAAGGTACTTACAAAGTTTGCATATCCATCAAGTTTAAGGGAGCTTAATTAACAAAAGGAAGAAAACATGTTGAATTGATTTAAGTATATATTCTCCTGAGCCCATCATTCAAACATATCCTAAAGTGGCTTATATATAAATTATGGGCTTAGACTTATGCGGATACACTCTAAATGGAGTTGGCCCATTTTATTTGACTAAATGTCTTAAATGGTAAAGCCCAACCTTGACTCACTGTCGGAGAAGATGAACTTCAATTGGTTAATTGTCCCAAGTTCTAACATAATAAATATATAAACTCTAGATGTCAAAACAATTCATGCAGGACATGGGGGAAGAAAAACATCATAACTAGTTCCAAAATTTAGCCTCCCGTGTCCCCGAGACAGGGAGAAGAGGCGAATACAACTAATGTAAAAAGAAAAAAAACCAATGGAAGAAGATACTTGCAGCAACTTGCAAGTTGCAACAACATCTCATCTTAGTGGCTAACATGTGTCGTGAGGTCAAGTACAAAGTCATCAACCAAATTTGCGAAAACCTCATTTGCCATCTCCATAGCCAATTGTTGAATTTCTTGATCAGAGTTTTTCCACTCTCCACACTTATCCATCTCTCTAATGAAGGCGCACCTTCCTTTCTGCACTTCCCAACCCAAAAACAGTTCTTGGGGTTGTCCATATATCCAATCCTCAGCCACCTTGCAAAGCTGAAGCTTCTTTGAACAATCAATGTCTCTGTAATTTTCCCCAATACTCTGCTTGAAGTAGTCAAACAACAGGTTCTCTGTCTTTGCGACCAAACTGTTGGGTGCAATTGACCTTTTAACGAAGTTGAGAAGATCGCGAGCATTCCCCTCGATGCTGTTACCGTTTTGACTTTGTTTTGTAGAATGGTTGTCGTGAGATTCATCCTCTAGCTCTAACTGCGCGAACCTTTTCTCTAGAACCACCGGCTCCAAATGGCATCTTTTGTGCACGTGCTTCTGTTTCGCTTCAGAAAAAGAAGTAGAACTGAAACGAGACTTGTAAATATCTTCTTCATCTTCAAATGGGCAATCTAGTATCGATACAGGACTGAATTGTTCCTTCGACCAATACTCCTGTTAATTTCACGAGAGCCAGTTCAGTTCACTAATCTCGTACGTGTTTTCATTTCATAAATAGAGATCAAAGCTTTAATTTTAAGATACAACTAACTAATGATCATTTCATAAGTAAATTAATAAATCGTATTATAGATTAAAATGATTCTGCTCAGAGAAGAGTTAAAAAAAAGTTTGACAAGCAGTGCATCCCTAGCCGCCTCGCACAAAATGACAAAGCATTATTATTATATGTTATTTCATATTATTAATATATTTTTATTTGACTAATTTGGATTTAAAATGACCAATGTCATTAGTTGCAGACTTGCAGATATGCAGTGGGTTTCAGCGCCGTGGAAGGCGCTTGGTGGACAACGCAGTCCGTAGAACACTCGTCTTGAACAATTGCACGTGCGTATATCCCTTCTCCCTTCCCCACTCACTCTCCGCACGTGCAAATCCCAACTACCAGTACCATGCATGTGGTTTTAATCAAGGGGTTCGTATCCTCCAATGTAGTTTAGAGAACAAAAAAAAGTACTTATTATTATTAATAATTAGTAGTATACGAAAAAAATAGTTAAATTCTCAATTAATGAAGACCTTTAATATTGTCTTCAAATTTTTGAACTATACTATTAAAAAGTAAAAGCCAGCAATGAAAATTAATTACTAACCTTGGTTACTAGTTCTTCCTGTATCTTGTGATGGAGCGCATCCTCTTTGGTACCCTCAGAATGTTCATTGGAGGTCTCAGAGGAAGAAGCACCGGTAGATGCGAAGGTGAATTCACTGTCTCCCCAGCTGTCACTGCCACAACCCGAAGAGGTGAACACGGCATTATTATTAGCATCCTCATTCAACGACGTCGCTTTACGATGCTCCTCCTGGTCCAGCATAATGAGTTCTCGGAAAGATCTCCTCCTCCGCGGCACACCTTTGCTTCCGTCGTCTTCCCTCGCTGTTGTTTTTCTCCAGAACCTTCTACTCAACACCTTCCTCGACAGGCTTCTACAAAGAACAACACCGCTAACACCTTTCTTCGCCGCTTTGTTGCCACGATTTTGCACCAACGGCAGTGACTTTATGACATTGATTACAGCTCCAGAAGCTCTCTGCAGAGCCGCTATGGTTGTGGATCGTTGCCGAGGGAGTTGGATATTATCTTTCTCCACGAAGAATCCCACGGTGGTGCAGCATTGTCGGCGCGGGAACGATTTGAAACCGTTGGATGAACATGAACTCAGGTCATCCCTCAGATAGTCCTTCAGCAAAACGGTGCGTTTTGGAGGAGGATGTATTAGAGAATGATTACACAGAGATTTCCCACCACTAGAAGCCATATGTTTAAGCTAAGGAAGGAGAAGATTGAAAACAGACTATGGTGTAGAAATAAGCGATACTAGTTAGGGATTATATATATTGGTGAAGAACTACGCTCTGCGCAAAAAGGAAATACTTAAGAAGGTTCCGCGGTGAAGATCTCAAAATCTTAACAACACTACTCCACAGTCCGTGAGATAATTAAAATAATGTTGTGGGGGAGTGGGAAGCAGACAAATTAAGAGATTGAAGTCAGAAGCGTGCATGCGATGTGAGTATGCAAGAAAGAAGAAGCTTGGATGCTTCTTAATTCATATTCATAAAAATTTGAATCTCAAGAGGGATTAATTTATTATTAATGGCTCAATTTGAAGTTTGTTGTGTAGTACCTGAGTTAAACAACTACGATACTGATACTCTCTGGCTGCTTTGGACTGCTAAAGGACCCGTAGTTGACCCTTTTATCCCGAATCTCACTCCACGCGCTTAGGCACGTGCCACGTGTTTGTGTCCTCCTGTTGACTTCCTAGTCCCGACACTGTTTCCATTGTTTTCTTTCTATTTATTTCAAACTCCTTTTTTCTTTTCTCATGTTATGCTAGAAAGTGTCAAGAATTTGAATAAGGAGCTGGAAATAAAGACATTCAACACATTTTAAAATTGGCAAAAACCGAAAAATAAGGGTTAGACTCTATCCAGACTCAACTATGTATAAATGAAAACAAAAATTGTCAATATCCACTCTAACATCATCATCATTGCACAGACGACATAGTCTAATATGAAAATAAAATTTTATTAAGACATAATTAAAAATAGATATAATAGAACTATCAAAAATTTGACAAAACTTTTTTTATAAATAGAATAAAACGTATAAGAATTTTACATGTGAATATATATATATATATATTCAAATTTAACATAGATCATGTAAATAATATTTATAGTTTCTTAAAATATTTTAAGTGTATAGTTAATATACAATACAGCAAAATCCTTTTACAACTCAAAAAAAAAAAATGATACTAGATTTATCCCTATAACTACTGCATTATAATGGAATTACCAAAATATATAATTAATAATGACAATTTAATAATTTAATCATTATTATTAATAACATTAATGACAAAATAAAAATTAGACACAAATAATATATCTATAATGATAAATTATTTATGACATGTATAAATTTTATCATTATTAATTATTAATAATTGATAATGACAATTTTATAATTTAATCACTATTATTAATAACATTAGTGATAAAATAAAAATTAGTTATAAATAATATATCAATAGTGATAAATTTTATATTCATTATTAAATTTTTTCATAAAAAGTTACATTTATTATAATAAAATCAAATATTTATTATTAATTATATATATAAAATTAAGATATGATTTATTAATAAAAAAAAAATTAAATAAATACTAAAAAGAAACCCTGCGCACTTGTTGAAAAACGTGTTTACGTGCATAGAAATATTACTGAGAGTAGCTTGCGGTAATGATCGTTCTGAAGACAAAACATGTTTCACGGATTAAGGATAATGTGTCCACGAGAGCATTGATGTTTCCCTCCCTTGATATATTTATTAGTATAAAATATATTTCTACTCGTTCAATTATTTATATTCTGTTTTTAATCTCTTAATTAATATTAGACCGATATTGGTCCTAAATTATTTTTTTTATTTGATTTTTGGTACGTGACATTAAATATTATTTTTGTTAAATGAGATGTGACACTTGAATTTATTTTGACAATTTAAACTCTATAAAAATTATTGAGATAACCATAATAAAACATCTATCACAGTATAAAACTGCTCAAATCAATTAAAGTTTATTGATTTGATGTATAGTTTATATTTTTTTTTTTATAATTTATGACAGTTTTTACTATAAAAAAATTATCCATGTTACTTGTCACAACCATTTAATGAAAATATTTAAAAGACTAAAAAAAAAATTCAACAATTAAAAATATATTTTATTCGATAATCTATAAGAAAATATGTAACATACTAAACATGATCATTTGAGTGTTCATCCTTTTGTATCAATTTAATAAATTCAATAATTTGAATTGAACCAAATCAATGAAATTGATTTAAAAAATTTTCCAATTCAAATTGGATATAAATCGAACCAATTAAATCTAATATTGATTGATTTAAGTATTGAATTCACATTTTTCAAATTCCAACCAATAATCGAATCAAATCAATTATAAATCTATTATTAATATTCTGTCAATTTGAATCTTCCCAATCTGTTTCACTTCAATTTGCCTTCAAAATTAAGATTTATATGGGATAATTTGGTGTATTCCTTTCTGTAATTATTCTATAAAGTTTTATAACTTAATAAACTAATCATTTATGATTTTTTTTATAATTTATAGTATTATCTAGTTGGTATAAGTCAATTACAATTAAATATGTTTTTTTTTTGAAAGATACATTTAAACATGTTACTTACATTATTTTAAGAAATGTCAAATTTAAAATAAAACCATGTTATTCTTTTAATTGTTTCAAAACTTTTTTTTGTCATGAGGTTGGTTCGATTCAGAGTAAAAATAAAATTGAAATCTGAATCAAACCAGACGAATTAAAATTAATTGGTTATTTTTTTATTTTTTCAAATCCAAACGAAACCGATCTACATGAACACCCATGATACTATACTAGAGTGTAGAGTCCATCTAGTAATGGAAATTTGAATAATTAATTAAAAATTTTAGATTCAAAATTCCTTGCTAAAAAATACTACGTACTACTCAACACCGCCAATTGAGCAATTCGACTTATGGAATGTGGAAAAGTTCATTTTCGGCGCCATTCATGATTTTTATCAACCGCTGATTTTTTTGCCTCGAGTATCCTAGTTAAGCAAGGTAAGTTAAGTTTCACCGATTCACGAAATTTTATCCCGGATATCGTTACTGAGTCAACTCGGTGTTCCGGTGGCTCGGCCATTTCGCATCAGGTTCGCCGCCGTTAAGCGTCGCCATCGATGTCTACTTCTTCCGCGAACGACGCCGAGGCTCTCAGGCGCAACCGCATCCTCTCCAGCAAGCTCTACTTCGACGTGTCTCCGTCCAAGGTAAGCGAGTTCCGCACACTCGCACTCTTCGCGCGTCGAGCGTTGATGCCTTGGGTGTTTTTTTTTTTACCACAATTCAGGTTCCGCTAATATACTCCGAGTCTTACGACATAGCGTTTCTCGGCATAGAGAAACTGTAAGCAATTTCTTCACTCTAACGTCGTTTTTCGAAGTTGTGAATAGCATCTAGAGTCATGTAACTGTTTTCTGATTGTTGCAGGCATCCGTTTGATTCGTCGAAGTGGGGACGCATTTGTCGATTTCTCGTTTCGTTTGGTATTCTCGACAAAAAATGCATCGTTGAGCCTCTCGAAGCTTCCAAGGATGATCTTCTAGTGGTAAGCACTATGTAATAATACTCAGTAAGACCTTGTTTGGATAAATTTCTTTGTAACCTCAATTTTTGGAGGAGGTATATGAGAGTTTTTATAAAGGTGGAAGTGCATAAGTTGATTCTAATTAATAGAATGTTTATTTTTTTTTTAATTTTTTAAGTGTTTATAAAGGTTGAAGTGCATAATAAGGTGATTCTAATTAATAGAATGTAATAATAGAAGCTTATTTAAACAGGACTTAAATTGCATTTGACATGTCTTTTGGAAATTGTGAATGTATAATCAGATCATATGAAAGTTTATCTAAACTTCTCAAAAAGAACTTCTAAGCAAACAAAATATGATGAAAAAATGAAATGAGTTTCTTCATAAACTAAAACTGGCTTTATAGAAGCCTATTTGAGAGAGCTTCTACAAATTAACTATAGAAGAAATCAATTTTAACTTATGAAGAAGTTTTTTTCATTTTTTCTTTATATATCTTTTTCCTAGAAGTCTTTTTAGAGAAGTTTATCTAAATAGCCCTATGTATAACATTAGCAGCAACAAACAATATGATTGAAACTGATGCAATTTAAGCAGAATGTCTAGTGTTGAATCCGATTATCTTTTCTTTCCCTTTTCTCTGAAGGTACACTCTGAATCGTATTTGAATAGCCTGAAGGAGAGTTCAAAAGTTGCTATGATAGTTGAGGTACTTTCCACTCACTTGTAGGCACAACTGCACGAGGCAACCATTTACAGTTTTGTTGTCAATACTTATTGTTCCTTGTTTTTTCTTTAACTGTGGAGCTCTTATATGGATATTCATTTGACTTTGTAGAATAGTAAGAAGCAAATATGGTTGTGCTGGAGTTCTTTAATGTTTTTGCTTTTGTTATTTAATTGTTATGAACATATATGTATTTGCTGAGGCTTTATATAGTTGATGTATTATGGATTATTTACTGAGTACTGATATAAATTACTAAAAATATAGGTCCCTCCTGTGGCATTAATTCCCAATTGTCTTGTGCAACAAAAAGTTCTTTTCCCATTCAGGATGCAGGTAAATTAAGTGTTTTATTGAAGCTGTTTAGCATCTCTGAAATTCTGATCTTGCTCTTAATCTAATGGTAGGCTGGAGGAACTGTATTGGCTGTGAAACTTGCAAAGGAGAGAGGATGGGCCATTAATTTGGGAGGTGGTTTTCATCACTGCTCTGCACAAAATGGGGGTGGATTCTGTGCTTATGCTGATATTTCTCTATGCATCCACTTCGCTTTTGTTCGGTTGAATATATCAAGGTACTATCTTATTGCAAGTTAGCATATTCTATTATTACTCGTGCAAAGATTGATTGCAAAATTTTCAGGGTGATGATCATTGATCTTGATGCACATCAAGGAAACGGTCATGAAATGGACTTTGCCTATGATAGTATGTCTAAAAAAAATTGTGGATTGTGTTTGACTTCTTATCTTTTTGGGTTTTCACTAATAGGGCTTTGTAATGGCAGGTCGAGTCTATATCCTGGATATGTACAATCCTGGAATATATCCTATGGTAATCTGCTCCTTGATTTGTTTCATATCTTTTCTTCCTATCCAGTATTTTGAAGTGATTTTTTCTGTTTCTCTTTTTGCACATTTGTCTCATCTATTATTCAACATTGTTGGCTGGCATTTGATGTGTTGCAGTGTCTTGTTATATTGTACATTTGAATTGTCTAGTCCTTTGTCTTGGAATGAAGAATGGATTTTTTTTCCATGCATATTATTGTGGAGTGGCATGAAAGCATGTATTGCAATTTCTTTTCTACATTCCACTCAAGTCCCATACCTTGCAATTGAACAGTGGATCATTTACATGGATCAAATGATGCTTTTGTAGTAAAAGAACCTAAATTTTGGAAAGGCCATTTAGATCAAGTTTTTTTTTTTTTTTTTAATTATTTCTCTTAAAAAAAATTATGGTCTTACTCGTGTTTGTGGGGGTAACTTCCACGTAACTTTATTAGGTTATCTAGATATGATCTACTCTTCTTACTAAGGTCTTTACCGGTCTTGTCCACACTTGTTAAATCCTTAAATGTGGTGAAAACCTATTCAAATACTTGTAAATGGCATTTATCTCGCACTCAAGCTTAAACATGCTAATATTTTTTCTGTTTGCATCTGCAATTGACTTGTAAATGAAGTATGCAGGAAGACAGCAAATGATTTGGCTGAAAAACATATTGAAATGGATTCATTAAAATATTAGTGCTTACTGTTCACAAAATGGCGATGCTTCATCGTGATGTTGGAATAATGTTTTTTCTGATAACAGGAAGAAAGGACTAAATCTTGTTAAGATGGATGGTCCATTATTGATATGAACCCGATTTAGGATTAAACAACTTCTTTATTATTGATTGAGAATGTAAGAACTATTACAAGATAAACCCTTGTAATCCCAGAGCAAAAGCTCCTCAGACAAGACAAGGTTCCCTCTCTGAGTCTCTGCCCAAGTCAAGAGTATACACTCTAGACTTCCAAATTGAAAATACAAACTCTGCATGCCTTTCATTCCCCTCTCCCTACCTACATAACAAACTCCATTATCCCTTTTTCTCTCTGCGTAACTAACTCTCCCCTATTTCCCAGCTAAGGTGAATTTAAGTGGGCCTTGTACATTGGGCCTGTGGTAGAGAACCTATCAATTATCAACAGTTAATTGTTATTTGCTTTAAATTTAACATATGCATATATTCTGATATGGTCATCATAATTTTATCATCTTGAGACCAATTTATGGCGATCCCTTGCCATTCATTTTTGCCTTCTATATCAGGATATGGAGGCAAGAAACTACATAAATCAAAAAGTTGAAGTAAAGGTATATGTATTCAATTTATCAGTTAAACCTCAATCATATTTGTTTTCTGATTTGCCTCTTTAAGATTCTCTCACTCATGTTTCTCCCCGAACTTCCAGAGTGGGACAGTTACAGAAGAGTACCTGCAAAAATTAGATAAAGCACTTGAGGTATGTTACATTAGGTATAGCTGTGTGTCTATACATTTTTGCATTTTTATGTCCTATCCAAGCTCAATTATATTAACTGTTCATTTGGTTCATGTGTACTTTATCTTACCTTCCCTATATTTTAAAAACCAAACAAGAGAAAGGAAAACTGTATATTTACCTCCTATTTGCTACCCTTCCCTTCCCATTGATTTTCCTTTGCCCCTTTTAACTCCCAATTATACCCATAAGATACCATAGAGTTGTTCATCAGGTGAAGAAGGTATACTAACATTCAAGTTCTTTTACTAATTTTTGTTTTCATGTCACTGTGATTCAAGGTTGCTGGGCGTAGGTTTAACCCTGAGTTGGTAATTTATAATGCTGGAACTGACATCCTAGAAGGTGATCCATTAGGAAGGTTGGAGGTAATGTCATTCTTGGATTCGCTTTATTGCAGTAAAATATAAATTTGTATTAACTTTAGTTTCCAAGTCATTTCCGCTTATATGTAGTTATTATGAGCTAGTGTTTTAGTTAATTCCTTTACCACTCACCATAGGTTGTGCTTGTGCTATTTTGTACACACAGATCAGTCCTGAAGGAATTGCCCTTAGAGATGAGAAAGTTTTCCGGTTTGCTCGTGAGAAGAACATTCCTATCGTCATGCTCACTTCAGGTTTGCTATTGTTTTCTTCCTACCATCATATGGTGGCTACTATGGCCTCTTGTGTGCACAGTAAACTTGCCTAGCAAAGGCCTCAAGTCTTATATTACAATCTTTTGTTTGCTATTGGTCTTTTTTTATTTGTAGTCTGCATTTCACTTCTGCAAGTATCTTATGTCTGACTTCTAAGAGGTTATCTTTTTATGTATGACCATGTGTGTGTCCATCTATGCAGAAAAGATAAAACACTATAATTTGTTTAGCGAGTTATTTGAGACTGACGCCCTATGACAACTTTCATGTAGGAAAATACAGTATTGAAAAGCCAGGAAAATATGACTAATCAGTTATATAATTAATAGTAAATTATAAGACATAATTCTTTTTTTTTTTTGTCAAATGACCTTTTTGTTTCTTTATTTGATTTATTTTATTCAGTTTGGTCCTTTATCTATTAAAAAAGTTCATTTTGGTCATTTATGTTTTAAAAAAGTTTCAAAATAATCCTTTTATGAATATAAATTCAACATGTTTTTGTGTTGTGGAGAATGCTTGTAATGTCGATTCACTGTATTGTTGATGATTTCATGCGTCATAATTTTGTGAGCGAGAGTTCGCATTATATTGAGGTAGATGCGAGATTACGTGCTTGGGTAACTCTTTGTGAATAATGAGGAGCACGAAGAGCCATTGATACACCAAGAAATAGTTCTTGCCAACAGTGTGGGATAGAAGATGAGGTCGTACTTTAAGTGTATCGAGTTGTCGAGAGGAAATATATTAACAATAAGTTGACACTAATAAAATGATTATTTTAAATATTTTTTAAAATATAAAGGATTAAAATGAATTTTTTAAAAGATATAGGATAAAATTAAATAAAATAAATAGCTTATTTGATCTTTTATTTTTATCCAAGAGACAAAAAGTAGAAGTAAATTTTTGTTTCGTCCGTCCAGGTGAACGTGGGTTTTGGTTGAGATGAAATATGAAACAAACACTAATATTATTCCCTGTTCTGAGCTAATATAATTTTTTTAACAGAGATGTATTCTAGAATCTAGGTAACTAATTGTGGAAATTGGCAATATTCTCGACCGATCCATGTCACTGCTTTTTGGGAAACTTTCTTTTAACTATTTTCTCTACCTATTGTTAGATATTTATCAAGTGTGTTTAATTGTTATTCCATATTTCAGGTGGTTACATGAAATCCAGTGCTAGAGTAATTGCAGATTCAATAGTCAATCTTACGAATAAATGCTTGATAGAAGCGAGTGGAGCTCCAAAGTCTACGTAAGTGCTTCCTGCAGACCTGCACTTCCACGTTACGAGGTAATTATCCCGTGATTCGCTGATCATGAAATGATCCTTTAAGTATTTATTTGGGCATAGAATGTTTCAATTTTAGTGGAAACTGTGTTGTACAGTATTTTGATACATATAAAAAAATAAAAAAAAAACTTTAGTGTAGATGCAAATGTGTTCTGCATGTATGAGCTGTAACATGTCCATAAATGCTACTAGTATATTTATACTACATAATACGTAAATGAGTTGTATATTAATAAAGATATGTTTGGATAAACTTGAACAGAGGGGGTGACCACGTGGGCAATACTATATATCTCTGTATTTTACCTACTTTCTTTTTGTTGCTAAAATTGTATTCTATCTCCAGTGAGAGTGCGAGATGAATTTGGAAAAATTGTGCATCGAATTCAGTAAAATATTTGGCATTTCAATACGGTAGGTGGCAAATGACAGTGTTTGTCAAAATCAAGAGCGTGTCTTTTCTACCTCATTATTTAAAGTGATGGTTCAAAGATATTTCAATGTTTCCTAATTTGTCATTTTTTAAAAAAATATTTAGTGTTGTTTTTAGTATTATCATTTACTAATATCTTAAATATTTGAATGAATTTATAGGTGTATTTTATTTACTGCCATTTAAATATTTGAATGAATTTATATTGACAGTGTTACTGTCCTTTATGACAAATTACTATATGGTTAGATTCGTAGGTAAATAAAGTTAATACTACTAATTGAGGAAAAGCTTTGGTTTAGAGTGAAAGATCATTTGCTACAAAAGGTCAACTTCACAAAGAATAAGGTTGATCAATGATCACGATGTTAAATTTGACTGGCTTGGAATGTTGGATGGTTGGGTTTAGACTTTAGATGATGTCTTTACTCTTTATGTATTTAGTGAGCTATTCAAAGGGTAGCATGTCAATCTTGGATATTAATTAAGGCAGCTTATACTTTTTGTTAACCAATCCAAACATTAGTTTATTTTTATTTGGATGTGATGCACCACCTTATTCTTAATTAGTTGAAAGTATTAAATTTTTTAATTAATGTAAGCTGACGGAAAACATCTGAGTTTATCATGTTTAAACACCATTGGAAAAGTGAGCATAACTTAATAAATACGAAGGTGCCACATTTTATTCAAGAATTTATCGTGTTGTGGTGGAAAGAAGCTTTTCTTCGTTGAGTTATTAATGATTAATTAATAAATCAATAAATAAACATGTTATTGAAGATTAATTAGTACTATGTAGTAGTATATTGTTTTTGTAAAATGACATATATGATATATGACATACAAATAATTATGGCGTGTTATTAGGTTTTGTTTGGTTTAATTTATTTTTAGTTTATAAGTTATTTATAAATAAAAGTTTGATTAAACATCAATAAGTAAATTAAAAATAAATTGAATCAAACAAAATCTTATTCGTCATAATAAATGATAAATTTTGTTAATATTATGACATTTGTGGTTAATATTTTTTAGTACAATATTTTTTTTTACATAACTATGTTTTAATATTTAAAAAATATATATTAACTGATATATTTAGTTTTTAATAAAATATTAAAACTTCTATTTAAATTTGCTTTAAATAAATTATATCAATGTAATGATTTTTTTTCTACTGTCTATCGGATGTTTAACTATCATCATTAATTACTCATTTACCATTTGAAAATGATGCATTATGGAGTATAAATATATTTTAGTAAAATTATTTTAATAAATAGGAGTAATTTATTCATTGATTTTTTGAAAAGAGTAATTTATTTATTGTTGTTCAAAGTAGAAATTTTTTAAACATCATAAATTTTTGAAATAGAGTATATTAAATGATTAAAAAGTGCAATACTCTGAATATAGAAGATCAAGCCATCAAATTCAAGACAAGATGTAAGAAAAGTTACCGATAAAAACGATGCAAGAAAGCGAAGACCATAGAAAAGAGAAGACAAGCGTACCATTGTTAAAACGACAAGAAATCCCACGGACACGGTAATTAATTAAATGAGAAAAATAATTAATGAACGACCGCAACTTGACCCTTCACCAATCACCACTTTCAAGTTTTCAACTCAATCACTCTTCTGTCTTCTTCCCCTGCTCCCTCGTTTTTCTCACTTCTCAACTCTCTCTCTCTGCAACGCCGGCGAACGGTCACCGCCGTCCAACACGCAGCACTTCCACCTGCTAACGTGCGCCGGCGGAGCAATGTCGCCAGCAAGATCACGCTCACCATCGTCGTCACTTTGCTGCGGTGACAGTCACTTACTGCTGCTGCTGCCTGTTGTGCTCGTCGTTTTCTTCAACTCGCTCCTTCTGCTTCCTCATTCCTCGCTCGCTATTCGACCTACCGAGTCGGATCGGATCGAACTCAACGCGACCGAGTCCAACAGCAACAGCAACAGCAACAGCAACAACAACAACAACGTCTCTCTCTCGCGGCCTAGAGAAGGAAGCTTCGCCGACATGATTGATCGCGCGCTCGAGCACGAGTTCACCGAAAACGACCAGAACGAAGGTGCCGCCGGTTTCTAGATATTCTCTCTCCTTACGCCGTTCAATTTTCGCTTCCTTCTTTTGCTTCACTAACTTAGAAACTCAAATTCCACTTTCTGCTTGTTGCACGTGCGCACTCGTAGTGCTTTGTTTCCTGATCTGTGAACTTAAAACCGTTTTTAAACGCCGGATTCATTCAAATTCATGTTACTTGAACTTAACTTCTTTTTCGGCCTTTCTGTTAGGGATTAGTATCTGCTTTGATCTGTGCTTAAATTTTGGTTTTCGCGCATTGGATTTTAGAAATGTAGAATTTCTTCAGAACCTGTTTTAACGTTTAGCTTGTTTCTCTTTGTTTTGTTTGCCTCTTCGCGCTAGCAGCAGCTGATCCGGGAAGCTTCAACAACAGTGTAGCAGAACAACAGGTTGGTCTTGTACCTTTAGCCTCGATTTGAAATAATGATATACATTAGTTTGATTATGCATGTAGCAATAAAAATAGTAGTATTTAATTAGTAATAATAATAATAATAATAATATAACAATAAAAATGAAAATAAAACCCGTATCCTACTAAGTGAGTTTGGCTACATGGATCACACAATGTTATTCAGCTTGGTTAAAAGACTTAGATTTCAGAGATGTTATTTACCCTTCTTTACAGCGTTCTTCTTGGTTGTTCCCTCTCCTTTTCATGTGGCCTTTTCATGTGGTGAATGGTTAAATGTCACTTTTGATCCTTTATGTTTTAGAAGCTTTAGTTTGGTCTTTATGATTTTCGATTTTGTGACACTATCTTGAATTTGACAAATTCGAGATGTCAAAATTATTTCATTAGATTTATTTATGTGAAAACTATGAAACTCAACTAATATTTGAATAGAAAAAGGCAATAAATATAATGAAAATTGCATGAAAAATGTATCAAAACGAACAACCAAATTAATGAAAAATCTAATATTAAATTCTTTTCCAATGGGTCATCAGACTCATTTTTTCACACGATTTTCATTATGTTTGGCCTTCTTTTGATTCGTACATCAGTTGGGTTTCATAGTTTTTATGCAAGTGAATAATTGTCTCAAATTAGCCAAAAAAAAATTTTAAAATCGCATCACAAAATCAATTACAATCTTTGTTTTAGAAGGACCATTTTGATTCATTTTAAAAACAGACCAAATTGAAGCTTCTAAAACATAAAGGACCAAACTGAACATAAATTAAAATAGAAAGGAGCAAAAGTGACATTTAGCCTATATTGAATAGATAGATAGATTTGAGGTCTTAACTTTTGATGGAACTATTGAGTTACCGCTTCTTTATTTATCTGTAACGTGTTTTGAGTTTATAGACTTGTAGCTTTTAGTTAGTGATGAATGTGGCTTTGTTCTTCTACCAATATGCATCCATGGTACCGGTATATTATGTCTTCTCTGAGCATCATGATATGCTGAGTTACTCTTCTTGCCTTGTTTGTGGATCAGGCTGTTCTGGAAACTGTGGCCAGAGTCACACCAAACAAGAATGACACGAAAGATGAAAAGTACTTAAGTTATTACTTCATTGGTTGTCTAATATGGTGCATTTAATGCATGATTTATTTAAGTATGTTTTTCTAAACTTACAGGTCATTTCAACTACACCATGTATTCAATAGAGCTGAGGAAACCCCAATGTTGATAGATCGAAAGGTGAGATAGCTCTATTTTGGGTTTGTTATTTTTGTTGACATTCAATTAAGTTTTGCAAATTTCAAGTGTATGAATTACGCATCTTCTTTCAGGACAATGTCTTTATCATTTCTAACTTTAAATCCAAGTATCCGGTGTTACAGCTAGATTTACGGTAAATTTACTTTGCTTATGTTTTTTTTTTTGGCACAAAATTGATTTTATTACTTACGAGAACTTTTATTATTGCCATATAGATTGATTTCAGACCTGGTAGTTGCTATTGTTTCAGCAACTTGTGGTGGTGTTGCATTTGCTTTTACTGGACAACCGGTCTGAACATTCTTATTCTAATTTCATTCTTCACAAATGCAATCTTAGAATCTATTGTAGTATAATTTCTATTAACTCTCTCTAACATTAACTCAGTATAAATTGGCAGGTCATTACTGGATATCTTTTAGCTGGCTCCATAGTTGGACCTGGTGGCTTTAACTTCATCAGCGAAATGGTGCAGGTATTGGGAAACAGTAATTAATATCAAAATATTGCCTTTCTTTTATTTTTTGGTGGTATACTTTTACAGTTTAGTTCTGTAGGATTTCATTTTCATTTTTTTTATAAGGTATGTGCAAGCCTGAACAATTTAATCAAAAGAAACTTTTCTCAAATATGTAGGTGGAAACGGTGGCACAATTTGGTGTAATATTTCTTTTGTTTGCATTGGGCTTGGAGTTCTCCGCAGCAAAGGTTGGCTTATTTTTCTGCTCTTTTATTTTTCCCTCTTATTCCTGTTTATGTTTTAATTAGCTTTGATTACCCTTCTCTTTACCTATATGATTGCAGCTTCGTGTTGTTCGAGCTGTTGCTGTTCTTGGAGGCCTACTTCAGATTTTTCTATTTATGTGCATGTGTGGACTTACTGTATCGGTATGTTTTATAGTTGTGATTTATCCTATTTCTGATTTTCTTGTTTGTTATTATTCTTATATCATTTTATTTGTATAGATTAATGTGGATGCAAATCACAAACAAAACAACTAACCCATGGAAATTCATGTCATATGCAAGATTAATATGACTTGGTTCTTACCTTATCTATTAATTGCATAATCTAGCTCTCTTGTCATCATTTTTATAAACAAAAAAAATACTGATTTTTAAACAAAATGACAAGTTTCACCATTTGATCTTAAAATCAGTATGTGTGCTGATTGAATGAAGGGTTTCTCCTTCAATAAGTAGATTTTGGGAAAACCAAATTCCACTTGAAGCCCAGGGATGACAAATTAGGTAGGTTGAAACTGCTACAATGTACTTGGATAGTGGAAGTGGTTCATGGGTATATACTAACGAAGAAACAGTTTCTACAAAATCCATAATGCTTGATGCTAGTAAAATAAAATTGTATAATTTGACTTCAATTGCTGGTGACATAGATGGGAAAAAAGTAGCAGTATTATAATATATGTATTCATAAATTCTAAACCTAAAAGCTTAGATGGAAAGAGATGATGAACATAATTATTTAAGAAAACAGGAAGTTGTGTACTCGTGTTCATTTGGTCTCCTTATCTTGAGCTAATATCTCCTTTATATTTAAGTTGTTTGGTGTTGTAGTTTTAGTGGATGTTTATGGGCAGGCAATGTTTTATTTTAATTATCTTTTACATCAGTAAATTTTGGCATATGACATTCTGAATGCTGCAGCTTTGATTGGATGCTATTTTGCAGCTATGTGGTGGTAAAGCTTCAGAAGGGGTTTTTGTTGGTGCTTTCCTTTCCATGTCTTCAACAGCAGTGGTATATCAACATAACCATTCTGATTCCATCTCATTTTTAAAATGCATATGCTTCGTTTTTGAACTTCTGGTTGTATACTTAGGTTTTGTTTTTTATCCACTCTTTTTTGGTTTAGGTCTTGAAGTTTTTGATGGAAAAGAACACCACTAATGCTCTTCATGGACAAGTCACAATCGGGACCCTGATTTTGCAGGTACTCAGTCAGTGGTTGCTTGTGAATCTAACTTTTTCTTCTGCTTTGTCATGCCCCTATATTATGCTTTTCTCACTATTTTGCTGATATAGACAATAAATGCAGTAGAATGTTCTATTAACTTCTTGTCAATTTGTTTTTGCTTAAAGGATTGTGCTGTTGGATTGCTCTTTGCATTGCTTCCAGTTCTGGGTGGCACCTCAGGTGTTTTTCAAGGAGTGTTATCAATGACCAAGCTGTAAGTGTAGAACTTCTGGAGTGCTTGAACTAATATTTCCATTACATGCTCAGTTTTGGTAGTTTTTTTTCTTCTCATTCCCACTTGCCCAGAGGAAAATAAGACAAGTTCATGTAATTTTGTCTTTTGAAATGATATGATTATATATGTTTCATAACTTAAGTCAAATTAAAAAATAGAAAAAAGTGGAAAATCTGAAAAAGGAAAAAGGTGAAATTACATGTCGAGGTGTGCTCAAACCAGAAAGATCACAAGTTGATGTTCTCGAGAAGGACAGAGCGAAATGTGTATTACTGCAACAGTCAAACAAATAAAGTTACAGTAAATAAATCTGTCAACCAAGGGGGTCTAGCTCAGTTGATTGAGCAGGGTGTGTAAGTATTGTAAACCCCAAAATGGTACTCTTAGAATTTAGGCTTAGGGCAGAACTCAACCCTACAAAAGCTTTTTATGATTTATTTAAGCCATATCTCTAGTTGATGTGGGACTAAACACCACCAATTGCAGCCCCCAAAGAGGCCACAATTAAGGTGGCTTTCCAAGACTGTCACATAAGATTTCCCTTAATCAGCTTTCATTGACCTTTTATTTTGAGCCGTTTTTCCATAAAAATCATAATTTGACTCAACTCTAATTCTCTGAATGGTGTTTTAGTTAGTTTTTTCAGCTTGGCACTGGGCTGATATATTTAAATGCACTTTGTCTGTTTTGCATTCTATGGAAGATTTTATTCAGTCGGTAACCTAGAGTTTTATCCAGCTTAACATTATACTCCTTTCTGAATCAAGGTTGGTGACATTGATTGCATTCCTCTCTGTTCTGTCAATATTGTCTCGCACTTGCCTTCCATGGTTGCTTAAACTGATGATAAGCCTCTCATCACAGGTTCATACTACCATCCCACTTTAATATTAATATTAATAATAAAACCTTACCTGTGGAAGTGGTTGCTTCTTTTTTTCTTAACAATATTGGCAGGGATGTTGGAATCAAATTTGAATTTTGTAATTTTGTTCTTTAGCTATTTCCATACTATAGCTATACATTTTTGTCTGACTGACTTAGTGGTTCAATGATAATTGATAACCTTGTTTGTGCAGACAAATGAACTCTATCAACTGGCATCAGTTGCATTCTGCTTGCTAGTAGCCTGGGTTTGTTCTCTTCCAAATTTTGTGTTTCTATATGAAATGCTTTGTTTTTCATTTGCTTTTATAAGCAGAAAAATGTATACAAATACTTGTTTATTTGCTGTACTTTACCTTATTTTCACAGGGTATGATAACAAGCACTAAATCAAAATATTTCTGCACATCATTTAATGTTTATTCACTGAAAGTATCTGTTTTCTGTGCCTCCTTTTTCTACATGCTTAATTGCAACAAGAAATCTTTTTTTTTTCTTTTTCTTTTTATGAGCCATTGGAAAGGATTTAGCTGGCTTGCTAGATCCTAGGAATCAGATCAGTTAAAAGGAATATTTGAATATGTAGAAAATAAATTTAGCAAGAAACTGATGAAATGGACATCAGAATGATAAAATGGAGGAAATGATTATCTTCTTGTGAGAAGGCCTCCTGCTTCATGTGTGGGAATTACCATCTGTTGAAAATCAGAATTAATATTTTGATTTTATTCATAATTGCAGTTTATAGGAACATAATCTCTGTTTTAGAGGAAACAAAATATCCTCTATGTACCATTAATGTAATTAACTTATATAAACATACACCTACTGTGTACTCTAACACACGGTTTACACTCAACTATCCTCTGTTTCTCCTATTTTAACATGGCATCTAGAGCCTAACAATGGGATAAAAGAAAATCGTGCCCCACCGGGGACCTACTGTCCCCGGTGGATCTTTTAGTGTCGCCCTTCTTCCGCTGACCAATTTCTTGTTTCCGGTGACCCTTTCTTCTTCCCCACCTTTTCCAATAGTCTTTTCAATTTTCCGGAGACTTTCCAACATGTTTTCCGACCAACGCATTTTTCTCCCCATTTATTTCCAGCAAAGAATATTCTGGTTACTATTCTTGCTGTCGTCTCTTTCCAGTGTGTTTTCCTGGCCACTGCTGTTCATTTTCCAGCGAAGAACTTTCCGGTTGCCCATCATCGCTGTCCTTTTTCGGTGTGCTTCTTGGTGACTTTTATGTGCTCTGCTGGTTTCATGTTTGTGCCATGGTTATCTTTGTCCATGGTTATTTAGGACAATTTTCTCTCTTTCAAGTTTAAATAATTTTGGATTCCACTATTAGTTTGAAGCTTCCAAATGTTGGTTTTAAGTAAGTCGGAACTTGCTTTCTTAGGCTGATATATTTCCAGCTCTCTCTTTCTAGCAATATTCCCCGACTTTGCCAACATCCCTCAGTTGTCTTTCATACACTTTTTTCGGTGGAACTCAAATGGTTTTATATTTTATTTTTATTAGTTGGGAAATTTTATTGTAACAAGCTGAAAGCTTAGTAAGCTTCAGCTTGAGGGGGAATGTTGAAAATCAGAATTAATATTTTGATTTTATTCATAATTGCAGTTTATAGGAACATAATCTCTGTTTTAGAGGAAACAAAATATCCTCTATTTATGTACCATTAATGTAATTAACCTATATAAACATGCACCCTACTGTGTACTCTAACACACGGTTTACACTCAACTATTCCTTTGTTTCTCCTATTTTAACACATCTAATTGTAATTAATGTTTCTTTGAAGATGGAGATGCATGATACCAAAGGTAAACTGGGTTCTTGTGTCTCCGGAAAAACTTCCTTAGTCATTGTGTTTTTGAGTGTTTGGATGTTTTTTTTTCTTGCTTTTACGTTTAAAGGACTCTAGTACTTCTCCTTTGGCTTGAACTATGCAACTAGATATCTTTTAATTGTCCTCAAATAATATATGCTTGTTCTGTTGATTATAATCTTCCTGTTACTGATGCACAATTTTTGCATCTCATTAGTCATTACTTTTATATTTGCAGTGTAGCGATAAGCTGGGACTAAGTCTAGAACTAGGTTCCTTTGCTGCTGGAGTGATGATTGCAACCACTGATCTGGCTCAACATACACTAGAGCAAGTAAGACCACATACACAATCTGGAAAATACTCGTGTGAATACAGCGACACTAATATCACCTGCTGTTGACATGCATTGGTGTTTTCAGATGTCCTATGTCAGCTAGAAATATAGCTAAAGTAGTCATTATAAGACTAGGGCAATTGACCCCTTCCCTAATAATCTAGTTTTGGGATTGAGTTTGGCCTGGTCTAATTTTTACATAGTATTAGATGTCCACATCTGTTAGGAATATGACCAATATTCCTCCTTGAAGCTAGCTGTTAGGGTTAAGATTGATCTGTTTCAATAGATGTAGCTTTATGTATTCTAGCAAGTGCATGCTGATTCTAATATTGGTATTGAGAAATGTATTAGTTTGTATATTTTTATCACCCAGCTATTGAAAGGGAGTACAGGGTAATGAGTGAAAATGCAATAATATTGCTTTTCTTAGTTGTAATTTGTAATTTGGATGTTTTTTCTTTCAGCATATGCTGGACAATATTTTATCATTTTATGAGATCCATGCACATTCGTTGGTCATTTCGATCTGTATTCTTCATATGTGGCTATTTTTTTTTTTTCTTTTTATTAACTAAAGATTATTCATGGCATATTTGTAGAATTTCCTTCTGAACAATCTGGTTCCCATTTGTCAATGAACATCAACTAATTTGCTGATTATTTCATGAACCTAGACTCTGAACTGGAAGTCTGGAATGTTTGGTGGTATGATATGTTTATGGAAGTTTGACCTCTTATTCATTTATTTTGCAGATTGAACCCATTCGCAATCTTTTTGCTGCTCTTTTCCTGGCCAGCATTGGAATGCTGATTCATGTTCATTTTCTTTGGAACCATGTTGATATTTTGGTAGCATCTGTAATATTGGTGATTGTTATAAAAACAATCATAATTGCATCTGTTGTGAAAGGATTTGGTTACAATAACAAGACTTCAATACTTGTAAGCTTTGTTTCAGAATTTGTAGGTCAGATACTGTTCTTTCCCCCTTACTGATTTTGGTACCTGAAATCATGCATGTGTAGGTTGGAATGTCGATGGCACAGATAGGAGAATTTGCTTTTGTTCTTCTCAGCCGTGCTTCAAACCTTCATCTAGTTGAGGTTAGTGCAAAAGGATTTATCTAACTGGTAATTAAGTGTTCAATTGTTTAAAGATTTCTAAAGTTAACCATGAAGATAAAAATGACAGTGATATTGCTAAATTGGTTGAACTTAGACTTGGTGATAGGGCTAGAACTAGAAGTGAATCAAACTACTCTTCAGCCTGCTTGTAGCTTGGTTCATTCAACAACTCAATGAGTTGAACATTTGGGCAAATAAACCCTAGCTTAAACTTTTGCTTATTTGATTCATGAGCTTAAGGGGCAACCCAATATATAAATATTTAAATACATTTTAAATAATAGTAAAATTATTATTATACTTCAATTTATTATATACGAGCATTTAATTTAATTTTTGGTTTGACAACTATAGTTTAACTAAATATATTAAAAAAAACATTTGTACTAAGTTACAAATTTGGCTTAGATTATTCAATTTATATTAATCCATATTGACTCCTACTCGGTAATATAACTTGAAAGTTGAAACTTAAGTTTGAAAGTATTACTGGCTAATTAGATTCTAATATTTGATTAATTTCAGGGCAAGTTATATCTGCTGCTTCTTGGGACCACAGCTCTTAGTCTGGTATGAAATTTTTTTTATCTTGCCAACTCATAATATGTAAAAATGCTCATGGTTATTCAAGTTGCTAGCATACTATTGGGGGCGATAGATCTTGAAATACAATGATCTTGCCAATACACACATTTACTGATAACCTTAAGACCGTGCAAAGAAATGGCTAGAGGCCAATAGTGTTGTTTTCTACCATTTCATCTCTCAAAATGAATGTTCTTTTATCCAATAACAAAAAAAAAAAATGAATGTTAGGCAAACTATGGGCTAACTATTCTAAGCTGCAGTCAGTTGCTTCTACACGTTTGCCAAGTATCTTACCATAAATAACTTGAAAGAGGAGTGCTAGCGACACTCTCTCTAGCATTCTCTTTCTGACATTCTCTACGTGATTGATTGAAATTTATTGAAAATTAACAATTTTGATAAGTATCAGCTAAATCAAGAAAGAGTATCTATAAATGAAATGTGAAATCCATCAAAAGATTTAAAGTAAAGTCAGTGGTACAACTATCATTATGAAGTACCAATAAATAGTCCCATTTATAATTTCTTGGCTCATTTCTGCAGGTGACAACTCCTTTACTTTTCAAGCTAATTCCTGCTGTAGTGCATCTTGGTGTTCTACTGAGGTGGTTTGCTCCTGACAGTTCAATGGAGGTAATCAAATCATCTGTCTGTCTTGAAATTGTTTGACTTCTGTATGCCTGAAAGTCTATACATATGTTTTCTTTATTCTGAAGATCTTTATCTTTGTTGTCTGAATGTAGATTGGATATAAGTTAGATAACCTTCGCTCAGATAGTGGTAAGCAGCGGATAATTTTGATGGACCAAGAAGCTCATGATTCTTAATCACTGCACTGCACAAATCATCTCCATTTTTGCACGACCATAGTTTTGACTAGGTTTTCCAAGTGTTGTTGAAAAGAATTTGATCTAACTGCAATTTTTCTCAAATCATGCAAACCCATTCCATGGTGGATATTGCATGCCAAACTGACCAAATACTAACCAAGGCAACTCATCTGAACCCCAAAAATGGAAAGACCAGGGGAGAGGAATGATAAAAGATTGAAAGAAAACTGACAAGACTTACAAATGAAGGTATGTGGAAGGTATTTTTTCCAGAACTCCAATTTACATTCATTATTTTTTTTTTAAAAATTGGCTGGGGATGCTCATAAATGTATGATATGGTTTGTAATTTGAATAGTCACTATCCTTGTTTCTGCAAGTGTTGTTTTAATGTATCAAAGTTTCCTTTCTAGCCATCAGTTGTGAGGCTGGGCTTTGTATATCTTTAGGCAAGTTTGCATTTGTGTTTTTGGACAAATCAATTGATACGTGTAAGTGTATAAATTATAATAGATAATAGATGTAATGTATTCACTTTTCTATGGGTTATGGGAATGGGAGTATGCTGATTGTACTGCTTCCGTGATTTTTACTTTTCTAAATTCTATCCATTTCGAAAATCTGTCAACAAACATTTGACATGCTTCTTTATTCTAATCCATCTCCTATAATCGTTTCGTTTATCAAGAATTAACCCCTTAGTTTTGCTTGCAATGTTTTTAACTTTCAGAAACTAAGTAATATTTTGAAGTTGAAATCTTCGTTGTTCAAAGCAAGCAGTATTCTTTGCTCTTAAGATATGTAGATGGTCATGTCTTGTATAAAATACCTTAGCTTCAATGTGAATACAGTTTGAACGCCCTGTTAGGAATTTGTGGGTGTGTTACACATGAAACGATTGTTTAAAAATGGCAAATGAACAGGTGTCACCGTGTTGGAGGCTAGTACAGCGAGTTATAGACTGAAGAGCACGGTGCTGCTTTGTGATACATAACATTTATCCATTGAATATGTTTACAAGTAAAACAATTTATATTTAGTTAGCATTCAGAATTATATTTTATAAATTAATATAAAATGCTTGCATCCTGTAACAAAAAAAAAATTGCTTATATTTTGTTTTTACAGAGTGCTAAGTGTTAACAATACATTTTCTAATACTCTTTCTAGTTTCTAGCATTATTAGTCTAAATTTATTGGAAATTAGAATTATGGGTGAAAGACTATTTTTTATTTTTTTTATAAGACAATATGTTTTTAATCTTTAAAGTTGGTTCAAGTATTTTGTCCTGCATTAAAATACAAGTGTTGTAGGTAATTTGATAATAAGAATGTAAAATCAAGGTGAGTTGTTACATGTTCATTGTTATGTAAGCGATTAGTCACAAGCAACAAAGTGGTCAGTTCATCTATAGATTATCTATTTAGTGAAGAATTCAATGTTTGATACCCTATCATGTGTGAAAATCTTTTCAAGACAATAATAATAACAATACCACGAGCATAATTAATCTTGATTGAAAATTTTGTGGTGGGATAAAAAAGGCTTAATTTTATTTTTGTTTTCTAAAATTTTATTTTTCGTGATTTTAGTCTGAATTTTTTTTCTATCACTTTTTTTTCCAAAATTAATTTTAGTAATTTTGATATCCATTAATAAAATAATATAAAACTGTTTCGAAATTAAGTTAAAAAATTTATCACAATTTTTTGTCAATCATGTTTTATTTTAAAATTATATTTTAAAATCATAAACTGAAAACTTATAATATCATTCCGAATGGAACCTTAATTAATATACTGTTATCACCATCACATATTAGCATCATCGTCACAATCATGTTTAACTTGTCCACAAATACACATCAGTATAGGCAACATCTAAAAATAATAGTTAACGCAAAAAAATAAAATGAGGTATCAAAATCGTTAAAAAAATTAATTTTGAGGAATCAAAAGTATTAAAAAAAAAATTGGAGACCAAAATCACAAAAAATAAAATTTTCAACCACCATAAGTAGAATTAAACCTAAAAAATAATCAAGGAAATTCCAAAAAAAAGTTACTAATTTTATTTTTGTTTTTCATCTTACAAAGACTGAAATCATGAGCAAACCCTTACAAGGGGAATACTTAATTTAGTCTCTATTTCTTCATTGCTTGTATTTAATCACTCAATTTTCTAAAGAGCGGATTGGTTCAGTATATATTTCTTAAATAAATTTTAATTAAAAATTTTAAACTCCAATTAGCAGGATAGCACCGCTACAAAGCCTTCGTGCATAACAATATTTTCCTTTTCTAAATTATCATAATTTTACTCTATTTAAATTAATGGTCTTATGGTTTAATAAATGATTTTCTTTAATTATTATTATTAAAATCAGGTAAGAGATATCATGATACACAAAAAAAAAAAAGATCAATTTAATTTTACTATTTTTTTAATAATATAATAAAAATTAAATGATTGAAAGTCTGAAAAAAATATTCTTTAATTATAATAAAAATTATTCTAAGAATGTTAAACAAATAAATTAGATGATATTTTTAAATTATTTATTAAAATAAACTAAGTAATCTAAAAAAAAAGTAATGATTTTTTAGCACAATTCTTGAATTCTATATTAAAATAACCTTAAATTATAATATGTTTAAATGTTTAACACATATTATTTTAAATTATTATGTTATTCTATCATTTTAAAAATTGTTATATATATTAAAATATTTTATTTCAAATAATTTAACAATTTAATAAATAATATTATCAATAAACTAAACTAACAAGAGTACATTATATTGTTACAGCTTATTACTACCAAGTAGCAACTACAGGGTGATGAAAGATGTAAAGCATGGTTAAGTGTGAAGTAGCAGGTTCTAAATTTACTTAACCAAAAAATTTCACGCTGTCACGTTATGGGTAAACAGAAGAAGCGCGTAGGCTTTTATTTTGAGCTAACATCGGTGTATTCAGTGTTAAAAAAATTTGGCTTCCTTTGAACGTGTTTGAAAAATGTGTTAAGTGTGTTTTAAATCGTGTCAAGAGGCCATGTTAACGCGAAATAGAGCTTATTAGAGGAGAGGATGCAAGTTTCTTCCTCAGTGAACGCTGGTCCAAACACCCATATAATCTCAGCAGTAAATTTTCGCTCACCTTCTCAATTCAATGATTCTTGTCCCCAATTTAACCACCCACTTAATTCCTTAACATCCCACTCTAACTGCCCTTGCATATAGTTGAGTTTATTTCTGCTATAACATATGTTAGACCAGAGTTCTTTCTCCCCAAGATTTCACACTGATATCAGTACCACTAAATATCAGTATCCTATTATTCAATATATTCTGTTTGCATCTGTTTTATACTTTTTATTTTTTAACCATTACATCTCATCCCATAATTGCTGAAAAGCAGCACAAATGGAAATGAGAAAAGCATTTTTGGGTCTGGGAACAGAACAGCAAAGTCAAAGCCTTCCACATGAAATTTTATAACTCCAAGCCTTTGGTGAAGTTTTCCTGCCTTTATAACGTTGTTTTTAGTTTATTTCATATAGGATCAGTCTTCCACTGAACATTTGTCATTACAGAAATCAGAAAAGAATTAGTAATTTCATCCAATAACTCAATGAGAGAAAGAAAAACAAAACCAGCACCACATCTTTATTTCATCCAATTTCATCCCATGCCAATGTTATTTGCTATTCCAATCTCTAAATATATTTTCATCACTATTATATTACATCCTATTTCAATCAGTTCAAACAGCCAATATTATTTGCTATTCCATTCCATTCCACTAAAACAGTGGAGAAAATCCACAAACAAAACCCATTCTAAAAATGAATGACCCAACAACACAAACAAAATCACCTAATCTTCTCCTTTCCACTGATCCTATTGGCGGCTTCCCTAACCTGCTCAATGTAACCCTCAATAGGAGGAGTCAGAGTAGCCATAAACCTATTAACCGGAAAAGGAGACAAATCAGGAACCAAAGCAGCTTCTCTTAAACCTTCAGGCAAAGCCTCAATAGCCTCCTTTTTCATCCTCAAAAGGTTCGATTCCGCAGCCTGTCTCGCCCTATTCTTCCTCATCAGAACCCTGCTATACTCCTTCGCCAACATCCTTCCATCTTCAACATTCAACTCATACTTCGGAAGCTTCTCCACATCGACCAGCCCCAAGGTTACATAGTCCAACCCAGGTGTCCCAATTATCGTGGGCTTCTCCGAAACCTTATATTTGTTGTCTTTTCTCCTCATCATGTCGATTTCTCTCTGGCGGTCCTTGCTGATGAGGCCCAATTTTTCGCGCTCCGCTTCGCGTTCGCGCTGCTTTGGGGTGAGGTGGCGGAGCGGGGTGGGGGCTTGGAGGCACTGCTCGTAGAGGTGCTCGCGCTCTCGGCGCTCGCGCGACATGGGTGGGGCTTCGGTTGCTGATCCGGATCCGGTTTTTTTCGTGGTGATGCGGGAGCGTTTTAGGGCTTGGCCTGCTTTGATCTTGGCTTTGCCTTTCGCGGTGCCGCTCACGGTGCAGCGTTGGATGAGGTGGTGCCCGGAGGGGAAAGGTTGCAGCTTTAGGAGGCGGAACATGGTTCCGGTAATGGGTCGGTGGCGGATTGTTCTCTAGGGACGAGTAAGTTGGTGATTTTGGAGTTTGAAGTGAGGTTTGAGTGTGGGTTCCTGAGGTTAGGGCAAGTGAGAGGAGGAGGAGGAGGGTGATGATGGTGGAATATGGGCCGGCCCAAAATTAAAAAAATAAAACTCAATGGGCCAGTCCATGACAGGTCTGTGAATTTCTAGCCATGGTCGTAGATTAATGGCATGTTTAAATCCCTTCTTATCTATTATCTTATATATCTTTCTATTTTTTTTGAGAATTATTATCTTACATATCAATTATATAAGAACTTGAAAAAAAAAAAAGAATTTTATAAGGTTTTGAGACGTGCACATATGTCACTTGTTATCATTAGTATTCATTTTTATTGACATATTTTTGTTTTCATTTTAATTTATATATTTATTTAATCTTAAATATAATCATTTATATTATTATGATAATATATACCATTCAACAAAAAAAAATTATAATAATATATACTAGTTTAATAATCCATATTAATCACTAACGAGTTATTTTAATTATTGATAATATTATTTATTAAATTATTTAAAATATAATATTTATATATATATATATATATATATATATAATAATTTTTTAAATTTATAGAATGACATGATAATTAAAAAAAATGTTTATAATAATGTGTTAAACAGTTAAACGTGTAAACATATTATAATTTAAGGTTATTTTAATAAAAATTCATGGAATGTGTTAAAAAATTCATTAATTAATTTGTTAATATTTTTATTTTATTTAAATAAATAATTTAAAAATATCTTCTAATTTATTTGTTCAATATTATTTTAAGCAATTTACAAGTTTTTTTTTTAAGAGAGATACTGTATTTTAATTAATTTGTCAAAACTTATAAGAATATTTTTGTCAATTTTATGTAAAAAAAAAAAAAATTAGCTGTAGGCATATATTTTATAAAATAAGAGGAATTTTAAGTAGATTTCATAAAAGAAAACGAATTTTGTGTAAAAAAATACATAACATATCATAGAGTAATTTACATAAGTAGTTTTATTTTATAAAATACAAAGCGTTTATAAAATACAAAGTGCTCACGTTTTGTAAATATTAATCATTGTTTTTGAAAAAAGAAATACAAATAAGTAAATCATAGTAGGCCAGGATATATTGCACAACTTTTCTCCATCCTATAACCTGAAATAAGGGATGTGATGTAGTGTTATACATTCAAGTTAACACTAGGTTAATCAAGAACAAAAAAATATATAAAAAAAATGGTATATTTTTATTTAATTAAAAAAGAAAAAATATTTTAAAAAATAAATTAATTTTCTTTTTCAACTTAATTTAAATTTTGTCTTATTTTTTCTTTGTTTAATGAATTAGATTAACAATTTATTTTTTGTTTTGGCATGTCCTCCAAACAACTCCTAATGTCGTGAAGAAACAACTTAACTTTAGCTTTGGTAAAACATAACCACAAAATCAAGCAAGTAACCAACCTAGTCAAGATAAACATGAAACATCATCTAGAGTTCACGAAACTAAGTACGGATGATGAGTTTGTTTTAAATTTGAGTAAAACTACTTAAAAAAAAAAAAAAAAAGTGATGCGTAGTGTAAATTACATCGATCAATCAATTATAATCTTTTATTTATAATTAGACAATTAACTTTTATAAAATTATTTCAAAAATTATTAAAATAATAAATTATAATTGAACGTAAAATTATTTTACGTTCAACGTCATCAACAATAATCTAAAAAGAATTGCATTTGAATGTATATTTAAAAAGTTAAAACAATTAATTTGACTTCCACCATAAAAAGAATAACTTTTATAGTATAATAAATACATAAATCTTGTATTTATCTAAAGTAAATTATCGTCATTAAAAAAATGATTTCTTTATCTTTTAAAATCAATTCTTCTAAACACAATTTCTGTCACAAGTACTCTCATACTTTAATTAATTAATAGTAAACTGCTTACTCTTTTATTACTCTTTTAAAGATTCAATAATCAGAATACATGCACTTAATTAAACTTTTTCTGAATGCCCAAACATTTACATAAACTAATAAGCACACGTACTTATTATAATTAAGTTCTGCCGCATGTCTCTCTTAGCATGGAAATTGAACAGCAAGCTTGAGTTCTAGATCTGGTGCACCACTTTGATGAGTACAGTTTTTTGAAGTGGTGGTCCAATTCAGCACTGAATGATGATAAGAAAAACAAGCATTAAACGGTTCAAGTGTTGTAGTAGTAGTAGTAGTGCTTTCATCTCTTCCCACCTGTAATTAAACAACATATGTTGCACATTAATGCCATAGAAAAAATAATTTTGTTAACTATGGTAGATTCTTTTAGGAATCACCAATATTGTAATTATATATTACTCACATCAAAGAGGCTACGACGTCGTTTTTTAATTTGATTGAAGCTAGTTTGACGCAAAAAATATTTTTGTGCATGACTAGCCACTTGAGATGGTGTTCTTGTCATTACAAAATTCTTAGAAATGCCTCTCCAATCACCCTTCCCTAGCTTCTCCAATCCTTCAAGAAATTTCCGGTGCTCCTCCTCACTCCACGCCACACCTTATCATAAACAACAAATAGTATTAATATTACTTTGTTTAAAATAACCAAAAATATAATTATAATAGAACTAAAAAAAAATCTCCAAAAAAGTTATTAGACCATTATACACTCATATAGTCTCAATTAATCTCTACATAATACATAATTAAATTTGTCAATTTACCACAAAAAATAATAACACTAAATTATGTATACAATTTCTACAATAATTTATGTATACTTATTTTTATCAGCCATCTCATCACACACTTGTCTTTCTTTTCTTCACAAAAAATTATTGTTAGAACAATACACCATAACAAACGCGAGTTAATTAAAGTTTGGGAGAGAACCTTTTTTCCTTTCTTGTTGATGAGTAGTTGAAGTGAGTCCACCACTGCCGACATCAGATATTGTTTTATCTGAATTTTCATCCGCACCAACATGCAGAAAATTATAAGAGGGTGATGAGGATACAAGATAATCCATGCTGAAACTTCTTTTCATGATATCAAAGCTACGTGTAGATGAAGAAGAAGAACATATTAGGTCAAGTTGCACTCCAAAAAGCTTTAGCCCCCCTTTGTGAGTGTTGCAAGTCCTTGAATTGTGACCAAAGTTTCCACAACATGAGCATTTTCTAATTCTCATCTTCATCATTTCTCAATGACGACCAGAACAAGAAAGATAGATATATATACAATCAATTAATATCCTACTATATAGCTATACTATATAATTAATTATACTATTCATGTACTACAATTGTACACAAACTGATGCATGCACTACTCATCACATGATCGAATCAAAAGAAAGATAGATATATATACATGTGTGTGTGACTCAGAAATGAGAGAAAATTAAAGGTAACTGATGAATCAGCAATCCCCATTAAGCTTTTGTCGTCTCAGAACAAGAAGAGAAGGACATAGTTTTCATTTTGGACCCAATGTTTTGCAATTTCAAACTGAGGACGCCAATACAGTCAAGTCCTCTCAGTTTAATTTCATTGGATAAATTCACTTATTATAAGGATACTTTACATTAATTATATATAGTGGCACACTACGTAGGCATGCGAGGAAGGGACCCCGGATATTATATATTCTTCATTAAACTATTGACGAATTTACATTTTTTATATAACACGTGGTTGTTGAGAGTTCAGCAATGCTTGAAAAGTGGGTAACTGAAAATGCAATGTCTTTATTTGGAAATAACAAAAGATCGAAGAAGACATTTTGAAAAAGTATCAAGAACCTTACAACCTCATTAATCATTATTTGTAGTCGGAGATTTGTTAATATTTTAACTTTGTAAGTTTTGGAAGCAGGGAAAATGTCTCTGTTGCATGAGATCTCACAGTTATTGTTTGTCTGAACCCTCAAGATTTAACGTACGACTGAACAATGGTCCTGAGTTGAGTAGGGTCCCCCGAACAGGGAAAGACCACCTTATAATTCAATTCAATCCTGTTATTCTTGTTCAGGAATATTACCCTTTCATTTTTTTTTTCACTTCGTCCTTTGCTTTACATAATTCAACGATTTTGTTTAGGTTATAATTAGTATGCTATATGAATTGATAAAACAAGTGTCAAATTCCCCCAGTTATGATGCTGCATATGTTAGGAAGAGGGGGAAAAGAGGAGAAGAGAGAAGGGAAGAAAAAATTATAATTTTGACTTCAACCCATTTTTTACTTTTATAATTTTACGATTGTGCAATTTGGTCTCTATTTTTTTTTTTAATTGCACATTCAATTTCTCATATTTTTAACTTAGTGTAAAGTAAAATTTTTAATATAATTTATTAATGTTTATGTTAGTAATGACATAACACTGATAATACAACAATCCAACACATATTCATATATTGTTTCACTTTTTTTTTCTTTTCATTTTCTTCCCTAAACTAAACATAACACAAATAATCATCTTATTTTTTGTATTTCTTTATTTTCTTGCTTCTTTCAAATCAAACCCTAAAAATATCCTTTTTTGAGGTTTTCTCACTTCACCTGTTTCTCTATTTTCCATACTGAAAATAGAGCACTAGTGTGAGTAGTGTACAATCAAGTTATCAGCGGACGAAAAAACAATTTAAAAGCCAACTTTGTGTTCTTAACTTGTATGAGAAGAAAAATAATAATTAGGTAGCTGAAACACAAGGAATCAAGGACTATGCTATATTTGACTAGCTTGTCCATATCCAATTAAGACCAACAGGACCACAACAACTAGCTAGTCTCACTGTCGCTAGCTAGGGCCCCTCGTGATTTTAGCAACTCAGATTCTTTCAAATAAATTAACTCATTTTTCTTATATTCTCATCATTTGTATTTGGTTAACGAGATTAAATATTTTAAGATTTCATATATAAATGTGAAAGTTTAAATCTTAAACTGCCTAGTTCAAGTTTAGAGTTTAGGAATAGATTTCAAAGCATTTGTTTGTAATTTTCATTCTTATTTGAAAATCATACCATTGTGACGTGAAAGATAGGAAAGAGGTTGAAATTGAATAGGAAAAAAAAATGAGTGAAAAAACTAATTCTCTGATATTAAAAGGAAAAAGTTGAGTGAACCATCCCAACAACAATACACATCACACACCCACATGGTAAAAGGGAGTGCAGTTTGCAATTGAAGAGGCTGGGAGATTTTGATAAAAGGGAGTGCAAAATCATGTGCCGTGATGATTAATTTTTAGGGTATTTTGGGGAAAAGAATTACAATGGGAGTGTACTAATAATAGCAGAGTGGAAATAGCAATTCCCAAAATTGTTTTGTAATGTGTAAGGCCCATGATATGATGTAAGTTTGTTTTAGGTTGAGAATTGCTTATTTTGTTTTCACTGCATTTGCACTTTTTTTTTTTTTTTGGATACAATTGTTAAGTTCATTCAGTAACAAAGAAAAAAATATGTAAGTTCATTTTTGTAAGTAGCATGTGTTTTAAGAATTCTTTTGCATTCTTTTTACACTCATTTTAGTATTTTTTTATTGATTGAACTATTAATTTTTTTTTATGAACATTTCATTTATTCAATTACTAATGTAACATTTGTATTTAATTGTATAGATAAGAGAAAAAGTAAATGATTAGAAATAGAACTCCAAATAAATAAAGGGCATTTTAGAAATAGTATTATTAATGATTAAATAATTAGTTTAAATTTATTTATATTTTAGTATAAGCAACATGCAAAAAAATATATATTATATTTTTAGTTTAAACTTATGTGCATACGAGTATATATTAAAATAAGATCACAAAACAATAAATATTCGGTGTCGTAGTCAAGTATTGTAAATTTTTGTTAATATTAAAGTAGTTGGTGTCGGTAAATAAATACGAGTATCAATTATCAAGTTGTGTTGCTGTTGTATAAAATAAATGGAGATAATAATTGATACAGTACTTGTAGTAGTAACTAGTAGAATCTAGAGGCTGTCCTGTGTGGTGAGTGAATGAGTGATGGAGCATATACAATACAAGTGGTAAGTGACAACCCGAAGGTGGAGATCACAGGTATCCATGTGGAAGAATCAATGACAAATGAGAAATAGTAAACAAACTTGAAACTCCAACTCTTCTTATTGGAAGCAACAAAGGTTGGCATTTATAACTTCAAGAACTGCATCTACTATTCCCATTTGCTTTACTTCGCAATAAGGCAATTCCACCAATACCAAATCGGGAAACGGTTCAAAGTTTATTCATCTTTTTGCTAGTAGCAATATTGACTAGAGTAGGGGAAATTAATAATTGTGTACTTAGATTCCCTCTGTACAAGTCGAGTAAATTAAAAATGACACTACTACTAGATCTTCAACACATGCAATATTATACTGTATTATTAGTAGATATTTGTGCTATTAAAAATAAAACAATGGTAGTAACATTTTTTACATGAAGAATGGACAAATAATGCAAAAGCACAAGTCAGTCCAATGAGCCTTTTGCTAGTAGTATTGCCAGTAAGACAGTGTCAGTGTTTTGTTTCAAGTTGAATCTTTCAAACTTCTGACCACTTATTCTTCCTCTCTTCTCAATACAAAACTCATTTGCTAGCTAGCCACTCTCACCTTAATTATCGACCTCAATGTGTTACAAAATTATTGTATTGCTCGGGATATCATTATATATTTTGTGGTTTATGATATTAACATGCTCACACAATTAAATTTTTAATTTATAAAAGTATTAATAGTATATAGAGAGCATTAAATAAAAATACTACTTAATTATTAGAAAAAAAAATATTCTACAGATATAGAATATTATATCATATTTAAATAATCATTAGTTATCATGTTAGTGTATTAGAAAAAAAAAAGTTATCACTATTAATAGGTTTTCTTTCTTTATTTATATTTTTTTTTCGTCTGTCAAATTGAAACAAACCCAATATCTTATTTAAAGGATTTAAGTCTAGCTAGTTAAACTCAAATCAACATCATTAAAATATATGAATTTGTTAGTTGTATGATTTTATTTGATTAAATATACTGTTAGTTAATCTCATGGTTAAACTCATGTAAATATGTGTGTAAAATGGTAATAATGATAGAGAAAGCTATGCAATAGATATTGATAGATTCTCTTGCTTTGAAGCAATATAATCATGGTCACTTTACTGCTGCTTGATCACATTTGCGCACAGCTAGCCACACCACACACATGCAAAAGCCAAAAGCTGTGTATCAAACTTTGTATGGAAGAAAGTCCAAAGCAAGAAACATGATCATGATGACGATCCAAAACGCTTGAGATCAATGATAAGCAACCCCTATCAATAATGACACTCATAGCTCTCTCTATCACTTATAATAAGGTTAAACAATTTTAGACGTAGGGTGGGTCCATGAATATATTCAGAGGTGGGGGAATCCTGCAACTTGCAAAGTTAAGTTTAAATCACGCTGCGGATAAGACTAGTTTTTGTTTGTTAGATTTCTCACATGATTTGTGAATCTCCAACTTACCCTTTTCAACGATTGCGACTACTACTTTTTTTTTTCATCTCTTACCCTTCTCTTCCTTCACCTTCAAAACAACAATCACATTCCTTTTTCAAAACTCACCTTTTTATATAAGGCAAATTACAACGATATTACATACATTTGTGTAATTATATAACACCAACACTTTTTATTTTTTTAACTCTTATTTTCATTTTTTCTAAACATTTGAGAAAATTTTTAAAAAATACTAAACATATAAAAATATTAATATAATAATTTTAAATTTAAAATGATGTTAATATAAGTATGTAACAAAACATAGAAGAAGAAATCATAGATAATTTGATAGGAATATACTGCTGTAATGTGCTTCAAAAATTTGATTATTATATCACTATGGTCAGCTACTACAGATTTAATTCTACCGAGTATACTTCAATAGGTAACCCTACTATAGAGGTATGGGTGCATAGTTATGTGTAGGGATGAAAAGAAAAATCATATCTGTGTTATGTGGTAGACTCTAATAGGCCAGGATAATATATCTGTCAAATGTAACCAGAAGTATGGACATGCATGACATTATATTAAAAATGACAACATAAATTATTAAAATAAACAGAGTTATCCATGGTTTTGACATATCCAATATAAATATCTCACTTTTACGAAAAGAAATG
The DNA here is from genome assembly GCA_014843725.1 of Amphicarpaea edgeworthii. NCBI lineage: Eukaryota > Viridiplantae > Streptophyta > Magnoliopsida > Fabales > Fabaceae > Amphicarpaea > Amphicarpaea edgeworthii. The sequence goes on along the minus strand of CM026324.1, from coordinate 3,932,465 downwards.
GGATATTAAAGATGGAAAGGCAAAGGTCAACATGACGCACAATTTGTTATAAACCTGTCCTTACATATATGAATACTAGATGCCCCAAAAACCACCACCGAATTAGCTTCAAATCACCACAAGACAAAGCTGCCCCACACAATAAATAAAAAAGGATTTAAAAAATCAGTGTTAAGAGTCTTGGAGCAAACACCTTTCCTCATAAAGCTAAAGTTGAGGTCCTGCCTACAAATTATCCCTTACTTAAGAAGTGAGAATATTTTATATATACTGTATAGTGTATAGTATAACATTTTTTTTTATTCAAATATATTATATCATACTTTTCATTAAAAGATATTATTTTCAGACTATAGACTACAAATATGTAATATACTTTTGCATCTATTTTTGTTCAAGCAATATGTGTGCACTGTGTGAATGTGGAAAGTGATCTCGTGGTGTCATATACTAAAAATAATAAGATATTTCTACATTCAAAAATATTAGTTGGTATTTAATGAGAGAGAAAAAAATATAACTATGATAAATGATATGATGAAATATGAAGATAAAAATAAAAAATATTAATAAAATGTAAAAAAAAAACTAAATGTAAAAATATATTAGTGTACTCAAAATTTTCTAACCAGCTTTTGCACTCCGAGCAATTACGTAGCAAGTGATATGTTGTCATATAAAAATAAAACTAAAAACTGAACTGTCCAGGGTATATGCATCCAATAAAAAAAATAAGACAACCCCATACATAAATAAGCACATCGATCGTCATGTGTTTTTTTTTTTTTTTTCATATGATTATTTTGTCCACTGCCCATGTATATATCAATATCATAATTGATATAATAACCTAAACCCTCCTTATTCTTCATTACCCGTTTCTCCTTCATTTCACAACCCTCTCTTCCCTCTACAATCTCCAATTCTTCTTCTTCTTCTTTTGCATGACAATTCTGCCTCATTCAACCAACAAAAATCAAATTTATAATTCCATAGCACACCAAAATTATATGGCCATGGAAACCCACCATCATGTGCAAGGCCTAACACCCGAAGAACAAATCGAACTCGAACCCATCATAAAAAAATATCACCTATTCGAACGATCTTCCAACACATGTTCTTCCATAATAAAGTGGCGCATCGAAGCTCCCGCAACCACGGTGTGGCCCTTTGTACGGAGCTTCGACAACCCTCAAAAGTACAAACACTTCATCAAAGGATGCAACATGAGAGGCGACGGTGGTGTCGGGAGCATACGTGAAGTCACTGTCGTATCGGGCCTCCCGGCCTCAACGAGCACCGAAAGGCTCGAGATTTTGGACGATGACAAACACGTACTAAGCTTTAGGGTCGTTGGGGGCGAGCACCGACTCCAAAACTACCGTTCCGTCACGTCCGTTAACGAGTTTAACAAAGAGGGTAAGGTTTATACTATTGTATTGGAGTCGTATACCGTAGATATACCCGAAGGGAATACGGAGGAAGATACGAAGATGTTTGTTGACACCGTAGTGAAACTCAATCTTCAGAAACTTGGGGTCGTGGCCATGGCTTCATCAATGCATGGACAGTGTCAACAACATTGCTGAATTGAGAAATTCTATGATACTATATAGGAAATTTAAGGATTTTGGTACGTATTGACGTATTGTTATCCAAAAACTTTCTCTCTCTCTCTCTCTCTTGATTTGATGTGGCTAAACTCATCAAAGTTCTTAGATTTTTCTTGGTATCACAGCAATTCTCTCTATTGATTGAATGTTTAATTAATATGTTTGTTTAATTCATGTTGGTACGAAATCTAATGTACCACTTATTTGATGATTAGAAACAGTGCATGGTACTCGGAATATAATTTTCACTGTTTCTTATTCCTTTCTTAATATTCTTCATTATAAGAAGATATAGTTTATTTGTTTTTGTTATTAGAGCGTTTGATTAGAAAGCTGGGATTTGATTTGTATATGTTGGACTAATGAGTTCCCATTCACCAATAGTGATGATGATAAGTTCGTGAGGTTACTTTAGTTTTATATATCCTCGTTGGCACAGTTGCAATTTTAAATTCAGTTGATTAGATGTGTGGTGGTTATTATATATACCCTTTATGTTAATTTAGTCAATTGGATATGGAATAGAAAAATGGTTGGAATCTAACAAGGTTTGCATTGGATTTCAAGCTTTCTTAATGTGGAATGGGTCTTAAAATATCTAGATTTGGCCTTCTTGTTAAGCAATTGACTGAGTCTGACACGAAGTAGAAGAATAAAAAAAAAATTAATGGAACTGATGAAGTTCTCATGCATATACTTTTCAGTTCGGAAGTTCCCGTGTGTATCAGTGCATATATAAAATTTGAGATGTTTGCGGTCAACTATAATTGTAAATATGACTTTCGATCTGCTTGTGCATGTTATTTAAATGGGCTTCTATGTTGGGGTTTGACTGGGCCTAGTATGCTAAAAAAAACTCAATTGGATCTAATTGTTTAAATCAAATAAAAAATTCGATGATGTACTTTATAGTTCATACATATAAGGTAATCACTGAAAAAAGGGAAAAACTTATAACTCATTTGGCATTAGATTCCACTTACAATTATAATGTTTGTGTATATTATCTCACCATTGATTAATATTCAAGAGAGAAAGAAAGAAAGAAAAATAGGTAGGTGGTAGTTGAGTTAGACGCTTTTTTTGTGAGGCTTAAATGTCAAACCCCAAATTCAACGGCAAGGACAATTAAGTCTAAGGGAGAAGATCTCGTGATCATTTGTGACCAACCGTCATGAACATGTGGCTACGAAACATGAGTATGAAACCTCTAGAATTTGTTCTATTTTTTGCAACAAGAATATGCTTTTTTTTTTTCTTATATTTTTAAGCACAAGTAAGATGAAAGTCAATGAAAAATGATTTAGCATATTTTCTTATACATAACACAATACAACTTCAAACCTTATTTTCCACTTTGATCCTTGACATACCTTTCCAACTATGTATTGAAATTTACCAAATTTTGCCATCGTATTTATTTAGAATTTTGCATATTAATTTTTTAATTCTATATATGTCATGTATCTGAATATGTTTTTATCAAGAGTTTAAAAGTATTATACTACCAATGTAAAACAATCACAACTTACCTTTTATATGACTCTCAAAATAACTTTATAAAAATCAACAAAATTTTCAAATTATATTACATAACATCACATTTAAACTATTTTATCAAAGCAAAACAAGCATTGATCATGACATGTTGACAAGCAACGTTAAGGTTGGTAGTCTGGATCTCAATGGCGTTATAGAAACTCATGAAAATGGGCTAGTTCTGTTCTTTACTATTGTTCTTTGGGTCCCATCATCACGGCATGTCCATGTGTCTCTGGGCCTATAAAAATGTGACTCGAAAGGTAAAGGCACTTATCCAAGCAAGCTCTTCCAACTTTTCACACGTCACGTTAAGGATGGGAGAATTCCTTCCTACACCTCACACTTTGCTTCATATACCTCTCAAAAGATGTGAAAAAAAAAAGATTATTTATACACTGACATTATAAAATAATTTTAACACATACTTTTATAAAATAATTTTACATAAATTACAATCTATCATTTATGATTTATGATAAATATGTAAATTTTTATAAAATTATTTTAAAAATTATATAAATAATAAATTATAATTTGACTATAATTTAAAAATAATTTATTATATTAATGTATCTTCATTCAACTATTTCCCTAGTTTTAAAATGATTGATGTTTAAACATCTCATTCATTCATTGAAATTAAAAACATCAGTAAACGAAACATATATTTATATGTCAGTTAAAAAAAAAATGCAATCATCTTTTAAACAAAAAAAAAAAAAAAAGAGCTTCACTTACTTATTTTTAAATTCTTATTTTAAAACAGATCATTTTGTCGTCGATGTTGAATTCAATTTGTGTAAACATCGAAAAATTAAAATTTTAATTGTTTGACTAATGAAGTATAATTTAAAATTTTAATAATGATACACTTATAATAAATTATCACAATTTTCAGTTAAAATTATATAATTTTATTATAAATAAAAAAAATAATTATTTGTCTGTCTAACACTTCTGCATGGACTATAGATTGTAATTTTAAACGACACTGCAAAATTATTTGAAGTAAAGTAGGGATATAAGCCCACCAGTCTCGTCAACCCTCCAAATAAATGCAAATGATGTTGATTTGCTTGCTGCAATAAATTCATGAATGATGAAAGTCCTTTAACACCAAAATCTATCGTCATTCATTGGCTTGCTTACATCACAATCATGAATTTCTTTTTTACTTTCTCTTCTCATCCGGTCCAGAAAGTACACTCCACAGTCACACAGCTACTGCTACACTACTACGACCCTATAACTATAACAGTGACAGTGTGTTGTGTTTCAATTTCTCTCTCCTTTCACACACAATCAAAACAGAACAGAACAGAACAAAACAAAACAAACTCCTTCCCTCGTGCCTTTGTTGTTACATTGTTTAGGGAAAAGCTCAGGACTTGTTTTACCCCATTTGAGTCATGTTTCTGTTCACGTTAGCATCTTGTTTAAAAATGGCTAAAAAACCAAAGGGTGTTCGCCAAAGTCATGAGGCCCCCCTCTGCTGTCAACAGAATAGAGAATCCACATATTTCGATTGCATTGCAGTGTGAAGCAGAGATGATAATATTAGTAACAGTAATAGGTGTTGTTGAGGTGAGACTGAAGAGAAGGACAAAAGAAATCAGAGAGGGCCCCGTTAAAGGCTGCAACACAAATGAGTGGCACTGCACCAAAGCCTACTTACACTACTCTCTCTACTGTGTTTACTTTCTCTCTCTTTTTTTCTTGTTTTTATTACTCATTCGTGTTCGTGGCTCTTCTACCTCCATCTATCTCTCACCTTTTTCATTCATCTCCAACACTAGGTGCATACACCTCTTTTTTTGCTATGTAAATGCTAATGCAAGTGTAATCTATCTTTTCCTCTTGAGCCTTTTACACTCTCTTCCATGCTTTTTTGGTTTTTTCTTTTTCTTTTGGTGCTTGTCTTTTTTCATTTGCAAAAAGACCAGATAAAGACATATATGGTGTTTTTTTGCCTAGTTCTTTACCATTGTACTTTCTGCTTATGGTTATAAATTTATAATCTTTGAGGTCAAATTTGATGGCCCTCTAACATTTAGAACTTAGAATAGGCAAATGCTTATTTTTCATGTTCCTTTTTTTTTTTTTTTTTTTTTTTTCTAGGTTCTTAGAGAGGGTGACTACAACTACACATTCCTTGAAGAAGTTTTCAAATGGTGGCTCTGCTTCTTTTGGTGGGTGATACCTGATAGGTAACTAACTACTTACTCTCATGTGCTTAAGGGAAGGTTGTGTTACTTGGTTTTTGCTAGTGAGCATGCTCTTGGCTTTGTTCTTCTCTTGAAATCATTTGTCATTTTTAGTTTGCTTTATAAGTAGTCAAAAAGCCATCTTTTTATTAATTTTCCCCCGTTTCATCTTTCAGTAAGTGGTCTAGTTTGGAATGATGATTAATTAAGTCACATGTGAGAGAGTGATCTACTATTTTTTTTTCGTTGCCTTGTTCCAATTTATTTTCTTTTCTTGTTTGTAGCACGGACCTATTTTCCTCAAGAGAGTAAGGTAATTCTTCGGAGAAAAGGGATAAGGAGGTTCTACTAGTCCAGCTCTACTCTACCATGAATTTGAACAGTGACCATGCCATTCTTGAAGTAATGCTGTTCTGAAAGACCATTGAAGAAAATATCAAGAGCCTCTTGCTGCATTTCCTCTAGATGGAGAACAATATGTACAGTGTTCCTGTCATAGAAGAATTTGCACAGCATTTAGCACCAAAGCCACTGATTCATTGCTATTCATTTGACCTCAATAACCAAAACCACATCATAAATGGAATTCCGGTACTTGCTGGAGATCAAGGTGAACCTACAAGAGATGGTTGCTTCATGAATCCTGCTAATATTGTTGATTCCAATTCATTTGTCACATCAAAAGGAAAGACTACTGTAGGAAATGCCTCAATTCCCATTAACAACAATGACTTTGAAGGGCATTTGGTTGGAGGAAGGCCAATTGCTTCTGCTTCACTTGCTGCTAGAATTGGCCTTCAAGAAAATCTAGAGAGTTCAGCAGCTTTGTCACCTTCAATGTGTTCATTGGAGGCATTGGGACCATACATCTTCAATAATTGGCAGGACACATCAAACTTTTTGCCTGCAACATTTGGTGGTCATGCCTATGATGAATTACCAGGTATTGGTAAGTGGAATGTGAACAAAATTGTGAAAGCTCCAGAGGCAGATAGGACTGAAATACTGGCTTATTCATCCATGGGAAACCTGATTCAAAATGGATGGGCATCATCAAATGTTGCAAACTTGGCCAGTTTTGCCTACAATTCCTCTAATTGTAGTAATGAGCTATCACTAAGTCTTGCAAGATCTTCTCAAACTACAGGTCAGTGCTCCGACATGAGCTGCTCGGATGCATCGCATAACATGAATGGAACAACAAGGTCAGGCTTGGAGCAACCCTCCTGCAACAGTAAGGATCTGTCCGTGAGATTTGGTTCTAACAAACATGTCCGGTTTTCACCGGCTGTATTCGAGTCCAGATATCTTTCTGGGATTCAAGAGATTCTTGCTCAAATTGCAACATATTCATTTGAAAATGTAGAACAGATAAATTACTCAGCTGCTGGTGTTAGAGCTGATGGAAATAAGTCATCTTCAGTTTTCTCACAGAAGAGGGATGTAGCATTAAATCATAATGCAAATTCCATGTTTGGAGCACATGTAGAAGAATCTCCATTGGAAAGACATGCAACTGAATCAAACAAATCCCAACTTCTCATGCTTCTACAGCTGGTAATTGTAAAATGCCAACTCTTACACTCATTTGTTACTAGTAGAATAGAATAAGTTATGTTCATGATTGAATTATATGTGCAAACATGTCTACTTTGCAGTTTTCATTTTGAGTTTAATTTTTATGTAGTGTCCGAATAAATTTACGAAGTCAATCAATCCGAAATCGTTGTAAAGTGATTAGATAATTGTTAGAAAAACAAATTGTGACAAAGTTTTCATCCTGACATAGTGATAGTAATGTTGTTTTTGATCAGGTGGACAATGGATATAGTCAGTGTTTGGATGAGATTCATACTGTGATATCTGCATTCCATGCTGCTACTGAGCTGGATCCACACATGCATGCACATTTTGCGCTTCAAACGATCTCTCTCTTATACAAGGACTTGAGAGAGAGGATTAGCAATTGTATTCTTGCCATGGGACCGGATTTTAACGGTAGTTTGTGTTCAGAAGAGAAGGAATGGTCTGTTGATACTTCATTCATTCAAAAGCAATGGGCTCTCCAACAGTTGAAAAGAAAAGATCAGTTATGGAGACCCCAAAGGGGCTTGCCAGAAAGATCTGTCTCGGTTCTGCGCAATTGGATGTTTCAGAATTTCCTCCATCCGTGAGTTTCTTTGCTCAAAGATGTAGAAACTTTGTTTGAATAAACTTCTCTATAAATTTTTCTAAGAGAGAAAATAAAATAAACTTCTCTCATAGGTTAAACACGGTTTATGCACCTCAGCTTTTGGAGAAATTAGACATTAAAGCTTCTATAAAAGTTGAAGTATATATTGTTTTAACTTATAAGAGAAGTTTATGTTAGGAAGTTTCACATCGTCTGTCTCAAATCTCTAGGTGTAGCTTATACACTTGGTGGACAACTTCTCTTAATGCCAATTGGTTTTAAGTTGAAATCTAATTGTTCAACTCATGTTAGCTTCTTATTTTCTTATCCTATAGGTGTAGAAAAGTTTATCCAGATGGTGTTATAATTATAAGCTTTTGTTGCTATATATTTAGTTAATTTAAAATTTGTGCATAGATCTACCCCAAATGCATGTTTATTAATATGGTATGATGTGTGATGTATTTCAGGTATCCTAAAGATGCAGAGAAGCATTTACTTGCAATAAAAAGTGGGTTGACAAGAAGCCAGGTATACTTGTTGCTCTCAAGTTACACTTATGAGTTATGAATTTATTTAGGGAGGAACAATCTGCTATGAAGAATTTCAACCTTATAGAAAGCGAAAAAAAACAAATAGCAAACATCTTGTTATCATTGATGATGATTTTGAGCTGTGTTTATGGTTGATTGAGCAGGTATCCAATTGGTTTATCAATGCGCGAGTTCGACTATGGAAGCCTATGATTGAGGAAATGTATGCTGAAATTAGTAGAAGAAAAGCTTGTAGAAATGAAGATGGAATGGAGATCACTCAGAGAAGCAGGATAAGCATGAACAATCAAATGTTGAATATTAATTGAAGCTGAAGAAGGTCACGTAACAATATGATGGGGCATTATTATTGTTGTTGTTATTGCTATATTATTTTTTGATCAAGTAAGAAACTCAACACAATTGAAATCAGAATTGTGCATGATGTTGTGCTTAGTTGAGAGTATTATATGATCAATTACAATCAGTCAATTATCTTGAACAAATGCCTTCATATCAGTAAATAACACGGAATTTTTTTACTGTTCAAAATGCCTATTTAGTTTTAGTTTAAATGTAAATTCCTTGCTGTGTGGCACTTTGAGTGTATTAATTGAAGCCAAGAGAAGTGATACCTTTCTAGGGACCCTTACTTCATCAAGGGGACTAAGCCATTTATTCAAGTTCCAATTGATAATACTTGATTGGATTAGTGAAAAGGTAGATTGTTGAGTGAATGTTTAGATTTCCGTTTTGGAACCCCAAACTCAGTTTTGTAAGAATTTTGAAGTACATTCAATTGTTCATCACAAACGTAAAATGAAGGATTTTGATATTTTTTCAAACTCAATTTTGGATTTTTACTGGTAATCCAAATATTCTAAAAATGTGAAAGGAATAGACTTAAATTTCAACCAAAATTATAGTAGAGTAAAACAAATATATTATTTTACTGTACAATAAATTCCATCAGTTTATTATGGATTTTGAAAAAGCTTTTAAAAAAATAACGATTTTTTTAAAGAATTTAACTGTACAGGTTTTTTTATTTTTACTTTTACTTATTTTTATTTAAACCTCAATTTAAAAATATATTATTAAAAAATTATAGAAATATTAAATAAATTTAATTAACTTTAAAATTATTATATTTAATCTTAACTTTAAAGTAGAATTTAAGTGCTGAGAAGCCACAATTACCACTAGCAAACATATTAATGACGAGGAATGCATTTTTGCTATGCTAATAATACTTTATTTGCTCTGTTATTCTGTCCAAACCTGACTGAGGAAGCGTAAAACAAAAAAAATGGGGATTAAACGATTAGGGCATACGGATTTATTTTAAAATATCTACGATTTATGAATATTTATTTTAATAAACAGAAAACACTAAGGTAAGGCCATTCTATTTCTACAAAGTACTCACAAGTTCCATAGCTTTGGGTCCACTAGCTCGATCATGATTTTCCTACCCCTAGAGGAAAAAATCCTCCCCTTTTTTGGCCGGTTGTGGGCGAGGAGGGATTCGAACCCCCAACACCGTGGTTCGTAGCCACATGTGGATACCTAGGCACCCAGAGACAAGGAAGGGCGTAGTAAGCAACGAAATGCTTCGGGGAGTTGAAAATAAGCGTATATCCGGGGATTCCCGATATAGGTCAACCTTTCGAACTGCTGCTGAATCCACGGGCATGCAAGAGACAACTCCAGTGAATCAAACATCTTAGTAGCCGGAGGAAAAGAAAGCAAAAGCGATTCTCGTAGTAGCGGCGAGCGAAATGGGAGCAACTTAAATCTGAAAACGGGGTTGTGGGAGAGCTATACAAGTGTCGTCTTCTTGGCGAAGCGGCAGAGAATACTGCACCCTAGATGGCGAGAGTCCAAGAGCAGAAAGCATCACTAGCTTACGCTCCGACCCGAGTAGCATGGGGCACATGGAATCCGTGTGAATCGAGCAAGGACCACCTTGCAAGGCTAAATACTCTGGGGTGACCGATAGTGAAATAGTACCGTGAGGAAAGGGTGAAAAGAACCCCCATCGAGAAGTGAAATAGAACATGAAACCGTAAGCTCCCAAGCAGTGGGAGGAGGCTCGGGACTTTGATCGCGTGCCTATTGAAGAATGAGCCGGCGACTCATAGCGCGATGGGCTTGGTTAAGGGAAACCACCGGAGCCGTAGCGAAAGCGAGTCTTCACAGGACAATTGTCACTGCTTATGGACCTGAACCTGGGTGATCTATCCTGACCAGGATGAAGCTTGGGTGAAACTAAGTGGAATTACTTTAGATATTACCTTAGCCCTAGAATCTTTTATCACTGCCATACCTTTGGAACATAGGATGGGCCTTAGAATAGTGTTAAAAGATTAGGCCTTTCTCTTTTTGGCCCAATTTGGAAAATAGTTTGAACTTAATATATGTTCAAACTAATTTTGTAAAATGTTTACATGTGCATGATTTATTTATGTAATTTTTACATTAGTTATCCTAAAAATCAACCAATTTATCATTTGTAATTGAAATACTATGTAAATTTATTTTATACCATAAAACTATTTTATATCGGTTTAGTTTATTTTTTTGTTTTATTAAAATATTTTTTATGGTTTTTTATTAAGATATAATTGTTCATTTATAGACTAATATTTAATAAAATCTTTTAAGTAACCGGGTGAGGTTGAATTTAAAACCCAATTTAATGAAATATAGTTGGATTGGATTTGCCATTTTTGTTCTAATTTAAAATTGTATTAATAGATATTCAATTTGTTCATTAGAATTTAGAAGAACAAGGATAAAAGATAATAAAATTTATAATAAAATAAAATAGTAATTATTTGAAATTAGATCTAACAAGCCTTAAACCTGTTTAGTTAGATTAGATATTCCAAGTAAAATGCAATTGAAACCCGGGTAGAACAAGAATTTCCAAATACTATATACTTTTAACCGATGTCCTATATTGAGGAAGTTTTTGAGCCCAATGTTTACAAAATCCTATCACCAATAGTGAGCCACAAGGATGGTCACAAAAATTATTAGCCTTACACAGTTTCATCACCATATATCATATTGCTCCATTACTTTCGGAGCTTAGTTAAACAAAAATATTCAATCCACTGTGCTGCTCCCACCATCCAAATCATCACTGTTGCCTGAATGTAAAAGAGTTTTCTCTGACTGAATTCTCATGAAATTGACATCTCATACACTTCAGCGGTGTTTTAGTAGTATCATCCTCAATCCCTTCTTTGCGTTTTCTTGTTCCATCAACGACAACTCTGTTCAGACTATCAGCAGCAGGAGGCAAACTTACAGTGTCCACAGTGTCAAGCATCTCTACATCACCATGATCAAGTTTATCTGCACTGGCGGTGGTGGCTTCTTCTCCATTCGCAGAATTCAAATAGAGATTCTTATCCAGATTGTTAAAGAAATGTTTGATCACTGGAAGCAAGCACTCGGTTCTTGAAGTGAAAAAGTTAGCTTTGAGCATGATGTTTATCTGCTTCGCAGTTTCACCAGCAAATACTGCAATTCCTTGTTCCTCAACAACTAGAAGCCACTCTGAATATACGAAATCACTAACTATTAGGTACAAGGGGAAACAAAAAAGAGAAATCTCACAAACAAAACAAAAGAGAATAGAGGAACTAACTTATAAGAGCTATGGGAGTGGAGACATTTGGTCTGTTGATCTTACTGCCTATGCAATTTTGATTAGTGACCCAGTTGATCAATTGAATGGGTATGCAGGATCTACAGAAGGCATTTATGTAAGACATAGCTTTCCCATGATCACCTTTTTCCCTGTTGTGACCAACCAGATTATGAAACTTGTCAGGTGAAACATTCTAGAAAGTAGAAACCTTTTCATCTATGTCTATCACAGCTACAATAGTTTTTTCTCATACCTAGCAGACTGTACAGCTAACTCAGCAACAAACAACCAAGTTATAGCAACATCTTTCAAGCTGTTGGCATATAGTGAAAATTCTGCTTGGGGATTAATGAATGAATAGTCTATCATCATCACAGTATTGTACATGACTTCTTTTAAAAGAACTTCATTTTCAGAACCCTGTAGTAAAACAAGCAAGCACTCAGTTGTTGAATGTGAAGGGAAAAATTAGAAACAAGTAATACAACGTACATTTGATGAAGGGGGAAAGGGAATAGAGTCATTTCCATAGAACTAAGAGCTGAAATTACCAACAGAAGAAGGGTGCCCAGTATTGGATTCAATGACCGTGAAGATTATGGCAATGAATAATTTAATGTAGCTAACCAAGCAGTAACCCTTTTCAAAGGAAATATACTGAAAATCACAACTGATAGATAGGGCTGATTGGTAAGTGGTACAAGATCTCGTACATTTGAACCCATCGTCGTGGACCTGAATCCATTAGTATGGGACATTTTCTTTTCCAAACCATTCATGAATAATTGCAAGCATATTTTAGTTTTGAGATCAAACAAAGTTTTCTGGAGGAAAAGGTGCTTTGGCTAAAGCCCTTAACTCCAAATTATGATTAAGGAAAATTAGAGCAAAAGAGACATGGTACTGACCAGTAGAGAGGTCACGTGCAAAACTGGTTCCAACATCATCCTGAAAAGGGTATCTGAATGGAGACCAATCAGCAATCAGGAAGAACAAACATGAAAACTGTAATGTGGTCACCCCAGAAAGCACAAAGATTGGACCAATGTCAAGCTGAGAAATAAACAAATAAGGGTAAAAGAGGGATCGAACTAAGAAAATTAACAGACACTGGTATTTAGTCATCTGATTAGTTTGGTAACAGGAGAAAACTCTGAATGAACCGTTCATAAACATCAAAACCAACCTGAGTTTTTGGGACACCAATATAAATAAACAAACATAACTGCATTTCATCAAGACCCAGCTTCCTAAAATGCTGAAGAACCAACACTAAAACTCCGGAAGTAAGGACTGATAAAAAAAAACTCCGGCAGTAAGGAACATGATTATAAACAAAATTAAAAAATATATTTTAAACAAAATAGAGGGCTTTTCATTAATATTTTTCATGAACAGTTATATAAATTGAGAATATTAATGTAATGCAAAAAAAGAAAGAGTTCAAGTGTAATTTGTCTTGTAATTAAATTAAATAATTTCATTTTTTATTAATAAAAATGCTCAAGAGTATGGATGCACACGCAAAAAAACCTTAAACAGTGAAACTAAAAAATACATGTAAAAACATGAATAACATACTAAAAACATTAATTCCCAGTTAATCTAATCCTTAAGTTATACTGTAAAAACATCATTTTCATCGTTAATTTCTATTTCTGTCTTTTCAAAAAACGACTCTTATTTGACAACTTTAAGGCCTAAAATAGTATTTTCCTACTTCTAAAATATAATTTAATGCAAAAATTGCCCATTTGATAAACTGAATCTAATTTGACAAATTTAAGGAGTAAAATAAGAATTTAAATAAAACATGCTTGCAATATAAATACTTTTTTTTTCTGATTATATAAATACCTTCTATTTACACCTAAATGGCTAAATCTAATCACACGACACGATAATGTCATATACGGTAAATTTGTTATTTTCTATAATAATAGTAATTTTCATGCACGATGATTAGTCAATATTATATTTATATTTATATATACTTGGTACATGAAAATTACACCATCATATCATCTAGTCCAATCACAAATCATCGTGCATAATAAATCTATTAATTTTTATAATATTTTTTAATGGTTAAAAAAATTACACTAAACACGCCTATAAATTAAACAGTAATTTGAAAATTTAATTTATTAATGCAAAAATAGTCGAATTGAAGGTCTTACCCAAAAAGCGAAAACTCCGAAAGCCAGTGATGGTCTGAAGCGCGGAAGCCATGAGCTTCTTCTCCTGCTCCGCTCTGCTAAGCCCTTTCTCGAACGCCAAACAGAGCTTAAGCAAAAGCGCTTCCCACATAACAACCCCAGCCAAGACCCCAACCTCGCAGCCCCTCTCAGTAATCCCCCTCCGAAATTCCTCACTCACAAAGGGGAAAAACCCGAAAACCTCACCCTTACCCTCATCGTCATTATCATCATCCACCGTCCACACCTTAATCAAATCCCCGAACTCCAACACCGCCACGTCATCATCGTCGCGGCGAATTTCGTTGCTGTTGCCGCAACAAATGCTGCAGTAGCTAACAACCCCTTCCACCAGCGCCTCCAGTTCCTCTCCCCGGAGCTGCGCCGCCGAGCGGTGCAGGACGAAGAGCAAGGGCGCGAGCGCTGCGATCGGCTTGGTGGAGCCGCCGCGCGCGCCGGAGGAACAGCGGGAGATGAGCAGCTGGAACAGGTCTCTCGGACTCCGCGCGGCGCGGAATTCGAGGGCGGCGTAGAACCAGAGGAGGGGGAGGGGAGGGTCCGGGATAGCGTGGAGCACGCGGGAGAAGATGGAGGCGAAGCCGCTGAAATCGGTGGCGCCTCGGCGGTGCTCTGCGAAGAAGCGGTTCATGGATTCCTTCAGCATGTGGTGGTTGAGGTTCATTTTCGGAGAATTGGAGAAGAGGAACGGTGACGGTGACGGAATTTGCAGGGAGTTAAGAGAGAAACCCTAGGTTTTGCAGATGGTGCAGGGGAAACGGGAGGGAATATTATGGCACTTTGATAACGGGCGGCTTTTTTTGAAAAATTAATGTTTACTGGTTATTTTCTATATTAAATGCAGTACAACCAATACTTCATTTTTTTGTGTACACCACTCCTTCTGACATGTAAATTAATTAGTTAATTACATGTAGTACTTTCTACTGGTAAGCTTTACTCTATATGTACTTCACGGTCTTAACCAATCAAAATTTATAATAATAATACATGTAATAATCTAATTTATTTATATTGAATTTACTTTTTTTTTTTTTTATAATATGTAGTTGTATTTAGCAAAGTTATTTAAAAGTAATGCTATATTTTTATAATACTCTATAAGAAAAATATTAAATTGTTCGATTTACTCGTTCGTATTTTCCCTCAAATACTTCGTAGTATATAGTATCTCCGTTTTTCTTCTCTTTTACTTGAGTAAAACTGAAACTATCTACATATAAGGAAAATCTGTTACAAGATGGTCCACACATAATCCTGAAATGGCGAGCACTGAAACAGACAGAGAGATTACCCCCAAGAAACAAGAGAATTTACGTACGTTAGAGCATTCATTCGTCAACCAAACACAGAAAAGAAAGGAACGAAACGAAACGAGTTGTGAGAAAAAAACCAATCCATGGCTCTCGTGACTCGAACCGGAACCACGTGGCGCCTCCCTCAGCGGCTAGTTTCGGCGTCCGCGTCCGCGTCCCTCCACAGCGGTTCCTCCGGCCCCACCGCTCCCACGAGTTACTGTGCGCCGTCTCCGTCAGCGGCGGCGAGGGCGAGTGCCTCCCCTGTGGGGCTGTCGAAGCCGGGGGAGTTCGTGATCTCGAAGGTGGACGCGCTCCTGAACTGGGCCCGCACAGGGTCCCTCTGGCCCATGACGTTTGGGCTGGCCTGCTGCGCTGTGGAGATGATGCACACGGGCGCGGCCCGCTACGATCTGGACCGCTTCGGAATCATCTTCAGGCCCAGCCCACGCCAGTCCGATTGCATGATCGTTGCAGGCACACTGACAAACAAGATGGCCCCTGCTCTTCGCAAGTTCGTTTCTTCCTTCCTTCTAATCAAAATTATTCACTTCAAAATAAATTTGACTAAAAAGAAGATGGGTTAATTGGTGCAGGGTTTATGATCAAATGCCTGAGCCAAGATGGGTGCTCTCAATGGGAAGTTGTGCGAATGGAGGAGGATACTATCACTATTCTTACGCTGTTGTTAGAGGATGTGACAGAATTGTTCCTGTTGACATATACATTCCGGGTTGTCCTCCAACTGCTGAGGCTTTGCTATATGGCCTCCTTCAGCTGCAGAAGAAGATCAATAGGCGCAAGGACTTCCTCTGGTGGTGGACCAGGTGATCGATCAACTCACCGTGGTGCCAATTCAATCAAATTCCTTTTCTTTATTTCTTGCCTTTAATTGCTGCTGCTAAATAAGAAGCATTACATAATTATTTGTTGAAAGCTTCTGAATTTCTGATGTATGTATGTTGATATATAAACCTAGTCTATGGGAATAAATGAGACGCCTCTGTCGTGGCATTGGAATGAATTGAATTAGTTTTTGCTTTTGGCTATAAGATGGTGGTGATACATTTTACTTTATACTATAGTAGTAAGATTTGTTTTAGCAAGTGTTTTCTTGTTGCTGTTTGTGACGAGGAATGTCAAAATTAATGAAGAGAGAGAGACTAATCATTATGATTGGGAAGCGCAAACGGAAGCTAGCTAGAGTGGTGGCCAAACATCTTCCATGTTTCAAACAAGTTGTAGGTGCATAGCAACACATTGCATAGCTAGTTCAGATTAATTATGGCTGAGGATTCACAATGTTCAGTGGACAGTGACACCAACTTCTTCCTCAAGCGCAAACGCAACAGCGAGGAGGAAGAAGAAGAAGAAACGTTAACGTACAAGAGTTACAACAACCCCACGAAGCAGCTGGAATACTTGGTTTGTTTAAATTTCCTATCCCCAGAAGACGGTTATTTGCTACGCGACGACGCACTCTCCTTGAAGACAAAGGGTTTCGCATATGGCCGCCTCGCCGACCTTCTGCGACTTCTCTATGGCCACACCGTGCTGGAACTCCTGGACTCTAGGAGCTTCACGATTTCGGAGCTGCTGCACGATCTTCGCCAGTTCTCTTTCGGGGGCGCCTGGTTGGATTCTCTCGAACACTATTTTGCTTCCTCTTCTTGTTGTTCTTCTTCCCGTCTTGATGTCGTTTCTTGTCACTCCCTGAGAAAGTTAGTGGTGGCTGAACATCGCTTGAGAGAGGATGTTGTGACGCTCCGTTCCAAGGTGAACTCCTTGAGGCTCCAGTTAGAGAGTTGAGGCCGAGCTTGTGCAGGTTTGTGAGAAGAAGAAAGCGATTTTGGATGCTAGAGCTGCCTTGGACGTTCCTTTCACTTTTTTTTTATTGTGATAGTAATACTAATAGTAATGCTATTATCTTGTTTCGAAATTCTCACAACATTACTTTTTTAGTTCTTTCTCTGCTAGTTTGGAAGTTTGTTAATGAATTATTGTTTAGACTTTGCTGGGTAGAGGGATTTTGAGAATCCAACTTTACATAGCGGACTGGTTTCAAAATTCATTCCAGAAATTAATATTAATCTACTGAAGCTTCATGTTTTGTTTTAATTAATTTCTTTGGCCCGGTGACAATGGATCTTGTTACCCAAGAATTCCAAGAGGGATTTAATTTACTCAACTGATCGTATACAAGTTGTACATAAAAGCAGACTATGAAGTTCTTTCAGTAATGTGCTTTTTACCTATACATATTTTTAACCGCCGTAGTTGGTCTAGTGGCGAGATTTGAGATAATATGAGTTAGGTTATAAATTCAAAGTTTAGCAAATGGGGTGTAACCCAATTGTGTAGTCCAAAATATTGATGAGGAACCTAAGACTATGTATGTTTAAGAGATAGTGTTTGGAAGTGAAACCATATATAACATTACTTATAAAAGAATTGCAACCATTGTATATAATACATTTCAAAAAACCCAACACCAAAACAAAATTCATAAAATAAATTCTTCAACGTTCAATGATTAATTAAACTATAAAATGGTAATAAAAATGTTTTAATTTTAATTTTTCACTTTTTTAATTTTTTTTATTAGACAATTCTTTTCAATAGTTTAAAAAAATGAGTTAAATTTCATTTTTTAATTTACTTTACGCATGCGCATGCCAACTCGTCTAGCCCGCAGAACAAAGCCCATTTAAATTGCGGGCTTCACACAATGGGTTTTGCGGGGGTGCAGTCTTAAAGCATTGGACTAAGTACCAACCCGTATCGTATAGCCAGTTCTTACATAAAAATAAATAAATAAATTAATAAGATATAAGATATAAGATAATAATAATATTTAAGAGATGATTTTTCGAGTATTATTACTATCCACTATAAATAAGATAAGAGATGAATTTTTAGAGTATTATTACTATCCACTATAAAAGGCGAATACACGTCACGGTGCAGCTGCAGCTAAACGAGTAGAGTGAGTGGGTTTCGATCTCAACTCTCTCTCACTACTCTCTCAGCCTCTCCCATTAGGGTTTCATCCTCAACCCAACCCAATCCCCATCCATGGCCGACGAATCTCAATATTCCGCCAACCCCGACAGCATCCCCACCCCACCCTCCCTCAAGCGCAAGTACAACGACGAGCGCCCCACCGGCTTCTCCGACGGCCCCGACCCGGCGGCGCCGCCTCCCTCTTACAACAGCGTCCCTCCTCCCTCCTCCGCCGCCTCCGACTTCGAGCTCGCCAAACAGCGCGCCCAGGAAGTCGCCGCTCGACTCCTCAGCGGCGCTCCTCTCGACCCCACCAAACGCCCCAAACACGACAACGGCTCCTCCTTCGACTCCATCGGTTAGTTAGTTAGGGTTTCCATGTTTTATTCCCTTAACAATCACTTTTTAGGGTTAATTGAGGATTCGTGTAGTTTTAGGGTTTTTTTTTGTTGCTCATTTGCTATGTGTGGTTGCAGATGTGAAGGGTCCGTACTCAGCGCCGTCGATTTCGCCTTCCGCGGTTTCGTACTCGCACCAGGGCGGCGGCGCGAGCAAGAAGATCGATATCCCGAATGGGAGGGTTGGTGTTATCATTGGAAAGGGTGGCGAGACCATCAAGTACCTTCAGCTGCAGTCTGGTGCCAAAATTCAAGTCACTCGTGATATGGATGCTGATCCAAATTCCGCTACTAGGACCGTTGAGCTTATGGGTTCCCCTGATGCTATTGCCCATGCTGAGAAGCTCATAACTGAAGTTCTCGCCGAGGTACCACTCTCTGTTGTTTTGTTAGGCATGTGCACCTAACATTCAAGGTTTAAAACTACAGTCATAGTTGTGGTTTCATTGTGTTCCTTGATATTGCTGGAAACTGTGAAAAATTGTGGCTGATGTGGCCACAATTACCATCTCAGAGACTTAAAATACTTATTATTTATTTCAATAATCTCGTGTCTTTTATTTTATGTCAGTTAAGGCTCTTGTTAATTATATATTGAGTGGGTTTAAAAAAATAGAATTTGCTTTAACATGGTGTTTTTAATAGGCTGAAACTGGAGGTTCTGGCATTGTTGCTCGCCGAGTCACTGGGCAAGCTGGGTCTGACGAGTATGTGTCAAAGATCCCAAATAACAAGGTGTGCAAAGGAGGAGACTTATGTGATGTATTTAGTGTTTTGATTCTCTTTGGGTTTGTTTTTGGCTGGAATGGTGGTTTACCGTGTTCTTCTACAGGTTGGTCTTGTAATTGGTAAAGGAGGAGAAACAATAAAGAACATGCAAGCTTCAACTGGAGCAAGAATTCAGGTTTCTTCCTTAAACATTATTGTCTTAATTTCAGTGTTCCTTTGATAATGGATGCTAAATTCTACTGATCATTATCTTCATATGACTTTTCCATTACTTTGTGATTACTACTTATGTTGTTGACTTCTCATTTATTATCGTCATTCATAATGTATTCTTTGCCTGTTCAGGTGATTCCTCTTCATCTTCCACCAGGTGACACATCTACTGAAAGAACATTAAAAATTGAAGGGACCCCTGAACAAATTGAGTCTGCGAAACAATTGGTTAATCAAGTCATCAGCGGCGAGGTATGTTCAGTGCCCCTCGTGTTGTTGGATTTGGCGTTGGCATAGCTTGTTTTGCTTGCCATATGCCAAGTCTAGTTTGGTTAATTAGTTGGATTTTGAGCTGGATCATGTTGTTTCTATGCTTACATGTTTAATAATTATGCAAAATGGTTGAGTTTGATGTAATTAGATGAGTTTATGTATGGATTAATGTATTTGCTTATTGATTGATAGATGGGTACCATTCTATTATTAATGCCAGATGGGTCGTAACTGCATTGTGTTTTACTGCTAAATCTCTATTTGCATTTACTTGTTGTTGAAACCTGATTAGGGAAATGAGCCACTGTAGTAGGGTTGTACTTCCTTTGCATTATAATGACTGTATCTGGTTTAATTATGACATGGATACTGTTGTAGCATGCATTTGGCATGTTCTAGGTCTCTGAGTACTGCCTTGAACTTCCAGGGCCTGTCTAGTGCTTATTCTTGTGCGTGTGTAGTCTTCTACAAAATACTTCAGTATATTGTTACTCACTGCTTAGTACATATATTCATAATTGATTGAGGAGGATAGTCAAGATTTTTTTTTGAAACAGATAGCTAAATTTTATAGTCCAATATACCAATCTATTGCACCGACTGTTTTTAACTGTGGTTAAGTTTCGTTCCTAGCCTTTTGCTGTGCTTTGGGTTCTTGGGGACATCAAGGTTACCATAATGTCATTTAGTTGTGTCGAAGTGGATACTCGTTGGGTTTATAGCCTGTTCAACCATGGTCTATATCTATTAATTGTTGGATCCTATATGACTGATCTTGTTATTGGGACTGATGTAGGGTTAGTTTGTATTGGACCATTAGTGACACCAACATGGAATCCCTTTGTTGGTGTTCTCTCAGCTTGCAATGGTATGGTTCTAAATCTCTTTTGATATTTATTAGAGGGAAATAAGTCTCCTATTAATGCGTATACCTTGTCATAATTGGACTGGATATGAATTATCACATTGACATCCTTTTAGACAATGCCATATATGCCTTTCAGTTTACTTTTCAAAATGTAGTGTCATCTTGTCTTATGCTGGACTTACATTTGGGATTATAACCTGAAACTTGTCCATTGTAAAGCTCTTAACATTTTTCCCTTTTACATTATTATTCCTGTCCATTTTGTATACTCTTCTAGTTGTTTAAACTTTCAATTATCATATTCACTTGTTGAAATCCTTGTTGACGATGCTATTTGTCCCTTCCAATTCATTTGGTTTAAAGAACTGTTATATATTTGAGATTGAAATATAGTTTTATCCGTGTCTTATGCTGGACTTGTGTTTGGCATGATATAACCTAAAACTTTCCATTCTGAAGCTCTTAATTTTTTTTACCTATTCTGTTATTTCTGCCATTTTCAGTCTTCTAGTTGTTCAGCAATTATTATTGTTTGTTTTTGTTTTCTCTTGAATATTTGTCAGCACATTTTTGTACCTCCACTTTTCTTTCTCCTGGGAAATTCCCTTTCAGTTCAAATTGTTGTTGGGTATTTGTGCTTTTTATTAATGTTTCTTTTAAGGTTAATCTCTTAGATTGGGTGGAGGGAAGGTTGAGAGGACACTTTTGTATTTACTTGGAGCTAAGAGAAATTTTCTAGACGGTTTGTATAACTTGGAATTATGGATGCTCCTACATATGCTGTTATTGTGTTAGTCCATAAACTTAGCTTGTTCAATTACAGTGAATGATTTATAATGTAACAATTGGAATACAAACTTTTGATATTGAGATACAATATAGTTTATAGTGGATTGCCTTTGGAGGCAATAGAGATCATATGCCTGTTGCTTCTATTTTTTGTGCTTTTCTTTTTGTACCCATTCGTTTCGAATAGGAAGGGTGTGCTTCTGCTGGAGTAACTCAGTTATATCTCGAACCAGTACGGTATGTCGGCCTTTATACTCCTTTCTGATGCTGTATGGAATATGTTAATGTAACATACCCTTCATCTTGTGTTATTTATATGTATAATGTAACATATACCCTTCATCTTGTGTTATTTATATGTTGACTTTTAGTGATGTATGTCTTTGTTTGTGTATCTGTTGCGGTATGTACTGTCATCATGGGTGAGTTCACTTGGCTTTATTTGTGGTTACAATTTTTCTTTTTGCAGAATCGTCATAGAAATCCAGGGATGTCTGGTGGTTATTCTCAGCAAGGTTACCAAGCTCGTCCACCCACTAGCTGGGGTCCCCCTGCTGCTGCTGCTGCTATGCAACAACCTGGTTATGGCTATGTGCAGCCAGGAGCATACTCTGGTCAACCCCAGTATAACATGCCTCAGCAACCATATGCAGGCTATCCTCCCCAGTCATCTGGTGGATATTCTGCCAATTGGGATCAGTCTACTGCCCCACAACAGCAGTCTGCCCATGCTGGGTATGATTACTATAGTCAACAGCAGCAGCAAAATCCTGCACCTCCATCTGATGGGTCTGCTTACAATTACAGCCAAGCACCTTCCTCTGGTTATAACCAACAGGGACAGGGCTATGCTCAGGATGGCTATGGTGGATATCATGCGCAACAACAATCAGGGTATGGTCAGCCACCATCTTATGATCAGCAGCAAGGTTATAGCTCAGCTGCCAGCTATGGTAGCAACCCAGCTCAAGAGGGCCACACTCCCAACTATGGATCCCAGGGGGATTCAGCCCAAGCTCCACCTGCTGCCCAGCCTCCATTGTCCCAAGGTTATGGTACCAGCCAACAACAGCCTAGCCCAAATGCTGCCAACTATCCACCACAAGGAGCTGCTCAGCCAGGTTATGGGGTTCCCCCAACCTCCCAATCAGCTTATGGCAATCAACCTCCAGCACAGTCTGGTTATGGATCTGGTTATGGACCCCCTCAGACCCAAAAGCCTAGTGGCACACCGCCTGTGTATGGACAATCCCAATCACCTAACACAACCTCTGGCTATGGTCAATCTGGTCATTTGCAATCTGGATATCCCCCTTCCCAGCCCCCACCTTCTGCAGGATATGCCCAACCAGAATCAGGTTCTCAAAAAGCACCACCGTCTGGTTATGGTGGTGCAGTGCAGCCGGGCTATGGTGCTGCTACATATGGTGGTGCTCCAGCAGGTGGGCAACCTGCTTATGGCCAGGCTCCTCCAACGTACCCCAACAGTGCATATGGTGCTGGTTACGCTCAGCCCCCAGTATATTCCAGCGAAGGTAATGCAGGTGGGACTACTCGTGGAACCTATGATGGAGCACCTGCTCAGGCTGTTCAACAGGCTAGTGTTGCCAAAACGTCACCTCAGAGTTGATATATTGTAGTTTGTCAAATTTGCATTTCTGAATTGTCTGTTTTATTTTTATTATTATTATAATTATTGTAGTTTCTATTGTAGTAGTGACGCATTTACATAGCTTTGCAGTGTTGAGATGTATGCATCATACACCTGTCTTAAATTTAATTTCCGAGTTTGCGTACCATGGAAAACCAAGTCATATATATCCGGAATATGCCTACGATTTTGTGCAAACCTCCAATAGATTAAGTTGAGCGGTTATTTTTTGAATGATATTAAATTTGTAAAACGTTTTAATATGTTTCTAGTTTTTTAAATATAGGTTTTTTTTTCTGTTTTAGTTTTTCAAATTAAAGTTTGCTTTTGTTAGTTATTTAAATATGATAAATATTGTTTTAAATTCTTTTGTTCAAAATTGTTAAATAAATAAGATATATAGGTTTTGTAATTTGTAGGGGTTAATGTTAAGGTCAAATTGTGATAGTAAAAATTGTAAATAATAAACTTTAACTATATTAAAATTAAATTAGCAATCAATTTGAAGCAAAATGATAAATTTTACATATATGAAAATTTAAAAAAATATGAAAAATCAATGTCTTAAAAAAATATATATAGAAAAACAGAGTAATATCTTGAAATTATTTTAAAGAATCATAAATTTTTAAAAATATAAAAAATTAATGTTTTGAAAAATATAAAATAATGAAAAATTAAAAAAAAATCAAGGGTAATGTCTTTAAATATTAAAAAAGATGAAAATGTTAAAAAAAAAAAAATTTTACAGTAACACAACCTAATGTCTAAAGTTTGCTTCAATTATATATGTACTTCTTCTTTTTTCTTTGTTTCGTGCTCTGTTGGTTCTTTCAAAGGGGAGAAAACTATTCTCTTCCTCTTTATGCTACTGATTTTCAAAAGAGAGATAATTATCTCTCTTCCTCTTCATGCTACATAGTAGTGTCGTGAAAATTTCAAAAAATAAAAATTTTAAAAATAACGAAAAACAATTATAATGTCTTAAAATTGTAAAAGAAAACAACAAAAAAATATGAAAATATAAGAGTAATATCTTGAAAATTTGAAAAAAATAAAAATTTATAAATTATGAAAAAACAATTGTAATATCATGAAATTTTGAAAAAAAAATGGTAAATTAAATAATATGAAAAACCAGAGTAAAGTCTTGAAAAATTGAATAAAATTGAATTTCTTTTAAAAATAGGAAAAAATAAAATAAATATTTTGAAAAAAAAAGTAAATATTTAGAATTCCAAAGATAAAATTCAAATTATTTAATATTTCATTAACGAACCTTAAACTTAACCCTAAATATTATATAGGGTTTCATTTTCAATACATTAAATTTTAGCTAAAACTTTTAGGATTTCATCAACAAAATTCTAAGTTGAAATCCTAATATTTAAAGTTTCATAAATGAAATCATAAAGATCCTAATTTCAACGTAACTTAAAACCCTTAGTATTTAAGGTTTCATAAATGAAACTGTAATTATTTAAGATTTCATTAATAAACCTTTAAATTTCACTTTAAATTTAAACTTTAATATTTAGTTTTTCATAATGAAACCCTAATTATTTAGGGTTTCATTAATGAACTGTTAAATTGCACCTTAAATTAAAACACTAAATATTTAGGATTTCATAAATGAAATCTTAATTTGAAATAAATTATTTAGGGTTTCATTAATGAATCTTTAATCATTTAGGATATCATTAATGAACACCTAAATTACACCTTAAATTGAAATCATAAATATTAAAAGTTTCTAAAATTGAATACCTAAATTTTTAGGGTTTACATTTAATGTTTAATTTATGAAACCCTAAACCTTAAATTAAAATTCTAAATTTTTAGGATTTCATAAATAAACCATCAATCCAAACCCTAAATATTTAGGTTTCGTAAATAAAACTTTAATTATTTAGGATTTCATTATCGAAACACTAAATTTCACTTTAAATTTTTAGGGTTTCATAAATAAAACCCAAAATTGAAACAATAATTACTTAGTGTTTTATTAATAAAACCCTAAATGTCAACTTCTATTGAAACCTTAATTATATTAAAGAAAATTAAGTGAATATAAGAATTAAAAAAACAAAAAAAAATGTAAAATAAAAATAAAAATGGTTATGAAAAGTGAAATGTCTTGAAATATTAAAAAATAAATAAAAAAAGAGTATTGTCTTGAAAAAATTGGAAAAAAAAGGAAATTTTTAAAAACTATAAGTACCAAGAGTAATGACTTGAAAAATTGATTTTTTTTTTTTTTAAAAATGAGTATTGTCTTGATGAATGGAAAAAAAAATTACAAAACAAGAATAATGTCTTGAAAAATTGAAAAAAATAAAATTTTAAAAAATATGAAAAACTAAGATTAATGTCTTGAAAATTGAAAAAAAGAATATTTTTTAAAAAAATATGAAAAAACAAGAGTAAGTTCTTGAAAAACTAAAAAAAAAACTAAATTTATTAAACAAAATAAAAACCCAATATAAATGTCTTGAATAATTGAATATAGTTAAATTAAAAAAAAAAAAAACCAAAGAGTGATATCTTGAAAATTTGAAAAAAAGAAAAAATTTAAAAAATATTAATAAAACCCTAAATGATTAAGGTTTCATTATAACATCCTAAATATTTAAGATTTCAATTTAAGGTATAATTCAAGGGTTCATTAGCAAAATCTTAAATGATTTTTAGGATTTCATTATGAAATTTTAAATATTTAGGATTTAAATTTAAAAGTTAAATTTATTGGTTCATTG
Organism: Amphicarpaea edgeworthii; assembly: GCA_014843725.1. Taxonomy (NCBI): domain Eukaryota; kingdom Viridiplantae; phylum Streptophyta; class Magnoliopsida; order Fabales; family Fabaceae; genus Amphicarpaea; species Amphicarpaea edgeworthii. The sequence goes on along the minus strand of CM026324.1, from coordinate 3,906,542 downwards.
ATGAAACCCTAAATAATTAGGTTTCATTTATGAAAATCTCAGTATTTAGGATTTCAATTTAATGTGAAATTTAGGGTTTATTAATGAAACCCTAAATAATTGTGGTTTCTTTAAGGTTTCATTTACGAAACTATGAATATTATTTAGAGATTTATAAATGAAAATCTAATTATTTAGGATTTAATTAATGAACCCTTACATTTCGCTTTAACTTTAAACCTTAAATGTTTAGGGTTTCATTAATAAACTGTTAAATTGCACCTTAAATTAAAACCATAATTATTTAAGATTTCATAAATTGAATGCATGAAATTTTAGATTTCATAAATGAAAACGTAAATTGACATTATTAAGTGTTTCGTTAATAAAATCCCAAATTTTACTTTAAATTGAAACCTTAAATATTTATAAATTTCATTATTAAACCCCTAAATCAGAGTTGTGACAAGATAAAAGTCTGCTCTTTTATGATCAAGCTTAGGCTAAAGCAACTTAATTACGCAACTGTGGGACAACGGATCAAACCTTTTTCAATGTTCAAATCCATGAAGCTCTGCTATAAATAGATGCTTCCATATATGAAGAAGACTAATGAAAAATTGATGAAAGCTAAGAAATAAACAAGTAACTAGAGTCAAAAGCAAAGAAAGCACACTACGAGAAAGCTTACAAACCCTAAGTGTGAAAGAGAGCTAAGAGAAAAGAAACACCATCTTCTATAACTTACAGAGATTCATTCATTTACATATCCTCTCTTTGAGAGTTATCTGAATCTTATTTATTATTTGAATAGAAAGCCAGGAGTGACTTAGTGATCAAATAATACTTAGGAAGTATAATCTCAAGGGGAGGTTTATACTTAGAACCATAAGTTGCTTAGAATACTTGTAGCTTGAAATAGTAGTTTAGAATACTTGTTTGTAATTAGTTGATTATAGTTAGGGTTTCAACTTAATTTGAAATTTAGGGTTTATTAATGAAACCTTAAATAATTATGGTGTCTTTAGGGTTTATTCAATGAACCCTTAAATTTTACAATAACTTTAAACCCTAGAGGTTTCATAATGAAACCCTAATTAATTAGAGTATCATTAATGAACCCTTAAATTGAACTTTAATGTGAAACCATAATTATTTAAGGTTTCATAAATTGAATGCATGAATTTTTAAGGTTTCATAAATGATAACATAAATTGAAACCCTAAATATTCAGGGTTCACTTTAATGTTTACTTTATGGAACCTAAACCATAAATCAAAATCCTAATATTTAGGTTACATAAATGAAATAAAAAATTGAAACAATAATTATTTTTTTGTTAATAAAACCTCAAATTTCACCTTAAATTGAAATCCTAAATACTTAGGGTTTCATTCTAATTATTTAATGGTTTCATTATTAAACCCCTAAGTTTCACTTTAAATTTAAACCTTAACTACCAACAGTTTCATAAATAAAACCCTAAATAAAAATCCTAAAATTTTAGGGTTTTATAAAGGGAAGCATGAGTTAAAACCCTCCATCTTTAGTATTTAATAAATTAAAAATCAAATCAAATTCCTAAATATTTAGGGTTTAAATTAAAGTAGATTATTAACTCATTTTAACGATCTAAATCACTATATTAAAGATAATTAAGTGAATATAAGAATTAAAAAAAATGTAAACTAAAAAAAGGTTAGGACAAGTGAAATGTTTTGAAATATTTTAAAAAAAAGGAAATTTTAAAAAATATATATAAAAAAAAATCAAGAGTAATGTCTTGAAAAATTGAATCAAAATGATTTTTTAAAAATAAAATATAAAATACAAGAGCATTATCTTGAAAATTTTGGAAAAATAAGAAATTTTAAAAAATTAAAAAACCAAGATTAATGTCATGAAAAATTGAAAAAAAATTATTTTTTAAAAAAATATGAAAAAACAAGAGTAATGTCTTAAAGAATTGAAATAAATGAAATTTATAAAAAATAAAAAATAAAATTAAAACCCAAGATTAATGTCTTGAAAAATTCAAATAAATGAATTTAAAAAAAAATGAAAACCATAGAGAAATTTCTTAAAACCCTAAATATTTGGGGTTTCAAAAATTCTACCTATATATTTGGGATTTTATCCATGAAACCTTAAATTTTGTGAGGATTTTATAAATGAAAACATGAGTTAAAATCCTCCATCTTTAAGATTTCATACATTAAAAATCAAATCAAATCCATATATATTGAAGGTTTCATGAAACCTCAAATATTTAAGCCTTCAATTAGATTAAAATATGAACTCATTCTAATGATCTAACTACATAAAAGATAATTAAATGAATGTAAGCATTAAAAAAAAAAACTAAAACTGTAATAAAAAAAATATATAGTTTTGACAAGTGAAATGTCTTTAAATATTAAAAAAAGAAGGAATTTTTTTAAAAAAAATATGAAAAACCAAGAGTAATGCTTGAAAAATTAAACCAAAATGATTTTTTTTAAATATGAAAAAATAAAAGTATTGTCTTGAAAAAATATAAATAAATAAAAACTATAAAAATCAAGAGTAATGTCTTGAAAAATTATTAAAAAAAAAATGAAACTTAAAAAAAAAAAAAAAGTAAGAGTATTGTCTTGAAAAATGGAAAAAAAAAATTAACAAACAAGAATAATGTCTTGAAAAATTGAAAAAAATAATTATTTTTAAAAATATGAAAATAACAAGAGTAATGTCTTGAAATTTATTAAAAAATAAAAAATAAAAAACCAAGATTAATGTTTTGAAAAATTGAAAAAAGTGATATTTTCAAAAACAAATATGAAAACCAAAGAGTAATGTCTTGAAAATTTTTAAAAAAAATGAAAATCTTAAAAATTATTAATGAAACCTAAACATTTAGAGTTTCAATTTAAGATGAAATTCAGGGGTTCATGAACGAAACCTTAAATGATTATTAGGGTTTAAATTTAAAATGAAATTTAGTTGTTCATTGATGAAACTCTAAATAATTAAGGTTTCATTTATGAAAACCTAAATATTTATGATTTCAATTTAAGGTGAAAGTTTGGGGTTTATTAATGAAATCTAATTGCACCTTAAATTGAAACCTTAAATATCTAGGGTTTCATAATGAAACTCTAATCATTTAGAATTTTATTTAATGAACCCTCAAATTGCACCTTAAATTGAATGCCTGAATTTTTAGGGTTTCATGAATGAAAATGTAAATTAAAACCTTAGATATTTTGGGTTTCACTTTAATGTTTAATTTATGCAACCTTAAACCTTAAATTTTTAGACTTTCATAAATGAAACAATAAATCAAAACTTTAAATATTTAGGTTTCGTAAATGAAATTTTAATTATTTAGAGTTTCATTATTGAAATCTTAAATTTTTAGGGTTTCATAAGTAAAACCCAAAATTGAAATAATTATTATTTAGTGTTTCATTAATAAAATCCTAAATTTCATATTCAACTGAAATCTTAAATATTTTGGATTTCATACATGAAACATTAATTATTTATGGTTTCATTATTAAACCCCTAAATTTAAACCCTTAAATATTTAGGGTTTCATAAATGAGACGCTAAATTTCATAGTAAATATTTAGGTTTTAAAAAATTATACCCAAAATATTTGGGATTTTATGTATGAAACCTTAATTTTTAAGGTTTTATAAATGAAAGTATGAATTAAAACCCTTAATCTTTAGGATTTCATAAATTAAACATCAAATCAATTCCTTAAATATTTAAGATTTCATGAACCTTAAATATTTTGACTTCCATTAACTCTAATTATTTAGGGTTTTATGAAACTTTAATTATTTAAGATTTCAATTAAATCAGAATATGAACTCATTCTAATTATTTAAATTATTATATTAAATATAATTAAGTGAATTTAAGAATTAAAAAAAATGTTGAAAAAAATAAATATGGTGATGACAAGTGAAATGTCTTGAAATATGTTAAAAAATGAAATTTTTAAAAAATATGAAAAATCAAAAGTAATATCTTGAAAAATTGAATATAAATAATTTTTAAAAAAAATTATATGAAAAAAATAAGATTATTATCTTAAAAAAAAAATTGTTAATTTAATAAAATACAAAAAAAAATTACAAAATACAAAAAAAAAAAGTTTACAAAACAACAGTAATACCTTAAAAATTTGAAAAAAAAAATGAAATTTATAAAAAAAAAAATATGAAAAATCAAGATTAATGTGATGAAAAATTGAAAAAAAAATAAAAGTTTTAAAAAAATAAAAACAAAGAGTAATATCTTGAAAAATTGAAAAAAAGTGAAAGTTTTAAAAAATATTAAAAATCAAGATTAATGTCTTGAAAATTTTACAAAAATATTTAAAATAAAGAGTAATGTTTTGAAAAAAATTTAAAATGCAAATTTTTAAAAAATGAAATACAATATTATTGTCTTAATTTATAAAAAAAAAATAAAGTTTTACAAATTATGAAAAAACCACAGTAATGTTTTGGAAAATTGACAAAAATGAAAGGTTTTAAAAAATATGAGAAACAGATTAAATGTCTTGAAATGTTAAAAGAAATGAAAAAAAAAAAAAGAGTAATGACTTGGAAAATTGAAAAAAAATATATGAAAAATCAAGAGTGATGTCTTTTGATATTTTAAAATAAATGAAAATTTTAAAAATATGAAAAATCAAGACTATTTTCTTCAATAATTGAAAAAAATAAAATTTTTAAAAAAATATGAAAAAGCAAGATTAATGTCTTGAAAAATTGAACAATTTTTTTTAAATTATGAAAAAATAAGAGTAATGTCTTGATAAATTAAATAAATAAATAAATTTATTATAAAAATATGAAAAACCAAGATTAATGTGTTGAAAATTTGAAAAAAAAATAAAAATTTTAAAATAATGAAAATAAGTGTAATGTCTTAAACTTTGAAAAAAAAAATTAAAAATATAAAAAAATAATATTAATATCTTGAAAATTATTAAAATAAAAAGGGAAATTTTACAAAATATCAAAAATCAAGGGTAATTTTTTGAAAAATTAAAAAAAAAATTAAAAATATGAAAAATCAAGAGTAATGTCTTGTAAAATTGAATTTTATTTTTTTTAAAATATGAAAAAAGAAGGATATTGTCTTTAAAGAATTATAGATTTATAAAACACAAAGTAAAATATAAGACAAGTAATGTGTTAAAAAAATTGTAAATTTTTTAAAATACAAAAAAAAAAAGACAAGAGTAATTTCGTATAAATTGAAAAAAAATGAAATTTATTCAAAAATATAAAAATTCAAGATTAATGTGTTGAAAATTTGAAAAAAAATATTTTTTTAAATATATAAAACAAAGACTAATCTCTTGAAAAAATCCTAAAGGTGTAAAAAAAAATGAAAAACTTAGTGTAGTATCTTGAATTTTTTTTTTAAATATGAAAAACAAGGAATTATGTTTTTTAAAAATTGAAAAAAAATGAAAAATTGAAAAAAAATATAAGAAAAACCAAGAATAATGACTTGAAATTTAAAAAAAAAACTAAAATTATGAAAAAAATAGAATAATGTTTTGAAATATTTTTAAAAAAATTGAAAATTCTACAAAATAACCAAAAGTAATGTCTTGAGTGCTGGATCGTCTACTATTCTATGTTCTTCCCGAAAGTGTGCTAATCCCTATGTTGTGCGGAGCTGAGCATCTTCTATTCGCTGGGATAAAGCTTTTCCTCAGGGACCTTGTGCAGTAAACCCCCTACGGGCGTAAAAAATAAAAAATATAAAGAAACAAAAATAATGTCTTAAAATTAAAAAAAAAAAAAATTTATAAAATATGAAAAATTAAAAATAATATCTTGACTTTTAAAATAATTTTTTAAATGTAAATAAACTTATTATAAACAGTAGTGAATTGTAGTTGTAATTGGATGAATGTGAGAGTGTTGCAAATGATTTTAAAAAAGTAAAAGGAGGGGTGAAGAGGTAAAAGAGAGGTTCAGAAATAAAAAAAACCTAGATGGAATCAAATAGGAAGCCCAAAAAGGCAGCAGACCCATATTCATTTGTAAACGGAGACAACATTAGGGTTTTATGCACAAGTCTATATAATGCATCATAGTAACGCAATTGGTCATCAGCCTCTGATGGCACAGCGCTTTGTTTTCTGTTGCTGAGGTGAGTTCATGTTTATGTCTGTGTTGTTTCTTTCCTCTAAATTTGTGTCAACGGGGTTTAAGGTTTAGGGTTTGCGAATTTAATTGATGATAATACTAAGAATTCAAGGTTTAGGGTTTGTGAAATTAATTGATGATAATAGTAAGAGGGGAAAATAAAAAGTGAAAAAGCGAAGGGCTCTATATTATGAGTCAACAGCGGGGGCTTATTAAATGGCTACCTGACTGCCGCTTAGAGCCAAGATGAAAAAAGATCAGTTGAAGATCCTTGAAATCAAATCCCAATTGCTTCAAGATACAATCTCTGGTCAAATTTTTTTTCTTGTAAAATGTGAATTGTTTTTTGTTGGCACTTCAGTCAGACACGGGTGTTTGTTGCTATATCTCAAAACAAACAACCTTTTGCATGGTGCCTATATTTAATCTGGCTATTGATTCACGATTGGAGGTACCTTCACTTCTGTGGTTCCTTCAAATTTCAAGCAGCTATAGTTTTGTTTGTTTTTTTTTTTTTTTCAATTTTCAGCCCAAATGTCAGAAGCCCCTTCATCGTTGGAATGGATTCTGCATTGATGTTTCCAGTGCTTGATATCTTAAACCTTGAAGAAATTTCATCAACATTAAGTCATTAACATAATATGTTTTTCCAGTGCTTGATAGCCCCAAAGTTGTGTTTCAGATGATTAAGAAATTACCTAGCGGGGAAGATGAAGACAATTTCAGGACATTGTGTTTCATTGAAAGACATAACACTCTCAAAAGCAGTAAAAATTCTCTCAAAGTTTGATTCTGCTGACAATGGCGCTTCACATGTTATCAGTGCATATCTCCACCGTGCCTCTTTATCTTTTAACGAGCTCAACCAGCTCCACAAGGATCTTAAGTTTAAGTCATCATCACACTCTCACAACAACAAGAAGCACAAAAGACACAGAAAAACAGGAGTGAAAGATTTGTGATACATATAAAAGACACAACCTTGCTGATACATATTTTTGCTGTTCTTTATCTCACTGAAGAATGTCTGTAGCTTGTATATTAGGTACATAATTTTTTTCTTTTTGTTATATATAGAAATTTGAGGCCCGATCAATGGTAGATTTTTAATTGTATCAGTTTTTTGGATAGAAATGTGATTTTGATTGAAAATGTGGTAGGTACTTTTGGTATTATTTCATTATTAATATATATATAAAACTGGGAACATGTGAAATCTAACAAGATCAGAAGGCAAATGATTATTAGTGGCAATGTTGATCAAGATATTGAAAAATCAACTCTAACTATTGCTTTGCTAAACAAATTTAGTCAACAACTTGATAAAAAAAAAAAAAAAAAAGGTTCTGAAGTGATAAAAAGGCTTAAATTCGGAGATGGTGGCTAACCACAACCTTGATGGCAATGGTAGTTTCTGACAATGAAGCAATGGCTAACTTGATGAAGCATGTGTGTAACTACTCCATACAGCAAAAAGGTTGAAAGTTGTAAATTTTGCAAATTTTCATAATTGTATAATTTTTACTACAATTATGAAATAATTATATGTCCAGTTATAAAAAGATAAATACAAAAGATAATTATATGCACATTAGATACTAATGTTAAAAGACGAAAAATAAATATAAAACTATAAGATTTTATTTGTAATATTTTATTAATTTTATGCACAATATTTTATTACATCATTTATGAACTGAGTTCTTTTTATTTGTTAATTATAAAATACTTCACTTAAAAATGTTTTTTTTCATTAAGGTCTATTAAAAAAGAGAACCGTTCCATTCCAACAGTCTAAGATTACCTTTATTTTTATTTTATTTTTTTATAAGAGAAAAGAACTCTTGGAAAGCAATTACATTCTCAAAGCAGGTTAAACCGGTAACAAAAGAATTTCTGCAAGTATAAGTTCAAACTTTATTTTATCTAGTGGATCTTAATAATATTAAAAAGAAATTAAGAAATAAAAATCTAGGTCATAATTTGCATTCGATTGGCCTCCTTAACAAAAGCCACCGAAACCTTTAAAATATTATAGAGCAAATGGAACAGTGGAATTAAACACTAATTTTGTTTTCTTTTTGGCACGATTCTAATTTTTTTTTATTAAAATGTGACGTATCACGTATCTCATACTGTTGGCCCTTTTTTTCATCACACTTATCTATTGCGCGTATCATAGAGAATGAGAAGATATTTATCAAAAGAGAGAGATAGAGAGAGTGATAAGAGAAGTTTGTCCTCTCAAGCAATTCAAAGTTCTTTATCTTTAAAAGGGAGAAATTCATGCAACCATACTAGTATAGAATGATGTAAAGAAGAAGCAAGTTGTGTCACTCGAGAAGATGATACATGCTCAACTATTATTATAAATGAGAAGAAAACCTAAATAATAAGAATTATTTAATAATTTAAGAATTATAGAAGAGTTTTATTTATTTTTAACTATAAAAACAAAATTATTTTTTGACTTAAAGTACTAGTGTTAATTATCCTTTAATATATTTTTACTAGACATATGACATGATCCCATATGCATGCTTGTTAACAAGGCCACACAAATAAAATATATACACTTGGGTGGTGATGCAAAGTCCTTAGAATATCCAGAAGAAAAATATCCTTAGAAAGATAAGATTTATTGTTGAAATTGTGAATATTATATTTTTTTTTCAGTGGAGACGGCTATCTTTACTTTCTTTTTGTATTGGGGCCAACTGTTAGTGGCATTGTTACAACTTACAACTTGCAACAATATTCATGCAAGAATTAGGCACTAAATATAAAAACCTTTATATATATGTCACTAATTATATATTGTACTAGTCTCTATCTTTCTTATGTCAACTTGTATTAGACAAACAGAGTTCGGATTATCGATAATCAAAGTTGAAAATTAGTTGAGCCGGTTTGAATAAAAATTAGAAGAGAATTTTTTTAGAGTTTTTCTAACAAAGAAAAACAACTATATTTTCAATAATAATAAAAAAAAAGCTTTCCAAAACTCAAGACTTCATGCATACTATCTAACTTCCCACTAAGCTGATCCAATGAGTAAAAATATAAATAAAGTAATTAGTAGATAAAATTGATTTTGTCTCCAAACTTAATTTGATTATAAATAACAATAAATGATTTTTGCAATTTATATTACAAAAATTTATCATAATAAATATAAAATGGTTTATCAAGTTTGACATAGAAATATTCCGTAATCTAAGAAGTTAAAAGTTCAATTTTTTTTTATATAAAATAAACTATGCTGAAAAAGAATACCTACGTTATATATGTTTAAGGTCTCTAACTGATTAATTTCTATATTTGGTGGAGACTATTTCGTATTAGTTTCATAATTAAAAAATAATATATATATATATATATAGCATGATTTAAAATACTAACATCAACATTATAAAATTATAACATAGTTTAAAATAGAAAGTCATACCGTTTGGGGATTGGTTTAGAATAACAATATATTCTAAAAATGTCCCTTAAGCGAGTATTGGGACGGCCAAGTTGAACAACTAACCATTAAAAGAAAGTCAAATTGTATTTAAGTATACTTTAGCTTCCAAGTACCATCCACTAGTACCCACACTTGCACCTTTATATATTTTTTTTTATTATTACAAACTCTTTGCTATATATATTTGGGTCGATTAATTAATTTTCACTCTAATTTTTTTTTTGAACGGCCAAAAAGTTCAAGATATATAAATTGGTACTAGGTGTACCAAAAATCATGTACAGGGAGTAAACACATATGAATCCCATCTAAGCGGTTACAAACTATTAGTTGATAATCATTAATAGGAAGTAACCGATCAGCCATACAAAAAAAAAAAAAGTAGACATCTGATATAGCCCTCCTGTGTTACCCAAAATTACAAATATACATCAACTGTGATAACAATTAAAGGGACAGAGCAAAAAGTTTTGCCATTCATATAACGAGGCAGTAACATCAGACATTTTTGCTCTACACCATTGCGAGGATCTTACCTTAATCAGATCCAATAAAATTGCTCAACAAGCGCAATGGGTAGCTGCATATCCGTTGCAGAAGAAGAAGAGCATGATGAGAATGTGACAATATTTGAAGCAAGAAAGGTTCCAAATGGAAGTCAGAGACTTTTTTCTGTTTACTCCAAACAGGGTAGCAAAGGACTCAACCAAGATGCTGCCTCTCTTCACGAGGTTTGTTTTACAGTTTCATTTCGAGTTTAATGATAATACTTTGACTATGTAGTTTTTTTTTTAAGTTGGGTAAAAGGAGAATAAAATTTAGATCATAGAAAGACACGTTCCTTTAATTAAGGTTAGTCAAGATCACCAACTTTAACAAGAATTTATTGTGGAATTTATGTGGCTTAGCAACATAAAAAATCTGAGAATTGAACCCAAGTTACAATTAGTGTGATGTATCAACTCCTTTTAACATATTTTATGCAAAAATGATACATGATTTATAAAATAATTATAACAAAATTCCAGTCTTATCTTATACTGCATAATTGAATGACAGAAAAACTAACATACATTCTAATGAAATTCAAACACATTATTGTTTGTTTTATTGGTCACATAAAATTACTGAAAGTCTGAAACATCACCCTTTTTTTTTCTCCTCCAAAAGGGTTATGGAACGGAAGATGGAACATTTTGTGGAGTTTATGATGGGCATGGAGGGGATGGACACAAAGTGAGCAAAGTAGTAAGCAGTCGTTTATCTTTCCTCATACAAGATCAAAAGAATGTTCTTGAAAAGATTGATGCAATAGAGAATGGTTACTGCAACAGCAAAACAAAAAAAAACCATGTTGACACACTTCAAGAGAATTTTCAGAAATGGAAAGAAGCAATTGTTAGTGCTTTCAAGGTGATGGACAAAGAGGTGAAGCTTCAAAAGAATCTAGACTGCTCTGGCAGTGGAACCACTGCTGTAATTATCATAAAACAGGTAAATAATTAAACCTTCTCACTAGTAGGCCACAAAGTCTCACATTATTTAGGAATTAAAACTAAGGATCGTTTATAAACACCTTCTCCTTCAACCCGCAAAGACTGACTCTTAATTATAAAAACAAAATTATAACAAGTCACCGAACACTAAAATAGACAATATTTCAGATAAGGTAGGTGGCTCTAACTATGATTGAGAATTTGAATTTAGAACAATATTTATTGTGAAAATAATATAATGTAACTATTCTTAATACACAGGATGAAGGTCTTGTCATAGCTAATTTGGGTGACTCAAGAGCATTGCTGGGAACAATCTGTGATGAAAAACTCGTAGCCATTCAATTGACCACAGATTTGAAGCCGGAATTACCTCGTAAGACTCTTCTTATAAACTAGCATGCAGCACCTTCTTCTTCTTTCAGGATATTTTTAACCAAATTAATAAACTAATATTTGCCAATAAAAAAAATCTACTTAATAGTAGAACTCTAGTTAAATTGACATATGGTTTGTCAAATATAAACACTAAATTGATTGATTTAACAATATTAAGAACTAAATTGGCCAATTTAAATGACTAAAAATAATATAATCGAATGTTGGAGATATAAGGTTGGCTTGGTGGTGGGAGAAACAATCCATACTCCTACTAGTTTTAAGAAGTAAATTGAAGTTGTACACATGTCAAAACTACAATAAAGGCAAGTATATTTATTGGAATGCATGCAGGAGAAGCAGAAAGAATAAGGAGGTGCAATGGTTGTGTGTATGCGATGGAGGAAGAACCAGATATCCAGCGAGTGTGGATGCCTAACAATGAGAATTCCCCTGGCCTAGCCATGTCTCGATCTTTTGGAGATTTCTTCCTCAAAGATTATGGTGTCATTGCCATCCCTGATATTTCGTATCACCCTCTAACATCAAGTGACCAATTTATTGTTCTTGCTAGTGATGGGGTAAGTGATATTTGCACTATACCAAAGTGTTATTTCTTTTTGCATGTCAAGATTCAAAGGAAAAAAGATTAGTGCTAACGATACAATTCTTTTTAACATAATCTGGATGATAAAATAAATTAAAATAAATTATTTACTCACACGGTAAATCATGTAAGTTGGTTGACTTTTATGATAGCTTTAAAAATCATATTAATAACGATTTGTGACTAAATAACAATGTAAAATTATTAAACTTATAAACCATTGGTTAAAATTTATCATGAATTACAAAACATGAGATTTGTGGAATATGAATTGAGATCCATAAAAACTTGTTATGTTCAATAATTTTTTGTTAAAAATAAAGAACGTGTTAAAAAAAAAAGTGTGTTGTTACTTGTTAATGGAGTATCATTTTTGCACAAGCATTAATTCTTTATAGACTTTTAATTTGCTTTTTTTTCCCTTGCTTATAAGGTGTGGGATGTACTAAGCAACAATGAGGTTGCATCAATCGTGTGGAGTGTAGAAAGTGAAGAAGCAGCAGCAAGAGCAGTAGTGGAAGCTGCAACTGCTGCATGGAAAGAGAACTATCCTTCCTATAGGGCAGATGACTGCACGGTGCTTTGCCTCTTCCTGCACAACAAATCACAACAGCTTCTTTGGCCACATATTTGAAATGATAAAAAAACTAACTTACTATGTTAGTGCCCCTTCACTAGTAGTATTATAGACATAAAACCATGCTACAATGTTGCATTGTAAAACGGCCACAATGATGTTTGTTGAAAACTAGATCTTGTTAGATCGGGAAACACGAGACAGAAAATTGAGAAAGAGGAACAATTGATTTATTCACAGAGATTTGGTGTGTTTATGTGACCATTTTTAAAATTATTTCTACAAATTGATTTTAAAACATAAGCATCAATGATTAATTTGGTTAATTACTCCATTCAAGAATATTGGGCATGATCAAAGATTCCACATCGCTTCTATAGTCTTAAATTATTTTTTTTAGTGAAACTCAGGAAGGGTACGCATCATCTCTTCAGAAGGTACTAACTAATAACCACAAACTTTGGGCCAGCAGTATACCTTTCATTATAATGTTTTCTATTATCATGTAAGTGTATCAGAAAGCTTATGCTATAGTAAATATCTTCTCCTTTCAACTCAAATGACAAATCCTTCCGGAAAAATTCCAAATGGAAAATACTGCCTCATCTGTGAACTTTTTTCGCTTTTCAAGAAAACAACAGTGAAAAGATAAAAAATGAGAGAACAGAAGAAAGAAGGTTGTAATGTAAAATGTGACAAAGGGAGAATGAGGAAGGAAGAGTTGCATCAGCAAATCTATGATGAAAGAAAAAAAAAACTGTAACAGGATGGAGGTCTCTTTTTATCAAGGGTCAGGCTGTGTCGTTATCGGTGCTTAATCCAAGCAGTTCATCATCATAAGAAACAGGTATCCTTAATCTCTCATGAACAGAGAGCTACGTTTCTCTTTGGAACCTGATGGTTTATGTTGCTGATCTTGCATTTGCAATGCAGAAAAGGGTGTCAGAAACATTGCTCTGATGACTACCACTAGCACATGTAGAGGCCTCCCCTTGAGAAGAATTTTCTTTCTTTTGCACAGGTGGTTGCTTAACACTTGGCTGCCTGAATTGCTTCTGCATTATTATAAAAAAGATGAACAATGACGAGAGAAACTAATTATTACAAGGCAGATAATGATCTGAATAAACTTGGTTATTCATTAATTAATGACTATTTTTAAAGATAATAATATCAAAAACAAAATCTCCCCCATTTTTCGGCCAGCTGTTTGAAAATTCAGTTAACCATGAAAGTCATCAACAATTTTCTGGATCATGTATGCCTACCTCTCATTGTCAGGAATAAAAATAACAAGATTTGTCTTTACAAAGTGGGGGTTGTTTTGTTCTAATTAGTCGATATGCATATAAAAGATAAAGATTTATGAACCAAAAATGCTACTCTATCATGCAGTATAGAAAGGGTTTAAGAACTAAAAACAGAAAGGGCTATTACACACCTCAAACTCCTTTGTTTTTATCATTATCTCTTTGTACGCATTTGGTTCTCGAACCTTAATGATGCTCCACAATACATCACCCCCAGTCCGAAATCGTCTATCAGCAGTCTTCTGGCCTCCACAAGCCTGTATAGCCTCCACCTGTGACTTTCACACTTGATTATTCAAGTTTATAACATGTGTAACAAATTGGACAGATAGGAGAAAAATACAAAAAACAATTAAAAACATAAAACAAATCCATTCATTATGAGATTCAAGACAGCAATATCTCCTCTATAAATAATATAGAACTAAGAATTGATGTACATCGTCCACTGTGATTCATAAAGAGTATAAGCAACAAATAATCCCAATTTCAATAAATCAAAATGAAAGTGGTAGAAGCAAATAACTAATATGTTCAGAGGCCAAAATGTTCCAAAATTTAAGCAAACAAGTCCTCACTACTTGATCATGCAAATGCAGAGATCCTGGAGGCTGCAATGAGTTATATTCATTGTCAAATACAACCTTCAGTTCAGTGTGATTCTCCTATTTTTATTTGGGTAATCTCACTAAACTAAACGCTGGCCATCCTGGTCATAAGGAAAATGCTCATGATGCTTAGCATGTTTAAAGCAAAATATTAAACGAAATGCTAGGCATCATCAAGCATTTTCACTTAACTTGAGCTATTCAGCAACAAATAAGAAACTAAACAAAAAAATGCAACAACTACAATGTTATGAAACAAAGATCCTGCCATATGAAATTTAGATTGCCCTCAATAAAATAACATGGTACATATTTAGAGAGATCCAATTTTGGCTCTGACTTTGTTGGTTGCTCCATTTAGGAGAGCAAGATGAAGAGAAGAAATAGATATCGACCTTCAAAATATTTAAATAATTGAGGTGGTTCATCAGCCAGGAACATCAAAGCTCAGGCAGAGAGTTGAAATGATCTCTGATAAAAATCTGCAATGTTAGATACAAGATCGTACGTATCAGAAATTATGAGTGGTTTATGGTACTATGAAAAGTGGATAAGCATAACCAGCTCAAGACTGATCCAAATCAAGTAGAATCTGAACTCGCACCTTTCCTTACAACAGATGAGCAAAAGCCACATCTCTGTTTGAGTAGGAAGATATTAATGGATACAAATAAATAAATAAAAAAAGGAACAATTTATTTCAAAAAATTGCAATACACATTCCTGGGGGATGAAACAGAGAGAGGCTAGACTAGAGAGACTGTGACAAGCCAAGAATGTGAATATCCATAAAGTATCAATGACAGCATTGATGGTGTACAGAACCACCAGAGTCGACCCAACAATGAATGAGTCCTAAAGCAAACTTTGAAAGAAATTCTTTCACTGAATGAGACAGCTCTATGTTGGGCCTTTTTGCCGACATATGTAGCATTTTTTGCTTTATAAAATTAATAGCAATTTTTTTATTGGTGGGCCTAAAGGTTGAGCTTTAGTAGCCTTACCCGGCCATAAGAACCATAAGTCAGTGGCTAATTGTAATCCACCTAATTCAAACCACCATATCCAATCATTAGTAGCAATAATTATTACAATTAAGAGAACAGAAAGTTTGGAATTGTGAAATTAGTGCAAGAAGGAGAAAAGACAACAATAGAAGCAAATTAAAATACATAGGTAAGGGAATCTCAGCACATTCAAATACCAAAATATCATTATCTGTTAATTGTTTTCCAACCTCCAAACGATCACCATGATATTTTTCATTGAAAGCTGTATAGACTATAGACTAACTAAAAAGTAAAAAAGCTTTTCAACATGAAAGCAACATTGCAGTGCATGATAGGGTTCCAATACCTCATTGATGAGATCACTCAATGCAGAAACTCCAAGGCAAGCAACAGCTGTATACACCATGTATGGCTTTTTCTCTTTCAAACGCCTACATGTATTTATCACAAAGCTGACAAGGGAACTAAATTTATTAGGAATTATAAAATTTATTTGTGTATTTTTGAAGATAAGAATAAAGGACTGGTAAGCACTGGTGCTACGATAAGATTGCTGTTGTCTTGTAACCAGGAGATCATAGTTTAAAAAATCATGAAAACAACCTCCCAACTTGGAAAGGTTGCGTACATCAATCTCTCTCTTTCCCCATAAGATGGGAGCCTCATGCACTGGGCCATTCATTATTTACATAGATAAGGTAAAGAGCAATGAGCTATGTGCTTCAATTCATGATGAACGTGGATCCTCTTTAGCCATGTACCATATAGCAAGGAGAGAAAACATACAATACAATCTAGGTAAGACCCATTAATCAGGTGGGTCCCACACTCCCACTTGGACCCTATGTTTTTATCTGTCCTCACTCCTCACTGTAGGTGCACCTGCTATAGAGAAACCAAGGGGGTTTGATTCCTGGAAGAATCACTTTAGCCATGAATGAGAAAATGGCTAATATTAGAGGGCTTTTACAAATTAGTTAATGCATACATTAATTTTAGCTTATAGAGAAATTCATTTTATTTTTTCTTCTTATTTTCTTTTCTTAGAAGTGCTTCTAGATAAACTTATCTAAATAGGCCCTTGATTCTAAATCAATTCTACTCAATTTTAAGTCGAACTGTACACATACTGTACAGAGTTGGTACCTGTATTTATGATGTTGGGTACTCATAGTCATAGATACCAAGTCAAATGTTGAAAAAAAAAAACTTGGATAATTTGATTCCTTACAAGATAAGTACCAAGTAGAACTTGAAAGCAAAGCCCAAAGGAGTGGTTGGTGGTGTATGGTGATGCAATTTGAAATTTCACAACCATCCTTCGTCTTTTTGTTTATGTTACAAGTTGTGCTTATATAAAATTCTTTTTTCTTTTATAAATATACTTATTAAATTTTACATCAACATACTGGCTATCCCATGCTCATATACTTGCAATTTGAACATAAGTCGCAATCGTGACCCTTATAAAATAAAATAAAAAAGACATTTCAAGGGATGAGACTCATACAGTTTTTAATTCACCAGAAATTCTAATCGTATTACTCAGCAATAATTTTCAAAGTATACTACTCTAGTAGTTCTCGTTCAATTGTTCAAATAAAACTAATGTTTTGAAACTCACTTTCAAAACATCATTTTCAACACAGAAAACTAAATCAGTTTTACACACAAACCGTGAACGTAACGTAACTAGTAGTTTTTTTTTTTTTCTGTCTCCTTAGCCAAGACGATAAAAAAAAATAATAAAAAAAAATAAAAATGGTTTGAAACAGGGTTTATTTAAAAGTAAAAACCTGTCAATGTCGACGGCGGCACCGGTTGTTCCTGAAGCCTTCCTCCTCCTATTTCTCTTCTTCTTAGCTCCGCCCCTGCGGTTCTTTTTGTTATCCACCTCTTCTTCTACGACACCGTTTTGCGCGGAAACGCTTTGGGAATCGTGATTTTCCTGCTCCACCAATTCTCCTTCTTCTTCTTCAATGTCAATCATCTCAACATCGTCCTCCAAGACTGCATCGAGAATGTTCTCCCCATTCTCCATTTCAACACAACTCCAATAATCTCAACGCAAAACCACAACATGATGTTTAACTATGTATATGTCTCACTCACTGCTTCAATTCATGCCGCTATGTGTTGATATCGCCGACTTAACTTTAAATTTTAGGGTCATTGCGCATACCTCCACACTCCACGATGTTTTGCGGTAATTGAAATATAGTTTTTCTTTCTATCTCTCACTTCAAAATTTACTTTTTACTTCCTCAAATTTACATAATGACACATTATTTTTTTTTAGTCATTTTAAAAACATATTTTTATTTGGGGTATTAAAATAAAATAAAATTTAAGAAATTAAAAATATATTTAAATCTAATTATTATAATATAGTTTTAAAATAAAATTTGATTCAAATACAATCATTATAGTGAAAAAAATGTCATCACATGGTTGTTCAATTTTAAAGAACTGTACTTGATCACCTAGTTTAGTTATATATTTGATACTTAATTATTATCAAAAGTTGAAAATGATAATTGGTTAACATTGAAAAATATCATACTTTAACTAAAAAATACAAAATTGTTGAAAGCAAAGACTAAACCTCTGAACGTTAAAAATGAAATTCCAACTACTTAATCATTTAAACATAATATTTAATTAATAATCATATTATAAATAATATATATAATACATAATCGCTATTTATATTTAAATATTTAATAGTATAATAGTATAATATACCATGTATATAACTAAAAACATAAATATTTCAAAAAAAAAAAACATAAATACATAAGTATTCTTATTATAATTTTATTATTTATATGTATTATTATTAAATACTAATAACTAATTTTTATATAAATTTTTTTCAAAATTTTATTATATCAATAAATTTAAATTTAAATAATAAATTTATAAAATTATATTAACTTATATGATTATTTTTTAATTTTTTTAAGGAAGAATATAAACTTTAATTTATAGAATTATATTAATAAGTGACTTAGAACCAATTCAATCACTTATTCAATTTTTAAAATTATGATCTAAAATCGTATTGATTGGCAAATAATAAAATAGTTATGTATCCACCAAACTTACACTACACTACACGCTATTATTTTGGAGAAGGAAAATGATCAATAATTAATTTGTGACGTTAGCATTATGTCTATATATTACATTAATAATAATAATAATATAATATGGCTAGCTTATAAAAATATCTCCGGATTTGCGATTGTGGACCTGGACCAGTCTACGACCGTTGTATAAGATTCATATTGCATGTCCATAAATAGACAATGAAAATAAATGCAACAGATTCCACCAAAAAAAGATACTCCAATAATGCTGAAGGCAACAGCCAATAGAGAAGCACTGCAATAGTTTGCTTGATTGATGAGTGAATCAAATGATATAACATAAAGTATGTGGTTAATGGATCTATTTTTTACTGGGTAATGGATCTAATCTAGCTATCTGAGTACGTGTATATTCAAAGGTACTGTATCTATTAGAAACGATCAATTCTTAAATAAATATTTGTACTTCTCTAATTTTTGATTCACCAAGAAAACAGAATGATTTTTTTTTTATGAGATAATTTTGTCGAATTTTTATAACATAAAAAGTTTTATTCCAACGAGAGTTTTATTAGGATTTTTTTTTTCTGAATTTATCAATTAAGAAACTGTATCATTAGAGATTTTTTATTATTAATATTTTCAAAATTTTTACAAAAATGGTGTTTTTTATTTGGTTAAATTATAAATTTATTTCTCTTATAATTTTTGGTTCATAATCTCTATGTTTTAGTTGGTTTAATCCTCGTTTTTTTTTATTTCTTTTCTTTTAATCCAATTGAATTTTAGATCTGGTATATTAAATTAAGGTACAATAAAAAAATAATTTAAACAATTAAAATGATTTAAAATTAATCACTCCTCAAATCTTGATTAAAGAAAGTATCAAACTACTTGTGTCATCAACTAGCAACCTTTAATTAAAAAAATATAGTCATATTTTGTTTACTAACTTTAATTATATCACATTATCACAATTATTATATAAAAAATAAATTCTTTAAATCAATCGAAGTAGAAACTAACAACAAAAAAACAGTGTGATTTTTTTTAATGATAGATGATAAACCGAGAAAATTAATAATAATTTCAATTTAAACTAAAACAAAAAAGTACTAGGCAAAAGAAAATTGTAAAAATACATATAGCTATTTATTTGTTAAAAACAATAATTTTTTTCACAATCGGGTTAATTCAAATAAAAAAATGATAAAAAATATTTTGTAAGATAAGTTAATGTTGAACAGTACTATTTTTTTTTGTTAATTAATGTTTTAAAAAAATTTAATAAATATATTTTTAATTTTTAAAATAAGTTAAATATTAATATATTTATACACTTTTATATAAACATTTTCTATATATTATTAAAAAAAAACTACTGTATATTTTTAATGAGAAATATCCAAGAAGAATCTTTTCATGAACAAAACTTTGTTAGTGTATTTTCAAGAATTTTTTATATTATTTCCCTATAAAATATATTATTTAATATTTATATATTAATCGTCTAAAATAATTTTAGATTGTTATTTAAATGAAAAATCATCATTAATAAAAATTTTAAATTAATTATCACAAAAAATAATTCTTATTGATGATTGAAGTCGAATCCATTATCATCGGGATGAATAATATGTTGATATATAGTCTATTTTTAAAGTATAATGATAATGACATTTCTTAAATTTGACAAGATGGGAAAAATATATCTAAAAATGAATTTCATGAAATTTGTTGTGGCTCTAACAAATGAAGAGATTTACTTAATTTTAATATTTCGCGACTGCATTAGGATTTTTATTGTACCGGAAAGTTCTCAATACCTTTAAAATTCACTCACATATTAATTTTGAGGATAAGAGATCCACACACACCAGATTCCTATACAAAACAAAGAGAATCTTATTTTATAAACCATTTACGAAGTTGGCGAAAATAGGAGGAGCATGTAGAGCGCGATCGATAGCGTCAGCGCAAATAGACAAGGTGGACCCCACAATGAAGCTTCGTCATGAACGTAACCAAAATTTGGGAAAGTATCCAATTCCTAGTTTCTACCCCACACGTTACTCCAACCAACCCAATTAAATTATTATTATTGTTTCTCTATTTAATCCACTTTGCTGTGTTCCTGTTTTCACCAGTCACTCCTCTCTCTGCTTTTTCAAATGGCCACTCATTTTCTTCAAATTACTCTCTTCTTTCTCATAGCCTTCTCAACCTTTGTCTCCGGCCGCCGTGACCTCCTCGGAGACTTTCTCCGACTGCCGTCCGAAACCGATAACGACGACGACAACGTCCAGGGAACCAGGTGGGCCGTCCTCCTCGCCGGTTCCAATGGCTACTGGAATTACAGGCATCAGGTCTAAATCTCTTGTACACTTCCCACTTTATTTCTTACTTTTCTTTTTTATTACTATTTTATTTTGTACTATTTTTTTTTTATTACTACTTTATTTTTTATTATATTTTTACTTACGCCGTAAGTTAACTATAAATCGCCGTTTGGATCATTCAACTGAATAAACGGTCACGCCTGCCAGGCTCGATATTGAAGAAACTGTGAACTGTTTGATTGAGTACAAGTGGACCTCTGATATTGAGACTAATAATATAATAATTTCTAGAAAGCATACTAAATAATAATTCAGAATTTTTGGTTAAAAAAAACAGGAATTCAGAATTTTTAATTTAATGACCATTTGGTCTGGGATCCAATCATAAACTTAAAAATCGTACTAATAAAATTGATTTATGATTTGTTGACAACATTTTACCTGATAATACATACTAGTAGTTATTAAACTCTTATTATTATTATTATTATTATTTGTTTTAATGATTCCACGTACGCTCTTGATGGTGTATGAAAACATGGTGGAGCGAAGTGAGACATGCATATCGTATTCGTAACATGTTTGTGTTTTGAGTTGAGTAATTCAGCTTGGCTAAGAACTTATTCTGGGTTCTTGCCAACTTATTGTTATAACCAGCAGTTCCCTTGGAAAATACTCCAACCTAAGCTGTTGGCTTTTAATTTAAAGTTAAAATATATGGATAATTACACACTTGTGCTCTTCTTCTTACTTAAAAATTGCAACTATCTCCCTTGCTTTATATTTCTGATATGTACGTTGACATCTATTGTTTTTGAAAAGTTACAGATAGCTACCCTATTTTTATTTGAGGATCATATTTTTTAGTATGAATATGAGGACCACATATGCTTAGTAAGGAAGTTACAAGAGAGATAGGTGTATTTTTTTTATTTTTATGAAGATTATAATACAAGATATCCGTAGGCGAGATCAGGACACTTTTATAAAAGAGTACTAGGAATACTCTCTGATACATCATTTCTAACAGCTAGATTTGTTGGATTTCCTTTCAATAATATTTCTAACAAAAAAATAATAAATTAACAATTTTCTTTTCGATGGTTTCATTAGCTTGGAAATGGACCTATCAATGGGATCCACATATTTAGTGGGATCCACATAAATTTCACTTAGCATTTTTATACTTCTTAAATATATTATTGATCCCGTACATAACACTCAACTTCAATTTGTCTCCCTATACGAAAGGGATTGCAATTTAGTATCTTTACGTAAAATTATTTACAAAGCTATCTATGATTAAATTGAAAATGATTGACACCTTAATAATTTAATTCACCATTATCTGTATGTATTTAATTGTATAGTTTTAATTTTTTAAGTCTTTGTTGTTCTATCTGCAGGCTGATGTTTGTCACGCCTATCAAATACTGAGGAAAGGTGGCCTGAAAGAAGAAAATATCATTGTTTTTATGTATGATGACATTGCATTCGATAGGGAAAACCCAAGGCCTGGAGTCATCATTAACAAACCCGATGGAGGTGATGTCTATGAAGGAGTTCCAAAGGTGAGTTATGTTAGTTTTTTTCAGCAACCCGTATCTTATTGTTATTTCAAGTAGACTTATCTCTGATCTTTTATGAAATTATACAAATATCTTTGTTTTTTTTTAACTATTACATAATCTCTCTGGTGGAGAGTATTAGTGTAATATATTAAGGAACGTCGGAGTAGAGAAATGTTATGAATACAATCTTTAATATATTATTTTAGTCATACGGTCTTTAATTGGTTAAAATTTGTTAGAAATCACAAAATTTGGATGGTCTTACATTCTATTTAAAATTTGTGATTTTTAATGAATTTGCGAGTGTAATTTGTTCTTCCAAAGTTTGATAGGTTCTAATATGAACTGTTTTATGGCAGGATTACACTGGGGAAGATGTTACTGTTGATAACTTTTTTGCTGCTTTGCTTGGAAATAAGTCGGCACTTACTGGTGGCAGTGGGAAGGTTGTGGACAGTGGCCCTGATGATCATATATTTGTGTACTACACTGACCATGGAGGTCCAGGGGTGCTCGGTTAGTAGCTCTGAATTCTTTCACAGAATTTTTTTAATGAAAGTCATGGATTGGATTGTGTAGGTTTTTTATATGGGTTTCAGCATGGTGTATAGGCCTTGATTGAGGTTGTTATTGACAAATTGTGTGTTTACTAGTGTTGTTTGGTTGAACTAATTACATTAGCTTATGGTTATGGTCCAAGTCTCTATTCAACAAAATAATTTTACAATTCACACTGTTAGTCAATTACAACATTTCAGTGATAAGTCAGTTCATTTTTATAAAATTTTCTTAAAAGTCATATAAAAGATGAGTTGAGCTGATTGACAGTGTAAAATTATTTTTTTGAGTTATTTTTCAATGCATGTAGGATTGTGGTCTCCAGTGCTTTTGCATTTGCTATCCAATTTGTCTTGAGCATTATTTCTTCTGTCAACATTTCCTATTGGATCATTACATTACATGACAGTGATTCTTCCTACCAAAAATATTAATATCTGCTCTATTTCTTACATGGGAATGGATTTTAGGGATGCCTGCTGGTCCTTACTTATATGCTGATGATCTGATTGAAGTCTTGAAGAAAAAACACGCTGCTGGAACGTATAAGAATCTAGTAAGTTGCTAATAATTATTATATTAAAAACTACCATTTGTGGATAAAAAAAAAAAAGTCTTAATTTTTGTATTAATCCTGTTTAATAATATCATGTCTAGATTTGATTATTTTTTCAGTTAACTAATTTTTTTCCCTCCAAAAAGCTCTCTCACAAAACTTTTGTGTGTGTGTTGGGGGGGGGGTTTGGCTATAAGAGTATAATAAATAAGCTGTTTTGAACACAAAATAAGCTAATTTGACCACACACTAAAATAATCTTTGGATTTAAATTAAATAATGGTGATGCAGGTATTTTATCTGGAGGCATGTGAATCTGGGAGTATCTTTGAAGGTCTTCTTCCTGAAAATATAAATATTTATGCAACCACAGCTTCCAATGCAGAAGAAAGTAGTTGGGGAACATATTGCCCTGGGGAGTATCCTAGTCCTCCCCCTGAATATTCAACCTGCTTGGGTGACCTCTACAGTGTTGCCTGGATGGAAGATAGGTACGTGTGTTAGGAAGTCCCACCTCGACAATTTCAATTAATGTAAATTGGTTTTAAGTTGAAATCTAACCTTATGTGCATAATAAGGAATCATAATTATTTAGATCATAAACAAGATTAATGTGATGCAATACTTATATACCAATGACTCATGCAATCACAATGGAGTAGTTCAATGCCTGTGTAAGTAATGTAAATTTTTGAGGGATTAATTTCAATTTTCTTTACTTGTGTGAGCAGTGACAGACACAATTTGCGAACAGAAACTCTGCACCAACAATATAAAGTGGTAAGTTCTTGTTGCTAACTTGATTTGATTTTTTAAACTAAAGGGATATAAATATAGGAATATAACTCAATGAGTTTAAAGGTGATGCACACATAATTTAATATAATAACAAACTACTATTTGTATGATTTTTAGGAAAGATTTATAAAAGTTAACTAATTTACCATCAATGATAGGTTACCATTGACTGTCATGAGCATTAAACTCTGACTCAATACCTTTATTTCTTAGTTAAAAGTGAGATTTTTTTGTTGTTAAATTCTTGGTCTAATTTTATGCTTTCTTTGCTCCTGTGCTTATAGGTTAAAGAGAGGACTATATCTGGAGGTGCATACTATGGCTCTCACGTGATGCAGTACGGTGATGTAGGGCTTAGCACTGAGGTTCTCTTCCAGTATTTGGGTACAAATCCTGCTAATGATAATTTGACTTTCGTGGATGATAACTCCTTATCAAAATCACCTTCAAAACCAGTCAACCAACGGGATGCTGATCTCATCCATTTTTGGGATAAGGTATCTTGTTTGTGCAATATTATTTGTTCTTTATGTTATGAATCAATTGCTTGATCATGTCCTCCTAACCAGTGACAACCAGTGAACATATGTGGTGAACTGATAATGGGAACAAATCATATTGTTTGCTTAAATTAATGTTTCTAATCAAGAGATCTAGCTCACTTGGTTGGTTCATGGTTGAACAGTGTGCGCGAGTTGCTGTAAACTTCTCCCTAGTGTTGAGAGTAAAGTGGAAGGGTTGAATTGGATGACATAACCATATATTTTGATTTTTGATGCCACATTTTATTCTGTATCTTTAAATTTTCCTTATTATATTATATTGTATATGTCATCTTGACTTGGTCTTCACTTTTTATTCATGCCAGTTCCGCAAAGCTCCCGAGGGTTCTCCCAGGAAAAATGCAGCTCAGAAAGAAGTTCTGGAAGCAATGTCTCACAGAATGCATGTAGACAACAGTGTAGAACTTATTGGGAAGCTTTTATTTGGCATTGAAAAAGGTTCAGAAGTACTCAACTCTGTTAGACAAGCTGGATCGGCACTTGTTGATGACTGGCTCTGCCTGAAAACCATGGTATCATTTTTTGTTCTGATTCTGAAGCCAACTGATAGATAGACTTTTCGTATAAAAATGAGTTTTTACCCGTCAGTTAATAAAAAATTATGTTAGAGAAGACTTTCACGAGAAACATCATTATGCACCCAAGCGACCTTTTAAGGATAAAATAGCGAGCACCAATAATAACTGATTGGTTGATAGTATAAAAACTTTCTACATTGTCTGTTCATATATTTTTTACTCTAAAAATATAGTACATAATACAATTAGATTCACTGCTTTTTGGCTTGGAGCATCTTCTTGTTCACTTTGGTTGATGAGAAAATGCTTAACACTTGAATCAATTTATAATGCAGGTGAGGACTTTTGAGACACATTGTGGATCCTTGTCCCAGTATGGCATGAAACACATGAGGTCCTTTGCAAACATCTGCAATGTGGGAATAAAGAATGAGCAAATGGCTGAGGCTTCAGCACAAGCTTGTGTCAGCATTCCTTCCAATCCCTGGAGTTCTCTGCGAAGGGGTTTCAGTGCATAATTCCTTTAATATGCAATAGTAAAGACCAAACTATGATTATTGTTACATTATTATGGTTGTATATACATATTTTGCCCCAACTCTGTAATTACAATTGGGACACTACTAAGATTGGGAAAAGGGTCTTTACATTTTCGTTTGGCAAATAGATATTGCAACTACATTTGTATAAATCCATTTCTGAAGTCTGTCATTGCAAGAAAAGCAATTATGGCATAAGGAGGGATAAAAAGATCAATTGCTTTGGAATATCCACTCATCACAAGGCACAAGGTCATGGCATGGTAATGATGTGTGTTTTTATTCTGTAGGCAACTGGCAGCAGAATTTACAACCTTTTGTATAATATTTATTTTAGAGGAACTTATGATGTCAAAATTATTGTTTAATATTAATGGTGACATTGTATTTATTTTTGTAAAATATTGGTGCTCAACTCAACTATGCTTTGGTACCTTTACAACTATTTTATTACTTGTGATTATTTTGCTCATGCTTTTGTTAATCTAAAGTTGTGGATAGTTGTTATTATTTGAAGGACAATTTAAAAGCAAAACATCAAATTTAAATAAGAATAATTATCCTGCCGAAATGAGTTGTACTGAAATAACAAGAGTTCTCTACAAGCCTTAAATTTTAAGTGAATGACTTTTATTTTCTAAATGTCGAAACAGACTTGTGTACGAATTTTGTTGAAATCATTCAAATGTTCTAACCTGGAATAGAATCATAGATCATAAGCTCAAACAATAGGATCTCATTTTCAACGTGTTACTGTTAGATCACAAAACTTAAACGGGTGTATGCTTTTAATAGTTAAGTGACTGCCCCAAAAGTAAATCTCGATATATATATATATATATATATTTATTTTAAAAAAAAATTTACTTACAAATCTTCTTACTTCAAAGTTGTAGAAAGGGGAAAAAATATCTTTCTAAGATTAATTGTATTTTTTATAACTGTTTATTATTCATCTTAATATTTTATAAAACAAATATTAAATATAAAAGGAAATATAGTTAATATCTTATAAATATATATAAAAAAAAATTGGTACAATATAAAAAATATTTAATATTTTCTCTTCTAGTAAATATGAGAATTAGTAAAAAGAAAAAGAAAATAAAATAAAATTACTCTTTCCGAAATTGAGCTATTAATTGATTACAAACTATGTTTTTGTTTTGTTTTTCTTTATTTTGTATCACTGCATTGAGTGACGAAGTTAATATGTTCGATCCACTTTCAATTCATTTTAACAAATGAAATGGGTTACGATGCTAATAAAAATGAGTTAAGAAACATAACTCATCATTTACAGACGGGTTGACAGATTGATATAAAATGATAAGTTGATAAGTTATAAAATGATGGATTAACCCATTAAAACTGATCTAAAAACCATAAAAAATATTAAAAAGATATCTATTCATTTTAACACATAACTTACACACACATAGCATCCACTGACCACTATTGTCTCTATTGTCTTTATTATGCACATTTGTTGCCACCACCTAATGGTGATCGAGCGATAATGTCAGTAGTACTTATAATGGTGATGGTAAAGTTGATCATGAGCTGATAAAAGATAATATATAATAGCATAAAATTTTATACAGTCAAACCATCATAATTTTTAATTAATATAAATTTAAAATAATTTTATAAAAATTAATTCATTTGTCATAAATATAAATTTTGAAAATTTTAGTTAGTACATAACTTGTATAAAATCTAGTTAGTTTATACATAAAAAAAGACTATGTATCAACAACACTGCTTATTATTATTATTATAATCAAAACGTATATGGGTAAAGTAAAATAAGCAAAAGACCCGACATCTGATCAATGATTGCAGCACAGAGATGAAGACCGAAGAGAAACAAATCAATGTTCTGGTTTAGTAAATGTGATTATAAAACTAACCAACAGCAGGTTAACTAACCCTAGTTAACTTGCTAGTTGCTATACCCACCATCATTTCTGGGCGCGAGAATGAACCAATGCGAAAGTAAAATAAAACAAAAATACAATTTTAAAATAGAAGTAATAAAATAATCGGGATCTGACGGCTCTGCAGATTCCGTTAATTTAAGTAACGGCGTTATCCAAATTAAACGGCAGAAGGGCTCGCACAAACGACGTAACGGGTTTCTATGTATGGTTCAAGCGAGGGTAAGCGAGAGCCGTCAGATCAGTGATCAACGGTCTGCAATTTCCGGAGCGTGGCAGAAGATGCATATAAACAGAGCATTTTTTCGTTCTATCACTGAGAACCAAGACGAAGAAGAAGAACAAATAAAACACCCTGTACCCTTCTCACATCTCTTAATTTATTTTTCTGAAGACTTTTTTTATAATTTTCATTTCTTTGTTTCCACCATTTTCTGTTGCGCGAAACTGAGTCAGCGACGACGTGAATTGGGATTAGCGAACGGTGAGGATCTGCTGCTTTTTGAACATTGAATAAGGTTACTGCAATTTTCTAATTCTGTTTCTTCTTTTGCTTATTTTCTTTCTGGATTTTGAGTATAATCGAATCGCTAATTCGACTCTGTTTTTTATTTTCGGTTCTTTTTTTTTTTTTTCTATTTGCAGGTGTGTATCAGACAAGGATTTGACAGAATTTGTCAGAATCATCACATTGTTAATTTTCTTCTGAAGATTTCATTCGTTCATTGGTGATATTTGAAGGTGCTCGTTAATTGAGGCAGAGGAAGAGTTTTGTTCAATTGTTTCGCTTATTCTATTTCATGTTTGGTCTCTGTGCTAAGTTTGTTGTGGTTTTCTGTTTTTCGCATCTGCAGGTACATTTCTCTGGAAAAATCGCCGAATTTTGAAACTCTTGACTCTCTGCTAGATTGTGCCTGAGTTTGTACTTGTGGCCTTGGTTGCAGATTGAAGCTCTGAAATGTCATTGTTAGTTGGATTTTAGGAATAGATTTGCATTTTCCGACGCTTCAGAACTGAATCTAGCGAGCTTTTTTGGGTTTTGAAGGAATCGAATTAGTTTAGGTGAGAAATTATAATTTACTTGCCTAAAATCGGAACTGAGGTTTTGAAATTCTTATTTTACATTAACGTTAATCCAATTCCGATGTTCGTTTTTGAAGCCTTGATTTTTCCTCTGCTTCTTCCTCTCTTTCCGAAAATTGAAAAACTGTCTCATTTTTTCTTCTGTTGCTAACATCATTCAAGTTTTCGTAATGCGTTGATTTTTCATCCCTTACGGTTTCAATTTCATTCTTTTGGATCTCTTTCCCTTATAAATTTTGTATTTTTTTAAAACTTTTTTTTTTTCTCCCTTACAAATATAGTCGATTTAAAGTCCTCTGTTTCTTTCTCTCCATGTTTCGGTTATGACTCTTTCTCTATTTCTCTGTTCAATTTTTCTATTTCCCTTCTTTCTGTCTGTGTCTGGAATCGAAATGTTAGTCAATTGGCTTAAAGAGCAAAATATGGACAGCAAATCTTACTCAATCGTTGAAATCTGCAGAGTCAAGCAAACCAAATGAACGATTAATGAGATAAATAACTGCAAAGTCTTAAGAAGAGAAGCCATTGAACCTTCCAAGCTCTCATGTACTATTGATCATTATTTTCCCCTTTCATTTTCTTCCCGTTTTACATATATCATTTCTCCTCAAATCTCGCAGTCCATGTGCAAGCAAATTAAATCCAATTATAAAAAATTTCATCACTCATTCTTGTCTTCACCTTGAAGAAGATGCTCGCTCACACCACACGATTCCCATGGTTTTCATTTCCCTTTTCTCCTCTCGAAACCGTGGACCCTCCGACGCACCTTCTTTATTAAATAAAATAAATAACAAGCTCAATGCATCAATATACCGTAGTAGTGGCAGATAATACAAATCCAACACGAATTTCAAGTTTATTTGTTGTATGTATTCATATTTAGGTTATTCCAGTAATATCCCTGAGTAAGGTAACTTGACCTCATTATTAATGGTGACGATGACAGATAGGAAGGGGCGATGGAAAAAGAGGCTAATGGGAACAGCGTTAGAGAAAGAGACAAAGTTGGAGGGGATAATCATAATAGTGGGCCCGGGTCGTCGTTGTTGCTGAGGGGTAGTTCCGATGGAATGAGGCAAGCAACGACGTCGGATTTGGGGCTTCAGTGGGGTAACCGGAAGAGACTAAGGTGCATGAAGGTGCAGGTCAAACACGACTCTTCTTCAAACCCGGTTCAGAGGACCACAACAACAACGGTTCGGGTGGATCAGAGAGCAGTTAGAACCGATAAAGATTCTTCTTCAAATATTATTATTAGACCCTTACCCACTTCCACTTCCACTTCCCTCACTAACAACAACAATAATTATAATAGCTTTAATAATAGTAATAACAATAATCAGAGTAACGGGTATCTGAATCTCCGTCAACGGCCACCTTCCCCACAACAACCTCCTCCGCGCATTCTCAGGTATTTTCTTTTGCATCTTCCCTAACTTTATTTATTATATTACATCTAGTTGTTTACTTGTGTTGAGATTCTTAAAAAGTTCAAACAAGAAATTAGTATATAGAAAAATTAAATTAAATAAAAACAAATAATTGTGATTAATGGTGGGTTCGAGTGTTTCACTAATCAGAATTAACAATTAACATTTTTCTATAAAAATTAAAACATGAATCTAAGAATAATATTGAATTCAAACCAAACTTGATTTTAGTGGTTTGAACTTTGAACTAGGTATCTTATTCTGATTTTTTTTTGTCTTTTTTAGAAGAATATTATTTTGATTTTTTTAACAAACAAAATATTTTTTTAAATTAAAATAGTATCTAATGAATAAAAAGTCAAATTTATAATAAATATTAAAAAAATGTTTTTTTTAAGATATAATTTTGTGCTGATTTAGCTCGGTTCTTGGACATTTCCAGCAAGATTTTTCTTTGTTCTAATCGATATTTCTGATAGTAAAAATTCAATTTTTGATTTTATTCCTATCCAATTAATGCTTGGCTAATGGGTTCAGATCTAGTCAAATATATCCGATAAGCTTGTAGGAAATAAATTATTATTCATTTATAGGATTTGTGTGGAAGTGGTGGCTTCATATGTCTGCCACGAAAGAAATTTTGTGCGTGCGGGGGCTCTGACTATATGTGCGATGAAGGCAACATGTAAGTCTCTTATGTCAGTCACAGAATCTTCAGCTTCAAATGTTACTGTGAATATTAAAAAAAAAACTATTCGGCAATTGAATTTGAAGATATTTGCTGCAATATTTGGGCTGAATATTTTATCATGACCCATGAATGAGGCATATATTTTGTCTTTGTCCACTATCCAATTGGTCAGGTCCTCGCGGATATCTCATCCAAATTTAATTAAAGAGGAGCTCACGGCAATTGCGTGAGGTCGTTCTTCTTCTTTTCTTCCCTCAAAATTTATTTGGAAATGAAATTTTATTAGGTTAATTGTTAATATGTTAATTATTTTGTTAGTGACAATAGTCAAATTCACGATCCTTTTTTTTTTTTTATCTCTTTAACTATCAAACATACATTATAACTCCTTTGTTAATGTGTATCACCATGCTCCATATTAAAGGCTAATGAGTAATGACCAAGTGAGTCTAGTTCCGGTGATTGAGTCGGATACGGGTAATAATGTGTTTAGTACAAATTTTGATTTGTGCTGATAAAAAAATACATTAAATTCTAATGGTTGTGCTAGTTCGCGTTGTGTGGTTGGGCAGTTTTGGTAACAAATCTGATAATCGAAACTTCTGTGAAGATTTAAATCCAATCTTTGCCTATTCATCAAAAAAAAATAAAAATCCAATCTTTGCCTAATTTGAAACAGATATTTTATTTATTTATAATATTTAAGAGGAAGGGATAACTTCCCTCAAAAAAACAAAAAGGGATAACGTTCAGTCTAAAGATAGGAAAAAGTTTTAGACTCAAAAGAGTACTGATTACAGATAGAGATATTTATACTTATCTGTGAGATCCTATCTTACTCTATTCCATCATCCGTCAATGTTTTTGCAACAATTTTGATATTTCATAGTTGATATTCATGATATTTGACATTTTGTGGGTCTGTGTTTTTTGTCTGCATATTCAACTTTTATAATACCCTCTCAAATCTTCATCTGGTATTTATTTTATGATGTGAAATTAATTAATTGGTTTTATCTCTGTTTTTTTGCTTAATCATCTTACTATAATGTGGCATAGAGTGTGCTTTGATGCTTTTGTCTCACTGTGTATGATTGATATTGTTGATATACTATATAAGAGTACCAAACAATAATAGGGTATATTATATATGATGTCTGATGGTCATGGGAGAGATCATGTTTCATGACCTTTGAAAATTAAGTAGCATCCACTGAGTAACTTTACTGCATTGCACTTTGTGGATCTCTCTCTGGCTAGCTAGGTCTACACTCTACAATACAACACTTAACCCGAACCCCTCATTATAATGATAAAGGTTAGTATCACTCCTAGTCTTTGTCGGAAACATGGAATGGAGGGTCTCCTTCCACGTGTTCATCTAAAGTCATTTTCCTTTTCTGGCCGTTGGATGAGGCACCAGGTGTAGGATCTGTCACGTAGTAATAAAGTAAGTACTAGTAATTCAATTCCAGATCCAACGGCCCCAAACTTCCCCTAGACCCAGCTGTGCCTTATAAGGGAATCACATGCACAAATCTCACAAATATCCATCTAAATCTTTTCATCTTAGGAATTAAAATTAATTAATATTATAAATTAAAGGCGCACACATACACATCAGCCCCCGGTTTCTTCAAATACCCCAAAGAAGCTAAAAAAATCAACCCTTGTTTTACGCAAATTCCGTTGATATATATCCCAACCTCTTCAAACCCTGCCATCTAGATCTTCCCACTAGGTCAATTTCGTAAACCCACTACTCCCCTTTTTTTTTTTTTATAATTATTATTCCAAAATAATAATGCTTCTCATGAATGCATATTTGTTTCTTTCCCTATTTTATCACGTCGTTTTCCGCGTTCTTAATACGGTTATGAAAAGAAACATACGGGATAATAATCATATCATATGTGGATTTTGCTTGTGTTTTTATTTTATTTTAGGAATTCGGAGACTTCAAGTGCTATGAGAGGAGGCCAAAGCAACGGGAGTGTTAGGGGAATTGCCTCACCGGACAGGGGTGCGCACGATAAGAGGGGGACCCACCACAACCACCTTAATGACAACAACAATAACAAGTCTGTGATGGTCTCATCAGACACGGCGCACGATAGCAAGAAGGGTGGTGGTGGTGGTGGGTCACCGTCTGGCAGTGGTGACGCGGCTCCGCCGGTGTGGCCGCCGAAGTTCGTGATTGCCTTGACAACCAAGGAGAAGGAAGAAGATTTTCTGCTTTTGAAGGGTTCAAAGCTTCCCCAGAGACCCAAAAAGAGAGCCAAATTCATACAACGAACCCTCAATGTAAGCCTCCACTAACCCTTCTTTTTCTTGCTTTACGTTATTTCCACTTTAATTTATTTAGTTATTATTATGTCTTCTTCATGAAGTTTTCTACATGGACCATTTCTCAAATCTTAGATTGCAGAAGAAATTGATGCATTATAAATATTTAAACGTAAATACGAAATTGATTGATTATAATAAAAATAAATTAGTAAGAGCTTTTATCACGTGAATGATGGTATAATTTTCCGTTAAAAAATGTTGCGTGACTTTAACTCTAGTTAAAGCATATTTAGTAGAAAGGTCTTGAAAAATATTTAGCAGGAAGGTCTTGAAAATATCCTTAATATCCTTAAGGTATTTTTTTGTGTATCTTTCTTTTACATTTTTTGTTTTAGTTATAGATTTTATACGAAGATTTCATGATATTTTTATAGGTTCCATTATAAATCCATTAATACTTTATAATTTTATTTTAAAATGAAATTAATTATTTAATAATATAATATTTAATTATAAAATAATTAATATTAAAAAATAAAACAAAAATAATATAAATATTTATTTATAACTAAATATTAAACTAATAATTAATAGTTATTTATTTTCTGTAAATTAAAATGGTTATTTATTTTATATTATTAAAAAAATAGTTAGTTATTTTTTATTTTATATTATTAAAAAAATTTGGTTAATTATTTTATATTTTATATTATTAAAAAAATTGATTAGGTAGTAGAGATAAATTTTGTAAGAACTTTGCAGAAAATCTGATCTTACACATGTTTTATGGTTATTATATTTTGTGAGAATTTCTGTTTTATTTTTTTGAACTTAGACTTTCTATTTTATTTAGTGTATACAAATTTTAATATGATCCATCTATTTAATTTCTAAGAAAAGAGAGTTAGATACAAAATTTTAACTTAATAATAATCAAGTTAAAATTCAACATCCCTAAATCCTTCCAATTTTCATATACACTCCACTCCATTGTGTATGTAGATGGAGGAAGAAATAGAAATGAAATAATAAATATAGATATAATAATTGATATGATTAGAAAAAAATACAAAGAAAAGTGACATAATAAAATTGAAAGTAACCATAGAAGAATAGTTATTATTCTGCGATAGAAAGAATTTGGTATGCAATTTGTTTTGCTTTATTTATTTAATCTAATATTTAATAATTAATATTATGTGGCTCTTGTACGGTAGTGCGTGTCCTTTGTTTTCTTTTTTACTTTTTAGACCTTTGCCTGGGATTACACGTGTCAGTGGAATCTTGGTTCACAGCGAATGGTGTGGGGTGCAAAAGTTCTGTTAGAGAGCTCAAAAGTCTAGTTAATAAAATGCAAAATAGAAAAAAAAAAAAAAAACTAGTTAAAGATTAATAGTAATAGTTTTCAACTAAAATCACTTAAGTAATGTATATTAAAAGCTATAATAAATGCCTAAAAAAAGTTATAATAAAATGCCACTCATTATAGTATTTTTCCTTAACTAGCATTTATTATACGGTGATATTTTAAAACTTTGATGGACTAATTTATTTATAAGACTTTTAAAAGATAAATATGATCATGTTTTAAATATTTGAGTGATTAAGTTAATAATGATTTTTTTATATAGAAATAATGTAATAACGCCTATAACTTTAAAGGTTGTATTGAAGGTTTTTCTAAATTTAATTTTTATTCATATAATTATTTTAAAATTAATGCATGTTATTTGTTGTTATTATAACATAAAAAAATCATTTATCTTAAAATATTTTTTATATGAAGATTAAATTAAAACATTTTAGGGGAAGGGTGAATTTTTTATAAACATGAAAATAATATATCCTAAAATTTGGTTTGGCGGGGAAGAAAAAGAAGATGCACTTAATTAGGTGCTACGTCCACATCCAATTGGTGTAAAGTAATCAATGTGTGATGTGTGGACTGGGCTTCTTTCAGTGGCATACGTATTAGTAGATTATTCATTTAAAACTTTATGGTACACTAAATTAGGTGGCCAAATCTTAGTAATATTCTAATTCAAATAAAATATAATTAAAGAAAGGTGTTAAAAGGTACAGAACAATTTTTATCTGTTGCAGCTGCAAAAAAGTAGTATTCTGTTCGTATGTTTATCTTTTTCTCAACTAATTAAAACATGTGATATGTGATTGCAGTGTGAAAGAAAGAGAAGAATAATTATATATGGAACCTATATATTACAAACATTCATTTTAGATGCATTACTTTTCTTTTATCATATTATATCGTATATTATATTTATAGTTCTTTTTCTTTCTCCTATAAATAAGATGGCAAATAATGTTGGGTGTTCATGCATTTTTATCCAAGAACAAAGATATAAAAGAAAAACTGAGAGTAGTATATGAAAATGCGAGAGAAAGGAAAGTGAGAAAATCATAGTTGCTTGGTGTATTATTCACGCTATTTTGAGTTGGGTTTCTTGTGGGTTTGTTCATATAGCTCTTAGTTTTGAATGTACAATAAATAGACATTTCACCAAGAAGTGGTTACTCCTTGGTCGTGTTCAGGTTTATATCGTGGCCTTGGCGTTTGGTTGCGAATGTTGGAAAGCAGTATTGGAAATACTGCAATATGTCCATTTTTTATCAAGATAATGGTTAGTCTATAGTAGGATGTTAGCAGGGGACTCGAATCCAGCGTAGCAGTGTTGACAGGAACGTAACCCACATTATTCTTAAAGCTTTGGGAGTGTAGCTTTTGTTCTAATGCAACGGTAAAACAAACATGCACTATCACTTTTAAACTTTAATTCTCGACCATCAAATTAACCTTATAACTCTTGACATTGACATGGGTCATCTTTAGCAAGTAGTTTTTCAAGTATTGAAAAATCTATCAAATTGTTCTATAAAAATTAATAAAATATATCAACTCAAGGACTAAACTAATAGGCATTCAACCTTGAAGAGATTATTTATATAATTTCATTACTTAAAGAAACTATATAGAGGAGAGTAATACTTTAGGGACTGCACTAATTGTTTATTCTGTATTTGGTAGCATTACTAGTGTCTTCACTTTCTTGTTTATGTTTCCGTTTTTATTGGTGGTCTAAACTAAAATGTCCAACTAACTTTTTTGTTCATTTTGGACTGTGTTGCAGCTCGTTAGTCCAGGTACATGGCTGTGCGATCTTACTCTGGAACGATATGAAGTTAGGGAGAAGAAGATAACCAAAAAAGTTGGAGAAAAAAAAGTAAGGGCTTTTACCTTCTTCTGCTCTAGCTAGTGTGTTTTTTGTTCTTTTTGCACATAAAGAAAGAAGCCTAATTTGGATATAATTTTATGCAGAGACCAAGAGGGTTGAAAGCAATGGGCAACAACATGGACTCCGAGTCTGAATAGAAAGAAAGAAAGAAAGAAGCGAGGAAATGAGTAAAGTTGTTTTTTCTGTAGTCTTAAGGGTGTATGTGAGAAATGTTGAGATATTGTAAAGCATGGGCATTGCATCCCAGCGTGCCTAGAAATCGAAATCAAATAGTATAAATTTCTTTCGCTCTGAGTCTTTGGTCCCTATTTTCTCACATTTGGTCCAACTTGATTTTCTCACTCACTAATTGTTCATTTTTGTTCTGAGAAGCTTCTCCCCACAATTAAAACAGGGGACCCCATCTTCAGCTGAAGGATGACTTCCAGCTATGGGAGTCGGTTTTCCACCTTATTTGTGGACCCTCCTCAGACTGAGACTAATATAAACCTCTCAAGAAATAAAGATTATTCGTGGTCCATTGTTTCATTCAATGTCAAGACGTATGAACATGGTGATAATTTTCAAATTATTGCCTTTTTAAACAATAACTTAACTATTAATGGAAACTTTTTTATGATTGAACTTTTCTATTTTTGCTGGTAATTATATTTAGGCGTGGAAATGGCCTGAATAGGTGGGGGCTTGGATTGCAATTGAAAGAAATTTGTCGGAGGCGCGGTGATGGCCACCTTTATTTACACCAAACAACACAAAGTATCATTGTTGAAATAAAATAAAATTTGATAACTTAACATGAATCCATTTTCATTAGACGAGAGTTTCAAAATCTTAAAAAATGCAAAGGTTCTTATAACTGTTCTTGATATTTACCATATAAAATAAGTAGGAAAACTTAAGATGTAACGGCATGTGCACTCTAAGTAGACAAAGGAACATAGAATTGAGGTTGTCTTGGGATAAACTTTAAAGGGATTATTCATTCTTATAAACTCGATGCATATGATGCCTACGTAGGCAACCCATAGACCACAACTTGTTCTGTTTTGCAGCAATTATCAAAGACAAATGGAGCAAATTGGAATTGACTCTAACTTTGTTGCGGATTGTCAAGGGACAATTTTTTTTTTCAGTCTTGTCACTAAAATTTTGTTAATTAAACGGAGGGTCTTAATTTTCTCGAACTTGGTCCAGTCATTTAAATGCTTCATCAATTGGAATAAGTAGTAGCAAAGATTGTCCAGTACGTAATTGCACTCTTCAAAATTCACAGAGAAATAATGGAGCTATTTTCTTTTTAAAATAAAGAAACTACTTTTGCAAAAGTGAAAAGAATCATTCATAAGAAATGTTAGTACTTTTAAAATGTTCTTATAATAATCATCACTTTTTCATTTTTTAGTATCTCGCAATAAAGAGATTCCCTTTTCAAAGAATGGTTAAACACATGATTTAGGGGCTAGATGCCGTTATTCCTTCTTCTGAAGTCTGATCATATGGAATAATTTCAGGAATTGATTCATTTATTCATACGAAGTACTGTACTTTTTTTCTCTTTTATACTGTAATGGGTACTTTTTCTTCTTGATATGAACACCAAACCCTTTCCAAAATCAAAGCCTTTTCCAAACCATGGAAGTAAGAAATTTATTTATCTTAGCGTTGCTTTCAGACACAAGTCTTACATGGGAAATGCAACCACGTCTATCTTCTCTCCTCACTGACAGTCACAGATGCCAATATTGCTTATTTTTTTTATTCATAATAAATAAATGCCGATATTGTTTTACTAACGCGTCCCAATTTAACTTTTAATAAGCTTATCTAGTTTAAATTTAAATTAACAATATACAAGTACGTACCACCACCATACAAACGTCTCATTTATTATTTCGATATAAGTTGTAAAGGTTATTATATGGATTTGTGAAATTAAGTAACCAAAATTATTAATTTGTGAAATTAGGAGAACAAAATTATAATTTAGATTCTTGTTTATCTTATTTTAAAATTTACAAGATATTACTTTATTTTTTAAAAAAATATATTTTTATTCAAATTTTTAATACATTCCTTTTTTTTGTTTTTTTTTCAATTTTTATATTTTTAAAATTTTCAAAATATATTAAAAAATAAGTGGAATGTATTAAAATTTTAAAAAATTATGAAAAAAAAACAAGAGTAAGATCTTGAAATTAAAAAAAAAATTAGAAAATTTTAAAATATAAAAAAAACTAGCGTAGTTTTTTTTATAAAATATTAAAAAAAAAACAAGTGAAATGTCTTCAAATTTTGAAAAAAAAATAATAAAAAAATAATAATGTATTGAAATTTTGATTAAAAAAATGAAAATTTGAAAAATATAATTTTTAAAAATATCAAAAAACAAGAATAATTTTTTTATTTAAATAAAAATGATTATTTTAAAAATAATTAAAAAAAAGTAGAATGTCTTGAAAAATAAATAAAATATAAAAATATAAAAAAACAAGTATAATATCTTTAAAATATGAAAAAATAATTATTTTTTAAATATTAAAAACAAATGGAATGTTCTTGAATATTTGAAATACATGCAATTTTTAAAAATACAAAAAAAAATAAGTTTAATGTCCTGAAAATATAAAAAAAAATTAAAAATGTGAAAAAATAGTAATTTCTTGAAATTTTGAAAAAATTGAAAATTTTAAAAATATAAAACAAAAAGTGCAGCGTCTTAAAATATAAAAAATTTAAATTTTTTAAGAAAACAAGTAAAATGTCTTGAAATTTAAAAAAAATGAAAATTTAAAAAAATTAAAAAAAAAGTAAGAGTAATTCCTTTGAAATTTTGAAAAATAAATTAATTTTTTATAAATATTTAAAAAAACAAGTGAAATGTCATGAAAAATTGAAAAATTAAAACAAGTGTTTTTTTTAATAAAATGAAAAACAAGTATAATGTCTTGAAATTTGAAGAAAAAAAGAAAATTTTAAAAAATATTAAAAAATAAATAGAATCAATAAAACCATAAATATTTAGTAGTTCATGAATGAAACCATAAAATCATAATTATATAAAATTTAAAAAATGACACCATAAATATTTAAGGTTTTGATAAATGTAACTCTCAATTACCATAAATATTTAAGGTTTCATTAACAAAACCTAAATTTCACTCTAAATAATTAGAATTTTATAAATGAATTCATAAATCAAAACAATAAATATTTAAGGTTTTACAAATGAAACTCTAAATTTCATCCTAAATGTAATAAAGCTTAAATTTCACTTTAAATAATTAGGGTTTCATAGATGAATTGAAACAATGAATATTTAAGATTTCACAAATCAAACTTTAAACTTCATAATAAATGTTTAATGTTTCATGAAACCCTAAATTGTAATTTTAAATATTTAGTTTTCATTAAAAAAACCTTAAATTAAAACAATAAATATTTAGGGTTTTAATAATGAAACCTAAAATATTTAGGGTTTCATAAATAATAATCTAAATATTTAGGGTTTTGATAAATGAAACTCATAATTAAAACTATAAATATTTAGAGTTTCATCAACAAAACCTCAATTATTTAGGGTTTTATTAATGAAATCCTGAATTTTACCCTAACTTGAAACCCTAAATATTTAGGGTTTCATTAATGAAGCCAAAATTTTACTCTAAATAATTAGAGCTTGACAACTGAAACCATAAATCAAAACAATAAATATTTAAGGTTTCACAAATGAAAGTTTAAATTTCATCCTAAATGTTTAAGGTTTCATTGATGAAATCCTAAATATTCAGTGTTTCATAAATAAAACTCTAATTATCTAAGATTTTATTTGTAAAATCCTAAATATTTATAGTTTCATAAATAAAACATTAAATTGAAATCTTAAATATTTAGGGTTTCATTAAATTAACACCCTGCATAATATGGTTTCGTAAATAAAACAATAAATATTTAAAGTTTCATAAATGAAACCATAATTAAAATTATAAATATTTAGGATTTTATAAATAACTCTTAAATATTTAGGGCTTTGATAAATGAAACCCCTAATTGAAGTCATAAATATTTAAGATTTCGTTAATGAATCCCTAAATATTTATAGTTTTATTTATAAATGCAACCCTTTTAGTTTATGGTTTCATAAATGAAACCCTAATTATTTAAGATTTTATAAATAAAATTGTAAATGGTTAAAGTTTCATAAATTGAATGCCTAAATTTTTTTGAGTTTCATAGATGAAAACAAAAATTAAAACCCTAAATATTTTGGATTTTACTTTAATGTTTAATTTATGAAACCCTAAACTTTAAATCGAAACCTTAAATTTAAGGTTTCGTAAATGAAATTATAAATCAAAACATTAAATATTTATGTTTGATAAATGAAACTTTAATTATTTAGAGTTTCATTATCAAAACACTAAATTTCACCTTAAATTTTTAGGGTTTCATAAATAAGATCAAAAAATGAAACAATAATTATTTAGTTTTTCATTAATAAAACCCTAAATTTCACTTTAAATTGAAACCTTAAATATTTAAGATTTCATAAACGAAGTCCTAATTATTTAGAGTTTCATCATTAAATCCTTAAATTTCACCTTAACCCTAAATATTTAGGGTTTAATAAATGAAACGTTAAATTTCATTGTAAACATTTAGGGTTAATAAATTCTAACCTAAATATTTTGGATTTTATAAATGAAAAGCATGAATTAAAACCCTTAGTCTATAGGATTTCATAAATTAAATATCAAATCAAATCCCTTAATATTTAAGATTTCATGAACTCTAAATATTTTGGGTTTCATTTATCCTAATTATTTTAGGTTTCAATTAAATCAAAATATAAACTCATTCTAATGATCTAAACTACTATATTAAAGATAATT
Organism: Amphicarpaea edgeworthii; assembly: GCA_014843725.1. Lineage (NCBI taxonomy): Eukaryota > Viridiplantae > Streptophyta > Magnoliopsida > Fabales > Fabaceae > Amphicarpaea > Amphicarpaea edgeworthii. Next base: position 3,864,828 of record CM026324.1, on the reverse strand, counting down.
AAGTGAATATAAGATATAAAAAATTAACAAAAAATGTAAAAATAAATAAATACGGTTATGAACAAGTGAAATGTCTTGAAATATTAAAAAAATGAAATTTTTAAAAAAATATGAAAAACCAAAAATAATATCTCGAAAAGTTTTGAAAAAATGAAAAACCAAGATTAATGTCTTGAAAAAATGAAAAATTTTAAAAATATTAATGAAACCCTAAATATTTAGAATTTTAATTTAAAATGAAATTGTAGGGTTCATTAACAAAACCCTACAGGATTATCAGCGTTTCATTATGAAATCCAAAATATATAAAATTTAAATTTAATGTGAAATTTAAGGGTTAATTGATGAAACCCTAAATAATTAGGGGTTCATAAATTAAACATTAAAGCCAAACCTAGAATATTTAGGTTTTCCTAAATAACATCCTATTTATTTATGAAAACCTTAAAACTATAAATATTTAAGGTTTCATTTTCATGTTTAATTTATGAAACCTAAACCTGAAATTGAAACCTTATATTTTTAGGGTTTCATTAATGAAACCATAAATCAAAATCCTAAATATATAATATTTATAAATGAAACTTTAAAATAAATTGATTTTTTTTCTAAAAATATTACAAAAAAAACAAGCAAAATATCTTGATAATTTGAAAATAAAACTGAAAATTGAAAAAAATTGAAAATCAAAATTAATGTCTTAAATATTTTTAAAAATGAATAAGGGAGTAATTACAATATAAATTTCTTGAAATTAAAAAAAAATAAAAAAGAAACAATAGAAATGTCTGGAAAATTTCAAAATATCAAAAATCAAGTGAAATGTCTGAAACCATTTTAAAAAATTAAAATTTTAGAAATATGACAAACAAGAGTTTTGTCTTGGAATTTTGAACAAAAATTAGATTTTTAAAATGTATTAAAAACAAGTGAAATATCTTGAAAATTTGAAAAAAATAAATTAAATATAAGAATAAATAAGATGACTTCTTGAAATTTTGAAAAATAATTGAAAATTTTCATAAATATGAAAAAAATTGTGACAAAATTGATTATTTTTAAAAACAATCAAAAAAATAAATGTAATGCCTTGAAAATTTGAAAAAAAAATGAAAATTAAAAAAATATCAAAAAAATAAGAGTAATGTCTTGAAATCTAAAAAAAAAATAGAATGATTTTAAAAATATTAAAAAACAAGATAATTGTCTTGAAAATTGGAAAGAAATTAAAATTTTAAATATAAACAAAAGAAGATTAATGTCTTTGAAATTTTGAAAAAGAATTGGAAAATTTACAAAATATTAAAAAACAAGATGAATGACTTAAAAAATTTGAAAAAAAAATTGATTTTTTCATAAAATATTTAAAAACAAGATGAATATCTAGAAAATTTAAAACTTTTAAAAAACAACAGTTATGTCTTAAATTTTTTTTTTTTAAAAACAAATTAAAATCTAAAATCTTATTAAGAAACAAAATAATGTCTTGAATTTAAAACAAAATGAAATAAAATATATGAAAAACAAATGGAATTTCTTTTGAAATTCGAAAAAATGAAAATTTAAAAAATTTGAAATAAGATGAATATCTTGAAATATTTGAAAATAAATTAAAAATTTGAAAAAGCAAGAAAAATGTCTTAAATTTTTTAAATCAAAGGAAAATTTAATAATATAAAAAAAATAATAATGTCTTGAAAATTTAAAAATAAAATGAATTATTTAAAGAAATATGAAAAAAGAGTAATGCCTAGAAATTTTGAAAAGAAATAAAAAAAAAAGTTAAATGTAATGAAAATTTTGAAAATAAATCAAAATTTTAAAAATAAGAAAAAAAGAAGGTATTAAAAATTATGAAAAAGAAATGGAAATTTTTAAAATATTACAAATCAATAAGAATGTCGTGATAATTTGAAAAACAATGAATATTTTTAATATATGAGAAGCAAGAGTAATTACTTGAAATTTTAAAAAATAAATTAAAAATTTTAAAATATAAAAAATAAGAGAAATGTCTTGTATTTAAAAAAAAATATTTGTAAAAGTATTAAAGAATGAGATAAATGTCTTAAAATATTGAAATTTTTTTAAAAAAATATTTAGAAACAAAACGAATGTCATCAAATTTTTTAAAAAAATGAAGATTTAAAAAACAAGACAAAGGTCTTGAAAATTTTGAAAAAAAAATTGAAAATTTAAAATAACAAAAGTAATGTGATGAAATTTTTTTTAAAAAAATCATGGGTAATTTTTTGAATTTTTAAAAAAAAAATTTAAAAAATGAAAAATAATGTCTTGAAAATTTTTTAAAAAAAAAGAAAAATTTAAATATATGAAAAATCAAAAGAACGTTTTCATGAAGTGAAAAAAATAAAAAATTTAAAATATGAAAAACAAGAAAAATTTCTTTTAATCTTTGAAATAAAATGAACATTTTAAAATTTGAATAAACAAGAGTAATATCTTGAAAATTTTAAAATAAATTTTAAATTTTAAAAATAAAATATGAAAAAGATTTTTTTTTTTTTTTAGAGAATGGAAAGGTATGATTTCAAAGACATTTATGTGGTTTGTTTTTACTTTGTTTTTATTTTCATAGAAAATAAAAAAATACATTTAAAAAATCCATTTGTTTTAATTATTTAAAATATTTTCAGTGAAAATATATTTTTTTAAAATATTAAAAAATTCATTTTCAACGTTTTCCTTTTTATAAAAAAATTATTTAATATTTAAAAATCTTAAAAATAAAAAAGTGATTTGAGGAAATACCTGGTGAAACTAAACACCACCACCTATGAGGACCTAAGAAAAAAGTGGCCACTAACTCATTCTATTCTATTCTATTCCAGGAGACGTAATTCACAAGATTTTATTTCAATAACGCTAGGTGCCAAATAAAGATCGTCATCTTCGCAAAACGTGTTAACGTGTGTAGGTACCATGCTTCCTTAGTTCATCATGTTTCTTAAGTAAAATCAATTAAATTAAATGCTCAATTTCCTTTCTCAAAATAATTCATTTAATGAATGAATTAATATCACATTCAAATTAATTCATTTACTAAAATAGTTTTTGATACAAAATAAGATTCGTGCTATTTTAAATTAAAAATTGAAATTTCACCTTGACAATTCAATAATAAAAAATATAACATTAAAAGTCCATTGTTATGAAAGCGATACTCTTAATTTAAATTTTAAAATTAAGAGCACTTAATTTTAAGATTAAGAGAATGCTAAAATGAGCTTTTGATTGTTCCAAATTCATTGAAAATAAAAAATTCAATCAAAAATTCAGGTGGACCCTGATTTATTTTAGCATTCCTCTAATTTTAATTAGTTACTATTGCGTCCAACATAATTATAATTTTTGTTAGCCGAAATAAACACACAATCGTAGCGCGAGGCGAGTTCAATTACACAGATCCAACGGTTTCATATTGTTTCAACAAACTTTGAATTGAATTGAACCGAACCGAAATCTGAGGAAGAAAACACGTTTTTTTTTTTCAGAGACATTTTAGTTCCAATCAACGTCAAACCAAATTCACCGCTAAAAATATTAAAGCAGAGCATAAACACCAAACTCAGACAAAATAATTTTAGAAAAAAACATGCAAAAATTAAAACAAAAACGAAGAACAAATCTGAAAATAAAAGAAATCGATTATGTACTCCATCACAATAATACTACTCAAACCATAAAAGCAATATAGATCCAGAAATCAACATATGTAATAATCATCTCTACATGGCAAAATCAATAAAGAGAGAGAGAATTACTATATACTAATGCTACTCAAATCTCGACGTCTAAAAATCCACACAGGTAAATGGAGAAAATCCATGAGCTACGCTCAGATCCGGAGAGCAGATCCGAAAGCGAGAGCAGAGACAGCGGCGACAACGCCGGCGACGAAGGACGGCGAGACAGCGGCGGCGTGGGAGGTAGGGCTTGGAGCCGGAGCTTCGGCTGCGGAGATGACGGCAACGAGTACCGACATTACGACGGCGAAGAGGAACATTGCTTTGGAGAAAGCCATTGGTGAATTTGCTTCTGAAAGTTAGGGTTTTCGTTCGTTCGGAGCAGAACACTGAAACTTGGCTTTGGAAAGAGGTGAAAGTGGTGTGGGTTTATATAGAAGGAGAGAGGAGACGTTACGGGCAGTTCGGGTAGGTGCCCGAAGTACAGACTGGCAATTAGGTCCGTTGCCAGCTGGATCTGGTTCTGGTCTGAAATCGGATTTCACATGACTGTTTCGCGACGACGTCGTTTCGCCTGGACTGCCTTGCCCCACTCGCTATCGTCCTCTCCCTATCACACACTCCTCCTGTTTTCTTTCCTTGGTACAAAACATGTTTCTGACATACAAATCACATGTATTTTTTAAGTTAAACTATACAGGTGTTGAGTTAAATTTACTTACATAAAAATTATCCATTTTTTGGTTGATTTTAATTGTTATTTTTTAAGTTCTTTTTTTGTCCAAAAATTAGTTGAATTCTTTTCATAGGAACGAATCTAATAGAGTAAATTTTCACATCATAAATTAATAAAAAAGAAAAAAAAAAGGTTAAAATCATGTCCTAAAATACATAATGGTCAGTGTTAATCAAGAAATTATCTTACAACTTTTGATAAATATTGAATAAAATAATTTAACCTATTTTTTATATGGAAAGTAGTATTATTACGAACCACAAATTTTTTTTCTCAAAGTATTTTAGGCACTCTCATCCTTAGAATTCAAACTTGAAAACTTTTGGTTATGTTACTTTTATAAATAAATAAAAATACAATTATATAAAATAAATAATACTCCGTACTACATCAAATTGACATTTCATTATCGGTTGATTAAGTTGCCAATTGAAAAATTGTTTTCTGACTTTTTGTAATTATTACACAGTGTGTGAGATGTGAATAGAGAGGCGCGTGAAGTAAGGGACAGACTAAGGAAACTGAATTTTCGTGTGTAGTTATTATTGTAATGATAAGGTAAGATTCCTTCTAAAGTAAGCAAATGAGAATATTTATTTATTCTTTACTTATTTTATTTCAAAAATATTAATTTTATAACACGGATATTTATAAATGAACATTTTAGTAGGTATTTGATTTTAAAACAAGTTAACTTTGAATTATCATTTTGGAAACTTCATAAGTAGATATATTTTAAAGTAATAAGTAAATTGAAATATTTATTCTTTTAATAATAAAACAATGTATTTAAATAAAAATATTTCCTTTGTAAATAATTAAAAACATTGCACAACTAGAGTAATACATTTATGAGTGTATTTATTTCCAACAATAAATAAAGGTAATATTAGAAACATTTAAAAATAAGAAGAAAAGAGTACCGTTGTAGCTATTTTGTTTGTAGAAGTGACGAAGAATGATGGGAATTGAAAGTAGGAGTTGGAGTTGGAGTGGGGACCGTGGAATGGTGGAACGAATAGTTTGGTAACGCGCGTGGCCGCGTGCGAATGTGATATTTACCCTTTTTCTCTTTCCATTACTCGTATTATTGTTACTCTAATTAAGGAAATTAATTAGCCAAGCGGTTCTCTCTCTCTATTTCTTCCATTGTTATTTTGAAAAATCAATGATACTTTTTTTCTATTATTATTCTATAAATTAACTGAGAAAATCAATTTTAGTTTATGAAAAAAATTATTTTCTTTATATTTTATTTTCCTAAAAGTTTTTTAGAAAAGTTTACTCAAATAAACCATATATATCATTATCATTCCATTCATTTCTTCAAAAATATAATCTATTATTATGATTTTGGAAAAATAAATGATATTCTCTTGTTTAATGTATATATTTATACTTTATTTTTTTTTCAATTTTATAATTTATAACAATGAAAGAAGCAGAGAGAAAAAATAATAAAAAATATATATTAAAATAGATAAATAATTGAGAAAGTATACTAATGAAGATAAAAGAAAATTAGTACGAGATGATTGAGAGATAAATTTTCAGGCTGGTTGTTAAAATTGAAGCTAAAATTAATAAACATATTAAAAAGTAATAAAAAATAAAATTAAAACTAAAACTAAAACTTACGTTATCATTTAGTTTTTGGTCATCTATGTTTTAAAAATCTCAATTTTGTCTTTTATGTTTTAGTTAAAATGATTATTTTAAAATAATGTTTATTTTTAATTTTGTAACATACTTTTGAATTATTTTTTAAAAAATTTAAGATGTAAAAATTATTTTATTAGATTCACTTATATAAAAACTATGAAACTCAACTGAAATACGAATTAAAAGAGGATTCAAACATAATGAAAATCATGTAAAGAAATGAGTCTCATGAACAATTAAAAAAAAACTTAATATTATATTTTTCATTAATTCGGTTATTCATTGGATATATTTTTTTATGGAATTTACACTATGTTTATCGTCTTTTTTTTATTAAAATATTAGTTAAGTTTCATAATTTTCGTGTAAGTGAATCTAATTAAATAATTTTTACGTCTTGAATTAGTCAAAAAATGGTTTAAAATCGCATCACAAAATTGAAAATCAATAATCATTTTAACTTATTTCTAAAACATAAAAGGATCAAATTGAGTCATTTTAAAAACATAAAAGATCAAATTATGTCATTTTAAAACATAAAGGGACAAATAAAAAAAAAACAAAAGCATAAAGGAAAAAAATAACATTTAACTTCAAATGGTTATTTACTAAAAAAAAAAAAAACATTTAGCCCGTTGTATTTTTTATTTTCTTTTTAAAAAGTTTGAATGGAGAACTAAAAAGAGTAAGACGGTAGGATGGTATAATCACATTGTTTAAGCGTCAAATTCGTAAGTCTATCTATGTCCATCACAAATAGACAGACGTACACTCTTTTTTCATTGCATGACAACTGCCATTTTATACCAAAAAAAAAACCACAATCAATTACTTAACAGGAGTCCAAAAATTTTCAGCCATACTTGTATATTTGGATGAGCTTTTGACAAAATTATTTCTAGATGGATGTGATTTACTTTTAAATAATTTTAATTAGAATTAATTTAAAAAATTATTTCGGCTCATAATCAATCTTGGATCCATAATTATTTTTAAATCCAACATATACATAACTGTTTAAAATCAATTATGCAATCAAACACGTAATTAAACTTTGTTTGGTGAGAATACATTTTGTGCATCTATTATTTCTCATTTTTGTCATATTAAGGAAAAAAGCTATGGCCATTCTTGCAATTTAATTATAACACTAAACAAAAGTATGATCAAAACACGTCTCCTTTGTACATTCAAAAATGACTCAACGGTGTATATTATATTATGAAATAGGGTCATCACTCTACCACCTAGCACTCTCCAACATGTCATCTTTCTAAGGACTTTATTCTACATCTATATTTTCCCGAAGTTGCAATAGAAAGTGAAAACAATAAAAATATTTTGTCAATACTAATACTAATAGTCCAATACCTTTGAATCCACCATGTGTAACAAAGGTTCCAAGGCACTAGGAGCAAATTTTCTGGCAAAGAGAACACAAGCTGAAGAGTTTTTATTGTTGTAAAGGCAAGTGCGGCCACCGCCGTCACGAACTCTATTGAAAAACTCTTCGGTAATATCATTTCTTCCAAATGTAGCAGGGTGAGCTCCACCCCTAGACCAGTCCACCCAAGTTATGCTCCTGTTAGCCAACAAATTGGATGCTTGGATGGTGAGCATGGTCGGGAAATAGTGCTCGTCGACGTAACAAGCCGGCCGACAGTATTTCTCGAACAACGGATGGAATGTGGTGTCTTCGATGATGGTGAGGGCAAGCCTCCGGTTCACTTCGAACCATTGGGAGCCCTTGCGCCACTTGGTGATGTTCACCAGAGGGGCCATGTTCGCGTTGTAGCGCCCTCTTCCGTACGGGCCGGGATCGTCAAACACTCCCATGAAGCTGTGCTTGGATTTCATAATGTAGTTGTAGACAAAGCTGAAGTTGTAGATGGGGATGCATGATTCGGAGAGCAGAATGAACCACTCATTTGAGATGTCAAGCAATGCATTAGCAAGGAGTCTTCTCTCAGCGTCACACATGCTCATCCTTCCCCACTCGGAAATCTGCACAAGAAACACCAAATCATCATCATCAGAGGATAAATAAATTGGATGAATGTTCACAAGAAATTTTCAATGCTCACGAGAAATCATCAACTCTAGCACAAAAAATTTCATGGTCACAAGAAAGTTAATATAAATTAGAGATCAGTGTATCTTTCATGTATGTTAAATGTATAGAGGAAAAAATCAATGCTAGGAAACATGTATCAGAGGTTAAGTAAAAATAAGTGACATAAGAATAATCTTAAATTTTGAACTCTAAAATGCAGCAATTTCATGGTGTAAAGTAAAAACTCAATACAGTCGTGGGCTCTAAGGTTCAAGATATGCATTTATGATATGACTGTGTATATAATATGGACAAATGATTCTGTATACAACACATGTAAACATTGCTTCATACTTATTTGAAATTAAACCATCCTGCATAAATTGACAATTTCCTAAAGAGATAATGAAGACTCGTAAATGACTCAGAGCACTCAAAGACAAAGAAAGAACTACTGGCCATGTTATCCTACCTGTTTACAACTTGTATCTTCACTAATTCTCAACATAAAAGGACCATCTTTAATGGTTTACAGTTTCCCAGCCAGTTAAATTAATTGTGGTTCATGTTGGTTTTAGGATTTTGTGAAATTGATTTTTATAATAAGTCTTTGAGGTAGTTACTTTAACAAATCAGATACATAAGGCTGTGAATCCATAATATGAAAAGCAACAACCAACAACAACAAAAGTCTTATCCCACTAGGTGAGGTTGGCTACATGGATTACACGATGCTACTGGTCTGGGTTAAAGACCAAATCCTTAGAGATGTTCACCAAGATCTCTCTTCACAACTTCCTCCAAAGTTCTTCTTGGTTTCTCTCTCCCCTTTTCATAGGACTAAAAACCATGTAAAATATGAAAAAGACCAACTCTTGAACATAAATTGAGATATACAGCTAATCTTGTGCCTTCATCCAGCAATGAAATCTTTTAGGAGAGTTAGTCCTTTATATGATATTAAAGCTTCCATAACCAAGTGATCTGTACTTGGATCCTTTTCAGTTTTCACCCTTATTCTGCAAAATTAAGTTGAATTTCAGCACAAAATAGAGTGCTTCTGGTCTTCTTTACACCTCAAGGACAAAGGGCTCTAGAACCAATCTTGTGCTTTTACCTAATAGCTTAAGCTTTTAGAAAAGTAGACCTTTGAGCTTGACAAACCCGAATTAAAACTGTGCATGATGAAAATTTATTGAGCTAACTCCTCAATTTTCTTGTAAAATCCTAAATATGCGCACACCATCCAATAGGACAATATCTTAACCCCAGCTACAGAATTATCTTATGAATTACAAAAAGGAAACAATGAATAAATAATTGTCAATTACTGCCATACCTTATTATGTCTTTCATATTTAATGATATTTCGTGAATGGACAATTCTGAACTTGTAACAAGCTAAAAATAATTAGGCAGTAAACTTACGGGTTTCTATGTTCCCAATCATTTTCAAGGCTGATACATACCATGACTCATTGCCATGTAAACACACATTCTAAAACCATCTTCATCTTCTAAGTAAAATTCATAATTCTTCTAATTGCACTGCTATTGAAAGATTACTAAGCTTGACGCAAGCCTATTAGAAACCTAAACTCTAGTAACCTGATGCACTAACCAATTAACACTGATAAGAAAATAAACATTACCACAAGACAGAATTCAGAAAATAAGATGTAACTATAATCAAATGCATAGATGCCACCATCAGCAATAACCAAATTCCAATCAAAACTTAAAACAACCACAAACAAGTCCTAAAAGAAGACATAAAAGTTAAAACTGACAGCAATTAAGTATTTGCAACATCAGATCAAGGGGGTGTCTAGTCTACAAGTTGAAAAATTAAGCATTAGATGTTTCAATTTCATCAACAAACAGAAGCATAATAAGATGGATATGGCCATACACACCTGGCTAGGGATTTGCCTGTTGTAAAAGACAGATGAAGAAGGAAACTGAGGTTGATACGATGGCAGCGAATGAATATATATGGAATAAAACTTCTCATGCCCCATGAGAAACCTCTCCCAAAGGGGTGCAAGAGGCAATGGTCCCTTGGTCAGGAACATGAATGCAATCTTGGGAACTCTAGGAAAAGGGTAATCCTTGATCCTTGGAACAAAGGAAGCTCTCCAGAGAAGCTCTTTGTCACTCATATTGTGGATCGGGCTCATCGGTGGCCTAATCCACTTTTCCAAACCACCAGGTTCTTCGTAATAGCATGGCTGAAAACCGGAACTCACTGTGGTGACCACACTCTCAATTCCAAAATGCTTAACAGTGTATATGCTAATCACTGAGAACACAACACAAAGTGCAAAGAACAACACAAGTAGCCGCAGTGGTCTCAAAGGCTTATTAGATTGGTTGATTCTCTCCTTTCCCTCTTCAAGGACCAAACCCCTTGATTGCATCTTGCTAACAAATTAAACCCCCAAAAAAAAACAATATCTTCTATGGCAACCACCCACTTGGTAATTTTATGGAAGATCCAATTTTGAATACAAATGAAGTCACCCAGTAATACAAAGGTGTGAAATTCATCACATGGTCATCAAAATTTCGGAAAATTTCGTGACACAACATAAACCACCATGAGATCTAACAACAAGCGAGCCTAATCATCTTTCGAACATGTGATGTCGGGAATAAGAAGAATACAGCACATGGGGTATTAATAAAACATTGAATTTCTCAGGAACAGAAGCAAAAGGTACGATTTTTTTTCTTTTTTTACCCTTACCAAACCAAAGATGAAAGGTGGTGCAGGGTCAGTGGAGTGAATAGTCAGAAGAAGAAGAAAAAGTGTATTGCCACACCGTGTTATTGACTAGTAAGCGTGGGTTTTGGAGATAATTGATGAAAAGAATGTGTGAATGAATCTGGATTTGTTTTGTTGTTAAAGAAGAGTGTTGTTTGTCCCTTCCTACGACTTCTCGTATTCAGAGTTACAACCTCGTCATGCTGTTGCTGTGAGTGTGTTGGGGGGGGGGGGGGGTTGAATAAGGATACCGAATCTTGAAGCGGGTGACATTTATTTTGTACTCGCATATTAATGTGTATTTATTTACAGTTTTTAATTTCTTTGTATGAAAGTTTACCGTATCAACTATCAATCAGGCGTCTGATTTTTTGTAGTTGTAAGTTATTTGTTATAAGGTTGGAACAGTGTTTTAACGTTTAAGAAAATATGTATAAACTTTTTTAGTTTAAGGCCATAGTAATTTAAATGAAAATGTAAAAATCAGTACATCATTATAACTTAAACTTCTTTAATTTTGAAGGTTTTTGCTTACAGTTTTGGATAGATGGGTTTTTTTTTCTTTTCTTTTATTGTTTTTCTTGATGAATAGGTGCATGTTTTTTTTTTTTTGTTTGGAAACTCCAAATCTAGATTTATATAAATGTCAAGATACATATTAGTAAATGGAAAGCAGAAATATGGACTGTGATACTTTTTCAAATACAGTTTGAAATTCCTACCTACAATTCGAACACACACTAAAAGATTATCATATTATCCACCTACTTTTTCTAACTTACCCTATTCTTTTCCTTTGTTATATGTTAGGAATAGTGTTTTATGAAGTCAATTGAGTTTAATTTTCAACATTATTAATTACCTTATTCTTTTCGTTTGCTATATGGTAGGAATAGTGTTTTAAGAAGTCAATTGACTTTAATTTTCAACATTATTAATGTAAAAAAATTATACATTTGCCAAGTCAACTAATTAAAATTATATTTTGTATCATTTTCAAAGTATTTACTTGTTTTTTATATTTATCATACAGTCAACAAAACATTCATATCGGACATTTGTAAAAAAGGAAAAAGACATTTGATTTTTTTTTTATTGCATGATAGAATATATATTTTTTCACTATCATTCTATTTGGATATAATTCAAATTATTTTTTTTTTTTGTAAATTTTTATTATAAAAGTAAACGAAATTTTCATATATGACATTTGATATTAAATACACTAAATAGCACTAAATATTAAATATTTTAAATTACTAAAATAGCAAGAATTGAATGACTTTTGTATTTTTTTATATAATAAACTTTTTAAATTTTTTTTTCTATTTTTTCCTTTTCAGCATGTGTCGATATACATAAATTAAACAAATAAGATTGAAAATCTAACAATTAATAATTTAAAAAAAAATCATTAGAATAACAAATAATTTGATCATAGTTACTTTCGCCTTGTGTAATTTGTATAAACCAAGGACGGCGTAAAAGACCAAAAAGAAAGTCTGCTTATACATTGCTTAATTGCTTTCCATTCATTAATTATATTTATTCCGCTGAAGAAAAATATTTGGCACAAATTGACAAACTATACAGCTATAGCCTATATTTCAATATAGGGATAATTTTCTACAAAGTGACAACTATGATACACACGGGTTAAAATGTAACGTTTTTTTTTTAATTGAAATAAAGCGAAATTATTTTGATGGAGTTCTATAACATAAATTACATAAACAAAATAGTAATTATTTTGCTGAAGACCATTTGGTGAATCGTGGCTGTTAAACTAGAACTTTCCGCACCAAATATTTCATTTCATTCGGTTTCTTATTTTTCTCGCTAAGACCATTTGGTGACACTGAATTTAGACTTTCTTGTTATTATGGCAACTTCAACGAAGGGATCCATTGTTATGGTTCTATAAAATTTCAACCTCTAAATGCGTTCCAAAATGCAATTGTAATTTGAGATACACTTTGGCAATAAATTTGTCTAGCCCTTGCCTTAAAAATTCGTGAATACTATTATTAAGCAAGACTCCTAGCACAATTGGCAACCAATTACAATTTTTTATATAAAAAAACATGTTACAATTATTATTTACAAGAGTTTAAAGGTGAGAGGAAGGTAGTGTATATTTGTGGACAAAAGCATTGGTTCAACATACACATTTCAAAACATGAAATGAAAAGTTAACTTCATCAATCACATGGAACTTGGAAACTGTTTTTTCCTCTTCAAAAAATACAACAAGGTTAACATGTAATGTTAGAAGATCCCACAAACTTCTTGCCTAATTATGATGCAACCCAGAGCTCAAAATCTCATCTAAAAGAGAACATTCAACTTTATACATCAAGAAAATATTCAAACAACAAACCAGTTCTCTCTATTTCGTCACTTCAAAAGTAGCTCGAAGATTGGATATCATGACTGGGCACTCTCCCTTCTCATCATACTCGGCATATTCTCCACTTGACAAGTCAACATTCTCAAACTTGGTTCCCTCCAGCTACAAAAGCACAAGTTGCATTAGTTAGAAATATGACCAACATGCAGAAAATTTATGACATCACCAAAATTTATAGCACGTGTTAAAAGTATGGCAATCAGGTGAGTAAATTATAGAATCAGAGGATAGGTGTTACAATCATTAAGTAAGAAATACCATAGACAAAAAAGATGGGAAAGAAATGTAGAAGGTATTACAGAAATTACATGGAAAAGAAGAAAGCTAATACCAAAAGACAGAGGACAGGTTTCCACGCCTGGATAATCTAATTAATACACTGTACAACCTTCAAATAAAATCTGATTCAAGACTAATCAAGAGGGCAGAAAAAGGCTACATATATTGTAATTCTCACCATAATTTGGACTTGCAAATTCTGATAATCAAAATTATTTTGAACCTGCTCACCTTCTTGTATAAATGATATAATTGTTGGTTTAATTTTTGAAGACTGGAATAGAAGATATTGAAATTAATCACATCAAACTCATCCCAATTCTTAAGTTCATAGATAAATCGTTTAGACATGGTTTCCACTTTCCAGTATTGATAACAGTGAGGAAATAAATCAAATCATCAACGCTAAGCATCAAACCAAATCATAGGAAGCACATGATTATTTGTTTCAACAGACAAAAGTGGTCTATGAGCTATATACCATACCCAGCTTATATATCAGCAACATTGAACAATCAAAAGAGAACAGAGACAGGATGCCATTAAGCACATGATTACTTGTTTCAATAGAAAAAACGGGGGTATATGAGCTATATACAACACTCACCACTCAGCTTATATATCAGAAACACTGAACAATCAAAGGAAAATCAGAGATGGGATGCCATTAATCACATGATTGATTGTTTCAACAGAAAAAAGTATATGAGCTAATATACAATACTCACTACTCAGCTTATATATCAGTAATCAGTAAAATTGAACAATCAAAAGAGATCAGAGATATGATGCCAAAAATAATGGACAGTTGGACACATAGCACAAAAAATAAATATGATACTCACCGACTCAACTTTCCACCCATCGTTGAATACATAATCTACTGGCTCATAGCCCCTACAGTCAAATAACATCAATGGGGCATACTTCCCTGATTCACTGATTTCCTGGGTGAGTGGTTTACCTTTTCCTTCAATCATGGTCACAGTACCATCCCTGCCACAGAATTTGCACTGCGTACCAAATAAAGGATATTAAGAAACCACCAACGGCAAGAGCAAAGGGTTCAAAGAATCACAAATGAACGAAAATACTACAATTCAGGGCTTATCATTTAAAGTTTTACAGCAAAATCACATAAAATTTCCAGAATCTTTCCTCCTATGTCAGAGACAGAAAAATAACTGCATAAGCAGAAGGCCAATCATGCTAAACAAATAGAATTGTGCTCAGTTGTAACGTGAAAGCTTACAAAGTTACAAGTCAGCTTAGTAAAATCTAATTCCAGTTATAAAATCGCAAGAAAATAATGAAAATCCATTTCCTTTGTGTTTCTGTAATGCACTTAGGTCCTTACAAGAGAAGAAAATAAGAAGGTAAATGAATTAGGCCTGTTTGGGCAAGCTTCTCCAAAAGTGCTGTTGCCTGTTGGGAGACGAAAATATGAAGAAAAAATGAAATTAGATTCTCCATAAGCTAAAATTGACTTCTCCAATAACTAATTTATAAAAGTCTCACATCTTTTAGAGAAGTTATATGAAAAAGCTTTTAAAAATTAATTATTGGAGAAGCCAATTTTAGCTTATGGAGAAGCTATTTTCATTTTTTCTTCTCCTAGAAGTGCTTCTAGATAAGTTTATCCAAACATGCCCTTAAGCTTCTCGCATGAACGTATGCACTTAGTTTTGATAAAAAGGTCTTTTCATTTACCTTCTCCAAAAGCTAAGGTGCATGAGTTGAGTTTAGATTATGAAGAAACTCAATACACTTTACCTCTTATTTTTTTCTCTTAAAAGTGCTTATGGTTAAGTAAGTCGAAACACGGCCTTATTTCACCTAATTGAAAAAGAAGTCGACGGAACCATATATACATCATACATGCACATAATAAAAATACGAAAAATCAATTAATAAAAGGGAAACACTGAAAAATTATATACCTCTAAAAGTAAACACATAGCATTAACAAATTAAAAAGATGAAAATCACGAAGATTCTGAAATTAGTCACTAAGAATATTATTAATTCGGATAGTAACTTAGTAAGTTGAACTAAGAAATACATATTCGAGGGACTTGTGCGGTAATTACTATATTGAATCGATCGATTTATTGAATTGAGTGATGAAAAAGAATGCGTTTGATGAAACGCAACGCAACGCAAAGAGCAAATTAGGTTACCTTTTGAATGAGATGAGTGGTGGCCTTGCCAGCGGGGAGAGGAAAGGTGTCGTTTAGGACGACGCAGGTCTCTTTCTGGCTGAGTTCTCCGCATCTGCCGCATTTCAACTATCGCACCGCACGCAGGGAAAAGAAGAGAAATGATTGAAATGTTGAAATTGATTTGGAAGGAGAAAGAGAAAGAGTACCTTGAAGAGGTAGGAGAAGTTAGGATCGTCGCAGCCACCTTGTGGTTGGAGATTCGTCAGGTTCTCAAGCTCACCAGTTATCATCAACATGAAGTTCACCATTTTCTTTCTTTCTTTCTTGCCGTCAAACGCAAGCTAGAGCTCTCTTTCTACCACACTAGTAGGATTCACTATTCAGATCAATGGATGATTCCAGAAGGTGTAATAGAAATTGATTATTAACTGAAACCATAGATAACGTCATCATCCTTTATTATCTAATAATTTCTAGTAATAATAGACACGGAACAAATGGTTTTTTTAGCCTTTCATATATGGTTGGTCTTTTAAATTTGAGTGTTTTTTTTTCTTTTCTCTTCAAATATAATATTCTTTTGGCTTAAATATGTTTTTTTTTTTTTTGTTATTAAGCTTAAATATGTCTCTTGATTGTATGTTTGTGGTCTCTATAAAAAAATTCTTATAGTTTTGGTCCTTCTAATATTTTATTTTATTGCTTAAGTCCATGTATTACAATATAATAAACTGTTAACGGAATTGTCACTCATTAGCTTAGCAGTTTATTGTAACAGCTTATAGTTTTTTCTCTGCATTTCTGTAACCAGCAACTTTGTAGCAAGCTCTTCGAGGATACCATTTTCATCGTGTGTCTATACATTCTAAGTTGTTTAAGAAATGGATGAGTAATATGAAGAAGTTCCTCACTTGCAAGGTTTAATCGCCATTCGCCAGCTAATAGAGTAAACCATAGCCGAGGCCAATGATACACGTCTTGTCCTAGGAAGTAGGAATGAGATAACTTTTCCTTACCATAAGATTCTCCAAACCACACGAAATTGAAATTTGGTAACTTCACCGTAAATTTTTTCAGAGCATAAGAAAAATAACCACTAGGGCGAAGCTTTTTCCCCCGTATCAAAATTCTTCATATAGAAATTGAATTCATAATCTACAGGTAATGTTTGATCTAGGAGACAAAATAAATTATAATAATTTATTTATAAATGACAAATACAAGAGACAAGTGTGAATCACTTTAGTCAATTCCAAGACGGCATATTGAATTTTTCTTTATAAGCCCAAGATCTACCTGCAAAATACAAGAAAAACACCACACTTAGGATAATATCACTAATGTTTAAAAAACTTTTTTTTGGGTACATGATGTTTGTTTTGTTTTGTTTTTTAAGAATCCATCAATATAAGCACCAAAATAACCAGATAGTGGTCCTTATAATTATTATTCCTAAAAAATAAAAATACCTTTGGTCCAAAGAGATCCCTGATGTTATCTATCCCATACAGTATCATCGTTGGCCTGTTTCCAGGTAAAATAAATAACAAGTTAAAATCATTTTCCAGTGAAGCCATCAATATGTTGCATTGCATCATAATGCCACTATAGTTTCACTAGATTTGTACAGCGACACTATAACAAGAATTTAAATTCTACAAATTAATTTATTTTATTCTCAGTTATGTATGATTAAAGTGTTGTGAATTTTTTATCTCACCTTTCAAGGGAAAGGCCCCATGCAATAACTTGGACATCTTTGGGAAGTCCCATTGGCTGCAACATTTCAGGTCTGAACATGCCAGAGTTTCCTACCTCTACCCATTTTTTAAAACCTTCATGGTAGCTGTTAAGAGTACATGATTAATATGTAAAATCTCAGCAGGATATCTGAAATGCGCAATTAATCGATACAGAAAGACTCACCTAAAAATCTCCATGCTAGGCTCAGTGTATGGATTGTAAGCTGGTTTGAACTTCAGCTTGGTCATGCCTGAACTCGATAATAATGAAAATCACTTCTATTAGCTAAGCTAAAATCAATAGCAGATTAATGATCCTTAATAAACTTGGCTGTAGATTATATTCCTTGAAGTCTCCAACAGTCCAACTTATATTCAACATTTAAATCCTTTTCAGTACAAGAGAACATTACCCATGCGTGAGAAGAAATCATGTAGGACACCTATCAAATCACAGAGGGTGAGTCCTCGATCGCATACAAGACCTGAATTGAAATGTAAAAATGTGACGATCACGAAAAATCCAGTCAAGTTATTGATAAATTTTAATGTCAAGATTAAATGTCCAATGGGCCAAACAAAAATACAAACTGAATAACCGTCTGTAGTCTATTGCAGTAATTCCCCCACCCCCTATCTAATATAGGAACATCAAAGGTGAACCGTTTTCATTTCCAAGATGAACAATTTGAAAAGAATTAAAGCCACGGGCCCAGTAACTTGTTAGCTCTCACATACCTTCTATCTGGTGGAACTCCGCAAGATGTGTTCGATCAACTGCTTCATTTCTGAATACACGATCTATAGAGAAATATTTTTTCAGGGCAAATGGTTTCTGCATAGACATCCAAATGCAGGGGAAAATAAAGAATGATGTAAGCTATAATTCGGAGCTAGAACTTGGAAAGCACAATCCCATATTATCTGTGTCATAATTTGATCCAGCTGAAACAGATAAATATACATTATATAGAAGTTTCAATAAAAAAATCATCATGAAGAATAAGAATATTAAGAGGCCTGAATGGCACTAAACACCATGTAATCATATGCACCAACAATAACATGATACCAGAAAATTATGACACAGATACCTGTGCCAGTTGGTAAAGCATCCTGGAGGAAACGGCGGTTGTATGGGTCCGCAGGAGGTTTTTATTTGCTTCCTCTCTCTTCCAGTCATATGCATATCTACCAAGGAAGAAATTGTAAGGTTTTTTCAGAAAACATATTTGGAAATTATCCATCTACCAGTAGTAAATAGCCTATGCTTAAAAATGTTGAGTTTGCTCAAGATCATAATACCCTCTAGACCCATAACCACCAGATTCATGAACTTGCTTCACTCTCTGAACATAATCTTCTGGCAATATCTTTGTTGTTGAAGGAGCTGCAGATATATTTGTCACGTGTTCTCAGAATAGAAACATAGAACATAAGATTAGCATGAAAACAATCAAGGTTTTACTAACCTTCCAAAAAGAATGTATCATGTGAATCACGAGCTGGGTGTTGTTGGGGCTGGAACAAGGCATCAAAGTTCCAGAAGCTGCCAATCAAAACATTCAGATGTAAAATTTAGGGTGAGAACATGCTGCTACTTACCACACACACAGTGAATATAACATGTTGGATTCAATACTTTTAAAGATAAAACTCTATCATCTAAATAGCCCATATAAGAAAGAATCAAGGGATCATCAGATTAACAATATGATTTGAGATTTAGAAAATATATATTTTTTAAATGTCACTTTATTCATGATGTTCTAATGCACTGTTCAGAATTTAGAACAAAAGTTTCTTTTCAAGTTCACTACAGAAAGAACCTTTTTCAAAGAGGATTTTTCTATCATAACAAAAGAAAAATAGCTCCATTAGTTACTTGACTATGATTCAAAGACCCAATGATGCAAGTTGCAGAAGACAATACCATCTTTGAATACTGACAAAGAACAATCTAAAGCTATATTTTTCTCTTTATAGAAAGGGGAAAATTTTGGTTTCTGAAATTAATTCTTAGGGTCTGCAATATCCAAAGTCTAGGGAATTTGTTAGATTAATAGTTATGCTGAAGATTTGTTAAAGGCACAATCCTGCAAACACTTCATAACATTTGTTTCGCCTGCTTGCTTGGAAGCATCCACAAAGAGCAGAGCTTTTTTTTAATAGAAAAAGGGTAGCACAGAAATTATCATTGACAATCTTCTTTCAACTATTATTCTATAAATTATGTTTGTTGTTGTTAAAACATTCCAAGTATATTTCTTAATAGAAAATACATTTCACACATCATTCAACATTTTTTGACAGGACAGGAAAGCAACAGAACCTATCTGCATCTCAATCAGAGACACTACAAATGCATTGATATGGAAACAAGTCAATGCTTAGATCAAGTTTCTTACATCATTGTCAAGTTCTCCACATGATACATAGATATTAATTTAATATTTTGCAACACATTTAATCAAAGGTTTTTATTATTGGAAAGAACATCCACATGTCATTATGTGAATGGAGAACTTGATGACAAAGATATAAGGAACTTGATCTATGTTTTGTCCAAACAATAATTACCTGCTCTCAACAAAATTATTTGTTGGCATCTCTTCAAACCTGCAGCAACAGAAATTAAAATTAAAAAAATGTTAAACTTGAAATTTGAAACAAATATTTACCACAAAAGGCATCAGCCTTCCAAATACAAAGGATAGGACTCACCCCATGCAGAGGAAAATTTGTTTCAGCTGGGCACGTACCTGAAAGTAGAGAAAAGTTTCTCATTAGGTGAGGTTAGCTAAATTGATCAAACAATGTCATTGTGCTCTATCAAAGAAATAAAATAAAATGGAATGACATAATTAAATTGTCTGTCCACATTATACATATTTGTCAAACTTTTATGTTACCAGATAACAACCAAACACAATCTTTCTCGTTTTCGGGGCTATGGACCATGTTAAAGTTTGGAAACAAAGCACAACAAAAGTAGAGATACTTTTTTTTTTCTTTTGAATAAAAGCACCATCTTAATTAAAATTAAAATCATAATACACTTTGTGCATGCAGTATATGGCACATATAAATACTATTTTAAACACAAAAAAAGGTACATAAACAATTATATATATGCTTTAATTAAAATAAATAGAGGGTGTTGTAAAAACTCTACATATCAAACTGCAAGTTAAATATGTAAAAATACACTACATTATTGTTTATGTTTTCCTGAACATAAGTATTCTTTTTACTGAGTGAAGACTCTATAGTGTAAATTTTGATATTTGTTTAATCTAAATATCAAATAGTATTTGGGTTGGGGGAAAAAGGAGGAAGATATATCTCCTTGCCTTCAGCAACGGATGAAGATTGCCACCTTCAAGAGGCTGACCTTTAGCACTGTAGTTGTACTCTTTGAACTCTAATTCTTTCCACACACCACTGACATAAAAAATACAGTAAAGTCAGTTCATAAGATATCATGCAAATCCACAGAAAAATGTCTTGCACGAAGTAGACACTTGAATACAGAGGTTATAACCACCATTCACGTTCAGTTTAAGCAAAAAATACCTCTGGAAATTATCTCGTGTCAAGTCAGTGACAACATTCTTTCTTTTGGGTGCATAATTAGGACCTCTTTTCAATGAGTAACCCTT
This sequence comes from Amphicarpaea edgeworthii, assembly GCA_014843725.1. Lineage (NCBI taxonomy): Eukaryota > Viridiplantae > Streptophyta > Magnoliopsida > Fabales > Fabaceae > Amphicarpaea > Amphicarpaea edgeworthii. The sequence continues at coordinate 3,843,648 of CM026324.1, read as the reverse complement.
CCACGTCCTAAATGATAAGATACCAAGAAGAATTTCAATAATGAAAGAATAGTCGAGTCACTTGCACATTCAGTATATCTGAAAAACTCTTTAACATAACCAAGTGAAATTATTATTACTGTGGAACAATGAGCTTTCTCGCTTTAAGTGCTTTGATCTCATTGGAAGCAATGTCCTGAATTCACAACATATGGAAAAGTTTCTAATGAGATGTGAAAATTTCATAGGGAAAACTGCTAAAGAAAACAATAAGCAACCCATAAAAAGATCAAAAAAGGAGGAAAAAAAAAGGTCAACAACAATAATCGCTCAAAACAAATAAAGGACATTTTTCACTTTCACATCATTCAGACAAGAGTGCAGGTATTACCTCATAACTGAAGTGATCTCGGACTCAAATAAAATCCCCCCTTTCCACTTCTCATATGTTGAATTGAATATGATGCTTTATATAAAGGGTATTGCTAACCAGTGTTCTACAGGCATTGTTTGAGGAACTAAAAGGAGAAAGTATTTATTGTGTAAATCATAGGAGAATGCAAAAAAGATCATGGACAGCGCAATTTTCCACCTCCCAACAAAAACATTTCTACTTTAAGTTCCTTAACATTTGCCTTAAGGGCAGTGGTTAGCATTTGCCTTATATAAAACCTTTCTATTTTCCCAAATGTATTATTGCAAACTCAAGTCCTATATCATGCACATATAGCCAAAAAACCCCATTTAAAAAATGGTTGATAGCAACTAATGAGACTACCCTGTTGTCAACCGAACTCAACCCAATAAATAATTTTGCATAGATTGGTATATCTCTACATTTGACTCCTCAATTTTCATAAAAGTTCCTACTATTACTAAATGAATGAATAGAAGTTGGTGACAACTAACAACCCCCTCCCCACACAAGAAAGAAAATAATTTCAGTTCTTTGTCAAATTGCCTCCTGTTAATGTAACTAAGAAATTTACTGACAAAAATGTTCATATCAGTACATGTACCTGCCCCTGTTGTATTTGAAGAAGAAGATCTTTGACCTTATCATCAACATGTTGGACCTGCAGCATGAAACAGCCTTGTTAAAAATACTCGGTAAATCATGAAGTCATTCATTCCCATCTAAAAGGACAGAGTGCACTAATCCATTACACGGAAATGTGCCTCAACCAAAGTACCAGAATTCTAAAACCCGAATATGAAAAAAGAAAGAGTGAAAATAAATACACACTTTGCAACCTAGAGCATATTATGCACATTCACACAATGCAAGTGAATTTCCTACTGACTTGACAACACTCAAATGCCATAAGCTCGGATAGAAAGACCATACAAACTAAAATCTATTTTTCTAAAAGAATATTATTAATGGCATGTTTGGGTAAGCTTCTTTGGACGCACTTCTAGAAGAAGAACAAATGGAATGTGCTTCTCCATAAGCTAAAATTAGCTTCTACATTAGCTAATTTGTAAAAGTTCTCTCATCTTTTAGAGAAACTATGTGCGTGTTTGGTTGCACATGACATAATTGATTCCGAGTCTAGAATTGATTTTAGATGGTTTTGTACATGCTTGGTTTTATGTTGGAGAAAAAAATATAATTGATTCTGGCTAAAACAACTATAAGTAACTTCTGCTTTGGATTCAAAAATTTATAGTGAATTTTATTTCAAAATTAATTCTAACCAAAATCATTAAGCGTAAGTCACATCACTTCAAAATCAATTTTATACAAAATCAATTCTGTCAAATTTCATCCAAACACACACTATATGAGAGATTTTCTACAATTTAGCTAATGCATAAGCTAATTTTAACAAATGCAGAATTACCCAAACAACCAATTATTAATTAATGTCTTAAGAAAGTAACCAACATATAGCCTCCTTCATCCATACCTTTCTAGTAATCAACTGTTTTCCCATCTCCACCCATTTGTTCTTTGCAGCCTGAGCACAACCTATCTTGAACACATTAGGTTCCAGCTTTTTCTACAACCAGCGAAAAAAAAAACAAAAACCAATTAAATTTATCATAATTCAAAATGAGTCAACACAAAAATAAATAAATAACCTGAAGGTCTTGTTTGGAGATACCCTCGGTGGGTATAGCGAAGAAGAGTTGCACTTCCGGGGATCCTACAGAAGCGTAGGTTTTGCCCTCATCAGTGAGTACCCATGTTTCCCTCTTGATGTCTTGCGCGTCAACGTATCTGAAACCGTGCAAGCTCTTAATCACGTTCACGATCTCGTTATGGTCAATGCTGAGTTCGGCTGCGAACTCACCCGAGTCACTAATCTCCGAGTTCTTCTCTAGGTATCCCAGAACTGCTTCTTCCGCCATCAGTGAATCCTCTCAGACTCAGTCCTCACTCACTCTTGCTTCGCTTCGCCGCACAGCACAACACAGTTACACAACACAGCACACCGCGCGTTTTCGGAATGTTGGGTTCGGAATATTGGGCCGCAAACTCGGGTTGGTCCAGCCCAATTATACAACTCAATTAAACAGTACTTGGGCTAATAAAACTTCCTGCACCTCTGAAAAGTGATTCCTGCAACTTCAATTTATATTCCAGAATTCTGGAATGCAAATTGAAGGTGCAGGAAGCAATACTCCCTACCTAAACTTGATCCATGAGTAACTCTTAGTTGTGTTTGGCTTTTTTTATCAAGAAAAATAAAATGGGTAAAATCATAGGTTCACAATTGATTCTAACCAAAGTTACTGCGTGTTTGTTTTCATTGTTAAAAAAATTGATTTTCAATGCAAAATTGATTTTAGATAAATTTAGGCATATTTAATTTCATGTGGGAGAGTAATTCATTGATTCTGAAATCATAATAATTGGTTGAGTTAAAACAACTTTAAATGAGTTTTGCATTGGATTAAAACGTTTATAATAAATTTTACTCTAAATTTGACTTGACTTTACAATGAAAACATTCAAATATATATCATAAAATTAATTTTATTGACACTCCTCCCAACACATGTATTGTTTTGCTTGTGAATTTTATTCTAGGTGTAAACTTATACATTTTTATAAATCCCACTCATTTATATATCAAAATTAATACTTAATCATTCAAATAAAACTAGTTCTTTTAAATTAATTTTTGAAGCCCCTTAGTTCCGTTAACAAATCTGCTTGCAAGTTTTTAAAACATTCCTTTCCGTGGTATGGTCTCTCCCGAGACCTAGTAGATCTATCATAAAAATTAAAATAAGTAACTTTTAAATCATGTAAATCAGTTTTTTTTAATTAAGAACAGTTTTTTAAAATCTTTAAAATATGAAAAAAAAAATCGACTTAAAAGAAATCTTGAACCTTTTTTTCTTTTTCTTTGGTTTATTAATAAGATTCTCTCTTCTTTTTTTCAATTTTTAGTTGGGTAGGAGGTGGCTGATAAATGAAGCATATGCATTTGCATGTCAATGATGTAAACAAAAGTTGAATGACATATAGACGGTAACTCATGCAGACATCGCTTATAGTTAAGCAAGGTCTATAATTCATGACTTCATATAATCATGATGACACCCATAAAGGGCATGTTTTCAATATCTAAGACTCTAAGTGTATCTTTGTCTTCCATTTCATTTCAGTTTTGTGATCACCCACTTATTGTTTTGTGTCAAAGGAATCAAACTAAGACTATTGTTATTAAATTTGTATTGGGAAATTAGTTTTGTTGCATGCACTTTCCACCAGCCATGGGATCCACAATCTTCATTCTCTTTGGGCTCCTAGTAGTTACTGTTTACGGTTCTGTGGACCATGGTCATGGTAGCTCTTTGTCAAGGCACAACAAGGTTTTGGAAGTTGAGAGAAAATTAAACCATCTTAGAAGACATTCCTTAAAAACTATTCAGGTAATTAAAATTCTCTTAATCATCATTTTCTATTGGATTTGATTAATGAAATATACTAAAAAATGTTAGATAGTGAGTGTTGTTGAGTGAGATGTTGCACTAGGTGATTGTTAATTGTTATTGCTAATTAATTTTTCTTCATATGTTTGTAGAGTGAAGATGGGGATGTCATTGATTGCATTGACATTAATAAGCAACCAGCTTTTGATCATCCTGCATTAAAAGGTCACAAAATCCAGGTGATTCACATTTGATTCTTTGTTTATACAATATTATTTTGTTATATAGGGATACCTTATCGGACTAATTATCAAAAAGTCTAGTTTAATTGGTTAAATCAGGTACATGAGTTGTTATATATGAACCTTCTATCTGTCTTTGATTGTTATGAATAGAATTAAAACTATTCTGTGAATCAGATGGCTCCCACTTATAATTCAGCTAAGGAGGACATAATAGGGACCAGAACTACTAGAACTAGAGATAATGCAAAGAGTGGCAAAATGATGAAGCAAAAAAGGGCTCAAGGGTCATCATCAATGACTGTGACTACATCCCAAGTGTGGCAGAAAAGTGGAACATGTCCAGAAGGAACAATACCTGTTCGAAGAATAAGAAAAAGAGACATGCTCAAGGCTCATTCAATTGAAGAATATGGAAGGAAGAAGCCAAGCTTCTCTCACCAACATGTTGGTCAACTGAATAACAATCTCGACTCCTTTGTGCAACTTAAAAACCACTCTGTAAGTATAATTGTGACATGGTAATTGCAATTTTGAAAAGGGTGTCCAAAAACCTATTGAAAAAAAAATCCAACCGAATTGATTCTAAACCAAAATTAACCGTAATCCAGTTAGGTTTTTAACTAGACTTGCAAACTAATTTCAGAAATTAATTTGTAACCAAACTGGTTTTGTATCAATTTTTTAATCGAAATGATTTTTAAAAAAATAATTTTTTCTTTCTTTAACCTGATCAAATAAAAATTGGTTTAGTTTTAATCTGATTGCAATTTGGTTTGGTCCGATTTTTCTTCACACCCATACTTTTGAATACAATGATCAAATAGATTACATAAACCATGTGGCATCATTTGACTCATTTTAAAAATCAAATATTGTTCCATGATTTATCACAAAAGTCTTGTACTTGGGAAAGAAATAATCAACTCCTTAATTTGCTTGGTTGATTTTTGACATCTATCTATGTGGAAACAGAAAGCAATAGCGTTCGTAGTTGGGTACCGGTACTTAGGAGGCAAAGGAGACATTAAAGTGTACAACCCTTTTGTTGAAAAGGAAGATGAATGTAGCACTTCCCAAGTAGCTCTCTTAACAGGACCATACAATGACTTTGAGTGTGTTGAAGCTGGATGGGCGGTAATAATAAGAAAGAAAGAAGTGACTTCTACTTCTTTTTCTATGCATCAGAATATAACTTGTGCTTGTTACTTAAACACAAAGTTATTGTCACACTTTTGCTTGAAAATTGCCCTCCAACTTATTAAGCTATCATTTCTGAAGACGAATGCTATGTACATTATCACTATCTTTCTAATAATCAGTTTCAAGATTCATGATTTATCAAAATTTATTAAAAATCACCATTTTGATGAGTTTATTTATATTCTATCTCTTGATTTAAAAGTAGGATTTAACTGTAGTATATTGACAATATAAAATAGATTGTCTATTTCCATTTATAATAAATATGGTAACTTGAAAAATTGAGGATTGTAGCACTGTCATTGCATTTTCATTAAACTTTCTTAGAAATTAAACTCTCTTAGAAATAAGGTAGGTCAAAATTAACAATTTTTAATAAATTTTATAGTATCAGATAGTGTTGCTAACTTTCTTCTGCTCTAGAGTTTGCTCATGCTTGAACCTGAAGTTATATATCGTTGCACATGTTTTACATGTTTAAACCTTTTTCAACTTTGAAAATTCATTATCTCTTTGTACAATTTACTTGCTCCAGGTGAATCCCAGAGTGTATGGAGATAAGCAAACTCGGTTATTTGTGTACTGGACGGTAAGTTTGCAATTGCATCAACCTTAAAATTGAATTTAATTCAATTAATTATATACTAATTCTTTGTTTGGGGCATATATAAAGAAGAGGGAACCAAAATTTGTGAAATACTAATTCTTAGTCTAATTAATATGTATATACACTGCATAATATTTAGATTTATTATCAATTTTTATTAATTTGTTCTCATTTTTGGGGCATAGTAATTGTGGAACACCAATTTTTTGCAGGCTGATGCTTCAAAGAAAACGGGTTGCTTTGATCTGACTTGTCCTGGGTTTGTTCAGACTAGCAATGAAATTGCATTGGGTGCTGCAATTTATCCAATATCAATTCCTGGTGGGCTTCCATACATAATAACTATTTACATCTATAAGGTGAGTGGCATGTTTGATTACAATTATTTTAGGGGAAACAATAGAATATTTTTCAAAGTCTCTCTCGAAAAACTGTTGAAATTAAGAGATTCTCTTTCTTAAATAAGCTTGGTTGAATACATATAAGATAGATATATAGATGGGCCATAATTCATTTAGATTTCCATTTTTTTTAAAAGAAATTAGAATGGACCAATAGTTATAAAAGTTTTACCATATCATTTATTCACATGTTAACATGCCTAGTAAATTTGTTGACTTTTATAATAAATTTTTTTTTTTTCTTATTACTAATATTTTTCAGTTTATTGACCAAATATTAATCTTGTTCGTGATATGGGTTGTTGGAGAGTTTTCTTGTATAAATATTTTGTTTTCCTTGTATAAAAATTAAATTCTTTTCTAAAATAAAATTCTGTCATTTTCCTTTACATTAGGATCCATATACCAACAATTGGTGGGTGCAATATGGCGAGAAGACCAACATAGGTTATTGGCCACCTGAGTTATTTGAAACAATATGCTACAATGCTGAATCTGTGGAGTGGGGTGGGGAAGTTTATAGTTCAACAATTGGGCACACTCCTCACACAGCAACACATATGGGCAATGGACGATTTGCCTCAGTTTTTGGTGAGTCATCTTCAATAACAAGAATGAGAGTTCATGACAATGCTGAGTTCTTGAAGATCCCAGAATATGTTACTGATTTCTCGGATGAATATAACTGCTATGATGCTTGGTATATGTCGGATTATGTTGAAGATCCTGAGTTATATTATGGGGGGCCAGGTAGAAATCCAAAGTGCCCTTAAGTAATCAATCATTAACTAATTTAATGACTTTCAAGTAATACAACTTACAACAAAGTTTTTTTTTTTTTATGGAAGCATACTCATATTATTTCCAAAGACATGTTCAGCAATACAATATGGAACATTGCTAAAAACTGGGGATCAACATGACAATTTGTGGTCCTAGCCAAACTATGGGCAACAAGCTTATAAAACAAACTTTAAAGTTTGATAATTCGGCATTGACCAATAATGATGCCAAACTCCGAAGAATTATCAGTACGCAAGCCATTTACATTGCTAATAACCTGTTGACAGTTAAACTCTATTGTAATATATTCGATGCTCGGATCATTTCTTGCTTCTTGTTTGGTAACATTTTGTTTTTTTGGTGTTTTCCGGTTTCTAAGATGAAAATTTGTAGTGACAAGTTTACTATCCTAGCCTGCCCCCAACTAAATGTCGAACAAGTAATATTCATATAAATGTTGTGAGAAGTTTCAGAATAAAAATATTTTTTTTTTCCAGACATTCGTGGTTTCAAAAAAAAAATGAATGTAACTCCATTGGACTATCTCAAACAATATATAGGGGTCAAAACTCAATTTCAATGAGCAAATAAAAATGTCACTATACACGAAGGCAACATTCACTGATATTACATTTGATCATTTTCAATTTCAACATTCCACATAATTATAACAATATCTACATGCCAATATTCTGTAATAAGAACAAAACCAAAAGGAAAAGTAGAATAAAGCAGCAAGATACACATTGTCAAACAACAACAAAGTACAGGACTTGACCCACTGTACAAAGATAAACTCAATAGCCCCACCTCCATAAGCAAGCATTTAGACTAAATCATGCTGTTTTCTCTCTTCTTGAATGGATTGAAAAATTCTAGCTGCTGATTCTGTCGCTGATTTCCGGTTATGTGGTACGACTTTGATGACTTGCGTTTGCTGTCTAGTTTCAACAGAGTGAAGAGAAAGAGAATGTGCATCACTTCTTCCTTCAGCAATTTTCCCTGATGTGATTCCCTGTGCCATTTCACTAGGACCACTTCTTGTGCTCCCTTGTAACCCTCTTTCCTTAGACGCCGGAGATTTTTTAACACATAATGCAGCTCCATTCTTCTGAATTGGCAAGTTAGATGCACTTTGGTTATTATGGCACGCGTTGAAATCAGCTCCCTCGACGGATGAATGACCGTTTTGACCATGAGAACCTTTTGCGGCAAACTGGTTCACCTGTTCAACGGCTGATCCTGATGTTGCTTGATTCATTGCTGGCGGCATGCCAAAGGGAGGGAAGTAGGCATGACTAGCCGGAGGGGCGAACGGCGAAACCCCAACTACTGGATGAGAAACCGGGAATTGATAGGCAGGATTCATGAAAGTAGCGGCAAGAGGTGGTTGTCCGAATGGCCCACCACATCCTCCGTGCATTGTTGTTCCCGTAAATCCGGACACGGGATATGGCTTGTAGACAAGCCCTTCAGAAGGAGACATGACAGGAATTAACCACTGCTGTTGAGGTGACTGATTGAAACACCAGGGACTTGTTCTATTATCAGAAGCTACATTCGGTTGCTGCTGTGGAGTTCCCAAAATAGGGGTGTGATTTGTAAGGTGACTACCATTTTTCAGGGACGAAAAAGATGCTTTTTTCGCATCTGCATTCTCTGCTGAGCATTCTGTTCTATGGTTTAGCTTTTCAGAATCATTTTTCCGCTTCGGATTTTGTTGCTGAGGCTCAACAACCACTTCCAATGTGAGATTCTTAGGAATAGATCCTATCAGAGGAAATTTTCCCATGAAAGCAGCATCTTCAAGCAAAACATCTGGTTGTGAAGCAATCAGCTGTTGGACCTGTTTAAATTAAAAGAATTAATGCATGATTGCGAATGAACAGACTTGAAGGGTGAGCCTCCAAGCCTCCGAGTCCATGCGAGAAAAATTAGCATGCTTCCCATTTAAGACTAGCACAAGAGATCATTTATACCTTAATCAATCTGTGCAATTCAAAAACTTGGACAGCAAACGCTCTCTGTTGACTGTAGAGAGGAATGGGAATTCAATCAATAAAATTACACAATACTCATCCAAAAGGTAAAAGCTCCACTAAAGTAATAGTATTTTTACACACTTTGTTACTTCAAAGGAGCCAAGTAAAAGCTCATCCAGATGCCAAATATAGCTCATAGTAGAAAAACAAATTCATGAGATATTTCTGCAATTTTGTCGTCTTTTCTGGTTAAAAAAAAAGACTGGACTCAACCAGAAGCATAAAGTTTGCAATCAAACATGGTCATCTTCTTTTCCAGGCATATGTACATCAAATCAAACAAAAGATATCTAATGTATATGAACTATTGGATGGCACAATACCAAAGCTAACCATAGTTACAATGTTTACTATTATAAAGAAAAATTCAATCACAGAAAAAAAAATGGGGGATGAAGAAAAAAAAACACGTATTTAGAATTAAAAAAATCCAGGGCATTTACCTAGTATTGTTACAATGCATAAAAGAAACCACTGCAGCTCTACCTTTTTAGAAACATGAGAGAAAGGAAAAATACCAGCAGTAAGTGGCAATAGGCCAATGGGACAAAACTTTGACATATTTTGCAAACCACACCTAATATCCAAATCAAATATGCATGCAACAATATGAAAGGGATAAAAATAAGGGTAAACAAATTGGCAGACAAATTTTTATTCTAAAATTCTGCACACATGTACCTAGAAATTATAATATCCACAAAACTCAAAATAAAAAATATCATCCAGCTGAAAAATGTAAAAGAGACCACTTATCATAAATCAGTAAGGGGTTTCACGGTTAAATAATTCAAGTTTGAGATCACCACACCACAGAAACACATGCTACTGAGAATCAACAAGACTTACTTGGCAATTTGTCGTCTTGCTTTCCAGAAATGTTTTTGACCTAATATCCCTACAACGTCATCAGGAGAAACTATCATACTTGATAAATTTGATACAGTGGAGATCTTGGAAACATCATCACTTTCATAAAAAACTCCCTTCTGTATTGGGCCTCCTGTCCCAGTATCATGATATTCAGCATCATTGGTAGCCTCAAGTGGACGGGTTTGGTTCACTGCAGAACAAAAACAGCCTTTTGGTACAAGGGCATTTCCATTATCCATATCCCTTGTAGATCTAAGGAGATCATCGCCATGTTCAATGTCTTTGAATTGGGACCCAGCCACACACTCCTGCTGTTGGCAAGCATCATCCTGATGTAACCTGCTTATATTTGGCACAGAATAATCTTGATCTTCTTGATTTGGAATCACCTTGGCTTGCATCACTAGACTGTCGATAATTTCTCCACTTGATTTGTTTTTGACAGACATTTTTTGTTGCTGTCTACTTGAGCTTACATGCGGATGTGCCTCATTCCCACTCCTCACATCTTTTCTCATATCAACGGAGAGGGAGCTAAATTGTGTTGGAACCTTGTCAGCGCCATTTTGCACAGCAACTGAATACGAAAAATTCCTAGCACCCAAAGGAGTGATTTTTTCCCCTTCAAAACTTTTCGGTGTTTTATCATTAGATTGATCAATCCTCGAGCAAATGTACGCATGAACATCATCTTCATCTACTTTTTTTCTCCGTTCAAGTTGCACCGATGAAGTATTCAAGCTTGCACCATTAGATTGGCGAGAACTATAACTTTCAGCTCGACGAGCAGGTGATTGTGAAGGCAAACAAACTGGGTAGACATAACTTCTCTCACGGCCATTCCCCTGCAAATATCAATATGTTAATTCATGTTAGAAATATACATATAGTCATTCATGACCCTTCACCAAACAGCTTAAATTTTTGGCATAGTTACTCATTAACATGGAATAACAGCCCTCACAATGACATATTGAGTACTTCAGTTATCACCGCACCATTCTTTTAAATAAAAGACAGATTCAAAAAACAAAAAGAGCTAACATACAATTTAGCCCCTAAAGGTGCCAACTTGTGGTTCCTTGGGGCTTAGTCCCTAAAGTTACAAATTACCCACCAATGAGGTTTTCACATTGGGATTGAAACTCACATCCCTGTAGGATATGAGTCCTATTATCCTTACCCATTTGACCAACCTTCCTTAACCAAATTGCTAAATTCCTTGTCTCGAGCTAAAAGCAACAAACATTTTCTAATGACCTGTTTGGGTAAACTTCTATTTAAGAAGTGATAAAAAAAAATATTAAAAAAAAAAGAAATTAGCTTATTCATAAGCTAAAATTGTTTTCTCCGATCGCTAATGTGTAATAGCTAATGTGTAAGAGATGTCTCATATAACTTCACCTAAAATACGTGGAATTTCTACAAATTAATCCGTTGGAGAAGCTAATTTCATTTTTTTTTTCACTAGAAATCCTTCTACATAAATTTACCCAAATAGGCCCTAAGTCAAAAAAATACTAAAAATGAAGCATAAAAAACCCTAAAGCCAAATAAAAAACGAATTCTGACCTGGGATGAGGAAGTTGGTGGAGGAACTTTGCTAGAAGAAGAATTGAATCTCTGAGAGGGAATACTGAAGTGTTCATAGAGGGCCATCTTATTCCTTGGTGGTGCTCTTGGCCCTCCTTTCTCTTCTGCATCATTTACATGTAGCCTTGGGAACATTGGCCCTACCACCTCCTTCTCCATATCCTCGTTCCCTCTCTTCATCTTATTACAATTATTAGCACTGTTATCTTCTTAATCTTAATTTACAAATGAAACTAAATCGAATCGAATCGAATCTGGAAGAGAAATCGAAGATGGAGGAAAGTGGAAGAAGTGGTGAGAACAGAGGAAGAAGAAGTTGACGTGAAGAAAAAGATTAAGAGGCAACGAACGAACGACAAGTACGGGAAAACCGAAAACGGAACAGCCGAGTTAGGGATTTTCAGACAAAGGCTTCCGAGGTGGTGATAGGATGAATGAATGAAGAGGAAATAAAAGTGCGGTCTTGTGGGGCCCACGACGACATCTCCACACACTTGTTTAGATTTTCTTGCCCGAATTGCTCTCTTTCTCATGCTGTGTTGTTTTTTTTTTTTTCTTTTCCTCATTAACTATTACTGTACATTTTTTTTTTCTCAACTTCTGAGTATTTATTATTGCTGGTTACCATATATAAGGATAAGGACAGTGGTCTTTTAAAAAGGCTAAATTACATTTCTATCCTTTATCTTATAAAAAAAAAAAAAATAGTCCTTTTCTTTTAAATTTTGTTCAAGTTGATTCTTCCGAAATCATCATAGTTTTTCAGTTTGAGATACCTTTTAAACTTTTTTTTTTTATTAATCGGAGACGTGAAACTTATTGGTTATTGCATTATATTCACATGCCTTTAAATTATAGAACTTAATCAATGTTCAAAACAATAAATGATAATAAACATGATGAAAAATAAATCTAACGAGAAAAAAAAATTGACAATTCTAATCTAATATCAAAAAATTATATTGTTGATGACACTTATTTTTTATGTCATTTTTGTTCAAATATTTATTGGATGTCAGCTTTTTAAGTAAGAAATTCTAATGAAATGGATAGAAAAAAATAGTTTTAAAATTGTGTTTCAAAAACGAAAATATTATTATTTTGAAAGGTTTTAAATATTTTGTATTTTTTTAATGATATGTTATTGATGTGAAATATATATCAATTTTGTCAGTAATAATAGTTTTAAATAAAAAAAATTAATTCATATTTAAGGTATTTCTTTTGATCTTAAGTATGTCGATATTATTATAATCACCACAAGTATTCTTTTTTGCTTACTGTTCCGTTATCCATGACCATTTTATCCTTAAAAGCATCTCAGTGGATATGGATTAGGGAGAGAATAGTGTATATAAACTGCAACTGTATATTCATCAAAAAAAAAAAACTGCAACTGTATTTTTTATTATTATTATTTAAATAACTACTATTGTATTTGATTCCTAAGTGATGTGAATTTTTTTTATATATCTAAACAATATGCAAACTCAATACAAGTCAATACTATATAGTACATACCGATGTAAAGTTGACTAAAACATTGTCTACCTATATTTTCAAGTTATATCAACTTAACTTTAAATCATTAAATATACTTAAATTATATATTTAAGTTAATTTAAAATATTTTAATTAAAATATTAATAATATAAAAAATATGCACAAACACCTAATTACAAACCATCGTGTATAAAAAAATTTATAACTTTTATAATAGTTATTTTTTAAAAAAATAAGCCTAAATTAATTTATAATTTTTAATAATATAAAGAATTATATTTACAATACATACAAATTTAAAACTAGTCTCTTAATTTTAATATATATTTTATATTAAAAGTGTATATCATGAAAAACAAAACAAATTCTAAATAATTGTCAAGTGATCTACACTATAATTTAAATAAAAGGTTTTAACATTGGTTTAATATATATATTGTAAATAATATATATCGATATATATTATTTTTTTTCAAATTATATAATAACATATGAGCTATACATTTTAGTCACACTTTTACCATATATACCAAAGTTGTAACCTAAATAAAATGATAAAATGATCACATATTTTCAAAGGCCACCTATCACCCAGCTGTAATTCCCGTATCTTTCTCTTCTTTGATTGCAAGATAGCTAAGCTAATCACGTAAAAATAACCAAGATTTTGATTTTCTTTTCCTTTAAGTTTAGATTTAATTGTAATTTTATTCTTCTATGTTACAAATACACGATTTTAATTTTCTAATGGTTAAATTGAAGTTGTTGACAGTCAAAAATATAACATTATTTTTATTTTTATTAATCACAAAATTAATTTAATTAAATTTAACTACCTATTTTGATTATTTTTTACTAATCATAAAATTAACTAAATTTAATTTAATTACTCGTTTTTTTACTAATTACAAAATAATCAATTAATCAATTAAATACATAAATTAATTTTAGTTTATATTGAAACTCAATGCTACCTTTTTCATATTTTTTCCTTCTATAAATACTTATATAATTTTTTTTATTCAAAACCCTTTTATTATATCCCATCATCTGTAGTTATATTAAAACTATACGGGTTTTATTAAAAAAAAAAAAAAACTAGACGGGCTCTGGAGGTTAAGCAATAAGCACATGTTAGCATTTTAGGTCAAAATTTTCTGCCATGCACTCTTGCTGTATCTCTCTTTCCATTGTGTTTTTTTTTTTTCATTGAAAGTAAAATTAAAATTAGATTGCCTTTTAATTTTGTCCACTGAACATGCAAAGCTCGGATTATCTGTTATAATTATGAATGAGAGCTGGCCAAAAAGTTGCACTAAACATAATTAGGCCAGACAATTGTGCCAAATGGAATTAGGCCCAAAAGTTGCCTTGGAAGTTGGAAAAATTCTCAATTTGGTTTCAGGATATATTTTATATTTTTATTTTTTTAAAACAGTTGTTATTATTACATTCTAAATATTAGAAAATTTATTTATAAAAATAAAAATGATGTAGTTGAAAGATGAAGATGTTTATAAGAGTAAAAATACTAAAAACTTTCAATTTTTAGTTTTTCTTTAAAAAATACTTCTACTAAAAATGTTTTCAAAAATTAAAATAAATATATTTTTAATTGTATTTTCTATTTTCTATAAAAATAAAAACAGTAAAACCATAAGTCAGGTTAATTTCTAAACTAATTAATGTGTGTTTGATTAAGGATTTACAACCAGATTCAACAGAAAAACAATAAGTATTTTAAAACACAAAAGCTAAAAGCTTGTTAGTGCTTCCATAAAAAAAAAACAAACAAACAAACTTGTAAGTATAGCTTCTTTTTTTTTATTAAAGTCAAATGCGTTCAACGCAATTAAGTTCAAACTTAATTGTTAAAAAAGTTTTTTTAATAAAATAAACAGTTATTTAATTTTTGATGTGTTTATTTAATATATTTTTTGTTAAGAAACAAATTCTACTTATTTATGAAAAAAAAAACTTATTTAAAAAGTATTTTTAAAAACATTTTTATTTTACACACAAACTAACACTAATTCGAATTTTGGAATGCTAGTTTCTCACTAAGTTCCGGAAGTCTCGAGCCATCATAAAAAAATTACTTTGTTTTTTATTATCAAAGACATTTCTCAACCAAAGACTATTTTTTCCAAATATAAAAATTACCAAAAGTAAGTTTTCCTCTCAATATAATCTTTTTTATCTTTTCCATGCACTTAACCAGTAATTGAACTTCTAATACATTATCAATTGGACCTTTTGGGTTTAACTATCATAAAAAAATATCTTGATAATCGGTCATTGCCATTGTTAGCCAAATGACCACTTATAAAAAAATTTGTTTTTAGATGGATAAGTTGTTGATTTAATTTATGGTTAAATATTACTTTTTATTCTTTTAGTTTTTACTTAGTTTGCTATTTTATGTTTTAGAGTTATTAGTTTGATCTCTTTTGTTTTAAAAATGAGTTAAAATAATTTTTATGAAAATGAATATAATTTTTGATTTCGTAACATGATTTTGATTTTTTTTTAACAAATTTAAAACGTAAAAATTATTTAATTAGATTTATTTACATCAAAATAATAAAATTCAACTAATATTTGAATAAAAAAATGTGATAAACATTAGTAAAAATCAAATAAAAAGTATATCTAATTAATAATTGAATTAGTAAAAAATTTAATATTAAATTATTTTTTAATTGATTATAACACTCATTCTTTCACATAATTTTTATTATGTTGGTCCTCTTTTGATTTTAACATTATTTAAACTCTATAATTTTTATATAAATAAATATAATTAATATAATTTTTACATTTTAAATTTGTAAAAAAAAAAAAAAAAGTTCAAAATCACATAACAAAATTAAAATAATGTATATTTCATAATAAAGATTTTGATTATTTTGAAGATATAAATGAACAAATTAAAAATTCTAAAATATAAATGATTAAAGATCAACCACTAAAATATAAAATATAAAGGAATAAAAGTGGTATTTATGATTAATTTAATTACAAAACAACTTAAAATAAAATTAATCGTTAATTTGGTGACTGATGAGTGATGAGTATACAAAAGCGCAAAAAAAAGGAGAGGGTTGCGTCGCGTGTTGTTCATTCACATTGAAGCTTCATCGTTCCAAGGAGTGGAAAGAGCACTAAAATAAAGCAAAGATTCGATACGATCCTCACTCATCGTCACTCTGAATTATGAACCCATCACCATGCAATTACTGACAGAGTTACTGCATGGTTGGATATTATTATTATTATTTATATAAAAAAATAATTTTCATATCTACTATTATTATATATTATTAGATTTAATTATAATTTTTATTCTTTTATTTTTTTTAAATGATAATTTCCGTGTGTTAATGTTGACTTGTTTATTTAATTTTTATTTAATTTTTTTAATTAATAATAATGATTCATAATTTTTTGAATTAACAAATGATCCAAAATTATTTTTCTTTCTAGAACTTTAAATTTGTCCTCTTTAAATTTCATTTTTTCTTCTTTTTTCTTTCAAGATCCAACGATGTCGTCTCTCTTCTCCTCTCACACCCTCTACACGACCTCCACGAGACTTCTGCGATATGTGATATTTGTAACACCTTCTCCTTCAAATTTAATGACTCATGCAGCGAACAATTAGAAGAGATGAGAAAAGAAGAGAAGAAAGACATCGTTATTGGATCTTAAAAAAAAAATATAGGTTAGTTAATTCAAAACGATCAATTCTTTGAAATAGACGGAAGAATCTTGTTTTTTAAATTAGGAAACCAATTTCATGTTAAAAAATTAGGATAAAAATTACCATTAAACATATTATATATATTAATATTTTTAAATGTTCTTTTTTGTTTTTAATGAGAGAAAACCCATTTCGTATTTCTTCCTTGTGAGCAACCCTTATACCTGCGAGACACCCCTGTGGGCTCATTTTCTCACTCATCCAAAATGTTGTTTTTCTCTCTTCCTTTCAAGACACACCAATCTTCTAAGAATAAATTTTAAGATGAATACATTTTTATTTAAGATAAGATTATTCTAAAATATTCAGAAAAAAAATTATTCTAAAATAAAGACATTTACAACGTAAATCTCATTGAGCAAGGTTTCAAACTAAAATTTTATAGATAAAAAAAATATATATATATAGTTGAAAGAACATATCCCATCCAAGTTGACCAATTAGGTTATTTATTATTTAAGTAGTTATCGAAAAAGTTAATAATAATAATAAAAAGAGTATATTATTTTTATTATCGGTTTAATTTTAAATTTTTAATATACTATAACTTCAGAAAGACAAATAGGAGTGCAGATTTTTTAGCCAAGTGGTAGACTGGTAGTATGGTGGGTAGTACTCAATTCTATGAGCTTATGGAGAGCGATGGAGGGTGTGTTTGGAGGATTTGGATTCATACAGTAAATAAATTCGATGCAGGGTGCAGTTTAATATATTATCACAATTTTTTAATTAAATAAAACATTAGCAAAAATTCAAATAAAAAAAATGTGTGGTGTGATTTTAAAAATATCATACTTTTTTTTTATATAAAAAATAACCTACTTGATCAGATACTTCTTACGACTATAGCAATTTTACCTCTAAGATTATTATTATTATTATTTTTCCTTTTATTCACCTACATCACAAATTCATAAATAAACAACACACTTGTCACTTGGAGATTTTTATTTATTTATTTTTACAGAGTTAATTAAAATTTAAAAGTGTTTTGAATATTGGACGGGAAAACAGTACCCATTTCTCGTGTAGAAAAAAAAGAAGAGAGCGAGAGCAGAAAGAGTGCAGAACAAGCATAGAAGAGCAAAGTGTGTGTGATGTGGTTGTTGAACATTCAGTCCCAATCCAATGGCTAATTCTTCTTCTCCTTCCTCTCACTCTTATTTCACACACCTTCCTATTCATTCCTCTCACCAAGGTTTTTTCACCCTCACCGATTTAGGGCTTTGTTTTCTTCATTTTCACAACAATTACAATCAGATAGATAACTCGAGAATTTCCAATTCTAATTCTAATTCCGATTTCTAACTGTTTAACACTTGGATCGTTCATTTTATGCCATAATAATCATGATAATAACAACTCTATCGTTTTCGAGTTCGTGTTTGCGTTATCGGTTACGGTGGAGAGAGATGAAATTGACGAATTTGATTTGCGATTGATTGAATAGGTGAGAGCGAGGAGAAGCGCGTGGAGGACGATGAATCGCGTGTTCCGATTCACATCGTGACCGCGGCGTCGCAACTTCCGGTTGATTTTCTGGAACCCTCGCCTCAATCGAAGCTCGTCATCGGCTTTGATTGCGAGGGAGTTGACTTGTGTCGCAAAGGCACTCTCTGCGTAATGCAGGTTCTTCATTCATTCTCTCGCTCTTCCTCGTTTTCGATTTCGGTTTTGGTAATAATCGTAATGAGAATTTATATAATTATGTATTATTTATTAATTATTATTATTATGCTGAAATTCGAATTTTATATGTTAATGCGAGAAACTCTATGGTATAACTAGTATCTAAGTTAATAAATCGGAAATAACATATATGTCGACAGGAGTAAGTGGTAACCTATTACTGCTCTGTTGTGTTTGTGATTTTGGCCGGTGATTGTGTTGTTTTATTTTGTTATTATTTTTTTTTTTTGAGTTGAGTGTGTGGAGATTTACTTGTATTGCATTCTGGATGTAGAATTTCAATTGAGTTTTGTGTTTCTGGTTTTCTGCAGCATGCATTTCCCGATGCTGTATACTTGGTTGATGCGATGAGAATTTATAATGTTCTATGCTGAATATGAATATTATTTGTTAATTTGGAGGATCTCTTTGATATAACTAGTATCTATGTAAATAGGAATTTATTTACATATATGTAGATAGCAGTAAGTAGTAAGTAGTAGCCTATTACTGCTCTATCGTGATTTGGGATGTTGATTGTGTTGTTTTAGTGTTTTTTTTTTTAATGTTTTTGTGAGATGAGTGTGTGGTGATTTACTTGTATTGCATTCTTGGTGTAGAATTTCAACTGAGTTTCATGTTTCTGCAGCTTGCGTTTCCTGATGCAGTATACTTGGTTGATGCGATTGAAGGGGGAGAAGAGCTTATCATAGCGTGTAAGCCTGCACTTGAGTCTAATTACATCACAAAAGTGATTCATGATTGCAAACGGGACAGTGAGGTCTCTGATTTATTTGATTGCTTGATTGCTTCCTTCCTTCGTTACCCTGGCCCCTCTTTTGTATATGTTGAAATTTGTGGAATGTTTATTCAAAGGAAAAAAACGTGTTTGAGAAGCTTGAGTTGTGGTCTTAGCATTTACCAATTTGTCTGGCTGTTTAAAGCACTTATAGACTTCTTGTTGTTTACTAGGCATTGTACTTTCAGTTTGGCATCAAGTTGAACAACGTAGTGGATACCCAGGTGAGCTTTCTTGTTACTTGGCCACAGCTTTCTCCGTTCTTTTTTCCCATTCTTATCTGTTCTGTTAAGTTGGCAGAATGAATTATGTCCACTTCCTAAACAGCACATATTTATTTATTTCTTATTATCTGGATTCAATGCAATTTTCCTCGAGCAATGTTTGTTGACATTGGAATGCAACATTGTATATCAGCTTATGGACGTAGTAAAAATAATAATTAATATTCTGTTTTTATGATTTTGCTGCCTAGATATGTTTTTCTTACCATTTTTATTCACATGATTCAGCTCATAAATCTAAATTCAAGTACTTAGCCATTTTTGCACTTCTATTTTTCTTTTTTAGTGTTACTAAATACTGATGATTCCATAGAATTCTTACATTTGCATATTAAATGTTTATACGTCTTCATCCATATGTTCTGTTGATTGGTTAATCATATTCCTTGTTTGGTTCAGATTGCTTATTCACTTATAGAGGAGCAAGAAGGACGAAAGAGATCGCGAAATGACTACATTTCCTTTGTTGGCCTCCTTGCAGATCCACGTTATTGTGGTAGTGTGGTACTATGTGTAGTGGTATCCATTGAATGTTTTTGATGGCCGTGATTTTTATAATGACCTCATTATTCTAGAGATAATGATTAATAATTCCTAACATGCTCCTTTGAGTCATTTGGTTCGTCCCTCTTTAACTTTGAGGGTTTGCATGTAGGCATATCATATGATGAGAAGGAAGAAGTTCGTGTCCTCCTTCGACAGGTTGGTTTTAGAATAATCTTTGTTGAAAAGAATAATCTACTTTACTTTTGTACTAAAAAGTTAAAATAGTTGGTCCTGCATGCTGGTTTGATTTCATTTTGTGATATTATGCTAAAGGTATGATTGATACCAAACAGTACAAAGCATGTAACTGAAAAAGGTTTCTATATGAAAGAAACAATAAAACATCATTAATATTTATATCATATCATTTTCATTTCTGCATATCATAGTTTATGAATTTATTTATCCACCTGTAGATATATTGATTTGTATGTTCAGATCAAAGTCAATGAGAAGAGTTTCATGGGCTAACAAAGAAGAAATATGAAACATTTATATAATATCTATCATCTAGTGATGTTATTTATAAATTATTCGTCAGGACCCCGAGTTTTGGACACACAGACCATTATCTGAACAAATGGTCCGTGCCGCTGCCGATGATGTTCGTTTTCTTCTCTACATTTATCACCAAATGATGGAGAAATTAAATGAGCAGTCTTTATGGTATCTTGCAGTTCGTGGTGCCTTGTATTGCCGATGTTTTTGTGAGAACAGTGACAATTTTGCTGATTGGCCATCTCTAGCTCCGATTCCAGGTCCATAAAATCCGAAAGTATCTCATATAAAACATATTTCCTTTAAAGTGACATTAGGCCATTTATAAATTATGAAACTTGATGGAATGATGGATACATTATATTGCCAGTTGCCTTTAAATTTTCCTATGCTTTCTATCAGCAGAGTTTGATTTAAAATTGAAATGGTATGATCTATGATGACATATTCACCAAAAAAAAAACCTTAAAGGTTTTATGTATATCTACTATCTACTAACTTCAACTTCCGGGTGGAAATCGGGGGTTCTTCCCTGTTTTTCTTGCACTGGTTCATGCAAAATGAAATTATTCTGTGAAACTTTGGTCCACTTTGTTTATTAGATTATGTTACAATTGTCAAAAGGTATTTCATTTTTAGGTTTTATGTATTTGTGCCAGGAATGCTTGTTTGTTCAAAGAATGTGCTTCTTTGTTGTAGATAACCTGAATGCTGATGAAAATGAACCCGATGAAGAAATTCTTTCAGTTCTTGATATTCCCCAAGGAAAGATGGGACTTGTGATTGGGAAAAGAGGGGTGACCATTTTGTCAATTAAGCGGTCTTGCAAGTAATAACAACTTGCCCTATTCCCTTGGTTCAGTAAATACATGCCATTTTTGATCCATTGATCTGTTTTAATTTTCAAATTTGTTTGTTGGTTCAGTGCGGAAATTCTGACAGGAGGTCCCAAGGGTCCACCTGACAAGGTTGGTATATCAGCATCATGTGCCATGTGATTTATTAATAGATCCATATACTACTTTTCTTTTATCTGTTTCTATCTAACACTAGTCTGTGTATTATGTTTAATTTTTATTGTTGTCTGTGTGACTTGCATCTTGTTATCATGTATTTGATTGAAAGTCCCTATGATCTGAGGCATTCTATTATCTTTAATCTTTAATTTGTTATTCAACTCTCCGTTTTTATTTTAAACATGATTTGCACAGGAAAAACACTGTTGTTTGACTTCGTGTTTTTATGTAGGTCTTCATCATCGGACCAGTGAAGGAGGTGAGGAAAGCCGAGGCCATGATACGGGGTAGAATCTTGGATATTTATTAGTGTTACTTATCTTTCAACAAAACTTTTTGCAATAAATCATTTTCCATGCTTATATCTACTGGAAAAGAAAAAAAAAATCAAGTTTTTAATCAACGAAAGTAAAAAAATGAACTATCTCAACTTTCATTTAGGCAGCTCCAATAATTTTATTATTATTGTTGCTGTTATTATTGTTATTGAACGAGAATAGACTTTGCCCAAATGGATGCTTGCAAAATCAATCAGTTGGAGCCCTGATGCTGTAATTGATAAAACAGATTATGAAAATGAAAATGAAAATGGATCCTCAGAGGAGAATGCTAAAATGTTATTGTAACCAAATTTGCCAACGAAAGAGTGCAGTGCTTTTGGATAAACTTAACCTAAAGCTGTTGATTTAATGCTTTAATTTCTTTAATGCTTGTTTTGCAGTTAAAAATAAATAAAATACAGAAGTGTATGCTTTCCTTAGGGAATTATAAGAATTTACCAAAAACTTGTTTTTCCCTTCCTACCTTTTCATTTGTGACAATCTTGCCGTTTTTAAAATTCTTTTCTCAACTTTGGAGGGATACACGAGGGAAATACTACTATTACGTAATCAATATTTGAAATGATTAATCTAACGGAAAAGTTATAGCAAATTTGGGGCTTGTTAGATTACTGTTTTTAAAAAGTTTCAATTTTTAAAAATTAAAAAATTATTTGATTGGTAATTTTGTAAAATGGTTTTTTAAAACTGTTCTCTCAATTCTAACTTTTTAAAATTAAATAATAGAAAGGGATTATTATAATAATTTTCCTTTTTAGTTTTTCTTTTTTTTTAAACTAATAAATTTTTTTAAGAAATATTTCATATTTTAATTTTCTAAAAATAGTTTTTATCGTTAATTTAAAAGTTATAAAAGTGAAAATATTAAAAATGAAATTAAAATATAGAAAGAGATTATTATAATAATTTCCTTTAGTTTCTCTTTTATTTTTTTTAAATTAATACATTTTCAACTGAAAACAGTTCTTATTAATGATAAAATTAAAAAATAGAAAGGGTTATAAACGTAAAAATGTCAAATCTTTGTTTTCAATTTTCAATATTTTAGAAAATATTTTCAAAAATTATAACAAATGTATTTTTAACTTTTCAAAATAAAATTACTGACATTTTTTTTTAAAAATTCTTCCCACAAACAGGTTGTTAAAACCGATTTACAAGATAGATTTTAAAAACTAAAAAACAAAACTAAATCAAACAAAGACAGATTTTTCTATACCTTTCCCCTTAGATTTGCGTTTTCCAACGACATCCAGCACCAATTCTCGTCAAGTATGCCAATATAACGGGAAAGCTATAGAAAAATGCTTCAAAAGGACGTAATTCATACTGCCATGCTGTAAATGAATGAAGTTTGCAAGTTCCAGTTTATTATCTAATATAATAATATTTCAACAAATATGTCCTCAATTAAACTAGTGCAATGCTCAAGGAAAAACTTTGGAATTAAATGAGTGAGCCCGTTAGATAATTTTGGATGACAGCATCGACTTTAGAACATTTAAATTCAAACAATTAGCATAAACACCGACATTAACAAAGCAAGACAAGGTTAGGCACGGGGAGAAATAAAAGCCAGGTTTAATCTCTAATGATGACTAACACGTCAACAGTTGACACGGATATTTTACAACTCAAAGTAGTGCCACCAAACATTTCGGCACTTTAGTCCGCAGGATGTTGCAATCCATACGATAGTAGCTTAAAATTTAAAATAACATAATCACAAGATTGTGAGAAATATATATAATAATATGAACAAAACACCATACCATACCAAAAAGCAAGCTTAACAAGCTCTTTAATGCCGACGACACACAAAGAATGAGTGATAAAATGTGATGGGAGGGAAGGAGTATAATTACTTTTGGAACCCTCCAAATTGATATTGTTGGTTGTTGCCAAGGGATGAGAATATGTCGTCTCCAGCTGCTGCTGCTGGCTGTGAAGACCTACCAATTCCAAGACCAGATCCTGAACCCATAGCTCTCCCCATGTAAAACGCAGGTGGATGGGTTTTCTCCCTTTCGTCGAATCCATCGCTCAATCCACCCACAATTCCAACATCCACAAGGGATACTTTTTTAGCTGCATAACAATGCCAAGAAAATTAATGAAGCTACTCAAACAATTGGCATATTGGAGACAGGGAAACAAACAGAACAAATTGCTCTTTGGAGTACATTTATTTCATGAGTGCACATGCAAAATGAAGCAAGGGAGAAGGGGATGAACACACTAGTTTACTGAGTGCATCTTTAAGATATAATATACGAGAATGCAATACATTAATCTCTGTTAGAGGCACCATGTGGTGTCCCAGAAATGCTTGAACATACTCTTGGAGGAAAAAGGGCCATAAAATAACAAATAATTTATAATAATTTAGACAAACACTAAGAAAACTGTTTATTTTATTAAAATGAATGTTTATTTCATGAAATAAGTTCAAACAAACTGGCCTAGTAACTTATCACAAACATATTATGCTGAGCAAAGCTGACGAGTAGTCGAGATAATAAACTTACGAGCAGTTATATTGAGATCAATCAGTCCGCGGCTTAGTGAATCAGCCCAGACGCCGGACTTCACCTGGAAATTACCCTTTTTAGGTGAAACTTTAGAGTCTGCTAAAGATTTACCGGTCACATTATCATGCTTGCCATCACTGACAACATTATTGGAGGGTTGTGAAGGCACAGAATCAGATTGAGAAGTAAAATCACCAAAAAAATCAGATCCATCAAAATTATTAAGAGGAACAGCAGCAAAGGGATCAATAGTGCTGTAATTCACAGGAACCGACTTCTCTGACTTGCTGGCTGGCTGCACTGTCGGTTCAGGAATGGAAAACAAGTCAACTGTTGGTGCAACTGTAGGAATGGCTGGTTGTGACGAAAATAGATCCACCTCGGCCTATACACAATCGACAAGACACAAGGAATTTTAGCAACAACAACAAAGCCTTATCCCACTAGGTGAGGTCGGCTACATGGACCACACAAGGAATTTAAGCACTGTGACAAAAATGTGGAGAAAGAAGGTAAGCAGGTAAATCCATTATTCTACTTCGTGAATAATTCACAATCACAATTTAAAACTTTTAAGATGAATTTTTTTCTCACATCCAATTAATACACTTAGAACCATGTGAAGAAAATGTACATTGTTCATATTGTAATTGGTGCACCTTGCCCTCCGTTTTGATTCCCCTCCAACACCATGGCATTTAAGCGTGCCAAACTTTTACAGTTTACCAGAATTATATCTCAAACAATTTTTGAAATGAAACTGACTATAATTCAATATAAAGAATAGACCAATATATTTACTTCAGTGAAGTACAGTGAAGTCAAACAATCGTATTTGAGCAATATTGGCAATATTCTCATTTTTGGGGGCACCACCAATGATCATGCAAGAGGTAGGAGTTGAGGAGGTGGGAACCAATAATCTCAATACATTTGAGTTGAGGATGTAATAGTCGAGAAAAGATTAATTCCATTAAACAAGTGGATGATAGGAAGCTGAAAAAAAATAAAAATAAAGTGTAACACTAAGAATAGAAATGATGAAATCTAACCTGTGGTTGAGAAAGGGCTCCTTTGTGCACATGAGGTTCTGCTGATACAAATGTTGCATCTGCAAAAAGATCAACCTCTGGCACATTACTAGTTGCTGGCTTTTCTACAGGAACAGATGTTGGAGCATCCATGAAGTCACCCATTAAATCTTGTCCAAATAGATCAACCTGGTTAGAGTTTCCAGCTGAAGTTTCTGTTGAAAAGAAAAAAATGAAATATCAATTAACCCTAACGTTTGTTAACTGTTGTTTTTCAATTTTGTGTGTATGTTTCTTGAATGCTTTGCATACATTTTTTTACTGTAGATTAACTATTCATGTCAAAATATGAAATTCTTTCATTCAATTCAATTTTTAGTTCATATAATGGTAACTTAGTGAATTTGGTAATTGAAAATCAATTATTTTTTCAGGAACAATACTCACCTTTTAGTACTTGAAACGATTAGTGCACTGGCCAAATGTTTTCTATCACCACCAAATATATATTGGGCTGGTTTATTTAAGCTTATTTGATGAAATAAGCACTTATTTTAATAAAATAAGTAATTATCTGTTTCAGCGGTGTGTTTGTTTAAACTATTTCCGCTTAAAATAGGCATTTTTCTGCTTATTTAAAGAAGTAGATGAAATAATCACTTATTTTATAAATAATTATTATAATTTTAAACAAACTGGCTCATTATAGCCAAATACTCAATTTGGTTTTTCTTTGTTTTTTGGCCAGTGGCTGGCCTGGAGGGTGGGAGGGGGGTGTAAAACTTACAGCAACCTTCTTCATTGGTGTCAACGATTGAAGGGTGGGTGATTATCATTGGTTGTCAGTGCTTCAAAAGGGGCTAATTATGGAGGGGCTGACTAGAAAGACTGAGTGAAGAGTCATAGAGTGCACCCACTGAGATGTCAACTCACAGGAGTGATGCTACGATAGGGACTTGAGTACTATAAAGTGCCTAAGTCCCATATCAAGTAGTATGGGATGCTTGGTGGAGTACTTAGGTGATTTTCTTCAACCCCCCTTAACAGCTAGCTTTTAAGGGACAATTCCCCAATTGCTTGTATCCTTATCATGTTGAACTTTGAAAGCTTGTATGTGCAAGTGGCATGTGCATCACGCATATAACAGTAAAATGTGCACCACAGTAGTTTATACTCAACTTGAATGAAAAGCTAAATATTTCTCCTAAATGAATGGAATCAACACATGCAAGAATATACAAAGCAAGTCACACTCAAAGAAAGGATAGAAAGGGGATTAACTATAGTTTGTAGTCAACTTGATGGTGACAAATCTGAGACACTAAGTCTAAAGAATAATTTATTCTACCACCAATATGTTGAACTTGAAAGGCTTGCAACTCAAAAGTACAAGTTGCATGTATCACATACATAACAGTAAAATATTAAATATGCACCATAATTTATACTCCACTTGAAGGAATAAATAATTCTCTTAAATGAATAAATCAATAGAATCGACAACTGCTATGTTGGAGACCGTCTTTTCAGAATACTTACTGGTAGAAGTTCCTCTTGGATCAAAATCATCCATGTCATCCTCAGTATTGTTTGCAGGTACACTTGAACTTTGAGAAGGAACTGAACCATAATTATTTGCATTAGTCGATGGCTTTGACACTCTAGACAACTTGTTCTCCTGACTTTTGCTGCAAGACAGACATTCTCGAATAAGAATAGGGGTAGTATGAGGAGGGAAAATGTGCCTATTTGTGCATAGAAACCAAAGCCAGTTCAAGTAAAGGTTGAACTTGAGAATTAAGATAAGCATCTAAACCATTAACCAGGTTCACGATTTAAAAGTACTATCAAAATTCAAAACAAGCTTGTTGAAATAGGCAAGGAAGGTCCAGATCAAAGGCCTGAGACTGGACATGCATCCTGCAATGAGTATGTAACATGTAACATGTTTTTAACTTGGACAGAAAATATTTAACTTCCTTTCTGCTTTTATAAATCTTTTATTTATGTACACTTCTCTAATATTGCAATAGATCCATAAGAAAAATTGCTTCTGAAGTAAACAATTTTAGAAAAATTACAATGAGTGCCAATCTTATGTCATCAACATTCAAAGAGGTGTTTTCAAATTACTATTCATTTTCATCTAATATTTTGCTTTTGTGAAGAACAAGAAATAGTATCAAAGGTAGAGGTTTCTTTTATGGGATATACCGAGTTAAATTGAAATGTGCAGACAGGAGATTGCAGCAGACATGCTTGTTAGGAATGTGTTATTATTTAGTAAAAAATATATTCCTCTCTGATTCACGAGTCTCTGATTTACCCACTCTGAACTTATATTATAATGAAACCTCTAACTTATGATACAGTGATCCACTGATACTTGTGAATTTTATTTCTAATAATGTTTCTACTTTATTTTTCTGATATATGTTTTTTTACCATTATAATCTGCAGAAATTTTCATATACTTTTTGTACATATCACTTTATTTTAGAGAAAAAAGGTTACTCACTGTCAATATAAAATAATTCTTCACCGTCATTCAATCACAACCCACTATGTATGGTAAGTTTATTGACTTTTATGACAATTACCTTAAAAATCATATCAACAGTGATTTGTGATTGGATGACAGTGTAAAACTGTTTTACAGTGTCAATATATGACCATTAAACTCTTTATTTTATTATAGTCACATTGCTTCAGAACACCATCTGCCATTTATTAAATTGAATCAATAACTAAATTTATGCACTAGCCACTAAGTGCTAAAATAGTCACCAGTTGCTGTCAAACAACTAAGATTACGGCAATATACTCCAGTTATAATAAGGAACAGTCATAAAAATACATTTACTGTTATTTGCAGGTCATAATAGTATCTAGATATGTCCTACCTGGCAGAGTGAACAGAGCCCTTCTTGAAAGAGTTCTCTTGATTGTCTGCAGTGGCATGGTGTGATTTTCCATGGTAATCTTTTTCTTCTTCATATGATCCCTTGTCTCTAGAGCTATCATTAAACCTGTCACTATCTCTAGATCCGAAGCCCCCATATTTACCACTGCTCTGAAAGCTGCTGCCACTACCATACGAGGATGATGACCCAGACTTGTAAGTGATTCCACTAGAAGAAACTCCAATGTACCTAAATCGAGCACCCAAAAGAAAAACAAGAAAGTTATTTTCTGACTACACAATCTAGAGTAGCTTATCAACCTGATAATTCTGGTATGAAAATATTGACAAATTTGACCTACTTGTCACGGTTTACAGCAGCTTTATTTCTGGCATCATGTATCTTGTCTTTATCATTCAAAAGCGACACAATGTTTTCAGCCTTCTTCCTTACATTGAGTCCCACATCCTTCCCACTAGGTTCGACATATTCAAAACTAGAAAGTGCCTTTACCAATCCAAAGTAAATTACGATTACGTAAGAAAATACTCTTTCATTCTACATGTCAGCGCTATTGTTAATTGCAATAATAAATTAACTAAATACAAGAGAATGACCCTTACAGAAATTTGAAAAGTATGTTCTATAATGTCATCAACCGCACGTTCAGATCCATGCGCTACCAAATATTCTATAACAGCTAATGCCTGACATAAAAGTAATTCAAAGAAAAGTAATTTGTATGTATCAACATAGAAAATGTCACCAAAACGCCTTCTCTGTATCTTCAAATTTTAGGAAATAACAGTTATTTGGAAAGCATTACCTTGTATACATAACGCCAATCTTTTCCAGTTTCACCCAGTCTCGTCCAAAGGACATTCATGACCATTTGACATTCAGTACTGAAAGTATATTAGAAACAATCAACTTACTAAAAGAAATATCAGAAAATTTCACTTATGAAAACCAAAAAAAAAAAAAATATAGCCAGAAAAGAGATAGATATGCAGATAGCTACTTACAATTTTTTGGTAGCCTGTGCAATCTCTGCTAGCACAGTACCATGAGGACCCCAAGGTTCATTATCAGTTGCATCCAGCACCTAAATTGCGAAAAAATGGTAAAACACTCAATAAATTAATACCACTGGCCAATCCTAGTGGCTTTAAAGTTTGTGAATATATAAAATTTAGCAGCTATCCAACACCAACACCATGTGCCAACAAATTATTCAAAAATTACGCGACTATAGGTAGAGAACGAGAACGAAGTACAATGTCGCAATCAATTCTCAGACGCATTCCTTTCAAATCAATTTAGCAGAAACGCACGAGAAAAATATTCTCATATACCGCACTCTAACAACGGATTTTCAAATCGAAATAGCAAAATTTCAGAAAAACGAAAAAAAATTAAAGCAGGAATTATAATATTTTCAATGAAATCTACGCAAACAACAGCAAATTGGCAATAACCAGAGTGTTACCTTCTGTTCGATTTCTGGAACCTTGAGCACCTTCAGATTCACCTCTCTCTTTCTGTTTTCGCAGAAGCAAACATCATCATAATAATCATAAGAACAAGGCGAATTAATTAATAATTCGAATAGAACATTGAAATCGATTTTCATTATTTGATTTGTTTCTTAACAATGAAAAACGAAAATCGCAATGCAAAACGTTGAAGGATTAGATTAAGAGACTGCCTCACATTTCTCGAACGGTTTGATCGAAGACCTTCATGAAATCCATGGCGGTGGTGGTGGATCTGTGAAACGAGACGCTGTGGATCTGATCTGATCCGATCTGAAGAGAAAAACGGTTATGTTATGCTAATTGCAGCAAATTCGATGGCTGTAGTTTCCAGTAGAAGAAAATTTGAGATCTAATACATTCGGATCGAATTTTTGTTTTCTAAAATTTCTCCTCGGCCCTGCTTCTTTTTACTCTTTAGAATAATACACAGAATAAATATGATTTTCATTCACGTGAATGTGAATGCCAATAAATTTTATTTTAGCTTTTTAATTATTTTTTTTAATGAGCTTAATCACTCTTATCTAATTTTTGGTGACCATGAGTCATGTTGAGTTGTATAAAAATAAACTTTTTATTTAAAAAAAAATCACTCTTATCTAAATATTTTACTTTTTTCTTCTGAAGATCTAAATATTTTACTAGCATCTCCCAGAATAAGGGTTACATTAAGTCATATATATAAATATAATCAAAATTTAAAAATTATTTTTAGAAACTAAGGTGATTCATACAAAATAAATTAGTCAATTTTAAATTTTTTCTTCTTCTTCCTAATTAGAAAGAACATGGACTTGGTTTGGGACTTTTTTCCATGCCATTCAACTAAAAAAAAAAAGGAAAGAACATAGACTGTACCAATTGTTAATTATTTATTATACTCTTAACTCATTTATTACTTCTTTTATCCCATAGAATTTGATGTTTTCAAATTTTTTTCAGATAAATCCAAGAAAAAATATATTTCAAAATATTTTATCCATTTATTTAAATTTATTTGATGAAATAAATATTTATTTAAATAAAATAAATAATTATCTATTTTTATTAGGTGTTTGTTTACCATATTTCTACTTAAAATAACTAATTTTATGATTATTTAAAAAGGATAAAATGTATATGAATACAATGTGTTCGATTTTTATAAAATATTCATTTAAAAAAAAATTATACTTACTCACGAATTAATTATTTATTTAAAAATTACTTATTTTAATTTTAAATAAATAAAAAATTAACATATTTTAAGGACAATTTTATTAAAATATTTTTTTTAATTTTAATAAATATATTATTAAATATTTCGATATAATTATCTATTAAATAACAATTAAAATAAATGTATTAACATATCATTGAAAAGTGAAAACTAATCCCATTAGTTAATATGATTTTTTCTCATTCAACAAAAATACAAAACAAATTACTTCAACAACACCCTGAGATTTGCTTTACACATGTACCACTTCCTTTTTTTACCATTACTTTGTCACCTTTATTTTAATGGTGTTAACTGTTAGTTTTTTAAATGAATTTATATTTTAATTTACTTATTTAAAATCCCATAATTATCTTTTGTTCCATGTTATTATTCTTCTAAAGGGGAAAGAAGGTTTGCTCCTTTGTTTTGTGCTAGTGGTCTTTTAAAAGGGAAATAATGGTTGTTCTTTCTCTATTTCGTGTGCTACTGTTCAAGGGGAGAGAATTGTTCCTCTTCTTCTCCAAAGGAGAGATATTTTTTTTTATATTTGAGTTCTCTATTTCATATTCAATGACGATGTTCGCGGTGACTTTCAACCCAACAACGGTTTTGTTCATGGCAACGACGATCACATCTGTAGCTCTCACAACTTTATGACGACGTTGAACCCGATTTTTTAAACTCATCATTCACATATCCTCTGACCTTTTAAACTCATCATACATATATCCCTTAAATTTTAGTCACATCACACATGTATCCCCTTAATTTTTAAACACATTACACATGTATCCCCTTAACTTTTAAAATTATCACATGTACCCCTGTACTTTTTAATTCATTATAGACGCACCCTTATGTTTAAAAAAAGAAGATAAGAGTTTTTTTTTTTTAAATATTATAAAAGTTATGTGTCACTCACATGACAGAAAAAGTTAAAAGACTTAACTTCATTTACAGTAAAGGGAGTGCAAGTTAATGAAATACCAAAAATTATGGAGTTTTATGTAGGAATAAAAAAAAGAGGGGATGTAATATAATTGAAGCAAATCTCAGGAGGTGTTGATATAATTTACTAAAAAAAATTGATTTTTTTCTCGATGCTAAATCATCAATTAATTTGGGGCGGAAGGAGAATAAAACCTACTAATGACATGTTCACTCACTTTCCATAAAAATGTGCACCTGCTATGTACATCATGTCTGGTAAGAACACCTACCTTTCCATATAATATAATCATTAATAGACTTAAATAAGTTTTAGGTCCCTATAAAATATATCTTTTTTATTTTAGGTTTCTATAAAAAATTTATTATGTTTTGGATCCTTATAATATATATTTTATTGTTTTGAGTCCCTATCAATGACGTAACATCATCTTAACCGTTAATATATATTGAGATGATGTTAAATCATCATTTAACTAACGATTGAGACAATGATACGTTATTAATAGAGATCAAAAACAAAAAAAATATTATATGGATTTAAAACATAACAAAAATTTCATAGAAACCAAAAATAAAAAATATATATTTTATAGAGACCCAAAACTTATTTAAATCTTATTTATAATTATATTATAATTGTGACACAATCAATCGTTTGTATTGATTATGTTATTTGTTGATTGATTAACTCATGGACGGTAGATTATACAATAAAGTTTTATATATGTTTTTAGTCTTTCAATTTATCTTAAAATTTTTGTTTAGTACCTTAAAAAATCGTATTTTAATAATTTAAATTTTCAAAAATCCTGAACTAGTTTCATTCACTAATTTCAATCAATTAATACTACTTCTCATGACTAAAAACCACAAGAATATGTAAAAAAATGAATGGTGCAAACCAAGTTCATCCTCCATGCATCTGTCCTTACCACTTGTTGCCCCCTTCCTCCTTGACTATTGTCATTACTACCACTCTCCAGATCTCCACTACAATGATGACGACATAGATTTGGACAGAGTAGACGTAAATCTAGACTTGTGCTTTGCGACGACGATGCAACCTCCTTCACAATGACAACTATGTGTATTCTTCGTTCGTGTCCTCTCATCTAAATCATGTCTGCATTCGCTTCGTCAATGTCCTCATCCAAATCTGCATCATCATCGTTGTTGCGAAGTTATGGAGGGCGATAGTAGTGGCGGGGTCGAGGGGGGAGAGGCAGTGGGGAGACGTGAAGGAGGGACTTTGTTTGCATCATTATTTTTTATTTTTTTTTACATATTTTGATAATTTTTAGTCACTATAAATAATATTAATTGATTGAAATTAATGAAGGGGACCAAATTCAAGAATTTTGGAAGACTAAAATGTGAAGATATATATATATATATATATATATATATATATATATATATATATATATATAGAGAGAGAGAGAGAGAGAGAGAGAGAGAGAGAGAGAGAGAGAGAGAGAGAGATCAAATGCATCGGAGAAAGAAACCTGGACATAAATAATGGAAGCTTTTATTTCTTCTTGCATGTCACATAGCATTGTATTAATTGTTTTAAATTAAGCTTTACTATTTGCTTTTATTTTAGCCTTAATCCTTACCTCATTTATTTGAGTGTTTTTGAAAGTGTTATTGTCAATTTGATGTATAAGGGATTAGATGGTTCTTCCAAACTTATATATAAATTGAAATTTATTAACTTTACTTTATTTTCTAATTTTTTATAAAAAAAAATCAATTATAGCATTTTGTGCAATCGATTATGATTCTTTTAAAATATAAGAAATTGACTCTAACTCGAAACAATCGATTACAAATAAGAATAGATATAGAAACTATCTTGCGAGTATCATTATAATGGATTATATTTGTTATAATGGTCATAATAAGATCATAAATTGTCTCTGGCTAAAAACAGTCAATTATAATTAAAAATAAATATAAGAATGACAGTTGATAAGAATTAATTACAACTATAGATAATCAATTATATTTATTATAATGGTCATCTTAAAGATAAAATATTTAATTTATTTTATTTTTATAATGAAACTTTTATTTTCAAATCATATCTTCATTTTTATTTTTTTTTTAAAAGGAATCATATTGATAAAATAAGAATTAGATCTTTTGGTCTCTATATAAGAAACTTGGAGAAGGTCTTGGAACATTAAGTTACAAGTTTTCAATTTTCATATTTATGCTAAACTTAAGCTTTTATTTTATGATCTTTTATTGTTATGTTTTTACATGAGGTGATATTATTACTTATTCTTTTACTTTTCTTTTTTGAGTATCAACTAAATGATATTTTCAGTTTCTCATAATAAGTTTTTATAAGATATTCTTGTTTCTATCTTATGGTTTCAAGATGAAAGCGAGTTTTATTTTCTTACTTGAATGATTCAAGTTAGAAAATGATGTTGTAAAATGTTGTCTGCATAGTACTTGTATATCAAAATTATTTCATAATGAATATTCTAATGTTGAGAAGACGGGATGTAAATTAGATTAATCAAACTAGTATAATTTCATGTATCATCTTTTTTTTTCTTATATTCTTTATCATTTGATTTTTACAATGTATCTTTAATAATTAAATATTTAATTATGAATTAGATAAAATTTATTAATCTAATCTTATATTGTTCTTAGTTTGATTCCTCTAATGCTTCGTATATACCATACACGTTAATATTTTTCCAACAAGAAAATATACAAGCAATATACTTTATTATTTAACACATTCAATCTATTAATTAAAATTTATAAAATTGTATAATTTTCACTCCTTAATATTTATTATTTAATGAGTTCCCAATACTTACTTTTTAACTTGTAATAAAAAATGTAATTAAAAAAACCATATTAAAAAGACAATTGTTAACATTCGTATATATTTAAGAGTAAAAATTTATATAAAGATATATCTATTGTTTTAGAGTTTAATTTTATGAACTTGACTATAAAGATCTCTTCAATTAATTTCTTGGAGCATCTTTAATTTTACAATGGTAGCTTTTCTCTCTCACTTTCAGATATTCAATAGGGATAGATTACGATTACGAGTTCGAATACCCTCTAACATTTTTAAGACAAAAAATACTGTGAAAAGTATAGTGAGATCGTTTTTTTTTTTTTTTTTTTCTAATTAAGCAATTTTATTACTTCTATAAAATTGAAATTGACCTTCTGCTTGTACAGGATAATAAAGCAACTAACCTTTGTCCCTGAATAGATTTTTTATTTGGTGGGTCGTGGATCTTGTGGATAATGGAAGGATACAAAATGCGGAACAATATTAAAGGTTGTGTTTCCCTATTTATATGAAAAAAAATATAAAAATATATTTTAACAGAGTCCAAATGCAAAAGTGAACCCTGTTTAGAAAAAGAATATTATAGGATGTTGGTCTTTAGTGTTTATGATAATGTTTGTCTTTTTTATATTAAAGCTATTTGACAAGGAATATTCATCCATCTACGTAATGCCACCAGGAAGTAGATGCAGGACATCATAAGACCAAGTTTTAAAATTGTTATATGTAAACATGAGAACAAATAAGTAATTGTTTGGTCAGAAATCCAGGGATTCCAATTTTGTATACAGAGGAATCACTTTTTGCATGTTTTTTTTTTTTTTTTTAAATGGTACCACTGTTTTTCAATTTCAAATTTTTAGTTTTGAAATGTATGGATTTTTCTTCTGGAATTAAATTTTTAGAGGTCATTTGCAAGTCATTTTCAAAGTTATAATTTTAGAAGAGAGTTTAATATTTAAAAACAAAATCTCAATTGCATACTAAAAAAATTTAAAGGACTTGATTAAGCAATTTTTAGAAATAAAAGTACCTAAATGAATATCCAAAAATTTAGACATCTAATTAAGCAATTGAAACAAATGTTTAAATAAATTTGAATCGCTAAAAAAATATTCATTTTTTTAGTTTGAATTCCTAAATTTTTATTGTGTTGTTTTTGGTATTGAAATTTTTTAAATTTTGTTTTGAGTTCTTATCGATGATATTATATTATTTCAATCATTAATTAAGTGATAACGTCACATCATTTTTAACTATTAATTAAGTTATTCAAAATAAAATTAAAAAAAATTATAATCTAAAACAACACAAACAAAAATTGAAAGACTAAAATTAAAAAATGAATATTCTTCGTAGAACCAAAATTTATTCAAACCTAAAATAAATTTAAAAAAACAAATTAGATACTAAGCTTACTTAAATTAAGTCAATTTTAGCATTTCCTTCTTCTTCTTTTTTTTTTTTTTCTCATTTTGAAAATAGACAATTGAAATTGAAAGTGTGATAAAAGCAACATGCAAAATAGTCAAGTAAACTTTGGCTGCGTGTGGTTGGCACATGAACAATGACATTAGTAGTGTTTTTTCTAATTTTAAGGATAAGATTCCTGAACTTATAGTGAATAATGTAGTGATTAAAGTCACAAAACATGGTCTTGACTCGGAAAACAAGTACAACAACTCGAATGTGAGACAATTTTGCAGACATTGACCCAATTACACAAATGTTATTTTCAAGTTACAAGAATTATAATAACTAGTTATGGAAATTATTTAAAGGGAAAGAGACTGAAACTTATACAGCTTCTTTTTTTCTGTCTTAGCAATAGCTTAAAGTCGTATTGGAATCTGACTAATTAATTAGCGTTAATATGTAAGAAGATGAAGTTCTTTGGACACCTATTTTTTTTTTCACTTAAAAAATTAAAATTTTTCTTTAAAGAAATAAAACTCTTTATTAGTACTTGAACAAACAAAATCAAATTCTGTTTAAATGTCTTCCATCAACAAAATGGCTTCAAAAAAAAAAAAAACCACGAAAATGAAATTTTAGTCAATGAGATAAGCCAATAAATTCTTATGAAATTTAAAAGTTAATTAATATTTTATTAAATTAAAAAAAATATTTTGAATACTCACAAATATGAAATTTACCTCAAATTTAATTTCATGAAAAATATAGTACAATTTAATAGTTAAATTAATAAAATCACATTTATATCATTAATATTATTATTCTATAGCATAAGTTTAACATCTTGTGGGGATTTTTTGCAATGAATTAATAATGATTATATATACGCACATTCAATTCTACTTATTTATTTATTCAATTACCACCACATCATTTATCTTGTTCATCAATTTGTTTTTTTTTTTTCTTCTGTCTATAACTTTATTCATCAAATCGCGGTGTTGTACGCTCAACTTTCTCCGAATTAATATTTCAGTGTTCAGAATGATGATGCATCACGAGAGGTGCGAGGTGAGAGAGAGAGAAGATAGAGAATCTTTTATTTATGGTTAGTAATGAATAATGCGAATGAGACAGTATTCAATTCTAAGGTTTGAAGTGGCCACCCCTCCATGCAACTTTCGTGATCACTCATCAACAAGAAGCTTGCGAACGATGCTTATGTCAACAAAACAAAAATATAAAAGCAAAATACAGGTCTCATGGGCCCCACACAACCACAATATTACTGTCCGTATACCATGCATTACGAAACTTAATTAATTAACAAAGAAAAAATAGCATCTAAGGACTAAGATGAAGGATTGATGCGAGGATATTTACTTAATAAAAAAATTTGTGTTCAATCTATGATCATAATATCTGAGCGAAATTAATTTTGTATTCAACGAAATTTGGTTTAATAGACTAACAAAAATATTAGGATAGGACAAAGAAAAAGACACAAGAGCATCTTATCAATAATCTTTAATGTTTTACATTTGCTTTGTTCATTTTTTTATCTAATAAACTATGTAGGTCAATAATTCGTGCGTGTATATATATATATATATATATATATATATATATATATATATATATATATATATAAAAAAGTATTGTTAATTTTTTTTTTTTACGTTGAAGACTAATTTTACTTATAGTATGTGATTATTATTGGTTCAAATTTTTTTACATAAGATGTGAATCAAACATTTGACTTTTCCTTAAATGAATCGCTGTTATTTTATGAACAAAATAAAAACTTACATTATTATGAATCACAAACACTATTAATTAATATACTACACAATAGATCATAAAAACTAGAAAATTAAATGTCAGCTATTAAGTCTTCCCTTCACATGAAGTTTTTGCATTTTTTTTTTCATTGCAGAATATTCCATGGTTATACAATATATAATATTGTATAACTAGTACTCTAACATTTTGATTGGGTCAATGTGGCTTAATGTCAGCATAGCTAAAATCAACCCACTCTGGATAAGGAGCAAATTCACCAACTCTAGATCTCTCATAATGGCAGTTAGGACCATTGGCAAAATAATCATAGGGAAATCCAAAGCCAAGATCCATCAACATTTCATCACTAGCATGTTGTTCTGGCTGTGACACTACACACTTGTTGTTCATTGCAATTGAAGACGAATCCGAAATAATGCTGCTTGAACCTTCTTGAGAAATTGACACCATATTGGGATTATTAATGTTGTTGTCACTCCTTGAACTTGCACCAATTTGTGGACTATACGACTGATGAGTTTGGTGGTCAAAACTAATAATGCTTTTTTCATTCGAGATGAATGCATTATTATTAGCATTATCTAAGATTGTTGAGGGTGGAGAATTTTGATTTTGTGAAGTAGGAGGGAAAGATGAATTTTGAGTATTGACCACATTATTTTGATTGGTTAGTGATGATGGTGGGGTTGAAGTCGAAGGAAGAGTGACATTATTGTGAATCAATGTTTTGAGGGTAACTTTTCCTGCCATGATCTTCTTCTTCAGTTTCGTGTTCCAGTAGTTTTTCACATCATTGTCGGTTCTGCCACGAAGTTTAGAAGCTATGGCAGACCATCTGCACAAGCAATAACACAAATTTCATGAGATCGAATTACCCACCTTGGTCTAAACTTACAATAATATTTTTGTTTTTATCTCTTTTTTTTTTTTTTTCTACCACACTTATTATTCGACCATTTGTCATTTTCTCTCTTTATCTTTTTCCTCCTTCTACTCCAATACATTCCAAATGAATATATATATATATATATATATATATATATATATATATATATTTTTTTTTTTTTTTTTCATGATCTAAAACCATGTGATTCCAACCGATCTTCATTACACATATATAACCACATTTTTTTATTTCATAAAATAATAAATATAGACTTTTACAATGACAACAATAAAACTTAAATCTAAAAAACTACTCAAACTTTTCAATACTAATTAATGAAAAGAAATTAGTAGCGTGCTATATATAAAATAATCGGGAGTAGTCCATAGTCCATACCATTCAGTAATTTTTTTTTTTTTCAAATACATAATTATATCGTACGGTTGTTACAACTATTATAATTTTAATAATTTCACGTATAAGCACTCTAGTAATCAATGAAATATATGATCACAACAAAAAAAAGTATAATTATAATAATTTCTCATGGATGTACTTTATCAATATTTTTTTTTTGATGATGAGTACTTTATCAATATGATATCAGTTATCAATTTTTTTAGTTGATGATCAATATTATATTATTAAAATGGGATTATAAATTTGTAGGGTGAATCAAGAAAAATTGTAAGTTTGAATCTCTTTTACTAACAATAACAAAAACTAATAAACTAACCTGCTTCCCATTTGAGAATAGAGGGTGCAAATGATGTTGTCCTCTTCTTCGGTGAAACCTCCATGTTTGATGTCTGGCCTCAGATAATTGAGCCACCGTAGACGGCAACTCTTGCCACACCGTCTAAGGCCTGCATAATTAAGTAGTTAATTAATTAATAATATATTATAGTACCATCCATGACGTGATATTTTGAAAAACAAAATGAAATAAAAAGAGAGAGAAAAAATCAAAGCTAATTAATTAATAGTGGTTGATGTTAGAAATTAATTAAGTCAAGAGTATAATAATAGAGGAAACTCCCCCACTCCTTGTTTCATGCCGTGAAAGCTTCACAAGCTACTTATGATTTTGACCACGCGGATTCAATAAAAACGCATGGCAATATACGCGGAAAAACGGTGTCTACTAGTGAACTTGGAAATTGTACAAATTGTGGAAACGGAAATTGATAGTGTACGTGTGTGAATATAGTGTGTGGTGTAGTTGTTTTTAGATAACTTTTTTTTGATAGGCTAGTTGTTTTTAGATCACTATGTTCATTAAACATATAATTTTTAAGTTTGTGTGTATAGAATAACATTTCCTGAGGAAAAAAATCATCTCGTTATTGAATTCAATATTATGATATATTAGTCTCTGATTCTCGACTAAGAGATATTAAAAAAGATAAATAATTAAAGCAGCTAGCAAATGAAAATTATCATTGAAATTCAAGTAAAATGTATGTATTAATAATAACACAAAATTTCCATGCCCTCTTCATGTTGAATTAAAGTAAACAAATAATCATGTTTGCTGGAGATGGGTATCCAAGAAAAGTCTTGGAACAATCTAGGCTAGCCAGATTCATTATTTTCTCATCTCAGGAAAATTTTATTTTTATTTTCAGGAGCAAAGGATCAACAAAAATTCATGAATAATGAAAATGGGTGCCCAAGAAAGTGTTAAAATGGCGTATACTATATGCTTAAGGGACGAAGAGAGAGAAATAAAAACCAGCTTTTTTGGGCAATGCAATCCAATTTCCACCGGTGCCATGAGTCTCAACATAGCTTTTGAGTGTTGCATCTTCTTCTGGAGACCATGGTCCTCTCTTAACATTGGCTTTGTCACAACAAGGAGCTCTTCCCATGGCAGAAAGAAACTCTTAACTAAACACAACACAAAAAAAAATAGTGAGACTTTGAGTTTGAGGCTTTTCTGGTGATGAAGATGTTATAAAGTTGGTGTCATCTGAGGCAGAGGGGACCCAGTCAACTACTACAAGACAAAGCTTTGTATTTAACATTTTAACTAGTAAATTACAAGTTAGGACAAGCCAACTTGGGTTCATATTCTATGCTTGTTTATTGTTGGTTCAAAAATGGATGTTTAGTCCACCTTCTTGGCCTGTTTATTCTTTTTTACACATTTTTACAAAAATAAAACAAAAGATGATGTACTTAATAAAATAGTTTTCCTTAAGTTATGTACTCTTAAGTCTTATATATATATATATAAAAAATCATATTTAAGACAAGTTTGGTAGTTTTTACAAATTATTTTAAAAGTTATATAAATAATGATTTATGTTTAAATATTAGCTTATACATTATTAATTTTTGTAATTTAAATAAATTTTTTATTTAAATACCCTTTAGTCTCAATAATTTAGTTTATTTATTTATTTTAGTGATCGTAAATTATATTTATTTTGTTTTTCATTATTACTATAAAATTAATATTTATATGAATTTATCACCGATGATAAGATGATTTATCTCAAATTATTTTATTTAACTCAAGGCCAATGCTAAAAGTAAAAGAAAAAAAAATTATGCCCCATAGCGAATAATAGAATTTGACTTTTTTTTTCTTTTTTTTTTTTTTATAAAATAACATAGTTTAGCTTTTATTTTTGCACCATAATAGAGTTTAACTTTCTTTTTTTTAAGTATAATAGAGTTTAACTTAAAACCCTGATATTGGAAACTTTTTTTTTTTTTTTTTTTCTGTATTTTATACTCAGACGACGTAGTTCCGCTGCTTCAGCCACCGCTCCGCGACGCAACACATACACACACAGCAATAGCATCACTACACTGAACCCTATAACTCGTCTCTGCACTTGCGAAGACACAGCACAATCACGCAAGGCTCGAACTCGTCATCACGCTCTTAGACTTACTAGCACCGATCTCCTCCTCCTCCGCCGTGAACGTTGGTGGTCGCCGGAGGCGTTGCGATTCGTCCGTTGGAGCTGAGTTAGGAGATTTCGTTCTATTTCCTGGAGTGGTGAGTATTTAGATTGGAATCTGAAATTTGAATCGAATGCTACTGATATATAGCTTAACAGCTGCGTTATGTTTTGAATATTATTTATTTTCTGTTTATTGTTGTGATGTTTGGAAAAGTGCTTCCCTAAGATTGGTTCTACTTTATTTTATTGATGGCTATGTGAGACTTTGTTGTTTTAAAGTATGTTTATTGTATGAGTAGTGCTAGCAACACTCTATTGGCATTCTCTAGTAGAGACTCTAAAAGAGAGTGTCGAAGAGATGTTGCTAGCACTCCTCTTATTTTATTATTTTGTACTCTAATGTAGAATTTGTGTTGACAATTCGTAAGCTGCTTAATTGTGATATGTAACAGTTTTCGGAAATAGATATGGAGATGATTAGGTGTTAGGCAGCCGAGTATCGTGTCTATAGGTTGCTTCAACCTTCCCATTGTTGTTTTGACTTTCTACAGATACTACTCTCTACCTTATGTGTCTTGAGAATTGAGATTGAAACTACTCTTGTATTTTATAGCATCATGGATGTTAACTACTCCTGCATGTTGTTTTCATATCATAATCATCACGAGATTCCATGAAGTCACAAAAAATCTGTTATCTGAACTTAAAACATTAACAATGGATGCTATGCAGTGACGGAACCAGAAATTTTCAGCTGTGGGGGCAATACTCACAAATAATTTAGTGGGGGCAATATTATTATAAATGATTTTTTTAAAATACATTTCAAATTGTAGAGATAATTTGTAACTATACATATATATTAGATTAGGAAAAATAAAAAAATTTGTGGGGGAAACTGCCCCCAATGTGCCTAAACCAGATCTGTCCCTGATGCTATGGATCATTAAAAAAATGCATGAGGATATGAAATTTGGATATCAATTCAAGCAAGAACATTGTGTAATTCACACACACATCAGCCATGGGATGGGCTAGAGCTAGTCCATTTAAAAGTGGGCTAGCTTTTTTAGTGAGCAGGCCAATGGGCTGGGCATAACCCATAAGGCCCCGCAGGCTTATGGCTTTGCAAGTTCGTTTGCCCTACAGGATTTTGGCTGGCCCACATGGGTATGGCTGAAAGGGGGTGGGTTGGCTCATTTGACAGCTCTAGCAATGAAATCCTTCATGTTTTTTCTCAATTTTTTCTCGTTCATGAACTTTTTGCCTTTTTACTAATTGTAGCTATGTATGTGATTATTGTTGAAACATTCTATCTTGAACAAAGCAATTAAAGCCCATTTGTTTCTGCTAATGAACTAGTGTTTTCCTTTGTTGGCTACAGATGTTGAATCATGTGAGCAATAATAATGGATGCTCATGGCTGTT
Source organism: Amphicarpaea edgeworthii (assembly GCA_014843725.1). Classification (NCBI taxonomy): domain Eukaryota; kingdom Viridiplantae; phylum Streptophyta; class Magnoliopsida; order Fabales; family Fabaceae; genus Amphicarpaea; species Amphicarpaea edgeworthii. The sequence goes on along the minus strand of CM026324.1, from coordinate 3,800,177 downwards.
GTTTGTAGTGAGGTGCTACTCTAGAATTCAACCCCCAAGGCCTGTTTCTGTTGAACCAGTAATCAGAGTATCTAACAATATTGCCCGTCTGGATGCTCCCAAAGAAGGTCCAAAACCCAGACAGCTACTATCATTGCCGCCTTTTCCTGGTCACCCCTTGCCTGACAAGAGCTCAATTACTGGTACTCGACAGCGTGATTATGTTACTGCTGTCAATTGGATTAAGTATTATTTCAAGGGCACATGGGGTTCTGTCATTGAATCCCATTTCAGGGAGGGTCTAGTAAGTATCTACTATTTTATTGTATTTACAGTTGTACTTTTTTTTCCTGCTGCCTAATCTATTATCTACTTGTTGTCATTGCCTTAAATTGGTTATAAACATTTTATTGGGACTGTTTCTAGCTGAATTGTAAGAGGTTGAATCTCCATGTCCTTGAGGAACATAAAAGTTAGAACACATGATAATAATAATAATAATATTGTAGTTTCAATTCTTTACAAGGCCATGTACTCACCCCTCACCCCACCTACCTACCTTGGTGCTTACACCTCCAATAAAGCAGAATAAAAAGGAGGAATAAATAACAGAAACATAGCATGTTTCCTACAAAATATTGTGCTTGAACTTGACCTTTGTATCTAAGTAACTAAATTTGCTTAAACTTTTTGTGGTTCACAGATTACTTTTCATATTCAAGTTATACTTTAATTTTAACCTCAAATGTAAGGGCTTGGTTTGTTTTTGAATTACAATTAAAGTAATTTCCTTACATCATCCTGCAAGAAGGTCATAAAGTTCAATTGGGTGGTAGTCCTGGAAGCACCTAGAAAAACCTATATAGCAAGGAAGTGCATGCTGTTATATAGATGATGTTTTTTGAATATTCTGTTGGCATACTACACAGTCTACAATCCAAGGGAGATTTGCAAGTTGGAATAAGTAACAATATTGCAGGATCTACATTTTCTGTGTTTGATAATTTCATGTTTAATGGTCAGATATAGATATAATGATTGAGAAGTGTACTTACAACAGGCTTTGTTGATAACTTCCTATATCTAGGTGCAAATGGAGAACCTAATTGCTGATGACTCTTCCAGTCAGAAAAAAGAGCCGATGAAACCAATGCGAAAGGTATTCATCTCTACATTTACCTGTTAACTCACCATTTTCTATAAATATACTAAACTTTAGGTAATTTTCTCTTTGGTTCTATCTCTGTTTTTCAACTATAAATTTTAGTCACTTGCTTACGATTTGTTTTAGGTTTAATAATACTACAACTATACAGCTTAACTGCAGATTAAACCTAATGAAGTGATCAAACGTGGTGCCAGAGTTCATGTACCTGTATCAATTGTTGAGACTAGGATTTCCAAAAGATATGATGCTATTCCTAGTGGAACACTATATCCAAATGCTGATGAAATTAAGTATCTGCAAAGGCTGGTGATTTACAAGGCATGCCTTTCCTCTAGTGTCAAATTTATTTTATTTTACACTTTTCTGTTACTATTCTTATTCTTCAATTGCATGGAAATATATTTTATTTATTGCATATTGCATTCGAATGTATTGCTTTCAGGACTCAGCTATTATTGTGCTAAATAAACCTCCAAAATTGCCGGTTAAGGTTTGAATGTCTATTCTTGAACATTTATAGGAATTCACTTACTTAAATTATGAGATTTTAATTTCCTGCTGATGACCTTGTTAGGGGAGTTTGCCAGTTCATAATAGCATGGATGCTTTGGCAGCTGTGGCACTATCCTATGATTATGATGAGGGTCCTAAACTGGTAAACTACCCCTCTTGTACATCATTGCAATGGGACAATTTGGTCTATACTTGATAGTAAATGAATCATCTTGTAAAAAATGAACATATATTCATAATTTTCATATAGATATGCTGGTGCCGGGCATCCCCTATTGTTACAAAAATACTAACAGATTAAAATGTGTGGTAACTATGAAAGGTTTAGTAAATTTCATGGCTTAGTCCTGGTTTCTCATTGCTGGAAAGACCTTCTGGTCAAATGTTAATGGGGGCAGATTCATTTGAGCATAGTCCAATAACTGAAACCAAGACAGTGAAGATACCCTACACATTCCAAAAAAAGAGATATAAATCATTGTTGTTCATATTGTTCCAATCATATGATTTAATTCTCAATTAGATATGAAATGGCACCTATGTGTTCATATCTTTTTTGTAAGTGTAGGGTGTTTTCACTGTCTTGGTTTCAGTGATTGGCCTATGCCTCAAATCAAATGAATATTTTACTGTTAATACTTGGCTTTTTGTTAACTTAATGCTTAATTTGAAATTTGGAATGTTTTAATTTAGCTTTGAATGATGAACTTCATTGCTTTTTCTTTTTTATTTCTCTATTTCACAATTCTAAGTGGTTAAGAAAAGAGAGATGTTTGGTTTTAGCTTTGGAATAGGAATTTATTGACCACTGTTTTGATACTGTAGTTTGCTTGAAACTAAAAAAGATTTGAAAATACATACATACTGATTACACAAAATTTAATTATTTCATCCACTAATGAAAGGCTTTTAAAATTTGAATTTTGAAGTTTGTTTGCTTAATGTTTCTTATATAACTTGAATACCTGATTATTTTTCTTCATAATATGTCAAATGGTGAGTTAATTCTTCAGCTCTTCTACTCTATACTAATATGATTTGGACTCTGAAGCTATATTTTAGATATGGTTGATGCATATTTTGTTCTCCTTTTCAGGTTCATCGTCTTGACAGAGAGAGCAGTGGCATCCTTTTACTGGGGAGAACTAAAGATAGTGTATCTCATCTCCAATGGTTGTTCAGTAACATTAACAATGCAAAATCTTCTTGTAAGGTGCCTTACATACATGAAACAATGAACTGCTATTTTCTGTTAGTGAATCTTTGAAATCACTCTGAAAAACAGCTTAATATTTTCATTTGAGTTTTAACATCAAAGTTATTTTAGGCTTGGAATGATGCATATGAAGCTACATATCAGAGGTATTGGGCATTAGTCATAGGGACTCCCAAGGAGAAGGAAGGCATAATTCATGCTCCTCTTTCTAAGGTTTCTGAACTCTCTCATCTTATTTTTAGTTCCTTCTCTATAAGTTTATTCGGTGATAACATGTTTAATGTGGTTGATATCTTCCAGTGTGTTGATTGTATGCCTTCCCATTTCAGGTGGTTCTAGATGATGGAAAGACTGAGAGGGTAATACTAGCTCACCATTCGAGTGTAGAACCTCGCCAAGACGCTATAACTGAGTATCGGGTGCTTGGTCCAAAGATAAATGGATGCTCATGGGTTGAGCTGCGTCCACTCACTTACCGGAAACATCAGGTATCTTGGAAACAATTTTGTATTCTCCAGTTGTTGCCTCAATATTGACTCGCGGCATCAGTTATCTGTTAACTGCATGATGAATTCTTTACTTTGTCAAAAATCTCAACTCGTGATAAATTTAAATAAACTTTGAAATCATGTGTCCTTTTTATAAATAAAAAATAAAAAAATCCTTCCTTTAATATGTTACAGCTTTGCTAAGTAATATTTTTTTGAACAATTACAACTACACCTCCTGAGGTTTTATCAAATTACATATAATTATACTTTTATTTTTATTATTCTACACTAACATCCCTTTAAGTTTGAAATCATTATACTAACACCTATTGTATGTTTCAAAACATTATACTGACACCCCTTCAAAACTCCCTCAAATCCTACACTAACACCAATGAGGGGAGGTGAAAACAATGGTTAAAAAAGTAGAAGGATGCTTGTGCAATTGCACGAAATTTCAAGAGATGTTGCTGAAAGTTACTCTTTGTTTTTTATTCACGTGATTTCTTCTCCTCTTTTCCAGTTGCGTGTCCATTGTGCTGAAGCACTTGGCACACCAATAGTGGGTGACTATAAGTATGGCTGGTTTGTGCACAGCCGATGGAAACAAATGCCGCGAGTCGATATCGAGCCAACAACCGGAAAACCATACAAGTTGCGGAGGCCAGAAGGCCTAGATGTTCAGAAGGGGAGTGTTTTATCAAAGGTTCCTCTGTTGCATCTTCACTACAGAGAACTTGTACTCCCCAACATCTCCAAGTTTCTACATGTTTTGAACAATAGTTCAGAAGAACTGCACACTTCACTTAGAGAGCAGCCTGATGTTCTTCGCTTTGTGGCAACAATGCCTTCGCATATGAGAATTAGTTGGAATCTCATGTCTTCGTATTTAGTCTGAAAGAAGTTCAAGATGCAATTTGTTTAATTAAAGGGAAACGAAATAGTATCAAGTATCAACTAGTATTTAATAGTTTTGGCAAAGGTATGCTTTGCTATTCAAAATTTCTAATGTTACCGTATCATAGGTTGAAGTTCAATTACATTCAAGTACTAACATATGATTGAAACTACTCTGATTTGTCATAAATCACTTTTTGGCATGCGTTGAAGATCTGCTTTAGGAATTTCCGATGTACTCGTTATTTATTTGTTCATATTCTAGACCTTTTTTTTTTTAAGATGAAATAAAGTGAAGGAGATAAACACGTTTCAGGATATTTTACACTCCCGTTATGTGCAACTGATTTGGTCATGTGAAGCAAAAAAGACTCGAGTAGATAATTTGCTTCCTAAAACAGCCTAAATGTTTGCTCTGCAGCAATGTTAAAGAGTTAAACTCAACTCATGGAGGCAGTACCTCCTATCAATTGAGTATTCACTCTAGTTTTATAACTAGAAAGACATTAATGTCCATTCAGGAAAATATAGTTGTTTGACAGAGAAGAGAGAAATACAGTAGATGAAAATAAAAAAGGATAGTGAAAATGTGAAAATAAAAAAAGAATAGTGAAAATGAGTGAGAAATAAAATAAAAAAGTAAAAATGTTTGGTGGAGGAGAAATAGAGAAAAGATTAACATCTATATAAAGAGATGAGTGAAAATACTACAATGAATTTCACCAATTTTAAAATTATTTCTCCTCTAATATCAACATACCAACTTATTTCCATCTGCCGATTGTGTCCTGCACTTCCAATGTTGCTTCCCGCACTTTTTCAAACTTCCAAAGCACCTATTTTGCATATTTTCTACATTCCAGAATGTAATTTTACATTGGAAATAGGTGCAGGAAGCAACTAGGGAGTGTATGAAGTAATGTTGTTTCCTCTTCTACACTAAACGCACTATAAGATCTGGGCCTATCAGCCCATTGACCCCGCATACTTTTCACGTAGAGTGATGTCATTAACTTTCTCCCGGTCTGCAAATCAAAAAATCTCCTTCAAACCATGAAACGCCGTGTTTTTCACTCAATGGACAAATACCATAGTCACAGTCGTATGATGCTGTGTCTTTCACAGCCGCACCACCTTCTAATCGCACGAACCGCTCGTTTTTTTTGTTGGACCGAACCGGAGAGACAGACAAACAAGTATTCGATTTTGATTTAGGTAACATTCACTTACTATGTCATATTCCACCAATTCATTTTTAATTATTTTTTATCATCTGCATGCACAATTCAAAATATTCACCAATGTACAAGTTGTTGTAAACGTGGCACTGTTTATTTCTTATTTATAAGGGTATTTCAATTCAAGTTGAGCAAGTTATATAAATGTGCATGCATTTTATTTTTATTATAATTATGATTATAATTTCAACCATGGTCTTGTTCTCAATAACATTTCACGAATTCACTATTGGTTTATCTCAGTTGGATTATTTTGATGAAATTGCACCGTCCCATGTAGTTATAAAAATGGTACAAAAACTAAACATGTGGTTTTGGTTCATGATTTTCGTTACATTTAAATGTTGCATTAGAGATCTTGTGTTCAATTTCAGTTAGTATGTTCTTATAGACGTAGGAAATTGGACCCATTATGTTATATACGGATTGAAAAGCCATTTCCACCTAACACTGCAAAATCTTGCAATCTAAGTCTCATCTAAGTGGATCAGATATTTAATATTTCATTAAGGAACCAAACCAAAGCATCCACCTTTAACTTCCGATCCTTCATCCTTACTTAGGCTTCCATTCCAATTCAAGCATTACTAATCTGCAAGATAAAGCAAAAAAGTACTACAGAGGCCAGAGAAGGAAAAATAGAATGGAATTCAAGAAACTTACTTGTTATTTTTTTTGGGTATTGGGTTTATTAGAAAGAGTGTAGGTTGATGTTAATTGGTTATAAAATTCATTTGATCCCAAAGTTTCGACTTTGGATGATAATTATAATAATAATAATATATCCAAATGAAGGATCAAGTTTTGTGGTTGGCCCCAGTGTTATCCTTAGCCTTCACTCACAAATTTGCTGAGCAAGAGGGTATATAATGAAGAGGTTCTCTGTCTGCTGCTTCACAAGCATAATCTCTAAGTTTCACTCTCACCGGAAGCATAACCAATCTCAGTCTCAGTCTCAGTCTCAGGTACCTTACCCCTGGGGGTTGTTTCTTTCTGTGTGAAAGGTCATTCACATTGTGTTTGCTTAATGAAATGATTCATATGTCTTTATTGATGAATTGTTCATGCCTTTGGCATTTTGCTTTAGCACCCCCCTTGATTAGCTCATTCTTTTTATTAATGAAAGTCCTGCACTAGCCACATTGCATAATTTGATAGCCCCACAATGGATGGAGTCTGAGATCATGGCTCTTAGATGTCCATTTCTGGCTTCATTGTTGAATTTAGTTTTTGTTCTGAAGTGTATTAAGGTTACTGCCAATCTGCTACTTAGACTTGTCGAGTTTTCTTGTGTTAGATTTAGTAAATGTATACATGAGAGATGTTAAGATGACTCTTTCAAATACTCTCTCTTTAAATGGTTGAAATTTATTGGAATTCATCAATTTTGGTAGGTCCCACATTTAAATAAGGAGAGAGTCATTAAATACGATATGAGACCTACAAAAATTGGTGAATTCCAATAATTTCAACCACTTACAGAGAGAGTATTCAAAGAAGAGTCTTTGAGAGAATCATCTTAGCATTTCTCATGTATACATTATGCAAAGTATAATTTGTTAGATATTAGTGAGAGTTGCAAGCTAACAAGGATAATGCTGCAACCAATTAAATGAGACCTTGATTTATGGAAGTAGAAGTAAATGGGACAATAGTAAATGCGACTGTTGAATTCTTAAGCAAAGTAAAAAAAAAAAGTAAAACTAGCCAACATATAAAACATGATTTGCACTAGAACAGTGAGACTGTTGAATTCCTTGCCTCCTCCTGTGCTATTTATAGAAGGTCACCGATGAGACTTGGGAGAGTTCTTCCCAGTATGTTAAACATAACACATAACAAGCCATATCAACCATGCACAGAGTTCTTTCTATGGCATTTAGCTCCAATTGTTTGTTTCTGATATTGTTTTCTTTGACAGATAATGGCAGGAAACATCTCTGGTTCAAGTGGGAGCAAGGGTGCTAATATTTTACTTAATCATGACTTCTCTAGTGGGCTAAGCTCTTGGCATCTCAATAGCTGCACTGGCTATGTAATTTCAGCTGAATCAGGTACTCGAGGAGTGGAGTCGGATGTTAATTATGCTGTTATCACCGACCGAAAGGAATGCTGGCAAGGTCTTGAGCAAGACATCACCAACAGAATTTCCATTGGTTCCACTTATGTGGTTTCGGCTTGTGTGGGAGTTTCTGGGCTTTCTCAGGGATCTAGTGATGTTCTAGCTACTCTGAAGCTAGACTATCATGATTCAGCTACTAGTTACTTGTTCATTGGAAGGTATAAGATTGTGCGATTTCATTGTATCTTCTTCTTTGTTTTGAAGAAATTGAGGAAAATTCCCTTTACATGCTTGCCATTATTTTCTACAGAACTTCTGTTAATAAGGATAGCTGGGAAAAGTTGGAAGGGACATTCTCATTGTCAACTATGCCAGATCGGGTTATATTTTATTTGGAAGGACCTGCTCCTGGAGTTGACATGCTTATACGACCAGTAGAGATCAACTGTTCCACTCCAACTAATAATGTAAGTCAATGTGTCATGAAGTTGTGTATTTTAAGCAATGTTGTTTCTTTGTGCAATTCAACATATTGGCAAAGTCTATTACTGTTTGATAAAACGTCAAACTCATGATTGTGCAATTGTTTTTTTTCTTTCTATGGTTAGATTGAAATTGCAATAAATATGTGTTAGTTTCACTTAGTTATCTTTTGAAATCTGTATCTTTTCAACATACTAACTCATGTACATTATTATCCACCTATTTTAAAAGACCACAAGCACGGGAAGATGTGTTTTGGCTGGAGATGACAACATCATAATCAACCCCCAATTTGATGATGGGCTGAATAACTGGTCTGGAAGAAGCTGCAAGATTATGGTGCATGATTCCATGAATGATGGGAAAATTGTTCCAAAGTCCGGGAAATTCTTTGCATCTGCAACAGAACGCACACAAATCTGGAACGGAATTCAGCAAGAGATCACTGGACGCGTGCAGCGCAAGCTGGCCTATGAGGTCACTGCTCTAGTTAGAATATTTGGAAACAATGTCTCTACTGCTGATTTACGGGCTACTTTGTGGGTGCAAACACCAGATCTCCGAGACCAGTATATTGGCATTGCAAAGTTAGTATCTGTCGTATTTTTCTATCACTGTATTTCACATAGACTCTGAGGCATAACCATTATTCTTGACTCTTGCTAAACAAAACAAAAAGAAACTTGCTATAGTATGATTTAGTGATATAATGACATTTGCATAATTGCATGCTCCTTTAACATTTCTTCCAATTGCTGAACAATGCTAGTGTGTTATGAAGTGTGCAGGCAACAGATAAGGATTGGGTTACAATGCAGGGAAAATTCCTTCTAAATGGTTCTCCATCAAAAGTGGTCCTTTATTTAGAGGGCCCCCCTCCAGGCATTGACATTCTTCTCAATAATTTGGTCTTAAAGCATGCAGCTAAAACACCTCCTTCAACCCCACCGGATGTAAAGGTTAGACTTTTGAATCTTTTTTGTTTTTGTAAATTACTTTAATGAAATTATAACTAGTGTTTACTGAAAATTTGTTTTACACAAGCATTGTTTAAGGAAGACTATTAGCGACATTCTTTCTGACACTCTTTGTGATTGGTTAAAATTTATTGAAAATCACAAATTTATGTGGGTCCCACAGCTAAATTAGAAGAGAAAATCATTAAATTTCAACCAATCATAAATTGTAAGACCCACCAAAATCGTGATTTATTGATTCTCAATAAATTTCAACCAATCATAAAGAAAGTTTCAAAAATAGTGTCACTAGTATTTCTCTTGTTTAAGAATTTAGCTGTTGGCTTAAGTACTTTGGTTGTGCTGCCAATTCTATGTCTCAAGCACCTAACAAGTTGATTTTGTTTTGCAGAGTGTTGCTTTTGGGGTTAATATAATTGAGAACAGCAATCTGTCTGATAGCACAAATGGATGGTTTCCCCTTGGCAATTGCACTTTGAGTGTTAAAACTGGTTCACCACATATAGTTCCACCAATGGCAAGAGATTCTCTTGGTCCTCATGAGCTCCTAAGTGGGCGCTACATCCTTGTAACTAATCGAACACAAACATGGATGGGTCCGGCTCAGATCATCACCGATAAAGTGAAACTCTTTGTGACTTATCAAGTGTCTGCTTGGGTCCGGATTGGCTCGGGATCATCGTCAGGGCCACAGAGTGTGAATGTTGCCCTTGGTGTTGATAACCAGTGGGTCAATGGAGGACAAACCGAGGTTTCTGATGACATGTGGCATGAAATCGGAGGGTCCTTTAGAATTGAAAAGCAGCCATCAAAGGTTATGGTTTATGTCCAAGGTCCTGCTTCTGGTGTGGACTTCATGGTTGCTGGGCTTCAAATTTTTCCCGTGGACAGACACACAAGGTTTAGATATTTAAAGATCCAAACTGATAAGGTGACGTCAAGTTTTCCTCTATATCTCATTATTAGTCTTTGAGAATAGCTTCAGAAACATATTGAAATGTTCCCAAATTGCCTTGCACTTGAACTGGTTTGAATGAGTAAAAAGCATATTTCATGAATTGGTTTATCTCTAAAACCTGCTTAAGATTACCAAAAAGCATAATTTTTCTATGAACAAAACAAAATTTTCCATGGCAGGAACTAAATGTAACATGAAACTAAGTATATTTCAGACTTTAGTGCCTTATCCTTATACTAATGATCCATTCTTCACTGATAGGATATGTGATGCTTTGTATTATTTTGATATATAGTTTAATTCATATTGACTTGCTGCATTGCAGATCCGCAAACGTGATGTTATGCTGAAATTCTCAGGGCTGGACTCTGGCAGCTACGCAAACACCTCAGTGCAAGTCAGACAAACACAGAATGATTTCCCAATTGGAACATGCATCAGCAGAACAAACATTGACAATGAGGACTTTGTCAACTTCCTTGTGAAGCATTTTAACTGGGCCGTGTTTGGAAACGAGTTGAAGTGGTACTGGACTGAGCCACAACAGGGGAATTTCAACTACAAGGATGCTGATGATCTCTTAAGCTTGTGTGAGAAGCACAAGATTCAGACTCGCGGCCACTGCATCTTCTGGGACGTGGATGAAACCGTTCAGCAGTGGATCAAGTCGCTGAACAAGAATGATTTGATGATGGCTGTCCAGAACCGCCTAAACGGTCTTCTGACTCGCTACAAGGGCAAGTTCAGCCACTATGATGTCAACAACGAAATGCTGCATGGCTCGTTCTACCAAGACAGGCTAGGCAAGGACATAAGGGCAAACATGTTCAAAACTGCAAACCAACTAGACCCTTCTGCCACACTCTTTGTGAACGATTACCACGTTGAAGATGGATGTGACACCAAGTCGTGTCCGGATAAGTACATCCATCACATTCTTGATTTGCAAGAGCAAGGTGCCCCGGTTGGGGGAATCGGAATTCAAGGCCACATAGATAGTCCAGTAGGGCCCGTGGTTAGCTCCTCCCTTGACAAATTGGGAATTCTTGGTCTACCTATATGGTTCACCGAGCTCGACGTGTCTTCCATCAATGAACATGTCAGAGCCGATGATCTTGAAGTTATGCTACGCGAAGCGATGGCTCATCCTGTGGTCGAAGGCATAATGCTGTGGGGATTCTGGGAATTGTTCATGAGTAGGGACAATTCACACTTGGTGAATGCTGAAGGTGACATCAATGAGGCTGGGAAAAGGTTCTTAGCTCTAAAACAAGAGTGGCTCTCTCACAGCCGTGGCCACGTCGATGAACAAGGCCAATACAAACTCAGAGGCTTTCATGGAACGTACAATGTGCAAGTTGTGACCCCTTCAAAGAAAATTTCCAAGACATTTGTGGTTGACAAAGGTGACTCGCCACTTGTGGTATCAATTGATTTGTAAGCATGCTGCTTCATCCCAAGAACTAATGTGGTGTCTTTTTTTATTTTTATATATCATTGGGTTGGCTGAAACACTATGTTGGTGGTGTGATGTTACCTTCAATAGTTGGGATTTGAGTTGTCTGCACAACTGTACAAAATCTCAACATTTGAAAATTGTCTCACTTTACTATGAATATACTTGTAAGAACTGAAAAATAAATGAAAAGTGATACGTGTTTGAACTTATAAACTTGTAAGTGTTGCTTCCAAAATTCTATGTTTTTTACGTGATTTTTATCTGCCCACTGGCACTGCATAAGTGCATAACCAAACACGTGCTTCCATTTCTAAAAGGAATTAGGAACTGTTTTGGTAAGTTTTGTCAGAAACACTTATAAAAAAAAGAAAGTAAAAAAAAAATGAAAAAGGTTTCTTAATAAACTAAAATTAGTTTTTACATTAGATAATTTGTAGAAACTCACATGATTTTTTTAAAAGATGAGGGGACTTTTACCTATTAAATTAATGCATAAGTTAATTTTAGTTTATGAAAATTTTCATTTATTTTTCATTTCATTTTTTTTAAAAGTGTTTTTCCAAAACCCTTAATCTTTGATGAATGCTAAGAAATAGCACCTTTGATGGCACATTCACAAAAAAAATAGAATCAAATTTTGACTTTTGCTGCTTGTTTCCGAAGAATATTGGGAATGGGAATTGTAACTTTGATTTTATTTTCATGCACACGATTGACAGTACAGCTAAATGCTTTGAACCTATGAGGAGTAACAAAGATTTCATCGATTTTCTATTGTAAATGTCAATGATTGAACAGTTTGCAATGCCTAGAAACAGCACAAAACATTACACTGTTCATTAGTAAAGAGCATTTCAAACATTTAACTTAATAACAATTAAAAGAACATGTAAGTAGAAATAGAAATGTGTGCATAATATTAACCATTAATTTGTTTTCATCGAATAAAGTTTTATTTATTTATTTTGCCTTGTAAAGTTGATTACTCATTTTAAAGAATTTTTTTTTTTTTATTTATCATTCAATGATGACTCATGAACAAGAACACTGCTTGGGCTGGACCATAGAAGTGAGCTAGTTCACCAAAAAAAATCAAATAAGGAAACTTCTTCTTTTTTTTCAACCAACATTTTTTTTTCTCCAACAAATAATAAACAAATGAAACTTCTACACAATTTGTAAGTATGCACACTAATACTGGACCAAGATTCTCCACATCAATAAATTGCAATGTTCCAGTAGCACAAAGAAAAAAATTCAGCCATAAATTTAATTCTGCTCCAAATCCATCACTATTTTAAGGAACTATTTTATCACGGGCGGACTATTACTATATGCTTCCACACTAATTTTTATTTTATTATATTGCTCTACATATTTATTATTCTTGCATGATTAAATAATTTCTAATTAAAGATTTGTATCACTGTTTAATTCATATAACTATCTTAGAGATTAATTTGAGTTTAATTTTCATACGATGTGAATTCTTAAAATTATTATTTTTACATTATCCACTAATTAGAAATAACTTAAGATATATTTTTTAAAATAATTATTACAGGTCAGTATACTTCAATTAATTAAGAAGAGAATGTCTAAAAGAAGTGTAAGATAGAGTGTCATGTTTCATTTATTTTTTTATGATAGTTTCATTTTAATATATATGAATAAACAAAATTTTGCATAGTCTTTATTTCCCTGCCATCTTGTCTTCGTAACTAAAATTTTCAGAATCCCTATGTGATCCCCTTTAGTACATTTCTGTTACCTTAAATATATTTTTGTCCCTTCATAGGTTATTTTTATTTTTATTCTTCAAATTAAAATTTATTTGTTAGTCTCTTAACTTTTTTTTTTTAAACAGATTGATTTTGAAATGACTGGGATATTTATTTATTTTTAGAGTGTGTTTAGTAGAGGTAAATGAAAATTGATAAAATTGTAGAGGATAAAAAAAAATATGAAAAGGAGATAAAAGTTATCTTGTTTGGTATAGATAAAAGAAAGATAAAAATATATATAAAAATTAATTTCACTCATTTTACTCTCACTTTTTGGAATAAAAATATTTCATGTAAAACCCTTTCCTCTCATTTTAACGATCTTTCGTTTATTTCAAACACTCATTTTTTTTTATATTCACCTCATTTTAGTCCTATCGTGCTTCACTTTTACCCTTCACCTCCTTTCGTATAAAAGACTGGATCGATTAAAAAATTATATTTTTCCAAATCCAGTGGCTGTTATGTACCCGGAAACGATAAGCCCAACAAAAAAACATGGAAAGAAGGACAAGAATTTTCTTTTACAGGGTTTTGGCAGAATAAGCAAAGTGAAAACATCTACTAAGATGACAACAAGAACCATTATTAATTGTTCAATGGCAAACTCTGAGGCTATTGAAGTGGTTGTTGTTACAAGGAACATGGAATGATATTTGATGTTTTCAATGATTCTTAGGATCGATGAGACTGATTGATTTCATGACTCAACTCATTCGTACGTTCTTTTGAACATACATTTTATTTCCCATGCTAGATTAATATTTATTGAAACCACAAAATAATGTGTATTTCGTATCTATTTTCATTATTTCTCTTTCCATATATTTATACATAATCAAACAACTCCGCTTTTCCATTTCTCGCATATTTGTTTTTGTATTACATATAGTTCTTCACTATTTTACTCCTATCAAACAAAGCTTTAATAAATAATAAAGTGCGTGCTTAAAAGAAATAGTTAAATAGTAGTATTATGTTAATAACTTCTTTTGTTCCAAGATATTTTCTCTCAAATAAAATCATCTTTCATAAAAGTTCCATCCTCACAAGTCACAACCAAGTCGATGGGTCAAAAAAGAATAGCATATATGTTAATAACCTCCTCTTCTATGATTGAAAGGGATCTAGAAAGAGAGAAAATGAAGTATCGATCTTAGGTTTCACTCAGATTATATACTTGATCATAGTCAAACACAACTCACACCTACATATGTACATATAATATACATAATTATTATTTTGATTTATTTTTTATATGAAGCTCACAATCATACACGATGACATAATTTAATTGGGACAGCATGCACCGTGAGTCCATGATACACGACCATGAGACGGTAAACTAGCCCCACATCAACCATTACCAATCTAAATAAGTAATTAATATTTTTATTCAACTATTGAACAAAATAATCATTTTATTAGATTAGTAATATTATATATTATTAAGGGCATACATAACATAGACCTGGATTCCATTCAGAATCAACCAAGATTCGAGAGTAAATAGTCAATGTTACTAAAGGGTGAGCATAGCTTTGTGGTTCCAAAACCTCAAACTCAAAGGTAAACAACTAATGGAGTTTGTTTTTATATATTTACAAAAAAAACAAACAAAAAAAGTCATCGTATCTAATAGTGTGATGAGGCAGATCCAGCTGAGAGAGACACTGTCCAAAGCGTACAGACACCACTCACGTCAACATGACAACCTCCCACTTTCTACTAATGAGTTATGACTTCCTATGACTATAATACGTGTAAGATATGCTATGAATAAATAAATAAATACACTTCTTGTTATGTATATATAAAAAATTACTTTTCTAAATTATAAATATTCATTCACTTTATCTTTTATTTCTTTTTATTTTTATTTTTTGGTGTGTAGTTGTACACACTCTAATACACACATACACTACTAATTAATATAATCTCTTGTCAATTTTCTTCAATTATGTAGAAGATGTATAGTTTGAGTGTCGCTTCCAATGAACGTACAATATGACAAAAATATGCATTTTATACGCTTCTTATTCATCCCATCTATCGTTTTCTCTTTTTATTTTTTTCTTCTTTTCTTCCCACCTTAATTTCTCCTTTTCTAACTTCATACTTCTCATTTTTGGATTCATCTTTTTGGGTGTAGAATGAACATGACTCTTAATTTTTATACGTTTCTAAAGTAATATTTTCATTTTGTCAATTAATTAAAAATTATTTAAAATTTAGAGTTTTTTTTTTTATGAATAAAGAAATTAAAAAATGGCACTAAGGCCTATAAAAGAGAGTGTCTGAGGCATCAGCAACTAAGTAATTCGAAGCTGAAGCTGAATAAGAATTTAATAAAATAAACGGGGAGGAGGATTTGGCTCCTGACTTAGCAAGAATATCTGCCACATTATTTCCTTACCTAAACGTATGCTTGAAGCTAATATTCCAAGGTAGTTGTACGTAATCACGAATGGCCGAAACCACACTGCATGAGGATGAATAACATCGAGCCCCTCAATGATGAATTTCAGAGAAGTGGTGGAATCCGTCTTACAAATAACATTAGAGAAATCTTTTGTGTGGGCAAGTTTAATGTTATGAAAAATAGCACACAACTCAGCGGTGGTGTTTAAAGTAAAACCACAATTGCCCATATAACTTGTGATTCAATTGCCTGCAAAATCTCGTAGAATGCCACCAAAACTTGACAAGCCAGAATTACCAAAAGAACTACCGTCCGTATTGATCTTAATGTAGTTTTGCAGAGGAGGTTCCCAGTTAACTAGTATCCTATGAGCTGGTCGAGCTTGTCCCTTTGGCTAGATGTAGAAGAGAACTTATCTAGTTATGCATATACCAGTCTGATCAAACTATATCATTAAAAACCACCTCATTCCTCACACGCTAGATCATCCAGCAAGTGATGTTGAATAAGAGCTAAAAATTTCCTTAAATGTTACTTTTGAGACAGTATGCAACATCATCAATGAAGAAATCAAAACCATACTGCAACTGGATGTATTGTCACACCTTACATGCATAGGGACAATCGCGAAGGATGTGAATCCATGTTTCATTGACATCTCCACACCTGCAACAAGAAGAATCAGTAGTAATATGCCGCATGAAGCGGAAAGAGTTAGTAGGAAGACTCCCTCTATAGGTGCCAAATAAAGTGTTTAACATTCTCAGGTAGCTTGGACTTCCACATCTACGACTAGAACTCAACACAGGTAAGATGAAAAGCAGGCTCTCGGCTCAACTACATATAGGCGGACTTGGTATCATACCTTCCCGAACTAGATGCACTCCACCTAATAATATTCGACATAAAAGGATTAAGAAACAAGTACGGAAGGGTGTTCCGAATGTCTTGGGACAAGGTTGTAATAAGAACGTCAAAGTGCCAATAGACATCAAAATAGACATCCTTAACGCGTAATTTAGAGTTTAATAGTGATATATTGATCATGTAAAATGGTTTTACACTATCAATCCACCACAATCATTCATTTGAATAACTTTTAAAATAATTTTATAAAATTCAACTTACCTTGAGTAAAGGATTGTGATTAATTAATATTATAAATCATTTTACATTCAGTTAAATCATTATATAATAATTTATAATTAAATTTCTTCAAAATAAAATTTATAATCAAATAGTAGTATAAAGAATAATACATTAATCCGAATAAAACTAAGTTTAAATATCTTCAAACAATTTTTTTAGATTTAAGTCTCAGAATAGAAAACATAATTAAAAAAGAAGATCCATTAAAAGTCAGTCATTATTTGAGATAAAAATTACCAATCAACAAAGTTAATAGACACTTATAATATGATAAAATAAAATGATTAGATAAAATATTTTTAGATTATGAATGCAAGGAAATTGAATGAATTTATAAATAAAAATAGGTACTGATAAAAAAAAATAAAAAAATAAAAAAATAAAAAAGAAGAAGAAGAAGAAGAAGAAGATGAGAATAATGATGATGATTGGGCCCGTTAGGGTAGACCCATTCCCATACCCTGAAGGTTTCTCTTCTCTTCTTACTCACTCACTCACTCACCCTCCGATGGAGCCCACTTCTCACATGGGTACATAGTGCCCCTTGCCGGACCTTCAGCGTTTGCATTTGCATTTGCTTTCACAATACAGAAAATGGGTCTCTGTCAGATTGGATTTAAAGTTAATTTGAAAGGATGGCAATTGGGCCCTTTTGGTTGGCCTAATTAAGTACTAAGCTAAATGACACTTCCCATATTTGTTTTACCATTAATAATACAATAAATTTAATGATGATGCATTTATTATTGGATAAAATAATTTTATATTGTCAATCAATAGTAATTTTCTGTTTTGATAAATTTTTAAATAATTTTATAAAAATTAACTTATAATAGGGTGTGATTGACTTATAATATAAAATTTAGTAAATTAATGTTAAACTCGGATCATATTAAAAATTAAACTTTGAAGTTTCTTTCATCTTTGAATTTGAATGAATAAATTGAATTTTCAATCAATCAACCCCTCTTGATTCAAAAGAAACTAAAATCCAAAACAATGGCTTATTAGGCCAAACGTCCAATTCAATCAAAATACACACAAATTTGTGGACAGAGACACGGGGTACGATATACCTGGAAATGAATCAACAACAAGGGAGAAGAAAACAAAAGAAAAGATTAAAAAAAAAAAAACTTTTTTTTCTTTGTGGGTGCATGGAGGATATGATGGGGGTGGGGGCAGTGGAGCAGCGCACGCAGTTATGAATTGTAATGTGCATTGTGCAGTGCATTGGGAAACAGCTCCCGCGCTGTTCCCGCGCGCTCTCCTCGAAACGACACCGTTGGTGGGTCCCTACTCAGAAAAACTTATGTGTGAGCTGTGGCCCGCGGCTGTGACAACGTGCTGCTGACACAAAAATGCAGGCACTGTCACTAAAAGACTCAACTCAACTCAAACTCAGTGAAACTAACAGTTTAATGTTTCTCTATATTTATAAGAAAAGAAAAAACAGTTTAATGTATCAGAGTCGTATATAAGGATTAGTTACGTTAGTTGGTTGTGGTTACTTACTACGATGGTCACGGTTATTTATAAGATCTAATTATTTAATTTTACTAAAATTTTTAAAAAAAGTGATTATTTTTTCTGATAGTTTTACTAAAATTACACATATCGAGGAAAAAGTGATTATTTACTAAAATTACGCATATCAAGAAAAAATAATTAAGGATAATATACTTACAATTTAAAATAATTTTATATTTTATTAAAAAAATTATATTTATTCAATACTATCTTTCTTTTGATATAATTTGTAATTTTACCCTCAACATTTTTTGTGACCAATAATATTAGTATAAAACTATAGGACTTGAATCGTGTTTAATTCTAAATATTTCATATAATTTTTTTTTTTTGGTGGGGGGGGGGGGGGAATAAAAGTGTAAATATATAAAAACAGGTACTCTCTGTGCTAAATAATTCTAAGTACTTGAGTTTGACTACTAGTTCAAGTTGTGCTTCACAAACACAGATACATAAGTATCGGTTTAAACGCAGCGTAGGTTGAATTCGACAGAGATTGAAATTCATGGGTCTAAGCTCTCTGCGCTCCTCTTCGTACCTTTGTTATTGTTTGTTTCAGTCTCAAACAAGGTTTCAAACAAAATACTACAGTTGTTCAACGTACGGATTTTCATGATTCCCCCATTTATAGAGTTTCGCTTTTCCTACTCTCTGTCGCATATCTTCTCCTAGCTAGGTCTATTTTAACAAAACTAAAATGATGAAAAAATATATATAAATATAAATGTTATGAAAAAAATCATCACACCCTTTAAAAGAAAAGTTATGTGATTTTGTAGATTGTTGGGAAGAAATGAAAGTGAAAAAATAAAAAAAAATATTTGTAAAAATTGAACTTATTACGTGTTAAAGAATTTATAATACATGTTTTCAGCTGATAAAAATGAAATATTAAAGTTGTAAAAAAAAAAACGAAATATTAAAGAATTTATAATCATTCGAGAGCACTGCTATAAACCCCTTGCTAAGTTAAAAAAGTATAAAAATAAAATAAAATATGGGCAAATTGACTTCATAAAGTCGACTTTCTCGCTTTTCTGTCCAAATGGAGGAAGAACTGCAATTTGTTATGTTTTCATTCCTCCCGCAGTTAATCCTATTAAAAACTTGACGGATTTTTTTTTATAATATTATATATTTTTATAAAAAAATTATTAATCATTTTAATATTCTATTAAAAAGTATCAAATAAAAAAAGATATATTTAATTCTTAGAATAAAATATATTTAATATCTTCTTTATTTGATAAATAATTTCTTGATGAAGTTGAAAGATGTTAGTAACTAGAATTAATTTTCTATTTTCTAAATACTAATGATTGATCAAGAGCAGGGGTCAACGCCATCTTATGACTTCAAACTTAATTATCTATTTCTAGCTAGATGACAAGTGGCAAACATGCAAGAAGATGAACTACTAATCAAAATAGAATCGAATCGAGCATTTTTTAAATCGTCAATTCAATCATGCAATCACTTATAAATGTTTATGCATCAAATCGTATCGGATATTGATGAAAATCGAACATTTGTAAGCTCAGATTCTAGCTTTTGGCAGCGTGTGCTACTACTAATTAACATAGTCGCTTCCATTATTATTATCATGGTCATCACTAAGTAAAGGTTATTCTTTCCAATTTATCTTTTTATTATTAAATGTGATGTTGAACAACGAACAATGAACATAATATCGCATTATTTAATGGCTTTTTTGAGTGTGCATAATGTTCAAGTAAACAAGCTTTGAAGTGGCCGTGTATATACAAAAGCAGCGCACTAATATTTTGAAGGCATTATTATATTACTTTGGAAAAAATCACAATAAAAATAAAATGTATATATACGTTGAAAAAGTTTTAAATTAGGAAGTATCTCTTTGATTGTCATGGTTCATGTTCATGTCCTGGGACCTGGCTATATCAATGACATGCAAACTATAAAAACAATTAATTTTGATGTTGCATGAGATCAATGACACATGCATATTAAATTATTAATCATTAAAAAAAATTATTATCCGAACTTGCCTTTTCATAGTTAATTAGTCGTTAGTGTGTTTTGACTCAAATTTATATATAAATTGCTAACACATATTTGGTGATTGTACGTCCAACATACTGTCTAAATTAATTCGTTTCACATTAGATAGTTATCATTGTGATATGATATGATATCAATATTTTATTAAAAAGGGATATGTATAAAGATTTATTATTTATACAGAGTTTGAAGATAAAATTATAACACAGTCAACATATAGTTATTTGGAAGGGGAAATATAAAAATAAAGATGGAGCTCCTGTTTAGGTCATGGTTTGTACATAGTATTTATTTAAGAATCATGATTACATCAATTTTAATTTGTGCAATAAATAGCTCATAATTTATGATGTTTGTTAAGTCATAGATTTTCCAAGCAAAAGACGACCATTCCTTCGTCTAATAATTGTACATATCTATCTTCCAACCATTGTATATCTAATTGTTTTTTATAATTTGTATTGATAAAAAAAAATTAATAAAATTATAGTTATATTGTAAATTTAATCATTTACTTTGACTTTATGTTAAGAAAAAAAATCGTTACTTTGTTTTTGGTAAATTTATGCGACTGCTATATGTAGGTGTAGCTTTTTTTTAACATATATCCGATTTTAATTTGATATGAGAAAAATACAACTAGAACTTTGGAGTAGATAGCAATACTTTTTTTTTTTTTTGCAGGATATAATTAATTCTCAACATAATATTATATACCAAATAATTTATTAGTTTACTCAACAAATACCTTTAGCAACTGTTATTTTCTGGAATCTACTGTTTTGATATTTATGCGAATTTTTCTGTCTCTTTCCCTCAAATGGATTTGCTTATCTCTTTTAAAATGACATCTTATGTCTTTTCCAATTTTTAGTCAATAGATAGTGCAGGTTACTGTACTCACAATATATTAATAGAAAAACGACACCTTTTATTGACTAATAATTAAGTTGCTTAGGACGCTTAATTCACCTTTCATTTCCATTGTTTGACAGCAAAGCAGAATAATAATTTACCTAATAAAGCAATCAAATTCTTTGAATTTTTAAATTATCCCTTTTCTTTAGAGCAATAATTACAATTAATTATTTAGCAGCTGGAGTTCATCAATATTATACATTATTATATTATTATATGCTGATTTTATTGGAACCTAACAAGTAACAAGGAACGTGAATGATATTTTTCCACATCGATCATTTGTAAATGAAAAGTTAAACATTTGTAATTGAAAAGTTAAACATTATCCCCTCGGATTCTTACTATAAAGGTTGATTGGTTGGCTTAACAAGTAGTTAAAGATAAATTCAGCCACTCTTTTTGCCACTTACAATATTAATTTCATCTGTAAATTCTTCAGTTTTGTCTTTCTTACGCAACAAAGTTGTTTGGTATTTTGACTAATTAAATATGGAAAAAGCTAGCTAGCTACGCTAAAACACAATTGATTTGATTTAATGGCAGACATGGGTCCTCCATGGATAGTTTCTTGTTTAGCATATAATTATTTCAACGAAACTATTAAGATTTACTATAATTGATAGTGGCAGGCACATAAGAGAGGTGCTTCATTCCCTACCAAACAAAAGTACATCCTGTAATTAGAAGGATAATAAGGAAAACAAAAGTCCAAGGGAAATATATATTTTTATTATTTTAATGACAAATATATGGGGTAATATCTGTTATATCTTTGATTTTTATAAAGTACAGTAGTGTTTTTTTAACGCAAGAGTTATGATTAGATGTAGAAATACTGTTAAGTTAAATTTGTATGAGGTTTAAGTTTAATTTGCTTCTTAAATATAAGGTCTGAGTTGACTTAACTATAAACCTTTTTTAAAGCAAACAGCAAAAAAAAAACAAAAAACAAAAATTTAGTGTAAGAAGTGATTTTTTACTTAGTTTATAAACCCCTTAATGATAGGATTAAACGAAAAAAAATCAAAATAATGGATAAAATAAAATAAAATTGAGAGACTTAACCTGTCATCGTAAATTTTAAATATCAAAATCATAAATTTAAAGTGAAAAAAATATATTTTATCTTTAAAAAAATCGACAGTTAGATTTCAAATGTTTATAAACTATGATAACAATAGATGATGAGGGATTAAACAATATCAAATGGAAGATTATTTAGTACACAGTTGTGTGGACGGCTTAGAAAATTATAAATAATATCAATTTTAATGATAGTTTTTAATGTATAAGATTTATTGCAGGATGTGCTCTTTTATTTTAGGGTTTGATAAAAAATTATGATGTGTCTTTTAACTATTTTCTCACATAATAGTAACTTAATTCCGGTGTTTCTGGGGTGCATAGGCTAAGTTAGTGTGGATATCGGGCAAGACATTTTGATTAGAGGGATTTTATATAGTTTTTTTTTTATGGATATAAGGATTATTTTGCCTATATAAGAATTTTGTAGAGTGTGAGATAGATTGATATTGGAAGTGTTACTCTGGTGAAACTCATTTTTTTTTTAGGTATAATTGACTTTTGTTATCTTTGGTTATAGCCTTTTTATACAACAGAGTTGGTTGCTATATTTTGGTGAGGGATTGGGCTAAACTTTGATGCACATTGGGTATTTTTTTTCTTTGTATGCCTTTCACATATTTATATATATTGGTTTTTTTTTGTTGACAAAAAAAAAAAAAACAGTAACAAATGAATATAATTATATAACAGTTTTTTTTTCTATATTTTATTTTTTACTTTATATTTTCTTTCTTTTGTCATACCGATAGTACACGTTTGGCCAATTCTCTTATATGCAAACAACAAATTCTACAACTTATATTTATACTTTTGAGAACAAAAATATATTGTATTTCAGAGTATTCTTTATTTTTTATTTTAAAAGAAAGTAGTGTAAAAAATAATGTTATAATAAAGATAATAAACGGAAAAATTGTCTTGCATGCTTCATTTTTTTCAATTTTTTTGACACATCTTAAGTATGATGATTTTAGAATTATGAAACTGAGAAATGATGAATTAATGCAAACTTTTATACAAAATTATAAATAATAATGATAACTGTTGATTACATTTGACGTGATGGATTTGACCCGTCTGTGGTACTAATAAAACTGTCACATAATTCTTAGCAAAATTTGTAAAGTCTTTTCTGAACCACGGATAAATGACCATTCTTAGCAAAACTTGTAAAGTCATTTTATAGAGTTTAAAAGAATAAAAGTTTTGATTTAGGATCTAAAAATGTTTAAAAAGTATGTCAATTTTGTTATAAAATATTTTTTAAATGGTTAAAAACTGTCACATTATACATTTATATTTTATAGTTTATAATTTACTTGTAACACTATTTTTAACCGTTAAAAATTATATCACTGGACACTGATAACTCTATAAAATAAATAATTAAAAATTGACAATTTAAAATAAAGAGACTAAAAATATTGTTTTCAGTATTTATAACATTGTAAATATAGGTTTAACTTTTTTTAGACAATCATGCTTAATTTTTTTTTTTTATGATTTCCTTAAAACAAGTTCGTTTTAAAAAATTGAAAATTAGTTACTAATTTTTAAGTGATGAAATTCTGTTTATAAAAAATCGACATTTTTTGAATAATTAAACTGAATAATTAGTTACTAATATATATAATCATTATTGTTTATTTAATATATGTGATATAAAAGTATTAATTTTTTTTTTTATAACCCTTCCATTTTGGCGAGAACGAATGAGTAACATTGGATGAAAGTGTTTAGTAGCTGCATGTACCCTTGTAAGGTAGAAAATAATGAAAAAGGTGATGCATGGGGAAGATGCGAGGAATAGTGAAGTTGAATGACAAATGAACTGGAATTGGTAATGTAAAATGCAAGTGTGGGCCCCACTGATAGGAGCGCGGGACTCCCGGGAGGTGTTTGAGAATAACACTGCGAGTGCGAGTGGGACTGCAGTGGGGTCTACTATCTTAAAACTCAGTCTCGGTTTCTCTCTCTAATTATAAAATTTTCTAATAATAATAAAATTTCACATTTTTAAATATATTTTTTTATTGATAAAAATAGAAGAAAGATCATTAAAGATTCATCCTATTTAATATAAATATTACCAAATTTTATAATTTTTAATAAATTTTAACTAAAAAAATTTAAAATATTAAATTAAAAAATTTGTTACTATCATTTCTCTAATAATAATAAAGGGGCACAGCAGAAGCAGCAATAGACGCAGATAATGGTATGGTCATTGCCCTCGCTCATAAAACTTTACCTGATATAAGAAGGCAATACAATTAATAACATGCGAATGTTCTATACTTTTCTATATCTTTCTGGACTTTATAAAAACTAAATCAGTTCCTAGGCGGGATAATGGGGATTGCATTTCAGTTTAGGGTGTATATATTAGGTGAATCGTGCATAGAGATAAAACATAAAAGCAAATAAAAAATTAGTTTAAAGTGTAAAGTAGTTTTATAAAATTATGGTCAGACAATCATAATTTTTTTTATCATTTAATAAAAAATTAAGTCTCATATGATCGTATCACCTAAAGATAAAACTTCCGCCTATAAAAACTTTATTGGTCTCAAACAAAATTATTTCTAGTAAAACATATATGTGTATAAATAAAAAAGATTTTATGGATATGTTTGGTTAATTTTTTTTTTTATATAAACACTTGTAGGATAAAATATAATTAGCTCTTCCATAAATTAAATTAATTCATACATAAGATAATTTGTAAAAATTCCCTCTCATTATCTTTTTCATAATATGTTTTTTTTTTTATCTCATATGTAAGTTATATTTAGCTTCCGAAAAAAAAAAATTTAATTTTTTCTCCAATAAGAGAAACTTTTATATAGATCGATCCATACATGGATGATATGTTAGAAAAACATTTAGCTCTACTCAATTTGGGAAGATGGATAGAAACTAAAATAGAACCGTTGATTTAAATATGTTTTAGGTCTTTGGTAAATTAATAAAATTTGTTTTCGGTCTGTATTTATTTTTGCATTAAGTCTCTCATAAAATAAGATAATTATTTTTAGTTTTTGTTATTTTATTTGTCTTTCTAGCTGATAAAAAACAATAGAAAAAAGTTATAGATAGATGTAATAAGTATTTGATATGATAAAAAAAAAAGAGAGAGACAAATAAAAGATGTCAATGAAGTATCTAAAATATTAAGATGTGTAAATATCACTACTGTAAAACAAAATTTTATTAAAATCTAGAGTAAATTACAAAAACTTTTCCAATGTTTACTCGTATTACATATGATACTCTTCCATTTTTTTACTTTACTTTGAGCTTCCTAAGGGGGGTCATTGTAAGTTGTAACATATTTTTTAACCCGAGAGGAGAAGTCACTATAATGATTTACGCCTAAGAAAAGGAGTCAACGCAATGAAAGTCCAAAAGTTAAGAACGGAAGGATTTCAGATGTAACAAGGACAAATCTCATAGTTCAATATAATTTATTTTAAAATCTAAAACAAAGAGGCACATTTCAGCAGTTCACGTATAAATTTGTGCTGGGAACATGCCCCAGTCTCTATAATATTTTGTATGATTTTAGTTATAAGACTTAATTATTTAATTTATAATAATTTAAAAATTAATTAATTTAATTAATAGCAATAATAGATATGTTTTAAATTTATATTTTTAACCGCGCTTGTTATGAGTTATAGGGTGTTCGGTGTTGCAAGATTTGCTTTCGCGGCAAACTGTTAGTAGAACGGTGACTATCATTATATCAGTATTGGGCACACGTGATTTTGCAGTAGTTTGCCACAACTTACTTTACAGTGTGATACACTATTTAATTCATGATCAATTCGAGGAAAAGAGAATATTTAAGTAGAGAAAAATGAAGAAAAAGGTAAGTAGTTAAATTCAATTTATTTAATTATTTTAAAGATAATTTGTAATCAAAGTTTATGCACAACTTTTAGAACTTGTTAAAAAAAAATGGATTAGTCAAAACATGTCCTGAATTAAAGAAAAATGAATAAGAAACATTTATTATATACAAACTGAAACAAATTTTTAAAAGAAAATACTAGTTGATTTATTTTAAAAAATAATTTAAACACTGTAATTAAAACTAGTTTCTTTAAACACTGTAATTATTTCTTATTCTATTTCTTTTTTCTTGAACTAACTCCTTACTTCAATTAAGCGACTATGCCAATATGAAAATGTTCCACAATTTGTTCATTTTCATTCTAGTTTACTGAATCCTAAAATTAATTAAACAGACTTTTCCAATATCTTACTTTTTTCTGTAATTGTTTCGATAAACCAGTCATATATTTGAAAGGTTGGTTGAATTAATTGTGTGATACAGTTAATTTATTAGAATGGAGTAGAAAAAACATGGAATATTTTTCAGGCTAGGTTATACCTTTGGTTCATTATCTTACTTTTAAGATTTATTTTGTACCTTTATTTTTAAAAAAATTATTAATTATGTTTAGTCCTTAAATTTTTAGAATTTTGGTTTTTAGTTGTTAAATTTTCTTTGAAAGGTAAAAACTCTTAAACTTTTTTCTATTAAGATTTTTAGTTCTTAAATTTATGTTTGACTGATAAACTTCCAAAAAAAATTTAAATGTAGAAATCAAATAAAGTTTGAAAAAAAAAGTTATAAACATTAAAAAAATAGTATGAAAAATGAGTCCAACATATTATTAAAAAAAAATAAAATCTAATATGATTATTTTTCCAAGTTACGTATACAATTTTCATAATAGTTAATGCTTTTATGATTTGAAACATCAATTAATCAATTGAGTTTCATCATTTTATATAAATGAAATAAGTTTTACATCTTAAATTACTAAAGAAAGGGTTTATTACAAAGTAAAATAAAAAAAAATGATTATTATTTAAGAAGGATTAAACTTGACCAAAATATATCTTAATTTAATTATTATACTTTTTTTCTACAATGTAACTATATTTAATATTAAAATCAACATGTTACTTTGGTAAATTAGGTTAATTAACCTCCTCTAAAAAAATTAGGTTAACCCAATCTTATCCATATACCAAACAGGTTTTGATAAATCAAATTCGAGTTTAACGAAATAAACCTATTAAAATTTCAAATTAGGTAAGAATAAAATTAATTTCGTACCAACAAGTGTCATACTCACCCATGATTTGAACTAAGTACTAAACTTTTTTTTTTACTGGATAAACCACTGTACTTAGGTCTCGCCCGGACCACAAAATCTTTGATATTTAAAAAGAATAAATCACAGAATGTAAGGCTTGAGTACACAACAAGTGACATTAATTATATTATAATTTTCAATAAATCTTTATCATATATCTGTTTGGTTTTGGTTTGAACTATGCAATAAATGGTAGTTGTGAGGAACACAAAAAGGAAGACAAATCTACAGAGTACAGTGAGAGAGGACTACCAAAGCAAAGTAAACAAACACTAATCATTTAGCCAAAACCACCGAAAAAAAACAAAAAAACTGATCAACAATGCACCCTAGCTAGGCTTATCTCCTAAGCTACACACACTTTCCTTTTTCCCATTTTTAAATATTTTTTTTTCTCTCCTCAGAGAAAGAAAGTCTTGTCAACAACCCCCAACACGGAGCCATTACCGGTTTCGACTGCGTTTTCTTTCTTATTATTTTTTTTCCCTTTCTTTCTTTCTTTCTCTTCTTCTCTTCACACTCACCCTCCGTACAAAGCATCATGTGAGCGTTTCGCTGGTTTTCTACCCTTTCTCGTAGCTGTCTATGCCCCAAAACAATCTGCTAAGTGCAAACAACCATCTTAATTTTTATCGTAGTTTTCTTCACTTCAACACCTTAATTAAAACTTTTGCTACCTCCTTGGACCCCAAAACAAAACATGTCACACAAGTGCTGATGGTTGTGTGGCCCTTGTTATTACTTATCACAACCACTCATTACCAATCTCTACTATTTTAGGGCTCAGAAACCCTTAGGGTTTTCTTGTTCCTCATCAATTGGTTTATTGAAGCTAGCTCTAGCTTGTACTCAACTGGGTTAATTAAGTATCTGAGTGAGAGAGTTTTTTTTTTTTTTTGCTTCATTCCCAATTTCAAAAATTTAATGGAGGAATACACTAATAACAGCAATCATCATCATCACTTGAGTGAAAACACCACAGGTCCAAGTCCAAGGCCAAATTTCTTGTACTCTTCAGCTAGTGGTGGAAACCGAAACCAAAACCAAGACCATAACCATCATCATCATCATCAGTTTCCAATGAACACTTTTCATCTTCAATCGGGTGGTGGATCAGATCATTGCTTTCAGTCTGATCATCAAGTAGTGTCACCACACCCTTCTTCTGTGAAATCTGAAGCCAGCACTTCTCAGCTTCACGCTCCTATTTTCCACTACCCTTTAATGAGAGGAAATAATCTTCACCATAACACTACTATGCATCATCATCAAGGTGGAGGAGGGAGCCCAACAACATCAACCGAAGTTGAAGCCATCAAAGCTAAAATCATTGCTCACCCGCAGTACTCCAATCTCTTAGGAGCCTACATGGATTGTCAAAAGGTCATCAATTCATTCATTAACTACTCATTTCTCATCACATTAATTTTAGTAATGAGTATCTCCCATTTTATATATATTTTTTTATATATTACTACCTTTGTTAATATAAGATTAATAATATTTACGAATCTCTGTTCCCTAATATAAGAAACCAGTTCCAGTTCAGTTGAACTTGTTTTTTATATTAAGGAACGGAAATTAGTAATATTTATAATATTATGTATCTTTCACTCACTCACTCTCTCTTTCCCTATTTGTAGATAGGAGCTCCACCTGAAGTGGTGGCGCGTATGGTTGCGGCTAAGCAAGAGTTTGAGGCACGGCAAAGATCTTCTTCATCTGGTTCAAGGGAAAATTCAAAAGATCCTGAACTTGACCAATTCATGGTGGGTGGTGTTTTAAGGTTTTAAATTAGTGTCGCAGTTTCAATTATTTTGACTGATGCGACTACCATTATGATTGTGATTACTGTTTTCCAATTTTTAAAACCTCTAATGCATCGTTTTATTTTATTTTATTCTATTGCTACTATTTTTGAGCTTTACCCTTATTATTAGTAGTGTTGATACTAATGAATTGGAAGTGCAGGAAGCATACTATGACATGCTTGTGAAGTATAGAGAGGAATTAACAAGGCCCATTCAAGAGGCTATGGATTTCATGAGAAGGGTAGAAACTCAGCTAAATATGCTTTGCAATGGACCCGTGCGGATCTTCTCTGGTACTTTATTTTTTTATTTTTCTCTTTTTATATAGAGGAGGATCCTATTCCCCTTAATTAATTTTCATTCTTTTATTTTAATTAATTCCTCTCCACTCTTTTTTTTTTCTTCTCATACTTAATAGTTAATTAATTCTGGATTATTACGCAAAGATTCAGCTATGGGCACAAAATTTTGAACCTGTTCTTGAAATTCGTAAACTCGAGTGGTTTCTGTAGTGAGCCAGGAAACTTTGACCGAAAAATTTACCTACCTACAAATCGTAGGAGGAAAGGGAAGGGACCCAGATAGTGTAGATGATATTTCATCAAGCACAGAACCCTAATCACTAGTCAGTACCCTATATAAAATATAAGTATTTTTTTATTAAAGAGAAATAAATAAACAACATCTTTCTGTTTTCTTTCTTTTCAGAGATTTGACAAGTTTCTTTTTATTTTAATATTTTTTATATAGTCTATTCCAGTATTGTCCATTCTTCGCGACTCCAGATGAACTTTATAATTTTGTTTATTTTTTAAACCCCAAATTCACACGTTCGCTCGCGTCTACTACTACTAGCTCAGCTCCTATTTCCCAAGTTTCTGAGTTTCTGACAAATTGATTCTTCTAGGGTTTCCCTAGTTAATTCGTTTTATGGCATGTCTGTTACAACTAAAACCTATTTTTGAGTAAGCATTTCGCGGATTCGTGGGGTTTTGTAGCATAACATTCTCACACACTCCCTCATCATTGTTGTGCTCAGTTTTTGGTCCTTCTTACAGCAAATTATGCCGTTCTAATCACATCTTTTATTCTTCTTTTTTCTCCTTTTGGGTCTTTGAGTCCAATTAATTAATTAATAGGAGTACTAACTCAGAAACACATTGGATGCTGTTCCAATCCAACTCAGACAAATGCAAGTCATTCAGATGTTTAATAAATGTATATTATATAGTATGTCTGTGCCCAAAAAATGTTTAATAACATGACACGTCTCATTTTCTATTAGACTATTCTTACTAAGTTTTCTATCCTCGAAGTCCCGTAATTGATATAAGTAGTTATATGCATAAATAAATGCTTAGGATTTCAGAAGTTGCTTCATTTGTTTGTTATCATAATATCCTAATACATTAATTGCCGACAGTATAGATGCTTGTATCTATGAACCAATTTTGATTTTTTTTTTCTTCATATTTTGTCACACGTGGGTAGTCTTGTTCACGTTGACTCAGATGGGTAGCTAATGAAAATTAATTCCACACTGTTGGAGATAAAATAAAAAGTCCCTTGTGTTAATAATAACTACTTGTCATATATGGCTTAAAATTCCGTCTTCTGTGCATTTGTTTCGGATGTGAATCACAGGTTGCTTGATAATTTCATGGTGATAACCTAGTAGTATCCAATTTGTTGAATATTGTGGCAAAAGAGTATATGCACCTGTGTGTTGTATTCCACGAACTGGTCTTATGATTGGAGCAAATTTATAAACATATATACTTGATTTACCAAAAAAAATTCCATGCTTCATGAGTATTTCAGTTAGGAAGTTGTATATCTTCCAAAGTCAGATAGCTATCCATCTTCCAAAGAGAAATTATCCGAGATGATCATTCATCAAAAAATAATTTTAAATCTTTCTATACACTATCTTCTTATTGATCCGTTGAAATGAATTACTAGTTCCATGGTAACAAAGCGAAATACTTATTATCTACGCCTTTTGTTTTGATGATTGAATAAGGCCTTAATTTAGTGTAAAAATGGACGACTAAAAACAACCATGGAATTACATGTTGCTTCATTTTATGAAAACCGACTTTGGAACTAGGTAAGTACTTTCTAATGAAAAAATTATAAACAAACACTTAATTACTTTGTCTTTCATCTTATTTATGTCTTTTCTTTTGTCATTACATTTATCATTTTCTTTCTCTTTCTCTTTTTTTCTTTTTATCTCTCTTCTTTTTCTACCCAATCCAATATCCATAAATGGGGTGAATATTTATCATCATATTACTTCTCTGTATCATCATTCAATAACCGTGCATTGATGTAGTATTGTTCTAGCAATATGCATATTCCAAGTTTATGAGGAGCTTAATCAATATATTCAAAATCGCTTTATATAGGATCAGTATCTGAAAAGTTTGATATGATGATGCACTTCGTAATGATTAAGCTTCTCAGATACTATAATCCAAAAACGACTTTGAGAAGGAGCTTATTATATATATATATATATATATATCCCTCTTCTCTTGGATGATGGAAAAATTGTGTTGGATTAAACAATCATGGAATAAAAAAATTTCATACTGCTTCATTATATGCCAACTGTGTTGGGAACTCTGTACATGCATTTAACCTTACTTCTCTGTATCACTAAACATTTATAATACTGTATATATGAAATTATGTTTTGAGTAAATTACACCTACACTCCTGAAATTTTGTCAAATTATATAAAAAATACTCTTTGTTTTTTATCCCTAAACAAATCTTCCCTAGCTAATAGTTTGAAAAACATTATTGACACCTTTCTTACCTTACACACCCTCTTAAAGTTTAAAAAATACTACACTATGTACCCCATAAGGGAGGTCAGGGTAAGAAAATGAATATATTTTGTAATTTGGTAAAATCTCAGAGAGCTTTCATCATGCATCTTAATTTACTTGGTATTATTCTAGCAAAATGTATATTCGAAGTTTATGAGGGAGCTCAATTAATTACTTATTGATTGGTGCATGCATGAGCACAGATGATAAATGTGAAGGTGGTGGTTCATCAGAGGAGGATCAAGACAATAGTGGAGGAGAAACAGAACTTCCTGATATTGATCCCCGAGCAGAAGACCGTGAACTTAAAAACCACTTGTTAAGGAAGTACAGTGGTTACTTAAGTAGTCTTAAGCAAGAACTCTCCAAGAAGAAAAAGAAAGGGAAACTTCCCAAAGATGCTAGGCAAAAACTACTTAACTGGTGGGAATTACATTACAAATGGCCATATCCTTCGGTATGCATATAACCTTTACACTACTCTTTAATTAGGTATACATCATTGATACATGCATGTTTGAGTGTTTACAATGCAATCTCTAACACAATTTTTTTTATATATAAGAACCAAAATACATGTACGACATGTAGTTAAGCTTTATTAATTCTTTCCCGTAGATTAGAAAATTAAAAAAATGTTGTATTTTTGTTTTAAACAAAATGAAAATCTAACGGATGAAAATAAAAACAAGGATCCTAATCCTTTTGTTTTAAACGTAATTTTTCCACGTGTAATCCAAACATGAACTACATGTTATGTTAGGTAGAATTTGGTTATAGGAATCATGGATATTTGATAGTCCACGACTATGCAATGATTTTTATTATTTGACATATTGTTTATTGTTGGTTAAAATTTAGAATTAAGTGGAACCACGCAAGTTTTAATAAATTTTAGTCAATAATAGTATATGTTAATTAATATTTCTCATGGTGGATACCTATTAATGAATGAGTATAGGAATCAGAGAAGGTGGCATTGGCTGAATCAACTGGTTTGGACCAAAAGCAAATAAATAACTGGTTCATAAACCAAAGGAAGAGGCATTGGAAACCATCTGAAGACATGCAATTTATGGTGATGGATGGTCTGCATCCGCAGAGTGCAACTCTCTATATGGATGGTCACTACATGCCAGATGGTCACTACCGTCTAGGCCCATGATTACAACACATATATATTATTATAATTACCATCTTATATATTATTATATTAATTATTATTTAAATGCAAGGTATGAGCTTTTGTTATTAGTAACGAAGAGAGACTGTGACCAAACTGGGTGGCAGTCATTTCTCTAGCTACTAGTTTTTCAAATATTATCAAGCATATACCGTGAACATTAATTGGTTGTGCTTGTGCAGTGTGAGTACTTGAGTAGTTTTCCATATATAGTGATATTGTACGTTTTATTGAACAATGAATGTTGCTTATATTATATTTTCACAAGTAGTATATTGGTAGCGATAATATTCATAAGTGTGTATAACTTTATGGTGTCATTGGTGTACGCAGAAAATTAATGATCGAAATTTACGAGAGCTTCTGTACAATATAAATTAAGTCTGTAAGGAGCTACCACTTGCTCATCAAACTTTTAGTATAAGCTTATCATGAACTTGTGATGGTTTAATATTAAAGTTGCCATGTTGGTCCCTTGTGGTGCTTCTTAGGTTTAATACGAAACTTGTGATGGTTTAATATAGATATTTTAACTACTACTAAATAGAATGCTAGCTGAAATTAAGAGAATTAATACAGAATCAAGAAAGTGTGATTACTTACTTGAAAAAAAAAGTGTAGATTTTTTATTAATACTCAACTCAGCATATTTAAGACATATCCATCTAGAGTGATTTTAGTGGTGAGGGTTTAGGTAATTTACACCAGATCTTATGTTCAAAACTATATTGACGCCACTGTAGAACAAAAATCTCAGCATATATGATTTTTTACAAGTGATGAAAGGGATACAAATTAATGTAGTAAAATCTTGCCCCGAAAATATCGTAATAGAACAATGTTTGAATACATGAAATCAGACGTATAATAACACCAAACTGCAAGATCATCATAAAAATATATAAGGGTTAGGGAACCAACCATTAAAATACCCCATATTCACTAGCTAGGGTGAGCATATATAGTGGTGAAAGATTAGATTAGTTTGATGTTATACAAACCAAATAAAAAAGGAGAACGGTGCTTCACGCATACGGCGTCAAAGTTAAGTTCTACATTGGGAAAACAAACGTTTCTATATTTTTGCAGCATGAGTAGAAAGGACTATGTGTACATTTGAAGGATGCTGCGACGGTGCAAGTATCTAGAACATATTTTGTTCTGTCACTCACTTTAAGAGATAAGAATGAAAAGAAAACACGATAAGAGTAAAGTTATTTTGAGATCAATATAACCTTTGCCAATTCTTATCCAAAGAAATAATAAAAAAAGTCGAATTCTCATTCCTATTCAGATATACACCGTGTAACTACGAACGGAGTTTTTTTGGAAGGAGTTAATCTTTGAAAGAATAATTAATTATAATTTGATTTGTCGTTAATACTTAATTATATATATATATCTTGAGTTGACTAAAATCACCTCTTATATAGACCACAAATGTGAAAAGTGAAAAGAAAAAGAAGATATGTCTGCATAATTAATTTTGCTCACTTTTTACATACTGTATGCAAAGTAGCTTTCAATTTATTTAATTTATTGATAAATATACGATGGAAATTGTCCGACACTTTGCTCAAGATTACGTGGAAAAGTTACCAAATAATTCTTGTCATGAAGCATAGAATGCAATATTAATATAAATGATGATATTAGTCATATATATCCTCTAAAGGGATAAACCTGGTTGCTGCATTTGATCCAATAGAAAGAACACGCAACAAATTCGTTTTATTAATTAATTATGATTATGAAATTATTAGTGGTAGATCGAATGATTGGTCCTGTACGCCGCCGACGAATATAGACAATTGGTAGCTATCAGAAACTCGATAATGACAACAATATGATAAACTTATCAAGACTCATACTACATATAAATAATTAAATAACTTATCATATCCCTTATGAATTATGATTTTTGTATACTTTCCAAATTTATAAAAGGTTCTTTTGATGGAAGAAAGTCACAAAAGATGAAGAAAACTTAAAAGAGAAGTTTATGGTTGTTTTGAGGTATAAAATTTAATTTAAAAAGAGTTGATATAACATTTGAAAGTAAATAAAAATTTCTCTGATTGAAATAAAATGCATACTGATACACATGCAGGTGCAGATGATTTCATATTAACTAAATAAATTTGATGCAATCAGCTATAGCCCAAAGCTATACAAGCCCAATAAGCGAATTAAAACCACAAGATAAAAAAACAGAGACCAATAAATTGTAACTATTACTCTTAATTTAATGTCTTCTGTACTCTGGTCGTTTAGCTACGACAGTATATAATAATGAGCTATTTAATTAACAGAAAGATACCATTCGTTTTAAATAATTACACAAAATAGTTTTGCATTCAAAACGTTAATGAATTTATAAGAATAATCATGCACTTTAGTACACAAAATAGTTTTACATTTAATGATG
Organism: Amphicarpaea edgeworthii; assembly: GCA_014843725.1. Classification (NCBI taxonomy): domain Eukaryota; kingdom Viridiplantae; phylum Streptophyta; class Magnoliopsida; order Fabales; family Fabaceae; genus Amphicarpaea; species Amphicarpaea edgeworthii. The sequence goes on along the minus strand of CM026324.1, from coordinate 3,764,368 downwards.
TTATAAGAATATTAATCATGTATAAAATATTTACAATATAATAATGTAAAATATAACGATCTGATCCATTATGGTGGCTGATCTTGTTAGTTTCTAGTGGGCTAATAGGGTATTTAATTTAGGAGAATGAATGCATTGACAAAATACAAGATTTGGTAACAATCATAATTCAAACACATGCATTTAAGGACGAATGCATGTGCTTGAATTATATAAGAAAACTATTTTAACAATCTATTATTATTACTACAATTAGTTATATAAATAATTTTTATATTATTTGTTTAAGTTGTCCATTTTTTTATTGTAAAATTATTTATAAAAATAGTTTTGTACTTATAAAAATTAAATATTGAAGAAGGAACCAAACATTAAAATTATAGTTTTTAACCATAGTTTATTTATTTATTTTAACATAAAAGTCTTTAATATGATTTTTATTACTTTAATAATTTTGAAAAACAATAACTTTTATATGTAAAAAAAAGTATTCTTTAAAATACTTTTTCCAAAGTATATATATTGAGTTTTTCTTTATCAACCTCATCTCCCCTTCTCAAGAATATCTAAAATAAATATAATTTTATTCTTTTAAAATAATCTATTTTTTCTTTCTTTTCAATTTGTCCCCGTATGTTTGCCAATAAGATATATACACTCCTATATACAATTGTAAAGACAACCATTCATTGTTCTCGTATATTTTCGGTCCCTAATTAAGTGCATGCAGAAGGTTACAAATGCATAATCCAAGCTCATGACCTAACTCCACGTATTTAACTAATAATCTTCACAATAATTCACGGGACCCAAAATCTCTTCCTTTTGGAAATATTAAGGATGTTGCTGTGGTTCATGCATGTCCGTAGGCAGTGACTGATGATATATAGAGGAAAAACGAACATAATTGCTGTTTGGCACCGGATTTCGGTGCATTTGTGGGTATAAGAGGATTAATAACTAACATATTTTTTTTGTAATTTTTTTATATACTTTTTTTATTATTGATTAAATTTTAGTTTAAAATGTGTTTAGGTCCTTTATATATATAATTTTATTTTTCTAAATTTTTCTTCTGTGATTGTTTCCGATAACATTTGAATGGATGAATGTGACGTTAATCCAAAAAAATAAGAATTAAAACAGTACTCACAAGATTTTTGTTATTTTTAATGAATTTGGTATTGGTGGTTAGGCTGTGTCTCATATATGTGATTTGAGTGGATGTTAAGCACTCACTGTTGAATGAATATTGTGCACGTCGAGCACAGTTACAAAGATGTTGGGGGTATGTGGGGGAATGCAGTGACGGAGTTTTGGTTTGTGGTGAATGAACAATATTCACATGCTTAAGATATGTTTCAATCACGTTCAGGAATATTTGACATTTTCATGTGGTCGATCTACCATTAACTCTCTTATATCATATTTAAAACAAATTAGACCTAACTCATCCTTTAAGCGACCTCAAAAGGAACATGATTGTCCAAGTATTATTATAAAAAAAGAAATAGACTATATATTTTTAACTAGTGTGACGTATCTTATCATTTTATTTGGGAGCATGATAGTGACAAAATATTAATGCTAGCTAAAGATTTGAAGCAAAATGCCACACGACACAAATTTCAACAAACGAATTAAAAACCATGTAGAATAAAAATTCTTATAACCACCAATTGCATAGATTAACAACTTATTCAGGGTTTGTTATAGTTTAATTGATAATTTTAATTTTAAATATTATTCAATACTCATAAGCAAAATTATTAATTTAGTACGACTAAAGTAAGATTGTCTTTCAACGAAAGTCATTAGCAAATAAGAACAACTTAAAATAGAATCAAAGGTTTATAAATTATAACATAAGAAAAAGGAAATATCACATTTTCAAGACTAATACTCCCTCCTCTGTTTTCCATGTAAGACCAACTATAAGAACTAAAAAAATGAGAAACTTTTCTTTCTTTGTTATTCTAACTTCCTCCTCAAGCATGAGACAAAGAACTAAAAGTTCTAGGATCGATCTCCATCTCACCCCTCAAAGTGTGTTATATGAAAATCAAAAAGTTTACTCCACCTATTATTATGTGCTGAGACAGAGGAACAATTATATTATCTGGGACCACATCACTATTTTGCACTATTTAACATTTTAACTGTTTAAGCACCCAACAATACATCACTATTTTGCGTCAGCGTGAGTGGGTTTTAATGGTGGAGGTGTCACCACCGTCAGACCAATAACATTTGAATTCTACTACTTCTTTAATATTACGCATTATGATGAAGTAATCACAGTAAGTTGCAAGAATATTCTTTCAGCATTGTCATTAAATTATATATACTATATCCGAGTAAAAAGAAGTTTATGTTAAAATATATATTAAAATATAAAATCTCTTCCAAACATTTTAAGATAAAACTATATGCGAAGCATATATAAATTATAATAACTCTTTGATTAGTGGACCTCTCTGTTGGCACAACTTCAACGTATCATTGGTGTCTTACTTTGTAGTATTGGAAGTGTTTTATTTAGGATCTTCCATTTTCTAAAACAAAGGGAAAAAAAAAAAAAAAAACTCTTCCAATCATCCTAATCAATATGTGTGGGTTCAAGGAGGCCATATCTTGGGAGTGAATTAATTATATTATCCTTTGTCCGTACAAGTTTGATGATGAAAGCTAGCATGATTTGCTTCAATTTAAATATTGCTATATACTTGAAGGGTGAAAACGGAAAACGCACTAAATTTTGTTTTTTAATAAAAAAAAATTATAAGGTATGTATCTCATAATCTCAACTACCGAATTCAAGTTTACTAATCATTTGATTTGGTCTTTAGGAACTTAAGTTACAAATGTGTAAATAATCTATTTTTTAAAAATAATTTATACTTCAATTCAAACAATTATAACTTGGTATGTAGACAGTTATGTTTTATGAATATCCTACATGTTTGTCAACTGTCAAGATTGAATAATGAACTCAATAACTTTCCCATTGCTTTCACCTCTTGTTTCGTCCCAACGCACGCTAGGTTACAACCTAAGCATATATATTAATCTCACATCCTACTAGTCAAATCTACATCTTGTCACCTACAAATAGTTAATTTTAGTGGTAATGAACTTAATCATTTTAAGTAAATTATCAGGTAAAATTTCACTATACGTGGTCTACCAAATTTTTTTTTGACAAATATTAATCATCCACAAAATTAATAAATACCTAACCTAATACTAAAATGATTATAATTTTTTTTTTTTTTGGCAAACTCGTACCAACGAAGTAATCTTTAAAGCAACAATATTTGCGCTTAATATTGCCATTCTTGCACAACATTAAATGGGCTATTTCTTAGTTTCTGGTCGAAATCAAATTAATAGTTCATGTGCCATTCAATTCAAATATATATATCAACCATAGAAAATGAAGATGATTGATCCATACGATAACCCTGCATTGTTATTATTCATATATATATATATAGGCCATAAATATATTACATATAATAACTAAATTACAACAAATTAGAAAAATCTCTATATGAATTGATCTTTCTATTTATGAGCTATACATATATATATATAAGAAAGCATGTGGTGGGGATCGATCTCTATATATACTAATCACTACTAATAAGCTATCTTTAATTACATGCTAATTATCAAACTTTATAATTACTACAAATGATCATATCATATAAATTAATAGCCTAGCTAGCATGCTGCGGAAGATGAGTGGGGGAATGGATAGTTGTTACTACTTTTGTAAAAGGGATGATGATGTGCCTTTGAGCCAATAAGCAACGTTGTCGTGTGTGAAGAGCCATTGTTGTTGCTATTGTCACTGTTAACGTTGTTATTGTTGGCACCGCAGATTCTCTCACACGAAGGGCATATCGAAAGTGTGGCTGCTGCTGGAATCTGCATATAAAGTGGCACTGGTGTTGTTGCTAATTGCATTGACTTTAGTTCATGCAGTTCCTTTTGCAGCCTCTTGTTTTCTTCTGTTAGAGTATCACAACACTTCTTCAATACTTCACAATCTGACTCTGTTTGCTTTAGCTTTGTCCTGTGTGCATGTAATTAGGTTAGAAAAGAGAAGGAAAAAAAAAAAACTGCTCTATTAATTACTTAAAAAATTTATTGGCTCAAAATATCTAAAAATTAATCTTCTTAACACTCTTGTCTGACATCGTATAAAATCCATTGAATTTTACCAAGTTTCTACACAATTTACTACTTTTATACTTTGAAAATTGTTTTGTATATCATAAACCATCGTATATTTAGATAATAAAAAAAAAAAAGAAAAATTGATCAGGACTTTAAATAAAAAGTACTATCAAGAAACCAAATTTGCTAATCTAAAAAATTAAAGGAACTTAATCGACTAAAAAAAAATTGAAAAACCAAAATCACACATAATCTAAATAATCTAAATGAAAGACTAAAAAGTACAATTGAATACAAAAATCTTCGCAATCTTCAAAATTTTAAAAATGGATTTTTTTTTTTATATTTTATATGGAAGATATGCAATCATGTTTTTTTTTTTGACAATCACATGCAATCATGTTGGAAAAGGATAGACTTTAAAAATGTTTAGTACAGTATTTTGTTTTAAATAAAGTTCGTGATAATGAATAACATAAAGACGTTAGTTAAATAATGTTAAAGATACTTTATGATTTTTTTTTAATTACTTACAAAGTAAGTATTAGATGATTTATGATTTTAATTTATAGAATTAAATATTTTTAATGACAATTTTCTATTTTTTCTTATTTTAACCGAGCCCGTGAATATTCTCTTTAAACAATTAGAAGGACTTAATTATATGAAGGCAAACGATTATTGATCAATTAATAAATAACATGGAGATTCATGCATAGATTTATATGAACATTTATTCCTAATACCAAAGGAAAAGGGTAAAGTAGGGTACTAATTGTAATTAAATTACCTGGCTCTCCTGTTCTGAAACCACACCTCTACTTGTCTCGTCCGCAGATTCAGCTTCATTGCCAATTCTTGCTTTTGCTTCTGAGGAAAATGACAAATTTAGGAATTGATCGAAAATCGAGTTGAGAAAATACCTTACAATTGAATTAATTAGTGATCTATCGAAGAAAAATAACTTTACTAAACCATGATTAACTCAATCATACTATCATATACTACTATTAATAAATAGAAAACATCAACATACACCCCCATTTTGGGGGTGTACAAGTAGAAAGAAAAGAAAAGAAAAAAGAGATAAAAATAAAATTAATTAAGGTACCGAATTGAGTGTAGAATGGTCTCTGAAATTTTCCTCCAATACTGCAGCTTGTTCTTTAGTGAGCCTAAGTTTCTTTCTGGTGTTACCATCTTCATCAACAACATCATCAACCCTTGTTGGAACTTTCTCTATCTCAACCTCAAATTCTTCTCCTAGCACTTGAATATCTCGCTCCCTCTTGATGCTAGAAGAGTTGGAAAATGAAGAAACAGCACTATGAGAAGAAACTTGGCCAGGATGAAGATACTCATAGGACTCATCAGTCTTTGAACTTGGTTGATCATTATTATTATTATTCACTTCATCATCATCATCATCGCCGTCGTTGTCATCATCTGGTGGTCCTAATGTAAGTGAAGGATATGTCTTGTTACATTTTGATGGATTCTCCGCCACCTTTTTTATCATTTTAAGGCTTTCTCTCAATAAGGGGTGATCATCACTCTTCATGCAGCTCTCTGGTTGATCATGGAAGCTTACAAAACCAAGACCAAGACCAAGTCCAAGACCAAGCCCTGTGTTTGATGTGTCATGAAAACTCATGATATGAATTCTGAGGGTGAAGAAAATGTTGAAGGGTGTTGTTTGCTGCAACTTGCAATATGCTGTGAGTAAATATTATATATATAGATGAAGAAAATGAGGAATAGAGAGACTATTAATTAATGTAATTAAGATGGGGTGTGAATGAGATCGTGTGTGAATGAAAGAGGATTTATTATGATTAGGTTTGTGCCTTTGTGTGGGGTCTCATAATTTGTTTGTTTATTAGTAGTATTAGGCAATGAAATGAGAGATTTAAATTTAATGCATTGAGAAAAATAATAGTATATAATTAATTAAAAGTGGTTATTAATTATTCTGCTGGAAAACTATGAAATTAATTAATTTCTTTTTCTCCTTTTGGCTCATAAGTTGAATATTGAGAAAGTTAATGACTCCTCCTCCTTCTTTTCAAGCAGGACAAGTTCTGCAAAATAACAAGCAATTGTATCATGATGAAGTGTATATGGTAAATGGTATACGTGGAATCACGTGGAAAGTGGATTTCATAGCACAATATGGAGCATATATCATCGAGAGAATATTTCACCCCTTTTAATAACCTTTTCACTTTTCTACTTTTCTTCCAGAATTTTTTATTTAACTTTTTTAATAGTGATCAAAAGTAATTTATAATATGCATCTCTATTACTCGAATTTTATGGAAGCTGTCTGTTGTGTGCTTAATTTATATAAATAGTTACAGAAAAAAAAAATCAATAAGAAGGAAAATATTTGATAAGATATATTTAATGTTTTTTACATCATGTCCATTGACGACACACAATTCATGATTATTAATCAATTTTACTTAATAAAAAATAATATATTTCAAAGTTATATATTACTAACATTTTGTACATTAAGTACCATATTGTGCTTTCGTTATCACGAATTTATTTTTGTAAATGAACATCAAGTATTTCAAAAGGAAAAGGAAATAACAAGGTTATAAAAATATGAACTACTAGTATTTGACAAGACAATAATTATAAAAACTCAATTAAAAAAAGCTGACAAGACAATGTTCTTGAGGATTGGTTCATTGGTTGTTGACCGAGACGTGTGATCCAATTGGCTGGCTACAGAAAGCTTCCATAAACTAATTTGACTAAAACCTTTTTTAAGAAAAATATATTACGAAAAAGTGCCATTTTACTTAACGAATAAGATAAAGAATCTTGTAAATCTTAAGCCTTTCCACACGGGAGATAGGAGCATGAAAATTGTCACTGTTTTGAATGTGAAAGAAATTGATCAGTAGAACTCAATAGGACATTAGATTCATTAGAGTTTGATTAATTGAGTATTTTTATTTAAGTGAAATATAATATTCTATGTAGTAAATTTTGAACAAAAAAGTATTTATTTGAACTTGAACACTGTGGAACTTGATTTGAATAGTAATTTTAATATTCATTTTTCTTACAAACAGAGTGCAAAGCATCACAATAGTAGTAATTAACTTAAGATATTTTATACTCCTATTCAAGCTATCAAACTTTAGTCGATCTTGTTGCTCGAACCCTAGCTAGTGATCAAGTTTGATTATAATAATTTATATATATCCTATTCGAATTGGATATATTGTCAGATTCCAGCTTGAATTACTAATTATTTGATTGCCATATATCATATGTTTAGGGGATAAATATTATTTTCAATGGACTGATCCAATATCATGTACTGATTGAACAGTTTTACAGTGATCCTCCCAGTAAGAGGCCACTATACATATATACCATCACCAAAGGGACACTAACACTATAGATAGTTAATAACATTCTAATGTGTGCACCTTTCCGCCATCGTCACTGCCGGATAGTAAGGGGATTATATATCTTTTTTTGAAAATGAAAATGGTCATGAATATTCAAAATCCTATTCCTATATTATATATGTAAACTCTGTACTAGGATGATTGATAGTGTCATACTTGAGATTATATATTAGCATCATAAATACATGATTGATCTAGTGATGTATGATTCTGTTGTGTTTATATGTAAAAAAATAATTTATTTAAAAAAAGTATTTGTGTTTCACTCTGTCTTTATACAATTTTTGTGTAGATCAATAATGATCACGTGCGAGATTAGTTTTTACTTGGTATAGGTTGAAAAATACAGGTAATTTTTGACATGGGAAAAAAAGTATCAGCATTATATATACACATGCATTAATCATTATACCTATCTAAAACTCGATGAGATAAGGTGGCTTAAAATCAATAATCGTATGATCGATCTATGCTAAAAACAAATGAGTTGTTAACCATATAATAGTATTATATATAGCAATACGGTATGCGTAATGGCTTGATATATAAAAGGCGTGCGTGTGCGCGGGGGCATACTTGAATTCACGACCACAAACCATTATTGGGTTATTTTTCTTCTGGTTCGATAATTATTTACATAACAATTCCTAAAAGAGTTGAGAGATGATGGGACGCCACTTCAGAAGAGACAAAACGATCGAGTTGATGGTTTGAGTTGAGAGACATGCCCCACGGCCATACTCATCAAGCAAGGAAGGGCTCGGAGCAAGTCAAAATGAAAAATATATATGTGAGCTTTCATTAGCTTCTCAAATCTTATAAATACCTGTTTGAGAATAGATGAGTTTCATATAAATAAAGAGAATGTTATAGTAATATTCTTAAACACATTTATTTGGATACATTCTTTTTAATTAGTTAAAATTTATTAAAAATTATAAAAAGAGGAATGAATCATTAAAAAAAAGGATGTGTAAGGTCTACCCAATTTGATGTAAAAATCATTAAATTTTATGATTTTTAATAAATTTTAACTAATAAAAAGAAAGAATATGTTCAATATTCCTAACATGTCTCATGAATAAATATAAGATGAAATATATTTTGCATAAAAGTTTCATGGATATAGGAATTTGCTTTCGAAAAGGAGTGAAACTGGAAAGTGTTGGTTCAACAAGTGAAGATTTGTAGAGGTAATTAATATGATGCCCAAGTCAGTATATGAACCAGTAGCTAGAGTAACAATTAATACAAGGAGGGTGGAAAACCAAGAAGTCTACCAAGTAAAAATTAATGTATCTTTTTTTATAGGGTCGGTTCAAGTTGGGATAGGTCACAATCCTATATATAAGGCAAATTCAATGTGACGCAAGTTCTTTAACCACTTACTATTTGGAATTTCTTGACATGAATAAGGGATCTTGAATTCTCTATTTTCGGTTGTTTTTTCTATCAATTTTCAGCAATTCTTTATATCAAAACAAGTAAACAACCAACACAAATTCACGGTCAGTGTTGCTTTAAGAAAAATATATAGTTATGATCAATAAAGTGTGAGGTAACAAAAAGTAGTATATATATATATATATATATATATATATATATATATATTTTTTTTTTTAAGCCAACAAAAAGCAGTAATGTAGTATAGTTAAAACAAACCAGTTGGGTGAAAAAAAATCATACTTCGTTGGACATGGTTGATGAGCAAATCACCGACGAATCAATTAATTCAATGTATCATGATTGAGAAATTGAAATTGATGTGACGGATAACATCAAACTACATCAAAAAAATTCCCCCTACTAAGGCAGGGTTAAAAGTTTCACTTCTATATGTTCCATAGACATTAGGACATAAGCAATGATCAAGTGGTCGAAATAGCATTTTCAATTAACGACTATAGTTTCTTACATAATTCAATAGAACCTTGACTTTGTCACAGTAGACAATATTAAAGCATTGTTTAAACTAGAAGGATGATTGGGAATAATTGGGATTAGACAACACAACAGTCTCTTGCTCAAATACTAAATTAGACCAAGAAAGAAAGCTAGGAGAGAAATAAAAGAAAGACGGATCAAAGCTTGAAAATTAAAGGATGTCCCTATCCATGACACATAGATATATGCTTGGTTCTCCAATTAATTTTGATATTTAGCCTCATTACCATATGTCAAATAATCACACCAAAACATAACAGAGTATCATCAATAAATAATTATATCTTTTAAATATATATTAAAAGATTTTATCGTTTAAGTTAATTATTAATATGAAATATTTATGAATTTTATTGATGATTAATATACGTTAAAGAATTTGTGTAATCAATTTTAGTAAATTTTTTTCATTTCAATCGTATCTTTTTATTTATAAACTCAAAATTGAAATCTTATATAAAAAAAATTAAATTTATTATTATTTTTTAATAGTTACTTTTGAAATTTTATTTAAACGTGATGAGATTATTTTTTTTTATTAAAAAAATAATAATCTAAATTAAAAAAAAAATTTGTTAGGTTGACAGGTGAGGCAAGAGATAGAGATAGGATAGGTGGGCCAAGAAATAATAGGGCATGATTGGGTATTTGATTAAGAAAAAAGTAAGATTATGATGATGATGATGATGATTATGGAGCGTTGAAGTTGGCAATGGTGTTGGAGATAAGGTCTAATGATGTGTTCCGGGCTATAAGGCCAAGTTTTGGCCAGTGAGAGTTTTGGTTTGTGCTCTTTGTTTGGCCTTTCCACAACCCACTTTTCTTTTCTTCCTTACCAACCGTCTATGTCAACAAAGCCAACACTTTTTTGTCTGCATTTAGAACACAAAGCTTAGTTTTTGATTGCAATCTACGTAATCATTTTACTACTCTTTGTGTGTGTTGCTGCCTCTCATCAGCTAGCATCCAATTCTCTCATAAGATTTATTTATTGCCTCATCAATTGGCCAAAACAGGGATAATAGGACTGTGCACAAAATTGATAGCAACAAACGTGTCAAGCCTCAAATTTCTTTAGTTGCATGATTCATTCAGAGAAATCAATCTTTCTTGATCTATATATATAATTAGACACAAAATAAAGTAGATCGAACTAAAGAGTTGATTAGTTCAAGTAATGGATATTTAATTTTCTTTAAGAAATTAAGGTTTTGAATTTAAAGTGTTTTATGTATGAAATGGTTGCTATTCAGAAAGCAAATTTTATCATATTATATGTGCTTTTTATTCGATTAAGATACATTTTTATAGCCGAAGATTGTATTTGCTATTGACACGTGACAAGGGGCACTATTCTTGAAGCTACTTTGTGTGGTAAATAAATAAATGTTTGAGAAAATATTAACAATAGTTTTATATGGATTTTAATTATTTAAAAGTTACAAGTTTTTGTTAAAAATATATGTTTAATGTGACTTTTATTTCATTAAATTTAAGATTTTTTATATTTTGTTACATAATATTTTAAATTTTTTATTTTGGTACTTTAAATTATGTTTTAATCATATTTTAGTACATAATATTTTAAAAGTTTCATATTGGTATTTTAAATTATATTTTAGTCATATTTTGATACTCTAAATTATGTTTTAATCATATTTTGATACATTTCAAAATTGTTGATTTGTTTTTGTTCATGTTTGTGACTAAAACATTATGCACTAAAATATAATTAAAACATGGTTTAAAATATTAAAATGAAACTTTTAAAACATTATGTATCAAAATATGATTAAAATATAATTTAAAGTACCAAAATAAAAATTTTAAAATATTAAATATCAAAATTAAAAAAAATGTGAAACTTAATAGATTAAAAATAATATTAAACCAAAAATTTAATGGAATAACTTCTTCCACTGTATTCACCTTGGTTCTATTCATTGCTAGAAATAATAACTAATCTCCATCCAAAATCATGAGTGTATATAAGATGAATATTTCACTTCAACAATTTGGTTGAGAGACACAGTGCTACTATTATTTAAACTTAGTGCACAATTTTCACTATTGTCATTTAAATTTTGCACCCTTCATTTAGTAATTTTAAAAACTTTAAAATATCATATAAAATCTTTTATTTTAGGCTTAAATAAATTTTGATCACTATAAAATATTTTTTTTTTATTCTAAATCTTTATAAATTTTTTATTATATTTTGAATACCTATAATATATATATTTTTTGTTTTAAGTATCTATCGATTACGTGATATCATCTCAACTATTGATATATGTTAAGATGG